>CM035411.1:123295920-123393420 GCA_020310875.1 Ceratopteris richardii
GATTCGAATCAAAAAGTGTATGGTCTCCCTTGGTCATTGGTTGTCCATATTTTCTGAAGTATTACCACTCTGTACAATCCGTGTTATCTACCTGCTCACAGAAATGTTAAAGGGTATACTTCCCTAAAGAGAACCCCCCCTTGAGTAGATGATGTACTGTACGTGTTTAGTTTTCATTCTCTACTTTTGTTAAAAGCAGATACCCCAGTACCTCCTCTATAGTTGCATATTTATGTTCCATGAAAAATGTTTGTTTTAAAACAAAAAGTTGATTATGGATTGTATATATCTATAATATTTTTTTGAGAATTGATACTTTTCATCTTTTAGTATGTTTAATAAAGGCCAAGAGGTGATGGCAAGATGTTGATGCAGATGAATAAAAGTACAAGAAGTCAAAATACGTTTTAGAAAGCATTGAGAGTGTGTTGCTTTGACTAAAAATCATGAGAACCATTTTCTTATTTGCACCGTGATTTTATAATTGCATCTATAGTACGCATGCTTCAAAATATATATGCACATATTCATGCCTATATGTGCACGTCCATTTGCACAACCAACAAAATTGTAATGGCATGATGCAAATCAAATAAGTTTATATGGTGAGTGGAAAGTCTCTACATTGAAAGCCAAATACCCTATCTATGCACCATTTGTTTTTCTAATGCATGAAAAGTATGCATGGTAGGGTCGTATTTCAAGACCTTGCATTAAGGCAAAATTTGCATTTTTTTCCATCCACTCTGAGTGATTGTAAGGCTAATGTATATGCGCATTAATTGTATGCGAGGAAGAGCACAAGTCTCATCATCACAAGCTATTTCCTTTATTGATTGCACCATGACTTTTATACATGCATTTTAAAAGTATGCATTTACAAGGCTAGTTTCAAGGCCTTGCATAAGGCACTTTGTTTTTGTACCGATGCACTTGCAGGAATTTGAAGAAAATGACATGAAAATCAAGTTTTAATGATATGAGGAAAACAGGTCTTGGTTGGTGCATCCAGAGGACGCACAGGTTTGGTGGGGGTGAGTGTCAAGAAGATTTTGTCTTCACAATTATTATCCAAAATCAAGAAAGTACCCTTATGTTGTCTCTATCCTTCCAAGTAGTACTTGGATGAGAGGAGTGAGGGTTCATTCACAAAAGATTTTATTTTCAACGTTGATCTAAGAAAAATAGATGTTTTCTTTGATAACAAATATTTTCAAAATTTCAAACATAATGGAGGAAGGAAATATCCATTGCTTCTAGCTACATTCATATGCCACACTTTTCATAGCATCAAATAGCATGTTATTATTTATGCTTACCCTCAAGTTTTCCCATACATTATAATCCACTTCATAATGGATTTGGGCACGGATTGATCAATCCATAGTTTTCCAATCAATAATTATGATTCATACCTCATGGTATAATAGTATTATGATCCTTGACCTTTACCTTAAAGGTAAAACCAATCCAAGAAGCGGCAGAAGAAAGTAAAGGATGTCGAGATGACAATAATGCTGAGAACTCAAAGAGAAGAAGATGTGAAAAGTGTTGATACCTTGCCGCACAGATTTGAAGATACAAACTATTGAAAGCTTGCGCAACAGATATGGATAGCGCCTTGTTTAACCATTGAATGTATATGTTCGTATTTGTTTGAATTAAGTTGTATTGTTTTAGTTTGAATGGGGGATGGCTAAAATTCTATGAACTAAATGCATCACTTTAGATTTGCACGGATGTTTTAATGTTGTACATATCGAACGCACCTTTACCATCGTTTTTAATGCGCCAATATCACAAAAATCCTATTGGCCTAAACAATTCCGGAAAAGGTTTAATTAAATCAAGGTAATACTAATGAAGGACGCATGAAATATTGTTTGTTTTTGGGTTTTTTTCGAGAATATAACAGGACAGGTTGAAAACATATCGTGAATTGCGATGCAAAAGTGGAGGAATGTTATGGATGAAACTGATATACAGGATGATGCACAATAAGTTGATCAACTAATTAAACCTGTGCCTGAGGAAAATGATTGTAGGTTTGATTTTTGCACGCTGAGATATTTCTTTATTTGAATCGGTTTGCTTATTGGAATTTTTGTGATAAATCATTCCACACTAGTAATTTCCAATTAGTTTGAATAATATTTGGTAACTAAAACGATTGCGTATTGGATTTTCATGTTATGTACGAACGAACGATTCATTATCTTCAGTACGCGCAAAAATTTGCTTTTTCCTGTTTATACATCATTGCTTCTCCATTTCTGCACTTGATCATCAACCATCATTGTGATAGCCTTTCAGCACTTTTGAAGCTCAAGAAGATTGCGAAGTGTACTTTACGATAGGAATTTGGATATACTTTTGCATTTATACTGAGATTGGAGGTTTTCCTACTATCAACAGATACAAATTGCTATGCAAGTGTCACGTATAATGTGAATGATGGAATACTGTTCTATTTTTGGGTGACATGTTCTCCATGCTAACTTTTGATAGTTAATCTTAGCTAATGTTGCCCTTTATTTGTTTGATTTTTTTTCGCGCATGACTCTGTTCAGATGCCTTAGTAATTGAATTTACATTTTTTAAAGTTTATAGATTCATGCGAAAAACAAAAACTGATCAAAAGGTTTTAGCTAATGGTTTAAAAGGAAGTTTCATGTAGGTTTTAATCATAATGATGCACACTTGCTCCCATATATAATTCATCATATAGTAATATGTAGAATGAGACAAATATTATCGTTTATCTTCTGAAGTTTATAAATACTATGGAGGAATACAAAAGTTCATCTAGTGATTAGCTACATGGTCACAACGATTAGTGTACTTGAACTAATTACGCGAGTTTGATTATCTAATTTACATACGTTTGTGTCTACTCCAAGCATAGATATAGGCTTCAAATGATGATTTTCGTTGTACACAATTGATCAAACTTAAGGTCTGTAAAAGAGATTGATATAGACATATGATCATAGGGATTATCAACTTATGTGTGAAGTTAAGTGGTTTTGATTTATTAACATAAAAACTTTGAGAAATACATTTGGAACTTGTTTATCGAGATATATGGTGTTTTTTTCGATAATTTTTATTAAAAAAAAGTAATATGTTCCTTATAATTGAATAGTTTTCTTTTTGTATTTTCAAAGCTATTTTGAAACTCATAACATTTGGAGGCTATGGAATGAGGTTTATATTGTCTCAACATTAACTTGAATTTCTATCAAAAATATTTTCCTTGAGCAAATATGAGTTTCAATGCTTATGTAAATTTTTCTTAATGCATTTTAATAATGGTGAATGGATCTTGTCAAAATAACTTTGTTTACTAGTTTCAAGCTAATCTCTTTGTGAGCTTCTCTTCTCATCGAGTCTGCATCATACCTGAGATGCTTCAAGCACCCCACGCGTATCGTGATTTCTAGCGGTCGACCTGATCCACCGATCGTCACTTTCGCGCCTACAACATAAAAGCATAAATCATACGTATAAATAGCGATAACGCTTTTGCATGAGCGTTCGTTTTCTTTTTTTATTTTTAATAGAGTTTAGGTTTTGTTTTGCTTTATTTCTTTTACGCATTTGACTTCGTTTCTTTCTTTTGATTTGCATGCTTTATCTCTTGTATTTTATTTTCACACTTATAGGTTCACATGCACAAAACTTCTTGTAACACATAGACTCATATATCTACAAAAAGTGAGTTTCCATAACTCTGAGAGTGATGAAGACATAATGGAAACTCTTGATTGATATGGTATCGCAAAGATCTTAAATACAAATGCATATGCGGCATGTCTTCTAGTACGTGATTAAGTCGCTTGGTTTCCCTACCTAGAAAGATTTATCATGAGTTGTTAATGTTCATCCGATGGCTTCGATAGTCAATTCCTCTTCCTATGGTTTCTTCTCTGGTTCAACTCTCATCACCGATCTTGTTATAATTTTTAAGGTCAAAGTCAAAATGCTGCCTTTAAATCCCCTAATCGTTACATGTCTCGTTTACGCTCACAAAAGAGCCTACACTAAACTTTGCTAAGGATTGAACTCAAGGCTTCATATTCATATACGATGTGCCAGATTCTCAGAATGTGTGTGTCCATGTGTGCATATGCGCGCACGTGGATAAGCTGATTATTTTTTTGTTTTCTTGAAAGAAAGATTGTTCGCATCGTTGTGAAGCATGAGAAAAAAAATGAGATGCTAAGCTAACGAAGTTATAAACCGGGATAATGAGTGCTAACTCTTTAATTGTTCACATTGAATTATGTAAAAATCAAGACACCCAATTCTCTGTCTCTCTCTCTCACGAGTCTTCTCTTTCTTCAATTACTGAGAACAAATTGCAAGAGCAATAGTGTGGAAATTGGTTCCCAAGACCTTCAATGCTCCTCGTTTCTCTCACCCATTTATAGCACACTCAAATGTTGACAATAAGGAGAGTAAAACGCTTCACAACTTGATCTTGCAATCAAATCAGAATAGACAATAGCACTGATCATGATCATATAGCAATCATATAAAGTAAAGACAAACAGTATCGCTTAGCACTAATCATGATCATAGAACAAAATCTCAAAGTGTTTCATATGAGTTGAGCAAGATGTTATCACACCATAAGGCTAGCACCATTAAGAATGGAAAATAGGAATGGATTCAAAAGATAGCATAGATATTTTTTACCTCAAAAATCATATGCATGCAAAAGTAGTAATAAAGAAAAAGAGATTATATAGAATCTACTACAGTGATTTTGATTTTGTTTTGAACTTTCGAGTACGCTCTCTCGATTGCAAGTTCCTCCTTCAATTCTAATGGAGTCTCCCTAAACCCAATGCACCATCCTCCAGCAAACACTCATGTGTTTTCAACATGTGAAGTTTTTTCTTTGAAGTGCTATGTTCAACAGCTATCGCTCCTCCTTTGACTCCCATATTGAACGCCACAACTCCTTTTGGAAGCAATGTATAATTATATCTAACAAAACCCTCAAATCCAGACTACATTTTTTTCACTATAGGCCAACCTTCCAATCAATTATAGACAACTACCTGTTTATTTTATGCTCCCTTGAATTCTCACACAAAGGGTTGTCCTTATCTAGCTTGACGTAGAAAGCAATCCACCCCAGGTGAATTAAAGATGCCCCCTTCTCAAGTGAAGCTGTTCCTCCTCATTTTCAACACCGAGACCCTCACTTTCCTTCCCATCACCCCTCTTTCTCCTCATACCATGTTTTAGAAATCTGCCTCCCATGGACATGCACTATTGTCCCTTCACGATTCCCCCACTTAATCTTTGTCGAAGTGCCATATATGCTATGCGGAAATGAGCCCAGATATTCATTATAGACCCTAGTTGACAAATAATCTCATCTTTTAACCTTTTGAGAAGTTCCATTTGATAAACCATACTACAAGATATAAAAATATCGTGTATGCTAGCATTGAAAATATGTTTCATTTCATGTCTTGCACATAGGAAGCTAACATCATACAAATGCATCCCATGCCAAACAAAAGAGCTGAATGTGGTACATGCCTCCAAATAATAGTATCATATAAGAACTAGATCCAATCTGAGCTCTCAACCATTCCAGCCTTTCAAGTTGCTCTACTTAATGAAATCAGATACAATCAAAGTAGAATAATAGTCCACCTAAGATGGAGGAGAAAAATTCAATTTTTTATATGCCTCTAAATCAATCCACCCATGTGGGAGGTAAGGTGTCTTGACTGTCATGCTCACAATTATTGGCTTATTGGCTCATCAAAACCCACTCCTCCAACTACGGTCACCACCAATGATGGTGCATTGCAAGCTAGCTCTAGCAAAGCAAATTTCAATAGGAATAATCCCAAAGCTAGTCTCAAAAATAAGGAGTGGAAATGCTATGACACTACATCCATCATTTGAGCTTGATCACATATACGATACACCTTGGAATGGTCATCATCATGAGCACCCATGAGCACCCCAACCTATACATGGTGTGCTGTGTGGCATACATGCATCTAAAACGCTCATTGCAGGAGTAGTTGTGGATGACACAACGTCCATTGCACTACCTCCACAACATTCATCTCCTCCAAACCCCACCTGTAGATCAACCTCTAGAACTTGCTCCTCTAGAACCTAACCTAGACCCATGAGACAGACTAGATGGGCCAGTGCCTCTATCATGTTGTGATGTGCAACATTGTTGCATACCTCGACTATGGGAGCCACTAGGGGATGGTTGAGAAGACAATCATGGTGGGGTCATAAAGCTAGGAGTATTGTCAATAGTAGTCCCATCAAACCGAGTACTTTCAATGGGAGTAGTCCCACCAAAGTGAGTGCCGCTAATGGGATTAGTCTTATCAAAGGGAGTGTGACTAGTGAGAGCATCATCCATGGGGGTGCCACTAAGAGATATCTAGTACTATAACCTAGCAACCATATATGTGGCCGACGTTGAAGATATGAACTCTAAGAACTTCTCCTCTATGATGGAATTTAGAGTGAACGATGAAATATCTCCCATTCTGCTTTGCAACAGAAAACTCAAATAATTAGAATACAATAATAATGGCACTATAAGAAATAGTAGTAAAAAAATAATATAGCAAAAGAATACCTTGCCGCATAGATTTGAAGATACAAACTATTGAGAGCTTGCACAACAGATATGGATAGCGCCTTGTTTAGCCATTGAATGTATATGCTCGTAATTGTTTGAATTAAGTTTTATCGTTTTACTTTGAATGGGGGATGGCTAAAATTCTATGAACTAAATGCGTCACTTTAGATTTGCATGGATGTTTTAATGTTGTACAGATCGAACACACCTTCACCATCATTTAATTAAATCAAGGTAATACTGATGAAGGACTCATGAAATATTGTTTGTTTTTGGGTTTTTTTCGAGAATATAACACAACAGGATGAAAACATGATCGTGAATTGCGATGCAAAAGTGGAGTATTGTTATGGATGAAACTGATATACAGGATGATGCACAATAACTTGATCAACTAATTAAATCTGTGCTTGAGGAAAATGATTGCTGGATTGATTTTTGCACGCTGAGATCTTTCTTGATTTGAATCGGTTTGCTTATTGGAATCTTTGTGATAAATTATTCAATGCTGCTGATTTCCAATTAGTTTGAATAATATTTGGTAACTAAAATGATTGCCTATTGGATTTTCATGTTATGTACGAACGAAAGATTGATTATCTTGAGTACGCGCACAAATTTGCTTTTTCCTGTTAATACATCATCGCTTCTCCATTTCTGCACTTCATCATCAACCATCATTCTGATAGCGTTTCAGCACTTTTGAAGCTCAAGAAGATTGCGAAGTGTTCTTTACGATAGGAATTTGGATATACTTTTGCATTTATACAGAGATTGGAGGTTTTCCTACTATCAATAGATATGTTGCAAATGTCACGTATAATGTGAATGATGGAATACTATTCTATTTTTGCGTGACATGTTCTCCATGCTAACTTTTGAAAGTTATTCTTAGCTAATGTTGCCTTTTATTTGTTTGATTTGTTTTCGCGCATGACTCTCTGTTCAGATGCCTTAGTAATTGAATTTACATTTTTTTAAGTTTATAGATTCATGCGGAAAAAAAAACTGATCAAAAGGTTTTAGCTAATGGTTTAAAATAAAGTTGCATGTAGGATTTAATCATCATGATTCACACTTGCTCCCATATATAAATCGTCATATAGTATTTCGAATGAGACAAATATTATCGTTTATCTTCTGAAGTTTATAAATACTATGAAGGAATACAAAAGTTCATCTAGTGAATAGCTACATGGTCACAACGATTAGTGTACTTGAACTAATTACGAGAGTTTGATTATCTAATTTACGTACGTTTGTCTCTACTCCAAGCATAGATATAGGCTTCAAATGATGATTTTCGTTGTATACAATTGATCAAACTTAAAGTCTGTAAAAGAGATTGATGTAGACATATGATCATAGGTTTATCAACTTATGTATGAAGTTAAGTGGTTTTGATTTATTAACATAAACACTTTGATAAATACATTTCGAACTTTTTTATCGAGATATATGGTGTTTTTTTCGATAATTTTTATAAAAGAACAAGAAATATGTTCCTTATAAATGAATAGTTTACTTTTTGTATTTCCAAAGCTATTTTGAAACTCATAACATTTGGAGACTATGGAATGAGGTTTATATTGTCTCAACATTAACTTGAATTACTATCAAAAATATTTTACTTAAGAAAATATGAGTTGCAATGCTTAGGTAAATTTTTCCAAATGCATTTGAATAATGGTGAATGAATCTTTCAAAAAGTTTGTTTACTAGTTTCAAGCTAATCTCTTTGTGAGCTCATCTTCTCATTGAGTCTGCACCATACCGAAGATGCTTCAAGCACCCGGTGTGCACCATAATTTCTAGTGGTCCGCCTGATCCACCGACCGTCGCTTTCGCACCTATATTTTGGTGAACCTGACGTGAAACACCACGGCCCCACAATCTCAGGTAACGTATATTTGGATTTCTGCTTATAAATGAGCATGTTCTTAAGGGAGATTTGTGTATTTTCCTCCCTCACAATTAAAAAAGATATGCTAATGGGAATTTTATAGTTTTCTCCCTCATAATTAAAAAAACATATGAATGGAAGTTTTATACTTTTCTAACTCACAATTTAAAAAACATATGAATCGGAGTTTTGTAGTTTTCTCCGTCACAATTGAAAAAACATATGAACGAGAGTTTTATAGTTTTCTCCCTCACAATTAAGAAAAACATATGAACGGGAGTTTTACCATCTCCCTCATCAAAAGGTAAGAATGAGCATGAGAGTTTAAAATTAAATTGTTTTTTGTATTAAATGCCTATTTTTGCTAATGTGTATTGATTTGTTTATAGTAATTTTCTTTATGAGTTTTTTATAACAGGTATTAATCAAGAGTCAGTTCAAGATTTTGAGTTCAAATGGTTTGTAAGGAAGAAAACTACTTTACGTTGCATATTTATGTTCCATGAAAAATGTTTGTTTTAAAATAAAAAGTTGATTATGGATTGTATATATCTATTATAGTTTTTTGCGAATTGATACTTTTCATCTTTTAGTATGTTTAATAAAGTCCAAGAAGTGATGGCAAGATGATGATGGAGATGAAGAACAGTACAAGAAGTCAAAATACGTTTTAGAAAGCATTGAGAGTATGTTGCTTTGACTAGAAATCATGAGAACCATTTTCTTAGTTGCACCGTGATTTTATAATTGCATCTATAGTATGCATGCTTTAAAATATATATGCACATATTCATGCCCATAGGTGCACGTCTAGTTGCACAACCAACAAAATTGTAATTCCATGATGCAAATCAAATAAGTTTATATGGTGAGTGGAAAGCCTCTACATTGAAAGCCAAATACCCTATCTATGCACCATTTTTTTTCTATTGCATGAAGAGTATGCATGGCAGGGTCGCATTTCAAGACCTTTTATTAAGGCACAACTTGCATTTTTTTTCCATGCACTCTGAGTGATTGTAAGGCTAATGTATATGCATATTAATTGTATGCGAGGAAGAGCACAAGCCTCATCATCAGAAGCTATTTCCTTTATTGATTGCAATATGACTTTTATACATGCATTTTAAAAGTATGCATTTTACAGGTCTAATTTCATGGCCGTGCATAAGGCACTTTGTTTTTATACCCATGCACTTGTAGGAATTTGAAGAAAATGACATGAAAATCAAGTTTTAATGATATGAAGAAAACAGGTCTTGATTGGTGCATCTAGAATGATTCAGCATGTGCAGTACATGATTCTCAAGCTATGTGAGATGCAAAGCTTCGGTATGCACGCTTTTGTCATCTAAATTTTTCTAGTTTGCCACACCTATAAAAATTTGAAATGGAATCCCTTTTGCCCAAACTTGAGGCACATGGTAAACATGTTTATGAAGGTTGTATTTTGGGCAAAATATAGCATTCCTCGTTCCCAAAAGATGGCTCAATTTGGGATACCCACAAATTGTAGCTTGTTCACAATGATGTCTCTGGTCCTATGTAGACATGCTCTGTTGGAAACCATCTTTACATCATGAATTTCATCGATTTTTCTAGGCATGCATGTGTATGTCCATTGAAAGTAAAGTATGAAGTGTTTATGTGCTTCAAACTGGTTCTTTGTCTTCGTTGAAAATCTCTAAGCATGTAAAATTGGCACCTTCTGTTTTGATCGAGGAGGGAATATATGTCTTCTAATTTTAATGCATTTTTGGCTAAACATGGGATAAAACGTCAATCTATAGTGTCATATGACCTCAACAAAATGGAGTTGCTGAATGGAAGAACATGTCACTCATGGAGATGGTGAGGTGTATGGTCAAGAGTCAGGCTTTACCACATACTTTCTAGCTTGAGGCTGTTATGTGTGCAGCATATCTACTTAACGTGTATCCCACTAAAGCATTACAATCTATCACTCCATATGAGGCTTGGGATGGCCATAAGTCATTTGTTTCCCACCTGCGTGTTTTTTATTGTCTAGCATATGCATTAGTGGTTGAGCAACAACACAAGAAATTGGATGATAAAGTAGTGAAATGTATTTTTGTTGGGTAAAGTTCTGAAAGAAAGGCTATCTTTTCTATCATCCATATACTAAATACATTTTGGTTAGCCGTGATGTTGTTTTTGTGGAAGATCCTATTGAACCATCACTTTCATATACTACGGAGACATCAGTTAGCTCCAAAGACATGAATGACACTTTTTTAATGTTGGAGTTAGATGTCTACAGAAGCACGAAAACATTAGAAGGAAGAAGGAGAAGCTTGGAGCACAACATAGAATACCGAATGTATTACCACTAGAATGTACAAAGATAAGTAACATGTTAAGGTTATAGCCATATATACAATCAGGAGGAAAACAACATCTTAAAGCGTGAAAAAAGTGCCCCGACATTCCTAGTGTGTTCACACACATCACTAAATATATCAACAAAGCCCCCCTACGAGTCATGTAATGAGTAGTATACGGAAGTGCCAAGCTATGTGGAATCAATCCACAAAAGGAAGTAAGCCTAAAGCTTTGCAAAATGCTTCAAACTTCTCCTTGGGCAAAGCCTTTGTGAAAAGGTCTACAATGTTCTCCTGCATGGGCACATATACCAAGCTGCTCTCTCCAGTAGAGAACCTCTCCCTGACATTATGATAATACACCTCAATGTGCTTAGTGCGAGCATCAAACACAGGGTTCCTCGCAATTACAAATGCGCTTTCATTGTCACTGAAGATGGTGGTGGTAGAAGACTCACCAACACCCAAATAATCCATAAGGCATCTGAGCCACACATACTCAACAATCGCTATGAAAGCTACTTTATACTCAGCCTCACAAATGGAAGTGGCCATAGTGGGCTGCTTCTTGGTCAACCAATATATACATGTGCTACCAAGCATGAAGAAAAAGCCCCTAGTGGACACACAAGTGTCATAGCAACCAACCCAATCACTATTAGAAAAAGCATGCAAATCTAGCAATAATGATGTCCCCTTGGGATAAAACAATTCAAATAGCTGGGTACCACTAAAGTAGTGAAAGATGTGCTTAACTGCCTACCAATTTGGAAGAACCACATGAACCATTGCTTATGAGTTTTTTACCTTTAACCTTTGTAAAAGTCATTTGACTTGGAAGAATCTTGTAAAGCCACTAAATGTATGGAGATAGGAGAGATAAAGCTAAGAATTCATTTAGATGGAATATCTCTTACCTTGTAGGAGAATTTGTAGCTAAAGCCAAGTTTGAATTTGAATTCAATCTTGGAGGCAAAACATCTATAAAAGGGACTCGTAGTCACACGGCCCGTGTGCCTGCAATTAGAGAGCATATTGTTGACCATTTGATGTAGTTGAGAGGCTTAAACTATAGCCTACTCTTATCACGATCATTGGGCATCATATTCATGCCAATGATCATGTACAACATTTTCATATAATATACTATTCCATTGATCAAGTTCATCTCTTTCTTTGCTATGTCTACTCAAAACAATGTACTTGTGATGACCATATCTCATTGCGTTGTTATCCATCTTCAATGATCTATAGCTTGTTAGAAGCAGCTCAAATATACTACAAGCTATCAAAGGTTGAAGAAGTTTCACTCAACCAATTGGGAGAGAAACGTCTTGAAGGGGTCACTGGTCATTCCCTGTAGAGTTCCCAAAAAGTCACGGCTAAGCTTCTACTTGCTAAAGGCATTGCTATGTGTATAGTCAATCATTTTAAGTGATTTCACTTGGAAACATTAGCTCTCTAAGCTGATTAGATAGCCTTAGAAGGAATGTTTCTAACTGCTATTGTACTGGGAGTACTAAGCAAAACCTCTAGGAGGTATCAAGACCACAATAGCAAGGTTTTGGTCACTAGTTAGTTGCAAAATTATCTGTTCATATGTGGTGGTACTTTGTACTTAGGGATATTATTCAGCTCTTACTTCAGTTTAGTTCATCGATCAATAGAGAGAGATATTCCAGCCATCGTCTTCTCCGTGTGTCTTGCTGCGTTTTTGCTCTTTGTGTGTGCTTTCCGTGTGTCTCTCGCACTTCTACACACACCCAACAGTGGTATCAGAGTAGGTTCATCTCCTTCTCAAGTTTCAACTTTTCGCGTCGCGGCACGCACGCACTTTAGCATGTGCAGTACATGATTCTCAAGATGATGATGCAGATGAAGAAAAGTACAAGAAGTCAAAATATGTTTTAGAAAGCGTTGAGAGTGTGTTGCTTTGACTAGAAATCATGAGAACCATTTTCTTAGTTGCACCGTGATTTTATATTTGCATCTATAGTATGCATGCTTTAAAATATATATGCACATATTCATGCCCATAGGTGCACGTCCAGTTGCACAACCAAAAAAATTGTAATTGCATGATGCAAATCAAATAAGTTTATATGGTGAGTGGAAAGCCTCTACATTGAAAGCCAAGTACCCTATCTATGCATCATTTTTTTTCTATTGCATGAAGAGTATGCATGGTAGGGTCGCATTTCAAGACCGTTTAAGGCACAATTTGCATTTTTTTTCCATGCACTCTGAGTGATTGTAAGGCTAATGTATATGCATATTAATTGTATGCGAGGAAGAGCACAAGCCTCATCATCAGAAGCTATTTCCTTTATTGATTGCACCATGACTTTTATACATGCATTTTAAAAGTATGCATTTTACAGGTCTAATATCAAGGCCGTGCATAAGGCACTTTGTTTTTATACCCATGCACTTGCAGGAATTTGAAGAAAATGACATGAAAATCAAGTTTTAATGATATGAAGAAAACAGGTCTTGGTTGGTGCATCCAGAGGATAGACAGGTTTGGTGGGGGTGAGTGTCGTGAAGATTTTGTCTTCACAATTATCATCCAAAATCAAGAAAGTATACTTATGTTGTCTATATCCTTAAAACAAAAACTCATCAAAAGGTTTTAGCTAATGGTTTAAAAAGAAGTTGCATGTAGCTTTTAATCATAAAGATTCACACTTGCTCCCATATATAATTCGTCATATAGTATTTCGAATGAGAAAAATATTATCGTTTATCTTCTGAAGTTTATAAATACTATGGAGGAATACAAAAGTTCATCTAGTGATTCGCTACATGGTCACAACGATTAGTGTACTTGAACTAATTACGAGAGTTTGATTATCTAATTTACGTACGTTTGTGTCTACTCCAAGCATAGATATAGGCTTCAAATGATGATTTTCGTTGTATACAATTCATCAAACTTAAAGTCTGTAAAAGAGATTGATATAGACATATGATCATAGGTTTATCCACTTATGTGTGAAGTTAAGTGGTTTTGGTTTATTAACATAAACACTTTGATAAATACATTTGGAACTTGTTTATCGAGATATATGGTGTTTTTTCGATAATTTTTATAAAAGAAAAAGAAATATATTCCTTATAAATGAATACTTTACTTTTTGTATTTCCAAAGCTATTTTGAAACTCATAACATTTGGAGACTATGGAATGAGGTTTATATTGTCACAACATTAACTTGAATTTCTATCAAAAATGTTTTCCTTATGCAAATACGAGTTTGAATGCTTATGTAAATTTTTCTTAATGCATTTGAATAATGGTGAATGGATCTTTCAAAAAGCTTGTTTACTAGTTTCAAGTTAATCTCTTTGTGAGCTCATCTTCTCTTTGAGTCTGCACCATACCTAAGATGCTTCAAGCACCCGGGGTGCACCGTGATTTCTAGCGGTCGGCGTGATCCACTGACTATCGCTTTTGCACCTACATTTTGGTCCCGACGTGAAACAGTACGGCCCCGCAATCTCAGGTAACGTATATTTCAATTTCAATTTAGAAATGAGCATGTTCTTAAGGGAGTTATGTGTATTTTTCTCCCTCCCAATTAAAAAAGATATGCTAATGGGAGTTTTGTAGTTTTTTCCCTCATAATTAAAAAAACATATGAATGGCAATTTTGTAGTTTTCTAACTCACAATTTAAAAAACATATGAACCAGAGTTTTGTAGATTTCTCCCTCACAATTCAAAAAACATATGAACGAGAGTTTTGTAGTTTTCTCCCTCACAATTAAAAAAAACATATGAACAGGAGTTTTACCATATCCCTCATCAAAAGGTAAGAATGAGCATGAGAGTTTAAAATTAAATTGTTTTTTGTATTAAATGACTACAAATTATTTGCTAATGTGTATTGATTTGTTTACAATAATTATCTTTATGAGTTTTTGATAACAGTTATTAATCAAGAGCCAGTTCAAGATTTTGAGTTCAAATGGTTTGTAAGGAAGAAAACTACTTTGTGTTGCATATTTATGTTCCATAAAAAATGTTTGTTTTAAAACAAAAAGTTGATTATGGATTGTATATATCTATAATATTTTTTTGAGAATTGATACTTTTCATCTTTTAGTATGTTTAATAAAGTCCAAGAAGTGATGGCAAGATGATGATGCAGATCAAGAAAAGTATAAGAAGTCAAAATATGTTTTAGAAAGCATTGAGAGTGTGTTGCTTTGACTAGAAATCATGAGGACCATTTTCTTATTTGCACCGTGATTTTATAATTGCATCTATAGTATGCATGCTTCAAAATATATATGCACATATTCATGCCTATATGTGCACGTCCAGTTGCACAACCAACAAAATTGTAATTGCATGATCCAAATCAAATAAATTTATATGGTGAGTGGAAAGCCTCTACATTGAAAGCCAAATACCCTATCTATGCACCATCTGTTTTTCTAATGCATGAAGAGTATGCATGGTAGGGTCGTATTTCAAGACCTTGCATTAAGGCACAATTTGCATTTTTTCACCATGCACTCTGAGTGATTGTAAGGCTAATGTATATGCACATTAATTGTATGCGAGGAAGAGCACAAGCCTCATCATCACAAGCTATTTCCTTTATTGATTGCACCATGACTTTTATACATGCATTTTAAAAGTATGCATTTTACAGGGCTAATTTCAAGGCCGTGCATAAGGCACTTTGTTTTTGTACCCAGGCACTTGCAAAAATTTGAAGAAAATGACATGAAAATCAAGTTTTAATGATATGAAGAAAACAAGTCTTGGTTGGTGCATCCAGAGGATGCACAGGTTTGGTGGGGGCGAGTGTCATGAAGATTTTGTCTTCACAATTATTATCCAAAATCAAGAAATTACCCTTATGTTGTCTCTACCCTTCCAAGTAGTACTTGGATGAGAGGAGTGAGGGTTCATTCACATAAGATTTTATTTTCAACTTTGATCTGAGAAGAATAGATGTTTTCTTTGATAACAAATATTTTCAAAATTTCAAACATAATGGAGGAAGGAAATAGCCATTTCTTCTAGCTACATTCATATGCCACAGTTTTCATAGCATCAAATAGCATGCTATTATTTATGCTTACCCTCAAGTTTTCCCATACATTATAATCCATTTCATAATGGATTTGGGCACAGGTTGATCAATCCATAGTTTTCCAATCAATAATGATGATCCATACCTCATGGTATGATAGTATTAAGATCCTTGACCTTTACCTTAAAGGTAAAACCAATCCAAGAAGCGGCAGAAGAAAGTATAGGACATGCATAAAGAAAGGTCGACACAGGAAAACGTGCAAGGAAAAGAGCAGTCGTCATCTAAAAAAAAGGAAAGACAACTTCGAGTGGGAGCACATATCTCTTTTTTTTGGGAAGCGCATGTTCTAACAAGGGGGATATATCTCTGGATTAAGTCACGCAGAGGAGAGGGAGGCCAAATCATTGTTCATTATCTAGCAGAGAGGTCCATGCTGATATGGAGGAGGAGCTCTCTGTTTTCTTTCTGGGAGGATTGGGGCTCCAGGAGACTTTGCATGCAGAAGTCTGAGGGGGGTGATGCTCTGAAGATTGGATGATACAAAACTGAAGACAGCTTGCGCAATAGTTGGGTGTGGCTGATCGTGCACACTCTATGAAGACCATTTAGGAGAGGGCAGGCATATTAAAGGTTTGGCGACTGTAAGAAAAGAAAAATTGGCTGCTGCGCAGAAAGATAGAAGAGTAAAAGTGGATGTCGAGATGACAATAATGCTGAGAACTCAAAGAGAGGAAGATGTGAAAAGTGTTGATACCTTGCCGTACAGATTTGAAGATACAAACTATTGAGAGGTTGTGCAACAGATATGGATAGCGCCTTGTTTAACCATTGAATGTATATGTTCGTATTTGTTTGAATTAAGCTCTATCGTTTTAGTTTGAATGGGGGATGGCTAAATTTCTTTGAACTAAATGCATCACTTTAGATTTGCACGGATGTTTTAATGCTGTAGAGATCGAACGTACCTTTACCATCGTTTTTAATGCGCCAATATCACAAAAATCCTATTGCCCTAAACAATTCTGGAAAAGGTTTAATTAAATCAAGGTAATACTCATGAAGGACGCATGAAATATTGTTTGTTTTTGGGTTTTTTTCGAGAATATAACAGGACAGGTTGGAAACATGATCGTGAATTGCGATGCAAAAGTGGAGGATTGTTATGGATGAAACTGATATACAGGATGATGCACAATAAGTTGATCAACTAATTAAACCTGTGCCTAAGGAAAATGATTGTTGGATTGGTTTTTGCACGCTGAGATCTTTCTTTATTTGAATCGGTTTGCTTATTGGAATTTTTGTGATAAATCATTCCACGCTGGTAATTTCTAATTAGTTTGAATAATATTTGGTAACTAAAACGATTGCCTATTGGATTTTCATGTTATGTACGAACGAAAGATTGATTATCTTGAGTGGGTGCAAAAATTAGCTTTTTCCTGTTTATACATCATCGCTTCTCCATTTCTGCACTTCATCATCAACCATCATTGTGATAGCCTTTCAGCACTTTTGAAGCTCAAGAAGATTGCGAAGTGTACTTTACGATAGGAATTGGGATATACTTTTGCATTTATACAGAGATTGAAGGTTTTCCTACTATCAACAGATACAAATTGCTATGCAAGTGTCACGTATAATGTGAATGATGGAATACTGTTCTATTTTTGGGTGACATGTTCTCCATGCTAACTTTTGATACTTATTCTTAGCTAATGTTGCCTTTTATTTGTTTGATTTTTTTTCGCGCATGACTCTGTTCAGATGCCTTAGTAATTGAATTTACATTTTTTAAAGTTTATAGATTCATGCGAAAAACAAAAACTGATCAAAAGGTTTTAGCTAATGGTTTAAAAGGAAGTTGCATGTAGGTTTTAATCATAATGATTCACACTTGCTTCCATATATAATTCATCATATAGTATGTCGAATGAGACAAATATTATCGTTTATCTTCTTAAGTTTATAAATACTATGGAGGAATACAAAAGTTCATCTAGTGATTAGCCACATGGTCACAACGATTAGTGTGCTTGAACTAATTACGAGAGTTTGATTATCTAACTTACATACGTTTGTGTCTACTCCAAGTATAGATATAGGCTTCAAATGATGATTTTCGTTGTACACAATTGATCAAGCTTAAAGTCTGTAAAAGAGATTGATATAGACATATGATCATAGGGTTTATCAACTTATGTTGTGAAGTTAAGTGGTTTTGATTTATTAACATAGACACTTTGAGAAATACATTTGGAACTTGTTTATCGAGATATATCGTGTTTTTTTCGATAATTTTTATAAAAAAAGTAATATGTTCCTTATAAATGAATAGTTTTCTTTTTGTATTTCCAAAGCGATTTTGAAACTCATAACATTTGGACGCTATGGAATGAGGTTTATATTGTCTCAACATTAACTTGAATTTCTATCAAAAATATTTTCTTTGAGCAAATATGAGTTTCAATGCTTATGTAAATTTTTCTTAATGCATTTGAATAATGGTGAATGGATCTTGTCAAAATAAGTTTGTTTATTAGTTTCAAGCTAATCTCTTTGTGAGCTTCTCTTCTCATTGAGTCTGCACCATACCTGAGATGCTTCAAACACCCGACGTGCATCGTCATTTCTAGCGGTCGACCTGATCCTCTGATCGTCACTTTTGCGCCTACAACCTAAAAACATAAATCATACGTATAAATAGCGATAACGCTTTTGCATGAGCGTTCGTTTTCTTTATTTCTTTTTAATAGAGTTTAGGTTTTGTTTTGCTTTATTTCTTTTACGCATTTGTCTTCGTTTCTTTCTTTTGAGTTGCATGCTTTATCTTTTGTATTTTACTTTCACACTTATAGGTTCACATGCACAAAACTTCGTGTAACACATAGACTCATATATCTATAAAAAGTGAGTTTCCATAACTCTATGAGTGATGACGACATAATGGAAACTCTTGATTGATATGGTATCGCAAAGATCTTAAATACAAATGCATATGCGGCATGTCTTCAAGTACGTGATTAAGTCACTTGGTTTCCCTACCTAGAAAGATTTATCATGAGTTATTAATGTTCATCCGATGGCTTCGATAGTCAATTCCTCTTCCTATGGTTTCTTCTCTGGTTCAACTCTCATCACCGATCTTGTTATAATTTTTAAGGTCAAAGTCAAAATGCTGCCTTTAAATCCCCTAATCGTTACATGTCTAGTTTACGCTCACAAAAGAGCCTACACTAAACTTTGCTAAGGATTGAACTCAAGGCTTCATATTCATATATGATGTGATAGATTCTCAGCATGTGTGTGTCCATGTGTGCATATGCACACACGTGAATAAGCTGATTATTTTTTTATTTTCTTGAACGAAAGATTGTTCGGATCCAGTTGTGAAGCATGAGAAAAAAAATGAGATGCTAAGCTAACGAGGTTATAAACCGGGATGATGAGTGCTAATTCTCTCTCTCTCTCTCTCTCTCACGAGTCTGCTCTCTCTTCAATGACTGAGAACAAATTGCAAGAGCAATAGTGTGGAATTTGGTTCCCAAGACCTTCAATGCTCCTCGTTTCTCTCACCTATTTATAGCACACTCAAATGTTGACAGTAAGGAGAGTAAAACGCTTCACAACTTGATCTTGCAATCAAATCAGAATAGACAATAGCACTGATCATGATCATATAGCAATCATGTAAAGTAAAGACAAACAGTATCGCTTAGCACTAATGATGATCATAGAACAAAATCTCAAAGTGTTTCATATGAGTTGAGCAAGATGTTATCACACCATAAGGCTAGCACCATTAGTAATGGAAAATAGGAATGGATTCAAAATATAGCATAGATATTTTTACCTCAAAAATCATATGCATGCAAAAGTAGTAATAAACAAAAAGAGATTATATAGAATCTACTACAGTGATTTGATTTTGTTTTGAACTTTCGAGTACGCTCTCTCGATTGCAAGTTCCTCCTTCAATTCTAATGGAGTCTCCCTAAACCCAATGCACCATCCTCCAGCAATCACTCATGTGTATTCAACATGTGAAGTTTTTTCTTTGAAGTGCTATGTTCAACAGCTATCGCTCCTCCTTTGACTCCCATATTGAATGCCACAACTCCTTTTGGAAGCAATGTATAATTATATCTAACAAAACCCTCAAATCCAGACTACATTTTTTTTCAGTATAGACTGTTGGAGCAAACCAATCACAAATTGGTGATTATACAGATCTTGGAGAATGCTTATGGTCAGAATGAAGCAAAGGAAGACATTTGCAAAAATGAAGAA
This sequence comes from Ceratopteris richardii, assembly GCA_020310875.1. Classification (NCBI taxonomy): domain Eukaryota; kingdom Viridiplantae; phylum Streptophyta; class Polypodiopsida; order Polypodiales; family Pteridaceae; genus Ceratopteris; species Ceratopteris richardii. Next base: position 123,316,148 of record CM035411.1, read on the forward strand.
GAAGTCAGAATGTTGTCTTGTACACATATGTACATATAAGTGAAGAATCTTGTAAGCTACCATAGTTAAATCCTTAGGATGATAAGGAGTAGAGTCATAGACGCGAGATGAGTCCAAAGTCATGTATATATAAGATAATTATGACAAGAAATGTATGAGAAAAAGTAATAGAGTCATTTTGTAGATGACAATTTTGAGGAAGATGTGTAGAGAGTTTTTTCCCAGAAAATAGCGACGGGTTTTTCTCTGAGTGCTCTCTGTCTGATCATGTGGATCAGAAATCCTTTTGTACACATCTAATTGAGAAGCTAATGAAGCTATGTCTAGAGTTTCAGAATCTAATTCCTCTCCTACTGTGAGAATGATCATTAGGAACATTCATATGTAGAATGTGAGAACTGAAGCCTGAAAGTAGCGCACTTTTCCGTCTCAGTATTTTGATCAGATATGAGTGTATACTGTAAAGTTTTTGATGAGTGAGCACTTAAAATTTAAGTTAGAAGATAAGGAAGCTATGGCTAAAAGCATTTAGCAAAACGGGTTCCAGATTGAGAGAAATCAAGTTAAGAAGTTGGCTATGTCGAAGGCGCAACTTCTGAGAGTCATTTTCTGACATGTATTTGATCTTAATGATCAAATTAAACTTTTGGTGATTAGTTTTGAGAACTAATGGCTAGTATGATTGCGCAAAGGTATTGCTAATACTTGTGCATCATTTACTTGAAGAAATTTGAAGATTTGTGCAGGTAAAGAAGTTGATATCTGAAGCAGACTTTCTGAAGTTGACACTTCTTCACTCAGAGAAGTGTTGCTTGAAGTTTTGGTAAAAAGGAACATTGTTTGTGTAAAGTTTGATTTATAGCTGACATAGAAGTGTTCTTAAGTCAGTGTAGATCAAACCTTTGGAGATTAAAAGGTCTCCATCAGTGGTATCAGAGCTAAAGGTGAAGTACAAGAGAAGAAAAGATAATGGAAGTTCCGACTGGTGCAGATATTGAAGATCTTCCAAATCAAAGGAGGATAAGGACAAATTATTGAAGATAACTTGCAGAAGTTCATAGTACAAGTTCGAAAGAATCAAGAAGGACAAAGAATATATCAAAGGTACACTTTCTCTTCATAAACCATAGTAATTGCAGATACAGAAAGTCAAGGATGGGAGAAAGCTTGCAAATTGATAAGCTAGATAGGGAGAACTATCCAGCATGGTCCATGAGGATGGAAGCACACCTCATGAGCAAAGACCTTATAGCATTTATTACAGGAGATGAAGAAAAACCTGAGTTTGCAGATCCTAGTATTCCTACTAGGGAAGAGCTTGCAATGTTGAAGACTTGGATGAGAAAGGATGCTCAAGCAAGGAGTATCATCTACATGGCTGTAAATGATTACCTTCTACCTCACATCAGAGGTTTGGAAAGTGCTACAGATGTTTGGAATGCCTTGGAAGAGCATTTCCAAAATACTACTAAGTCAAGGAAGTCCTCACTATGGGCTGAGTTCACAACCTTCAAGAAGAAGAGCTCACAATCAATTTCAGATTATGTGGCAAGAATGAAAGATATTGCAGATAGCTTGGGAGCAGTGGATGAAGACATTGAAGAGGAAAAGTTGGTAAGACAAATACTTACAGGTCTAAGAGGAGATGATAAGTGGAAGCCTTTTATATTGTCCATAGAATTGTCACTTGATCACTTTACTCCTGACCTTAATCAATTGCTAGGACACATGCTAACCTTTGAGCAGGATCTTAAAGGAGACAATGATAGAAGTACAAGTCAAGCTATGTACTCCAAAGACAAGAAAAAGAATGGCAAGGGAAAGCAATCAAATGATGATGAAGGGAATTCAAATCAAGCTAACTTCACAAAAGGGAAGACAAATTTCAGAGGTAAAGGAAGAGGAGGTAAGAACAAAGATAATGCTAAAGCTTGTTGGATTTGTGGCAGAACAAATCATTTGGCAAATGATTGTTGGTATAATAATCAAAGTGGAGGATACAACAATCAGAATTATAGTCAAAGAGGTAGAGGAGGCAGAAACCAAAGAGGCAATTTCAGAGGAAGAGGTGGTAGGACATCATATGGTAGAGGAGGTGGAAGAAACTTCCAATCTCAGTCCTACAACAATAATTATTACAATTATGCATCAGATCAGAAGGATGACATGACTCTTATCCTGAATGCAACTCATGAATCAATGGGAGAAGATCAAAGAGTGTTCTATATTGACTCAGGGTGTAGCAACCATCTGAGTGGGAATCTATCCTTGATGACTGATATGGAAGCAAGGGTGAATGGACATACAGTTCAAACAGGTGACAATACCAAACATAAAGTGGAGAGCATTGGATCAGTTAAGACAAAGAGTGGAAGTACACTTCTGAGCAAGGTACTTTATGTTCCTACTATTCCTAAAAATTTGATAAGTGTAGGGCAAATTGTGGAGAAAGGATATGAGGTAAGATTCACAAATGATGGTGTTTATGTACAAGATCCAAATCAGGGATATAGAACCATAATTGCAGGTAAAAAGGAAGGAAGATTGTTCACTCTCAAGGTCCAAGGTAATGTGGGACATGCATTGTTTACCTATGGAGGTCAAAAGGTGTCTGAATTAGACCTATGGCATAAGAGGCTAGGTCATTTCAATGAGAGAGCTATAAAGGAGATGTCAAAGAATCAGGTGGTGCTTGGATTGCCAAACATTGAAGGGCAACATATGGTGTACAAGTGTGAAGCTTGTCAATTAGGTAAAGCACATAAAAGTTCTTATAACAAATCAGGGTACAAGTATTCAAACATGCTTGAATTGGTTCATACAGATGTATGGGGTCCCTCAAGGGACTATAGCATAAATGGATCCAGATATTATGTGTTGTTTGTTGATGATGCAACCAGGTGGATTACTTTGTATGTAATCAAGGACAAATCAGAAGTCTTTAAGACATTCAAACATTTCCATGCTTATGCAGAAAGGATCACAGGACAAAAGCTAAAGAGGTTAAGATCAGATGGAGGGGGAGAGTATTTCTCAAAAGAGTTTGATGATTATTTGTGGAATGCAGGTATCAAAAGAGAAGTGACTTGCAGGTACTCCCCTCAACAAAATGGAGTAGCTGAAAGGAGAAATAGGACTCTTGTTGAATTTGCAAGAGCCATGATGAAGGAAAAGAATTGTCCAAATTACTTATGGGCAGAGGCCATTAACACTGCAACATACCTTGTGAATAGGTTGCCTTGTAAAGCTTTGGATGGAGGAACCCCTTATGAAGCATGGTGGGGTAAGAAACCTAGTCTTGATCATTGTAAAGTATTTGGATGTATTGCATATGCTTATGTTCCTTCACAATTAAGACATAAGCTAGAACCAAAAGCAGAGAAGTATGTGTTTATTGGATATGATGATAGACAGATGGGTTACAGGTTGTGGAGTCCATCCACAAAGCAATTTCTTGTTACTAAAGATTTGACATTTGATGAGCAAAACACATGGTATACAGGATCACCAAATGAGTATACAGGTGTTGAAGAAGTTCAAAGGAAAGGAAAGGCAAAGGTAAAAGTTTGTGAAGAAATTGTTGATGAAGTTGACTCTAGATGTAGAGTGCAGGATCATGAAGAAGAAGGGCCAAGATTTGATCCAGAATCAAATGAGGCTGAAACTTCAAGAAGTGCAGAAATCAGAAGATCTACAAGAGAAAGGAAAGAGCCTATAAGGTATAGTTATGATACATCTTTCCTAACAACAAAAGATTATGCCTACATTGTGAAAACAGAAGAAGATCCAACCACTTATGAAGAAGCCAAAGGTAAACAGAATTGGGAGAAGGCAATGCAAGAAGAGTATGATGCTCTACTTGAAAATGAAACTTGGGAACTAGTACCAAGACCAAAGAATCAGAAGGTCATTGGATGCAAGTGGGTATATAAAACAAAGAGGTTTGCAGATGGTAAGGTGTCTAGATATAAGGCTAGACTAGTGGTCAAAGGTTATGCCCAAACTTATGGGGTAGATTATGATGAAACCTTTAGTCCTGTTGCTAAGATGTCTACAATTAGGACATTGATTGCTATTGCTGCTTGCAAAGGATGGAAATTATCACAATTGGATGTGAAGAATGCATTTCTTAATGGTTATATTGCAGATGAAGTATACATGGAACAACCAGAAGGCTTCATGAAATCAATTGGATCAGATTATGTGTGTAAGCTCAAGAGAGCTTTATATGGGTTGAAGCAAGCCCCAAGAGCTTGGAATTACAGATTGGTCAAGTTCTTGAATGAATGTGGATTTCAAGCATCAAAGGCAGATAGTAGCTTGCTAGTGAAGGCAAGTGAAAATGGATATATTTACATGTGCATTTATGTTGATGATATTATTGTTACAGGAACAGATGCTCAAGGAATCAATGAACTCAAGAAGCAAATAGAGAAGGAGTTTAAGATAAGTGACTTGGGAAACTTATCTTATTTTCTAGGAATGCAGATTGTGTATACTCAACATGGAGTATATGTTTCACAAGAAAGATATTTGAAGAATCTTTTAGCCAAGTTTAACATGGAAGATTGCAAGACCTCAACTACACCATTGGAGGTAAATCATAAATTAAGCAGGTATGGAGGTGAAGAGTTCAATGACATGAAGAAATATCAGAGTTTGGTAGGTAGTCTAATCTATGCTACCTTGACAAGGCCAGATCTATCATATGCAGTAGGTGTGTTGTCACAATTTATGCATTGTCCAAAGAAGACTCATTGGATTGCAGCCCAAAGGGTACTCAGATATATCAAAGGAACCCTAAGTGAAGGTTTGTACTATGGTTTCACTTCTGACACAAGAATCAAAGTGTTTAGTGATGCAGATTGGGCAGGTGACTCAGATGATAGAAGGTCTACTCATGGATATCTATGTTATGTTGGAGATAAGCTAGTATCTTGGTGTTCCAAGAAGCAACATACAGTTGCTTTATCATCCACAGAAGCCGAGTATAAGGGAATGGTAGAAGCTGCAAAAGAAGTCATATGGTTGAAGACCTTGATGAAAAGTTTTGAGTTTGATCATAGTACTCCAATAATTTTTGGAGACAATATGAGTTCTTTGTATTTGGCAGCTAACCCTGTTTTTCATGCCAGGACTAAGCATATAGAGATACAGTATCATTTCTTGAGGGAAAAGGTACTAGATAAAGAGATTGAAGTGATGTATACTCCAACAAAAGAACAAGTGGCAGATATGATGACAAAAAGCTTGGATGGACCTAAGCTACAGAGATTCAAGGAGATGGCAGGAGTGAAGAAGAATGGAATAATCACAATTAGTGATTGAGGGGGAGCTGTTGGAGCAAACCAATCACAAATTGGTGATTATACAGATCTTGGAGAATGCTTATGGTCAGAATGAAGCAAAGGAAGACATTTGCAAAAATGAAGAAGAAGTCAGAATGTTGTCTTGTACACATATGTACATATAAGTGAAGAATCTTGTAAGCTACCATAGTTAAATCCTTAGGATGATAAGGAGTAGAGTCATAGACGCGAGATGAGTCCAAAGTCATGTATATATAAGATAATTATGACAAGAAATGTATGAGAAAAAGTAATAGAGTCATTTTGTAGATGACAATTTTGAGGAAGATGTGTAGAGAGTTTTTTCCCAGAAAATAGCGACGGGTTTTTCTCTGAGTGCTCTCTGTCTGATCATGTGGATCAGAAATCCTTTTGTACACATCTAATTGAGAAGCTAATGAAGCTATGTCTAGAGTTTCAGAATCTAATTCCTCTCCTACTGTGAGAATGATCATTAGGAACATTCATATGTAGAATGTGAGAACTGAAGCCTGAAAGTAGCGCACTTTTCCGTCTCAGTATTTTGATCAGATCTGAGTGTATACTGTAAAGTTTTTGATGAGTGAGCACTTAAAATTTAAGTTAGAAGATAAGGAAGCTATGGCTAAAAGCATTTAGCAAAACGGGTTCCAGATTGAGAGAAATCAAGTTAAGAAGTTGGCTATGTCGAAGGCGCAACTTCTGAGAGTCATTTTCTGACATGTATTTGATCTTAATGATCAAATTAAACTTTTGGTGATTAGTTTTGAGAACTAATGGCTAGTATGATTGCGCAAAGGTATTGCTAATACTTGTGCATCATTTACTTGAAGAAATTTGAAGATTTGTGCAGGTAAAGAAGTTGATATCTGAAGCAGACTTTCTGAAGTTGACACTTCTTCACTCAGAGAAGTGTTGCTTGAAGTTTTGGTAAAAAGGAACATTGTTTGTGTAAAGTTTGATTTATAGCTGACATAGAAGTGTTCTTAAGTCAGTGTAGATCAAACCTTTGGAGATTAAAAGGTCTCCATCATAGACCAACCTTCCAATCAATTATAGACAACTACCTGTTTATTTTATGCTCCCTTGAATTCTCACACAAAGGGTTGTCCTTATCTAGCTTGACGTAGAAAGCAATCCCCCCCCTCCCCCCCAAGTGAATTAAAGATGCCCCCTTCTCAAATGAAGCTGGTCCTCCTCATTTTCAACACCGAGACCCTCACTTTCCTTCCCATCACCTCTCTTTCTCCTCGTACCATGTTTTAGAAATCTTCCTCCCATGGAGATGCACTATTGTCCCTTCACAATTCCACCACTTAATTATTGGGTGTGTGTAGAAGTGCGAGAGACACACGGGAAGCACACACAAAGAGCAAAAATGCAGCAAGACACACGGAGAAGACGATGGCTGGAATAGCTCTATCTATTGATCGATGAACTGAACTGAAGTAAGAGCTGAATAATATCCCTAAGTACAAAGTACCACCACATATGAGAGTATCAAGTATGTGGTAACATGGGGAAAAAACCTCTAGCCAGCACTAGAGTAAAAAGTGCCCATGTATAGGGAAAAGGTTCATATCAAAGCTACTCGAGGAACACATAAGTGTAACAAACCCCCCTAGAGCGAATGATGTGAACACATACAGGGAGTGACAGATCAACCTCCACAAGGTAACAAGCCTAAAGCTTTGCGAAAAGCTTCAAACTTTTCCCGTGGAAGAGCTTTGGTGAATATGTCTGCCACATTATCTTGTGTAGGCACATATAGCAAATCAATATCTCCTACATGAAGGCGCTCTCTCACATGGTGATAATGCACCTCAATATGTTTAGTCCGTGCATGAAACACTTGGTTTCGTGCAACAGCCAAAGCACTCTGACTATCTGTGAGAATATGCGTAGCACCATCAATCTCCATGCAAAGATCCATCAATAGGCGTCTCAGCCATATACACTCCACTGTCACTGTGAAAGCTGCCCTGTACTCAACTTCACAACTCGATGTCGCCACTTTAGGTTGCTTCTTACTCAACCAAGATATGCATGAGTCTCCAAGGAAAAAGCAATTACCACTAGTGGACACGCGAGTATGATAACAACCAGCCCAATCACTATCTGTAAAAGCATGCAAGCATGGCTGAACATCTCTACCATAAAAGAGACCTAAGCTCAAAGTGCCTCGAAGATATCTAAACACACTTTTCACCACTTGTCAATGCTTGGTGCTAGGGCTATGCATGAATCGACTCAACTGGGAAACTGCGTACTGTATATCCGGCCTTGTGTTGCATGCATATATAAGACATCCCACAGATTGCTGATAAAGAGAAGTGTCAAATGCATCACTAGAATACTCAACTGAGAAACTAAATCATGTCTCAACTGGTGTGGAAACTGGCTTACAATCCTCAAAATCAAAATGCTGAAGTAATTTTTCAACATACTTTGCTTGATGCATAACAATTCCCCCCTCAACGGATACAAACTGGATGCCAAGATAGTAGCTCAAAAGACCAAGATAAGTGACATCAAAAGTATGCTGCAAATCAGCCATAAGAATGTCAAGTTTTGCATCACATGACCCAGTCAAGAGTATGTCATTGACATTAAGAACAAGCACTATAAGATCAGCCCCATTTTTGCATACATAGAGTGTGCTTTCAATCGGACTACATGTGAGGCCAAGAGCAATCAAGTGCTTATGTATTTTGTCATACCATGCACGTGGAGCTTGCTTGAGACCATACAAGGCTTTATGCAAGCGACAAACCATATGCTCTTTCCCTTTCATAGCAAATCCAGGAGGTTGCTTCACATAGACCTCTTCTTGCAAATCTCCATTCAAGAAGGCTGTTTTTATGTCCAATTGATGCACTTTCCAACCTTGATGGGCAGCCAATGCAACCACGGTACGAATGGTAGTCATGCATGAAGTAGGTGCAAAAGTTTCCTCATAGTCAATGCCATATTGTTGCGCATATCCTTTGGCAACCAATCTAGCTTTGTAGCGATCAATGCTACCATCAGATTTTCTCTTAGTCTTGTAAACCCACTTTGTACCAATGACATTCTTTCCTTTTGGCAATTCACATAACTCCCAAGTACCATTCCTATGTATGGAATCCATTTCTGATTGCATAGCACTCATCCATTGTGGATTGTCACATGCATCTTCAAAAGAAAGTGGCTCTTCATTACATGCTGTAGCAATAAGAGAATAATCCACAAAATTACTTGATGCATGGTGAGAGCTTGATCTTGTTCTACCAAGTAAAGGTGCACTCAATTTGCTGTCCTGCAAAGTTTGTTTTAGCCACTTTGGCATAGATTGTGCACTCTTGATAGACATGCGTTCATTATGTAATACATCTTCAATATGTACATCATGCGTGGGCTGAATTTCATGCTCAGTTTCAGCCATATTTTGACACAAATGTTTAGCCATATGTGGCTAGAAATTTCCAACAGTTTTGGCACTTTTTGGCTGAATTTTTTTCAGCCATGTTTGGCTAGAAGTTCTCTGCATTTTCAGCCCCATTTGGCTGGAATTTTTCAGCCCTTTGAACCTCAGTTGGCTAGTCTACATGGCCATAGTCAAGCGAACCATTTTGGAACAAAGGCATGAGTGTATCGAACACATCTTGTGAGCTAACTGTTGGCAGTTTTTTGCATTGAAGTAGAGGAAAAACTGAATTTTTAGAAAATACCACATCTCGACTCACAATAATTGTGTTCCTCAATGGATGGTACAACCAATATCCCTTACTTTCAGCACTATAACCAACAAATATACATTTCTTTGCCTTGTCATCATGAAGAAAAGCATTAAACTCATGTGACATGTATTCACCGCCACGATCCGTGCGTAGAGTCAAAAGCTTTTGTGAAGAAACATTTTCAGCCATAGCTAAAAATGCTTTGAATCAAGAAAATACCTCATTCTTTGCTTTCATAGGATACACCCATGTATGGCGAGTAGCATCATCAATAAAGGTAACAAAATATACTTGCTTCCCAAAAGATGGAGTCTTGACCGGACCACATACATCACTATGAACAAGTTGCAATTTTCTTGTAGTGTGTGTGTGTGTGACTATCTTTTGGAAAAGAAGCACGATGCATTTTTCCAAGAATGCAACCTTCACATGCATGCTTTTCAATGGACTCAAGTGTAGGCAAGCCAATAACCATGTCCTTCTTTTGCAAGTAGAGCAAACTATTGAAGTTCAAATGACCAAAATGAGCATGTCAAAGCTCCATTTCAGCCATGGAAGAAGTATGAGCAACTAAGGCATTCGAGGCAGCCCTCTTGTATGTATCCATGCGATACAAACCATTACATAATGTACTGGATATCACAATAACATCACCATTGTTGAAATCATGAACCATACACTTATCATCAACAAAGTGTACATGAAGTCGAGCTTTGGAAATCAACGGAACTGAAAATTAAGTTCTTCTTGATACTGGGTACATACAATGCATTTTTTAAGAGAATCACACCTCCATTTGCAGCTGTAAGCTCAATTTCTCCTACTCCAATGATAGGATAAGAGGCATTGTTTGCACACACCACATGTCCTCCTTAAGGTGCATCTTTCAAAGAGGCAAAAAATCTTTTGCATGATGTTATGTGCTTTCAAGCACCACTATCAAAGAACCAATCCGAATCAGCCTCACTCACAACCATACATTTAGAATGTAAAGAAGCATCATAATGACATGTAACAACACATGCCCAAAAATCTTGAGCCATGTTAGCTTCATCATTCTTTGCATTTGATGAGTTTTCAGTAATAGACATGCCGGATTCCTTCTTCTTTTCATTGCGTTTAGCAAGCTTTCTACACTCATCAATAGTATGACCAGCCTTCCGGCAATATTTGCATCTCTTCTTCTTTTGCAAATCACCATCATTAGAGGAATGAGTGGAAGAGGAAGCTTGAGGCTTTGGTTTTGATGAACCCAAAGCTGAACCATACTTGCTTTTCCCCTTTTGTGAGATAGCAAGTGCTTGCGTTCCATCAATCAAACCACTCCTATTCACTCTAGATTGCTCTTCTTGCAAAAGAAGAGACACAACCTCATCAAATGCATACATATTAGGATTTCCTTTTGCAACCAAACGGAGTATAGTAGCAAAGCTTTGAAAAGATTCTCGTAATCCTTTCAATAATGTAGAAATGAGTGATGCATCCGGAATTATCTCATCTATGTTTGCTAATTGCTCTTTCAAGTCCTTGATGTGTGTCACATACACATCCACTGACTCATTTTCAGCTATACATACATCCTCAAGTTGCTTCCTCAAGTATGAAACACGTGCTTCATTACGCACGGCATACAAAGAAGCAAGAGTGTCCCATGCCTGTCTCGATGTAGAACATGACCGAATGTGTGGAACTATATGACGCTTCACTGAAAGCGCAATCAAAGCATGAGCTTGAGAATCTTTTCCATCCCATCTAAGTTGCTCCTGTGTAGGTGGAGAAGGAGAAACCACTGTACTCGAAGAAGAAGCTCCATGTGTGACAGTAGACTGTGAAGTAGAAGCACCTACCGGTCTTCGATCTACATCTACCACTATGTTCCAAAGTTGTTTTGCAACAAGAACATGTTTCATCATGTAAGACCACACCGGATAGTTGGTCCCATCAAGCTTATCTTCAGCTTGAAGCATGCCAAACAAGTCATTGCCGCCCGCCATTTCACTAAGGAACAAGAATGTGACAAAATCTTCACTTCGACGAAAGCTGAAATGAGTGCTAAAATTTCAGCTCACAAACCGTCACTTTGATGGCGATTTTGACTGCACGAATGGCTTCGAAATGGGGGTAAAACCTGAGCGTAGCGCACCTGGTAGAAATGTTTTCGGCCTGCTCAAATTCACAGTTCTATGCTTCGAAGTCCATTTGCACTGTTAAAGTGCGTGCGCGCCGCGACGCGAAAAGTTGAAACTTGAGAAGGAGATGAACCTGCTCTGATACCACTGTTGGGTGTGTGTAGAAGTGCGAGAGACACACGGAAAGCACACACAAAGAGCAAAAACGCAGCAAGACACACGGAGAAGACGATGGCTGGAATATCTCTCTCTATTGATCGATGAACTAAACTGAAGTAAGAGCTGAATAATATCCCTAAGTACAAAGTACCACCACATATGAACAGATAATTTTGCAACTAACTAGTGACCAAAACCTTGCTATTGTGGTCTTGATACCTCCTAGAGGTTTTGCTTAGTACTCCCAGTACAATAGCAGTTAGAAACATTCCTTCTAAGGCTATCTAATCAACTTAGAGAGCTAATGTTTCCAAGTGAAATTACTTAAAATGATTGACTATACACATAGCAATGCCTTTAGCAAGTAGAAGCTTAGCCCTGACTTTTTGGGAACTCTACAGGGAATGACCAGTGACCCCTTCAAGACGTTTCTCTCCCAATTGGTTGAGTGAAACTTCTTCAACCTTTGATAGCTTGTAGTATATTTGAGCTGCTTCTAACAAGCTATAGATCATTGAAGATGGATAACAACGCAATGAGATATGGTCATCACAAGTACATTGTTTTGAGTAGACATAGCAAAGAAAGAGATGAACTTGATCAATGGAATAGTATATTATATGAAAATGTTGTACATGATCATTGGCATGAATATGATGCCCAATGATCGTGATAAGAGTAGGCTATAGTTTAAGCCTCTCAACTACATCAAATGGTCGACAATATGCTCTGTAATTGCAGGCACACGGGCCGTGTGACTACGAGTCCCTTTTATAGATGTTTTGCCTCCAAGATTGAATTCAAATTCAAACTTGGCTTTAGCTACAAATTCTCCTGCAAGGTAAGAGATATTCCATCTAAATGAATTCTTAGCTTTATCTCTCCTATCTCCATACATTTAGTGGCTTTACAAGATTCTTCCAAGTCAAATGACTTTTACAAAGGTTAAAGGTCAAAAACTCATAAGCAATGGTTCATGTGGTTCTTCCAAATTGGTAGGCAGTTAAGCACATCTTTCACTACTTAAGTGGTACCCAGCTATTTGAATTGTTTTATCCCAAGGGGACATCATTATTGCTAGATTTGCATGCTTTTTCTAATAGTGATTGGGTTGGTTGCTATGACACTTGTGTGTCCACTAGGGGCTTTTTCTTCATGCTTGGTAGCACATGTATATATTGGTTGACCAAGAAGCAGCCCACTATGGCCACTTCCATTTGTGAGGCTGAGTATAAAGTAGCTTTCATAGCGATTGTTGAGTATGTGTGGCTCAGATGCCTTATGGATTATTTGGGTGTTGGTGAGTCTTCTACCACCACCATCTTCAGTGACAATGAAAGCGCATTTGTAATTGCGAGGAACCCTGTGTTTGATGCTCGCACTAAGCACATTGAGGTGTATTATCATAATGTCAGGGAGAGGTTCTCTACTGGAGAGACCAGCTTGGTATATGTGCCCATGCAGGAGAACATTGTAGACCTTTTCACAAAGGCTTTGCCCAAGGAGAAGTTTGAAGCATTTTGCAAAGCTTTAGGCTTACTTCCTTTTGTGGATTGATTCCACATAGCTTGGCACTTCCGTATACTACTCATTACATGACTCGTAGGGGGGCTTTGTTGATATATTTAGTGATGTGTGTGAACACACTAGGAATGTCGGGGCACTTTTTTCACGCTTTAAGATGTTGTTTTCCTCCTGATTGTATATATGGCTATAACCTTAACATGTTACTTATCTTTGTACATTCTAGTGGTAATACATTCGGTATTCTATGTTGTGCTCCAAGCTTCTCCTTCTTCCTTCTAATGTTTGCGTGCTTCTGTAGACATCTAACTCCAACATTAAAAAAGTGTCATTCATGTCTTTGGAGCTAACTGATGTCTCCGTAGTATATGAAAGTGATGGTTCAATAGGATCTTCCACAAAAACAACATCACGGCTAACCAAAATGTATTTAGTATATGGATGATAGAAAAGATAGCCTTTCTTTCAGAACTTTACCCAACAAAAATACATTTCACTACTTTATCATCCAATTTCTTGTGTTGTTGCTCAACCACTAATGCATATGCTAGACAATAAAAAACACGCAGGTGGGAAACAAATGACTTATGGCCATCCCAAGCCTCATATGGAGTGATAGATTGTAATGCTTTAGTGGGATACACGTTAAGTAGATATGCTGCACACATAACAGCCTCAAGCTAGAAAGTATGTGGTAAAGCCTGACTCTTGACCATACACCTCACCATCTCCATGAGTGACATGTTCTTCCATTCAGCAACTCCATTTTGTTGAGGTCATATGACACTATAGATTGATGTTTTATCCCATGTTTAGCCAAAAATGCATTAAAATTAGAAGACATATATTCCCTCCTCGATCAAAACAGAAGGTGCCAATTTTACATGCTTAGAGATTTTCAACGAAGACAAAGAACCTGTTTGAAGCACATAAACACTTCATACTTTACTTTCAATGGACATACACATGCATGCCTAGAAAAAGCGATGAAATTCATGATGTAAAGATGGTTTCCAAGAGAGCATGTCTACATAGGACCAGAGACATCATTGTGAACAAGCTACAATTTGTGGGTATCCCAAATTGAGCCATCTTTTGGGAACGAGGAATGCTATATTTTGCCCAAAATACAACCTTCATAAACATGTTTACCATGTGCCTCAAGTTTGGGCAAAAGGGATTCCATTTCAAATTTTTATAGGTGTGGCAAACTAGCAAAATTTAGATGACAAAAGCATGAATACCGAAGCTTTGCATCTCACATAGCTTGAGAATCATGTACTGCACATGCACTCGCGACATAAGCAAAAAGCAATAATGATATTGCCATTTGACAGATCATGTACTATACATTTTTCATCAATAAATTTCACAACCAAGCCAATCTTGGCTAAAGCTGAAACTGGTAATAAATTCTTCTTGATCTATTGCACAAACAAAGCATTCCATAATGTAAGGGAACTACCATCACGAGTAGTCAGAATGATCTTACCAACTCCCATGATAGGATAAGAGAACTTTTTGGTGCATGTGATAGTATTCCCTATAGGGGCAAGCTCGGGTGAAGTGAAGAAACTTCGTTGCAAGGTAATATGTTTGGTTGCCCCACTATCGAAGTACCAAACATTTGAGTCTACTATAGATATATTCTGTTCATGAGAAGATTGTTCATAATTGCAAACAATGTCAAATGCCCATTCTTCATTCTACACAAGATTAGCAGACTCTGTTTTGGGTGTAGAGGCCTTTGCAACAACCATTCCATTCTCTTTCTTCCTTGCCTTTTTAGTAGCTAGTGTTACACAACTCTTTACGACATGATCATTTCCTTTACAATATTTGTAACACATTTTTTCCTTTTCTCTTTCCTTCTCATCTTCTTCATCCTTCTTTGATTGTGTAGAATTAGCATATTGCTTACTAGTAGAAGAGCTCCATTTACCTTTGCACTTTTGACTAGCGAGAAAAGCTGGATCTACAACATCATAATGGAACTATTCTACCTAGAGTGATCTTCCTACAATAGAACAGAGACTAACCCTTCAAATGTTAAGCCATTTAGATTGCCTTTCATCATCAAATAAAGAGCAAAAGCAAAAAATATGATATGAATCGAGAAGAGCATTTAGAACAGTCAAGCAAGACTTCATCACTAGAAATCAACTATTTTTTCAAATGTTTGATCTTTGTCAATAAATTATCCATGGAATCTCCTTCATCCATGTGCTCACTCTCCAATTGTTTTTGGAGGTATGCAACACGATCCTCATTCCTTGCCTAATATAAAATGGTAAGTGTATCCCAAGCATCCTTAGCTATTCTGTAAGAGTGAATGTGAGGAGTAATGGCATGTTTGACAGAAAAGACTATCAGTGCATGTGCCTGAGCATCTCTATTATCACAATGAATTTGCTCTATAGTAGGTGCAACAGGAACCATAGCACGAACAGGAACATGAAGAATATCTTCGTGTTCAATGCCCTCTACATCACCCTCAACAATTGTGCGTCCGGGTGTAATAGGACGTTTTTCAACACCCTGCATAATATTCCATAGTCCTTTGAAACCAATACATGATGCAACATATAAGCCCATACTGGATGATTGGTACCATCCAACTGATCCTTAACAACCAGCATATGGAAGACATCACTACTTTCAGCCATGGCCACTGACTAAAATACCCTGATATAGAAAAATTACTGTATCTGAAAAAGTTAAACAAAATTACCCACACAAGTTCTGCAAAAACTATAGCAGACTTTGAGATGCTTATATTGGCGAACCAAAACATGTATATATCTTTAACACCAAAAACAAAATCACCTGCAGTAGCACTGTGATAGTGGGTTCGGAGGCCGACATGAGCTTAGATCATGATTTTGGCACCACATAGTGAAGATGTTTTGAACTCCTAATCACCTTGATTACTCTCACTAAAATTTGTGTGTTTTTGTGACTATAACCAGAGGGTTGTCACAATGCCCTAGATGAAGTGTCGACCTGCTCCGATACCCATTGTTGGAGCTTGAGCTCTATGGAAGCACGCGAACAACACAAGGAAGAAGAAGAAGCTTGGAGCACAACACACAATACTAACTGTATTACCACTAGAATGTACAAATATAAGTGACCCATTATGGTATCTACAAGCTGAGGGAAAAAACCTCCTCAGGAGGAAACAAAGTGCCCCAGCGGTCCTAGTGTGTTCACACACATCACTACCATATGTGTATGAAAAGTAAAGCGTATAATAGATGTCACACACAATTGAGGTGAG
Organism: Ceratopteris richardii; assembly: GCA_020310875.1. Classification (NCBI taxonomy): domain Eukaryota; kingdom Viridiplantae; phylum Streptophyta; class Polypodiopsida; order Polypodiales; family Pteridaceae; genus Ceratopteris; species Ceratopteris richardii. The sequence continues at coordinate 123,332,286 of CM035411.1, forward strand.
TATAGTTTCTTCAACAACAAAAGATGCATATACTTGTCTCGAATTGACCGCATATCCAAAGTACTTCAAAGGTTCAAGCCTTCAATGTATGAACAAGCATGAAGGCTTTCCATATTCAACAAAAGATGTGGGACACACAAACTTGACTATGCTTCTTGTGTAAATTTATTGACCGTAAGTGAGAATTTTTTACCATGAGTATCTACATCAAAGGCCAAACGGTCATCACATTCTTGTATGCGCATGTTCCAAAAAAACTTAAAGTGGCCTCATCAACCATAACTACATTAAAGTCGCCTATTGTGGAACCTGCATATTCAAAAATTCATGCAGGTTGGATCTATATTCTCTATGTTCTTATAGTTTTTCACATGCAAGAGTGTGGATCTATATTCTCTATGCCTTGTTTTTGCTACGTGATTGGTCAATGGTGTTGTTCTAACATGCTCTCTCTCTCTCTCTCAATCTCAATGTAAAAACGTTTGATCTCACTCTCTTTTTGCATGAACAATGTCAGGTTCACCTTTCCTGTTTTGTCAGGTTCAGGTTCACCTTTCCTGTTTTGTAAAAAAGTTCTAAATTTTTTTTTTTAATAAAAGGAAGTTCGGCCTTAGCCTAATCTCCCAGACTTTAATTAAAATAAAGAAGAAAAATTATAAGTGAATGGGACTAGTTCCCATGGGAGCCCCCAAATCCCACAAAGCAGGGGAGGAAAATGGCAAGCTATAGGGCATTACAAATGAGGTTGATAAGCCTAGTATCACCCTCATGTGGGACCCATTTGGGTTTCAACTTGTTGTTTTCGAGGAGATAAATACAGTGATGTCTAAACGGTGGAGATCTCTTATCTCGGGATATCGTTTGGTCACTCGTTTGAAGGACCAAAGATCTCGAGAGTAGACTCAAGCATAAGTTCATGTGCTCTCATATTCAAGTAATCCACTTAGCCTAGTGGTTAAGTCTCATGGTTATGAAGGAGGAGGTCTTGGGTTCAACTCCCATGGGGAGCATGGGGAGAGAGTTTTGCCCAAAGAGCTCTAGAGCCTTCTAACTCAAGTTAACGTGAGTTAACTTGAGTCCAGTGGACTTAACTCAAGAGGTGAGTACAACAACCACTAGTGGACTCTAGTGGAAGCTACTAAAGTAGTGTTCGAGATCACTCCAGCCACTAATAGACTCTAGTGGTGGATATGAAAGGAGTGGAGGAGATTGCACATGCACTTGTGGACTCTAGTTATATTTGTGGTCCTCATTAGTTCAAGCAGCTATATATACAGGCATAAGGTTGGGAGGAGAGTCAACTCTCAAGCACGTGGTGGTCGTAATCCTTGTTCTCTTGCAATGTGTGTGTATGTATGCATGCATGTATGTATATGTGTATATATATGTGTATGTATGTGTGTATATGTGTGTGTGTATGTGTATGTATGCATATGTGTATATATGTGTGTGTATGTATGTGTGTATGCATGTGTGTGTATCTATGCATGTGTGTAAATTTATATGTGTGTGTATGCATGCATGTGTGTATATGTGTGTGTGTATGTAAGCATGCATGTGTGTATAGGTGTGTGTATGTAAGCATGCATGTTTGTATGTATGCATGTGTGTACATGTATGTGTGTATGTATGCATGTGTGTACATGTATGTATCTCTCTCTCTCTCTCTATCTCCCTCTCTCTCTTTCTCTCTCTCTTTCTCTCTCTATCAATAAAGAATGAAAAAATCACTTACAAGTATGCCCCTCTTTTGGATCGTTGTCGTCAAAGCGTAATGTATGTCGTCTATCGTCCAATTCCAAACAATCGACGCCAAAGAACTTCTGCAAAATCGACGAAAAGAGAAATTATAAAACCTAAAGCATAGAGAAACACAAATGCTAACAGTACACGCAGATCTTACCAAGATGTGAGATCTAAGCCGAGAGAGAGAGTGTGTCTGCATAGAGAGAGAGATCTATGTGTGTGTGTGCACAAGGCAATGCACGTTCGGTTCGCATGCACAAGTTGGACAGAAGACCAACAGTATTCAAACACGCGCACAAATGTGAATTTTTGCTCTCGGGTTTGCGGTACGTTTAAAACTCGCCGCCGGTATAGGTGCCGGTATGAGCGTCGGTATATGCGTCAGTAGATCCGAGTAAATTACCGATGCATATACGGACGCTCATACCGATGCCTATACCGACGCCTATACCGGCGGCTCCGGGCCACACCGACGATCCGCTTAAAACGGTCATACCGACGGTCACTTGACCATTGGTATCTCTAAGTGACATTTTCCGAGGCCCATACTGACGCCGACTGTGACCGTCGGTATATGCAGCGTCGGTATGCCCCTCATATGTTGTAATGTTTCTTTTCGGGAGGACTGGGGCTACAAGAGAGTTTGCATGCAGAAGTCTGAGGGGGGTGATGCTCTGAAGATTGGATGATACAAAACTGAACAGAGCTTGCGCAACAGTTGGGTGTGGCTGATTGTGCACAGTGTATGAAGACCATTTAGGAGAGGTGAGGCATATTAAAGGTTTGGTGGATGTAAGAAAAGAAAAATTGGCTGCTGCGCAGAAAAATAGAAGAGTAAAAGTGGATGTCGAGCTGACAATAATGTTGAGAACTCAAAGAGAGGAAGATGTGAAAAGTGTTGATACCTTTCCGCATAGATTTGAAGATACAAACTATTGAGAGCTTGCGCAACAAATATGGATAGCGCCTTGTTTAACCATTGAATGTATATGTTCGTAACTGTTTGAATTAAGTTTTATCGTTTTAGTTTGAATGGGGGATGCTTAAAATTCTATGAACTAAATGCGTCACTTTAGATTTGCATGGATGTTTTAATGTTGTACAGATCGAACACACCTTTACCATCGTTTTTAATGCGCCAATATCACAAAAGTCCTATTGGCCTGAACAATTCCAGAAAAGGTTTAATTAAATCAAGGTAATACTGATGAAGGACGCATGAAATATTGTTTGTTTTTGGGTTTTTTTCGAGAATATAATAGGACAGGTTGAAAACATGATCGTGAATTGCGATGCAAAAGTGGAGGATTGTTATGGACGAAACTGATATACAGGATGATGCACAATGAGTTGAACAACTAATTAAACCTGTGCCTGAGAAAATCATTGCTGGATTGATTTTTGCACGCTGAGATCTTTCTTGATTTGAATCGGTTTGCTTAATTGAATCTTTGTGATAAATCATTCAACAATGGTGATTTCCAAATAGTTTGCATAATATTTGGTAACTAAAACGATTGCATATTGGATTTTCATGTTATGTAGGAAAGAAAGATTGATTATCTTGAGTACGCACACAAATTTGCTTTTTCCTGTTTATACATCATCGCTTCTCCATTTCTGCACTTCATCATCAACCATCATTGTGATAGCCTTTCAGCACTTTTGAAGCTCAAGAAGATTGTGAAGTGTACTTTACGATAGGAATTTGGATATACTTTTGCATTTATACAGAGATTGGAGGTTTTCCTACTATCAACAGATACAAATTGCTATGCAAATGTCACGTATAATGTGAATGATGGAATACTGTTCTATTTTTGGGTGACATGTTCTCCATGCTAACTTTTGATAGTTATTCATAGCTAAGGTTGCCTTTTATTTGTTTGATCTGTTTTCGCGCATGACTCTGTTCAGATGCCTTAGTAATTGAATTTACATTTTTTAAAGTTTATAGATTCATGCGAAAAACAAAAACTGATCAAAAGGTTTTAGGTAATGGTTTGAAAGGAAGTTGCATGTAGGTTTTAATCATAATGATGCACACTTCCTCCCATATATAATTCGTCATATAGTATTTCGAATGAGACAAATATTATCGTTTATCTTCTGAAGTTTATAAATACTATGGAGGAATACAAAAGTTCATCTAGTGATTAGCTACATGGTGACAACGATTAGTGTACTTGAACTAATTACGAGAGTTTGATTATCTAATTTACATACGTTTGTGTCTACTCAAGGCATAGATATAGGATTCAAATGATGATTTTTGTTGTATACAATTGATCAAACTTAAAGTCTGTAAAAGAGATTGATATAGACACATGATCATAGGGTTTATCAACTTATGTGTGAATTTAAGTGGTTTTAATCTATTAACATAAACACTTTGATAAATAAATTTGGAACTTGTTTATCGAGATATATGGTGTTTGTTTCGATAATTTTTATAAAAAAAGTAATATGTTCCTTATAAATGAATAGTTTACTTTTTGTATTTCCAAAGCTATTTTGAAACTCATAACATTTGGAGGCCAATTGTCTCAACATTAAGTTGAATTTCTATCAAAAATATTTTGCTTGAGCAAATATGAGTTTCAATGCTTATGTAAGATTTTCTTAATGCATTTGAATAATGGTGAATGGATCTTGTCAAAATAAGTTTGTTTACTAGTTTCCAGCTAATCTCTTTGTGAGCTCATCCTTTCATTGAGTATGCACCATACTTGAGATGCTTCAAGCACCCGACGTACGCTGTGATTTCTAGCGGTCCGCCTAATCCACCGACTGTCGCTTTCGCGCCCACAATGTAAAAGCATAAATCATACGTATTAATAGCGATAAAGCTTTTGCATGAGCGTTCGTTTTCTTTTGTTCTTTTTAATAGAGTTTACGTTTTGTTTTGCTTTATTTCTTTTACGCATTTGTTTTCGTTTCTTTCTTTTGAGTTGCATGCTTTATCTTTTCTATTTTATTTTCACAATTATAGGGTCACATGCACAAAACTTCGTGTAAGACATAGACTCATATATCTACAAAAAGTGAGTTTCCATAACTCTGAGAGTGATGACGACATAATGGAAACTCTTGATTGATATGGTATTGCAAAGATCTTAAATACAAATGCATATGCGGCATGGATTCAAAAGATAACATAGATATTTTTTACCTCAAAAATCATATGCATGCAAAAGTAGTAATAAAGAAAAAGAGATTATATAGAATCTACTACAGTGATTTTGATTTTGTTTTGAACTTTCGAGTACGCTCTCTCGATTGCAAGTTCCTCCTTCAATTCTAATGGAGTCTCCCTACACCCAATGCATCATCCTCTAGCGAACACTCATGTGTTTTCAACATGTGAAGTTTTTTTCTTTGAAGTGCTATGTTCAACAGCTATCGCTCCTCCTTTGACTCCCATATTGAATGCCACAACTCCTGTTGGAAGCAATGTATAATTATACCTAACAAAACCCTCAAATCCAGACTGCATTTTTTTCACTATAGACCAACCTTCCAATCAATTATAGACAACTACGTGTTTATTTTATGCTCCCTTGATTTCTCACACAAAGGGTTGTCCTTATCTAGCTTGACGTAGAAAGCAATCCCCCCCCCCCCCCCCTCCCCACCAAATGAATTAAAGATGCCCCCTTCTCAAATGAAGCTGGTCCTCCTCATTTTCAACACCGAGACCCTCACTTTCCTTCCCATCACCCCTCTTTCTCATCGTACCATGTTCTAGAAATCTTCCTCCCATTGAGATGCACTATTGTCCCTTCACGATTCCCCCACTTAATATTTGTCGAAGTGCCATATATGCTATGCGGAAATGAGCCCAGATATTCATTATAGACCCTAGTTGACAAATAATCTCATCCTTTAACCTTTTGAAAAGTTCCATTTGATAAACCATACTACAAGATATAGAAATATCGTGTATGCTAGCATTGAAAAAATGTTTCATTTCATGTCTTGCACATAGGAAGCTAACATCATACAAATGCATCCCATGCCAAACAAAAGAGATGAATGTGGTACATGCCTCCACATAATAGTATCATATAAGAACTAGATCCAATCTGAGTTTTAAACCATTCCAGCCCTTCGCGTTGCTCTAGTTAATGAAATCAGATACGATATCAAAGTACCATAATAGTCCACCTAAGATGGAGGAAAAACATTCAATTTTTATGTGCCTCTAAATCAATTCACCCATCTGGGAGGTAAGGTGTCTTGACTGTCATGCTCACAATTATTGGCTTATTGGATCATCAAAACCCACTCCTCCAACTAGGGTCACCACCAATGATGGTGCATTGCAAGCTAGCTCTAGCAAAGCAAATTTCAATAGGAACAATCCCAAAGCTGCTCTCAAAAATAAGGAGTGGAGATGCTATGACACCGCATCCACCATTGGAGCTCCATCACATATACGATACACCTTGGAATGGTCATGGTCATGAGCACCCATGAGCAGCCCAACGTATACATGATGTGCTCTGTGGCATACATGCATCTGAGGTGCTCAGTGTAGGAGTAGGTTTGGATGACACAACGTTCATTGCACTACCTCCACAACATTCGTCTCCTCCAAAGCCCACTTGTAGATCAACCTCTAGAACTTGCTTGTCTAGAACCTAACCTAGACACATGAGACAGACCAGATGGGCTAGTGCCTCTGTCATGTTGTGATGTGGAACATTGTTGCGTACCTCCATGATGGGAGCCACTAGGGGATGGTTGAGAAGACAATCATGGTGGGGTCATAAAGCTAGGAGTATTGTTGACAGTAGTCCCAATAAACCGAGTACTTTCAACGGGAGTAGTCCCACCAAAGTGAGTGCCGCTAATGGGATTAGTCTTATCAAAGGGAGTGTGACCAGTGAGAGCATCATCGGTGGGGGTGCCACTGTGAGACATCTAGTACTATAACCTAGCAACCATATATGTGGGTGGTGCTGAAGATATGAACTCTTAGAACTTTTCCTCTATCATGGAATGTAGAGTGAAGGATGAAATATCTCCCATCCTGCTTTGTATGCTTGATTCTGTCCCCAACTTCTTCCTCCACCTCTACCATAGCGCCCTCCTTGATTTTGTCTACCTTTCTGAGAATAACTTTGATATCTTCGACCTCTTCCTCTGCTATTGTTATTCTAATTTTGATTTGGTCCTTGTTGATTATGCCAGCAATCATGAGCCAAATGATTAGTCAATCCATAGATCGAGCAAGCCTTCTTATTGTTATTCTGATCACCTCTTCCTCTTCCAAAACCTCTTGCTCTTTCTCTACCAGTGCTTCTACCTCTTGCATGATAATCTTGAGAACTCAATTCCTCTTCATCGTTTGTTTTGACCTTTATCTCCTTTCTTCTTGTTGTTCATGTACTTTGTATAACTTTGTCCTTTATCTCCATCTCCCTTCAAGTCTTGCTCGAATGTGAGCATCAAACCAAGAAGTTGATTCAAGTATGGAACATAATGATTTAAAGAAATTGCTGTTCATAAGACAAAAGTTTTCCACATTTCATCTCCTCTCAAACATGCAAGAAATTGAGCAATCAATTTGTGATCTTCAATATCTTCATCTATGGATCCAAGACTATTTGCTAGATCCTTCATCTTAGTAACATAATCACTAATACTTTGACTTGGCTTCTTCTTAAATGTAGTAAACTCTGATCATAGACTTGCTTTCCTTGCTTTGGTAGTACTTTGGAAATGATATTCCAATGCATTTCATATATCTTCAGCTCATTCCAATCCTTGGATGTGTGGTTGCAAATGATTTGAAATTGTATTATAGATGTAGGCATTTGCACTTCCATCCTTCTTCTACAAATTCTTTAAAGCATCAAGTTCCTCTTTCTTCGGTCATCTTTCATCTTCAAATCTTGGCTTCTATTCTTCACCTGTTATGTACACCATGAGATCCTTACTCATAACCCATACAATAAAATTATCTATTTCCAGTTTCTCCATGGAGATATCATCTGCCATAATTCTTTGCTTTTGCTTCAACTTGTGAGTTTAAAGTATAAAGAGTAATACCTTTTGGAGTTCCTTGTTATAAATATACTTTTGATGGCTTGTGTCTTTGAATGCTTCTGCTTTCAAAATTTAATGAAAACTTTCCAAAACTTCTCGGACCTTTGATGCCTTCTACTCTTTAGGACCTTTTTGCTTTGATACAACTTATTGATGTATGAAACATCACAAGAAATGAATTAATGTGGCATAGAGAACCTCTATGGTCACCTTTAATTGAATGATTCTCCAAGTGTTGAAAAATGATCGCATAAACAAAGAGTTTTGCTGCTTATTTCTCTTAGCACAATTTTTTTTTGCCACGCCCTTTTGGTAGATGAAAGACGAAGTGAAAAGCTTTCCAATAAGCTATGGTTTGCTAGAAACTTTGCACTACACACCAAGTCATGGCCTTCACAAGTTGATGCTATATGAGCTACCTAATTATGAAATGTTGCATGTTTTTAGTAAAAGCACCTATCTAAATATAACATTTTACAATGTAACATCGACTTTCAACAAGAATTCAATGTTGGCCATCGAATTTATGTGTTTTTCGTCGCTTTTTCAGCACCTAAAATACCACCTTGAACACAGGTATGAAGAAAACCACTTTTATATTGGAATTCGATGACAAGCATCAAATTTATGTTGAAATTTGTTCACAAGCATTGAGTTACTTCATGAACCTTATGTTTTTAAGGAGATTCAACAGTAGATAAAACTCAGAGTTTGAAGCAAGGACTTATCAACTCAAACTCAATGCCAGGCACCAAGTTGCTTGGGAAAGTTGAAGTTTTGAATTCATTACCACAATAGGCAAAGCATGAAGATGGAGGAGAGAGTCTCATACACAAAACTTCTATTAATCGTTCTGATAGCTATGGGAACTCAAAAAATGTACAGTTTCTTTCTCACTCACTAAAGCCGAAATACTTCTAAGTCATACAGAATCAACTCTTTCTCTCATATTCTCTCTCTCTCTCTCTCTCTCTCTCTCTCTCTCTCTCTCTCCCTCTCTCTCTCTCTCTCTCTCTCTCTCTCTCTCTCTCTCTCCCCTTGTGTCTATTGATACAAACTAATTTATATAGATTTTCTCAATCTCGTGGCTTTTGAAAAAATTAGAACTAAACTTAAGTCTAACTTTACAAATATAGTACATGTGTGAAATTGTCCCATCACATAGGCATGTGCTTTTCTTCTTAGATGTTGACCTTCAAATTTATGTCCAATTTGTAATTGGTTCTCCAACACACACCACCAACATAAAGCATCATACCTATTTTCAAATCTATAAAAAATCCAAACTGTGAGTAAAATCAAGTGCATGGGTCATCAACCATGTGTCTTTGCATGCCATCTAGTGGGCCCAATTCATGCATACTCTAAGTGCATCAAAAACATAATGGTGCAACCGGAAAGGGTGTGCAGCACTCGATGATGAGACTTCTCACTTACTCTAAAACTCAAGCTCTCTTCATGTCTTTAAAATTCATTTAACATGCAATTGGACATGCAACTAACGGCTTAAAAACTCCATACAACATATTCAAGCGTGCATACTCTAGATGTAGACATTCACAATCATGGTGAAAATATGGAAAAACTTTCTCAAGATTTCTAATAAAAGAATTACCTCCACACATAACTCCCTTTCTCAAATGAAATCATTTACACCTTCACTCACAACTCCTCTCATTTTTCACTCAAGGCTGGACTTATTACTTTTCATGATATCTACGTATCCATTTTGTTGTGCAAATGAGAGTGCATCTTTGGGAGTTAAAATATTTTCACTTTTGAACTCAAAATATCCACACTTTATATGCAATGCAACTTGAATTGTGCAAATAAAAGATCAATATGTAATCAAGATAGCTAATGAAGAAGGCTTTCTCCCCTCCATGCTTTGGTTACCTTCTCCATCACCACGAGTCGATCAAGTCTTGCACTCAAAAAATCTAAATAAGTGGTCGGAAACATTTTAAATCAAAATAACATTATATACATATATACAAATCATCTTGAAAGGTGATCAAATTCTTATTCTGAGAATTTCTTTTTCAAGAACATCTTCTATCAAAAAATCACCAAAGGAGCTTCATTCCATCAAAACAAAAACCTTCTAATAAGTAGATAAACACAAATAATTTCAAAAATTTAAAAGACATCACTTGATTTATTTATTTACATTAGTGGTTTCCAACTTCCAAGCTTCTGATCCTCGCTCTTATTCTCCTTAACTCTTAAAAGTTTTATTGAAAACAAATATAAAAATACTCAGAAACATGCATCAAAAGGTAAGAATGAGCATGAGAGTTTAAAATTAAATTGTTTCTTGTATTAAATGACTACAAATTATTTTCTCATGTGTATTGATTTGTTTACAAAAATCATCTTTATGAGTTTTTGATAACAGTTATTAATCAAGAGCCAGTTCAAGATTTTGAGTTCAAATGGTTTGTAAGGAAGAAAACTACTTTGCGTTGCATATTTATGTTCCATGAAAAATGTTTGTTTTAAAACAAAAAGTTGATTATGGATTGTATATATCTATAATATTTTTTTGAGAATTGATACTTTTCATCTTTTAGTATGTTTAATAAAGTCCAAGAGGTGATGGCAAGATGTTGATGCAGATGAAGAAAAGTACAAGAAGTCAAAATACGTTTTAGAAAGCATTGAGAGTGTGTTGCTTTGACTAAAAATCATGAGAACCATTTTCTTATTTGCACCGTGATTTTATAATTGCATCTATAGTACGCATGCTTCAAAATATATATGCACATATTCATGCCTATATGTGCACGTCGAGTTGCACAACCAACAAAATTGTAATGGCATGATGCAAATCAAATAAGTTTATATGGTGAGTGGAAAGTCTCTACATTGAAAGCCAAATACCCTATCTATGCACCATTTGTTTTTCTAATGCATGAAAAGTATGCATGGTAGGGTCGTATTTCAAGACCTTGCATTAAGGCACAATTTGCATTTTTTTCCATGCACTCTGAGTGATTGTAAGGCTAATGTATATGCGCATTAATTGTATGCGAGCAAGAGCACAAGCCTCATCATCACAAGCTATTTCCTTTATTGATTGCACCAGGACTTTTATACATGCATTTTAAAAGTATGAATTTACAGGGCTAGTTTCAAGGCCTTGCATAAGGCACTTTGTTTTTGTACCGATGCACTTGCAGGAATTTGAAGAAAATGACATGAAAATCAAGTTTTAATGATATGAGGAAAACAGGTCTTGGTTGGTGCATCCAGAGGACGCACAGGTTTGGTGGGGGTGAGTGTCAAGAAGATTTTGTCTTCACAATTATTATCCAAAATCAAGAAAGTACCCTTATGTTGTCTCTATCCTTCCAAGTAGTACTTGGATGAGAGGAGTGAGGGTTCATTCACAGAAGATTTTATTTTCAACGTTGATCTAAGAAAAATATATGTTTTCTTTGATAACAAATATTTTCAAAATTTCAAACATAATGGAGGAAGGAAATATCCATTGCTTCTAGCTACATTCATATGCCACACTTTTCATAGCATCAAATAGCATGTTATTATTTATGCTTACCCTCAAGTTTTCCCATACATTATAATCCACTTCATAATGGATTTGGGCACGGGTTGATCAATCCATAGTTTTCCAATCAATAATTATGATTCATACCTCATGGTATAATAGTATTGTGATCCTTGACCTTTACCTTAAAGGTAAAACCAATCCAAGAAGCGGCAGAAGAAAGTAAAGGATGTCGAGATGACAATAATGCTGAGAACTCAAAGAGACGAAGATGTGAAAAGTGTTGATACCTTGCCGCACAGATTTGAAGATACAAACTATTGAGAGCTTGCGCAATAGATATGGATAGCACCTTGTTTAACCATTGAATGTATATGTTCGTATTTGTTTGAATTAAGTTCTATTGTTTTAGTTTGAATGGAGGAAGGCTAAAATTCTATGAACTAAATGCATCACTTTAGATTTGCACGGATGTTTTAATGCTGTACATATCGAACGCACCTTTACCATCGTTTTTAATGTGCCAATATCACAAAAATCCTATTGGCCTAAACAATTCCGGAAAAGGTTTAATTAAATCAAGGTAATACTAATGAAGGACGCATGAAATATTGTTTGTTTTTGGGTATTTTTCGAGAATATAACAGGACAGGTTGAAAACATATCGTGAATTGCGATGCAAAAGTGGAGGAATGTTATGGATGAAACTGATATACAGGATGATGCACAATAAGTTGATCAACTAATTAAAACTGTGCCTGAGGAAAATGATTGTAGGTTTGATTTTTGCACGCTGAGATATTTCTTTATTTGAATCTGTTTGCTTATTGGAAGTTTTGTGATAAATCATTCCACACTGGTAATTTCCAATTAGTTTGAATAGTATTTGGTAACTAAAACGATTGCCTATTGGATTTTCATGTTATGTACGAACGAACGATTCATTATCTTCAGTACGCGCAAAAATTTGCTTTTTCCTGTTTATACATCATCGCTTCTCCATTTCTGCACTTGATTATCAACCATCATTGTGATAGCGTTTCAGCACTTTTGAAGATCAAGAAGATTGCGAAGTGTACTTTACGATAGGAATTTGGATATACTTTTGCATTTATACTGAGATTTATACTGAGATTGGAGGTTTTCCTACTATCAACAGATACAAATTGCTATGCAAGTGTCACGTATAATGTGAATGATGGAATACTGTTCTATTTTTGGGTGACATGTTCTCCATGCTAACTTTTGATAGTTAATCTTAGCTAATGTTGCCTTTTATTTGTTTGATTTTTTTTCGCGCATGACTCTGTTCAGATGCCTAAGTAATTGAATTTACATTTTTTAAAGTTTATAGATTCATGCGAAAAACAAAAACTGATCAAAAGGTTTTAGCTAATGGTTTAAAAGGAAGTTTCATGTAGGTTTTAATCATAATGATGCACACTTGCTCCCATATATAATTCATCATATAGTATGTCGAATGAGACAAATATTATCGTTTATCTTCTGAAGTTTATAAATACTATGGAGGAATACAAAAGTTCACCTAGTGATTAGCTACATGGTCACAACGATTAGTGTACTTGAACTAATTACGAGAGTTTGATTATCTAATTTACATACGTTTGTGTCTACTCCAAGCATAGATATAGGCTTCAAATGATGATTTTCGTTGTACACAATTGATCAAACTTAAAGTCTGTAAAAGAGATTGATATAGACATATGATCATAGGGATTATCAACTTATGTGTGAAGTTAAGTGGTTTTGATTTATTAACATAGAAACTTTGAGAAATACATTTGGAACTTGTTTATCGAGATATATGGTGTTTTTTTCGATAATTTTTATTAAAAAAAAGTAATATGTTCTTTATAATTGAATAGTTTTCTTTTTGTATTTTCAAAGCTATTTTGAAACTCATAACATTTGGAGGCTATGGAATGAGGTTTATATTGTCTCAACATTAACTTGAATTTCTATCAAAAATATTTTCCTTGAGCAAATATGAGTTTCAATGCTTATGTAAATTTTTCTTAATGCATTTTAATAATGGTGAATGGATCTTGTCAAAATAAGTTTGTTTACTAGTTTCAAGCTAATCTCTTTGTGAGCTTCTCTTCTCATCGAGTCTGCATCATACCTGAGATGCTTCAAGCACCCCACGTGTATCGTGATTTCTAGCAGTCGACCTGATCCACCGATCGTCACTTTCGCACCTACAACGTAAAAGCATAAATCATACGTATAAATAGCGATAACGCTTTTGCATGAGCGTTCGTTTTCTTTTTTTATTTTTAATAGAGTTTAGGTTTTGTTTTGCTTTATTTCTTTTACGCATTTGACTTCGTTTCTTTCTTTTGATTTGCATGCTTTATCTCTTGTATTTTATTTTCACACTTATAGGTTCACATGCACAAAACTTCTTGTAACACATAGACTCATATATCTACAAAAAGTGAGTTTCCATAACTCTGAGAGTGATGAAGACATAATGGAAACTCTTGATTGATATGGTATCGCAAAGATCTTAAATACAAATGCATATGCGGCATGTCTTCTAGTACGTGATTAAGTCGCTTGGTTTCCCTACCTAGAAAGATTTATCATGAGTTGTTAATGTTCATCCGATGGCTTCGATAGTCAATTCCTCTTCCTATGGTTTCTTCTCTGGTTCAACTCTCATCACAGATCTTGTTATAATTTTTAAGGTCAAAGTCAAAATGCTGCCTTTAAATCCCCTAATCGTTACATGTCTCGTTTACGCTCACAAAAGAGCCTACACTAAACTTTGCTAAGGATTGAACTCAAGGCTTCATATTCATATATGATGTGCCAGATTCTCAGCATGTGTGTGTCCATGTGTGCATATGCACGCACGTGGATAAGCTGATTATTTTTTTGTTTTCTTGAAAGAAAGATTGTTCGCATCCAGTTGTGAAGCATGAGAAAAAAAATGAGATGCTAAGCTAACGAAGTTATAAACCGGGATAATGAGTGCTAACTCTTTAATTGTTCACATTGAATTATGTAAAAATTAAGACACCCAATTCTCTGTCTCTCTCTCTCACGAGTCTTCTCTCTCTTCAATTACTGAGAACAAATTGCAAGAGCAATAGTGTGGAAATTGGTTCCCAAGACCTTCAATGCTCCTCGTTTCTCTCACCCATTTATAGCACACTCAAATGTTGACAATAAGGAGAGTAAAACGCTTCACAACTTGATCTTGCAATCAAATCAGAATAGACAATAGCACTGATCATGATCATATAGCAATCATATAAAGTAAAGACAAACAGTATCGCTTAGCACTAATCATGATCATAGAACAAAATCTCAAAGTGTTTCATATGAGTTGAGCAAGATGTTATCACACCATAAGGCTAGCACCATTAGGAATGGAAAATAGGAATGGATTCAAAAGATAGCATAGATATTTTTTACCTCAAAAATCATATGCATGTTAAAGTAGTAATAAAGAAAAAGAGATTATATAGAATCTACTACAGTGATTTTGATTTTGTTTTGAACTTTCGAGTACGCTCTCTCGATTGCAAGTTCCTCCTTCAATTCTAATGGAGTCTCCCTAAACCCAATGCACCATCCTCCAGCAAACACTCATGTGTTTTCAACATGTGAAGTTTTTTCTTTGAAGTGCTATGTTCAACAGCTATCGCTCCTCCTTTGACTCCCATATTGAACGCCACAACTCCTTTTGGAAGCAATGTATAATTATATCTAACAAAACCCTCAAATCCAGACTACATTTTTTTCACTATAGGCCAACCTTCGAATCAATTATAGACAACTACCTGTTTATTTTATGCTCCCTTGAATTCTCACACAAAGGGTTGTCCTTATCTAGCTTGACGTAGAAAGCAATCCCCCCCAAGTGAATTAAAGATGCCCCCTTCTCAAATGAAGCTGTTCCTCCTCATTTTCAACACCGAGACCCTCACTTTCCTTCCCATCACCCCTCTTTCTCCTCATACCATGTTTTAGAAATCTGCCTCCCATGGACATGCACTATTGTCCCTTCACGATTCCCCCACTTAATCTTTGTCGAAGTGCCATATATGCTATGCGGAAATGAGCCCAAATATTCATTATAGACCCTAGTTGACAAATAATCTCATCTTTTAACCTTTTGAAAAGTTCCATTTGATAAACCATACTACAAGATATAAAAATATCGTGTATGCTAGCATTGAAAATATGTTTCATTTCATGTCTTGCACATAGGAAGCTAACATCATACAAATGCATCCCATGCCAAACAAAAGAGCTGAATGTGGTACATGCCTCCTCATAATAGTATCATATAAGAACTAGATCCAATCTGAGCTTTCAACCATTCCAGCCTTTCGAGTTGCTCTACTTAATGAAATCAGATACAATCAAAGTAGAATAATAGTCCACCTAAGATGGAGGAGAAAAATTCAATTTTGTATATGCCTCGAAATCAATCCACCCATGTGGGAGGTAAGGTGTCTTGACTGTCATGCTCACAATTATTGGCTTATTGGCTCATCAAAACCCACTCCTCCAACTACGGTCACCACCAATGATGGTGCATTGCAAGCTAGCTCTAGCAAAGCAAATTTCAATAGGAAAAATCCCAAAGCTGGTGTCAAAAATAAGGAGTGGAATTGCTATGACACTACATCCATCATTCGAGCTTGATCACATATACGATACACCTTGGAATGGTCATCATCATGAGCACCCATGAGCACCCCAACCTATACATGGTGTGTTGTGTGGCATACATGCATCTGAAATGCTCACTGCAGGAGTAGTTGTGGATGACACAACGTCCATTGCACTACCTCCACAACATTCATCTCCTCCAAACCCCACTTGTAGATCAACCTCTAGAACTTGCTCCTCTAGAACCTAACCTAGACCCATGAGACAGACTAGATGGGCCAGTGCCTCTATCATGTTGTGATGTGGAACATTGTTGCATACCTCGACTATGGGAGCCACTAGGGGATGGTTGAGAAGACAATCATGGTGGGGTCATAAAGCTAGGAGTATTGTCAATAGTAGTCCCATCAAACCGAGTACTTTCAATGGGAGTAGTCCCACCAAAGTGAGTGCTGCTAATGGGATTAGTCTTATCAAAGGGAGTGTGACTAGTGAGAGCATCATCCATGGGGGTGCAACTAAGAGATATCTAGTACTATAACCTAGCAACCATATATGTGGGCGGTGTTGAAGATATGAATCTAAGAACTTCTCCTCTATGATGGAATTTAGAGTGAACGATGAAATATCTCCCATTCTGCTTTGCAACAGAAAACTCAAATAATTAGAATACAATAATAATGGCACTATAAGAAATAGTAGTAAAAAAATAATATAGCAAAAGAATACCTTGCCGCATAGATTTGAAGATACAAACTATTGAATGTATATGCTCGTAATTGTTTGAATTAAGTTTTATTGTTTTACTTTGAATGGGGGATGGCTAAAATTCTATGAACTAAATGCGTCACTTTAGATTTGCATGGATGTTTTAATGTTGTACAGATCGAACACACCTTCACCATGGTTTAATTAAATCAAGGTAATACTGATGAAGGACTCATGAAATATTGTTTGTTTTTGGGTTTTTTTCGAGAATATAACACGATAGGTTGAAAACATGATCGTGAATTGCGATGCAAAAGTGGAGTATTGTTATGGATGAAACTGATATACAGGATGATGCACAATAAGTTGATCAACTAATTCAATCTGTGCTTGAGGAAAATGATTGCTGGATTGATTTTTGCACGCTGAGATCTTTCTTGAGTTGAATCCGTTTGCTTATTGGAATCTTTGTGATAAATTATTCAACGCTGCTGATTTCCAATTATTTTGAATAATATTTGGTAACTAAAATGATTGCCTATTGGATTTTCATGTTATGTACGAACGAAAGATTGATTATCTTGAGTACGCGCACAAATTTGCTTTTTCCTGTTAATACATCATCGCTTCTCCATTTCTGCACTTCATCATCAACCATCATTCTGATAGCCTTTCAGCACTTTTGAAGCTTAAGAAGATTGCGAAGTGTTCTTTACGATAGGAATTTGGATATACTTTTGCATTTATACAGAGATTGGAGGTTTTCCTACTATCAATAGATATGTTGCAAATGTCACGTATAATGTGAATGATGGAATACTGTTCTATTTTTGCGTGACATGTTCTCCATGCTAACTTTTGATAGTTATTCTTAGATAATGTTGCCTTTTATTTGTTTGATTTGTTTTCGCGCATGACTCTGTTCAGATGCCTTAGTAATTGAATTTACATTTTTTAAAGTTTATAGATTCATGCGAAAAACAAAAACTGATCAAAAGGTTTTAGCTAATGGTTTAAAATGAAGTTGCATGTAGGATTTAATCATCATGATTCACACTTGCTCCCATATATAAATCGTCATATAGTATTTCGAATGAGACAAATATTATCGTTTATCTTCTGAAGTTTATAAATACTATGAAGGAATACAAAAGTTCATCTAGCGAATAGCTACATGGTCACAACGATTAGTGTAGTTGAACTAATTACGAGAGTTTGATTATCTAATTTACGTACGTTTGTCTCTACTCCAAGCATAGATATAGGCTTCAAATGATGATTTTCGTTGTATACAATTGATCAAACTTAAAGTCTGTAAAAGAGATTGATGTAGACATATGATCATAGGTTTATCAACTGATGTATGAAGTTAAGTGGTTTTGATTTATTAACATAAACACTTTGATAAATACATTTGGAACTTGTTTATCGAGATATATGGTGTTTTTTTCGATAATTTTTATAAAAGAACAAGAAATATGTTCCTTATAAATGAATAGTTTACTTTTTGTATTTCCAAAGCTATTTTGAAACTCATAACATTTGGAGACTATGGAATGAGGTTTATATTGTCTCAACATTAACTTGAATTACTATCAAAAATATTTTACTTAGGCAAATATGAGTTGCAATGCTTAGGTAAATTTTTCCTAATGCATTTGAATAATGGTGAATGAATCTTTCAAAAATTTTGTTTACTAGTTTCAAGCTAATCTCTTTGTGAGCTCATCTTCTCATTGAGTCTGCACCATACCGAAGATGCTTCAAGCACCCGGTGTGCACCATGATTTCTAGTGGTCCGCCTGATCCACCGACCGTCGCTTTCGCACCTATATTTTGGTGAACCTAACGTGAAACACCACGGCCCCACAATCTCAGGTAACGTATATTTGGATTTCTGCTTATAAATGAGCATGTTCTTAAGGGAGATTTGTGTATTTTCCTCCCTCACAATTAAAAAAGATATGCTAATGGGAATTTTATAGTTTTCTCCCTCATAATTAAAAAAACATATGAATGGAAGTTTTATAATTTTCTAACTCACAATTTAAAAAACATATGAATCGGAGTTTTGTAGTTTTCTCCCTCACAATTGAAAAAACATATGAATGAGAGTTTTATAGTTTTCTCCCTCACAATTAAGAAAAACATATCAACAGGAGTTTTACCATCTCCCTCATCGAAAGGTAAGAATGAGCATGAGAGTTTAAAATTAAATTGTTTTTTGTATTAAATGACTACAAATTTTTTGCTAATGTGTATTGATTTGTTTATAGTAATCATCTTTATGAGTTTTTTATAACAGGTATTAATCAAGAGTCAGTTCAAGATTTTGACTTCAAATGGTTTGTAAGGAAGAAAACTACTTTACGTTGCATATTTATGTTCCATGAAAAATGTTTGCTTTAAAACAAAAAGTTGATTATGGATTGTATATATCTATTATAGTTTTTTGCGAATTGATACTTTTCATCTTTTAGTATGTTTAATAAAGTCCAAGAAGTGATGGCAAGATGATGATGCAGATGAAGAAAAGTACAAGAAGTCAAAATACGTTTTAGAAAGCATTGAGAGTGTGTTGCTTTGACTAGAAATCATGAGAACCATTTTCTTAGTTGCACCGTGATTTTATGATTGCATCTATAGTATGCATGCTTTAAAATATATATGCACATATTCATGCCCATAGGTGCACGTCCAGTTGCACAACCAACAAAATTGTAATTGCATGATGCAAATCAAATAAGTTTATATGGTGAGTGGAAAGCCTCTACATTGAAAGCCAAATACCCTATCGATGCACCATTTTTTTTCTATTGCATGAAGAGTATGCATGATAGAGTCGCATTTCAAGACCTTTTATTAAGGCACAAGCCTCATCATCAGAAGCTATTTCCTTTATTGATTGCACCATGACTTTTATACATGCATTTTAAAAGTATGCATTTTACAGGTCTAATTTCATGGCCGTGCATAAGGCACTTTGTTTTTATACCCATGCACTTGCAGGAATTTGAAGAAAATCACATGAAAATCAAGTTTTAATGATATGAAGAAAACAAGTCTTGGTTGGTGCATCTAGAGGATAGACAGGTTTGGTGGGGGTGAGTGTCGTGAAGATTTTATCTTCACAATTATCACCCAAAATCAACAAAGTATCCTTATGTTGTCTTTATCCTTACAAGTAGTACTTGGATGAGAGGAGTGAGGGTTCATTCACAGAAGATTTTATTTTCAATGTTTTCTGAGAAAAATAGATGTTTTCTTTGCTAACAAATATTTTCAAAATTTCAAAGATAATGGAGGAATGAAATATCCATTGCTTCTAGCTACATTCATATGCAACACTTTTCATAGCATCAAATAGCATGTTATTATTTATGCCTACCCTCGAATTTTCCCATACATTAAAATCGACTTCATAATGGATTTTTGCTACGGGTTGATCAATCCATAGTTTTCAGATCCGTAATGATGATTCATACGTCATCGTATAATAGTATTATGATCCTTGACCTTTACCTTAAAGGTAAAACCAATCCAAGAAGCAGCACAAGAAAGTAAAGGACATGCATAAAGAAAGGTCGACACAGGAAAACATGCAAGGAAAAGAGCAGTCGTCATCTAAAAGAAAAGGAAAGACAACTCCGAGTGGGAAAGCACACGTCTCTTTTTTTTGGGAAGCGCATGTTCTAACAAGGGGGATATATCTCTCGAATGAGTCACGCAGAGGAGAGGGAGGCCAAATCATTGTTCATTATCTGACATGGAGGTCCATGCTGATATGGAGGAGGAGCTCTCTGTTTTCTTTCTGGGAGGACTAGGGCTGCAGGAGAGTTTGCATGCAGAAGTCTGAGGGGGGTGATGCTCTGAAGGTTGGATGATACAAAACTGAAGAGACCTTGCGCAACAGTTGGGTGTGGCTGATCGTGCACTCTGTTTGAAGACCATTTAGGAGAGGGGAGGCATATTAAAGGTTTGACAGCTGTAAGAAAAGAAAAATTGGTTGCTGCGCACAAAAATAGAAGAGTAAAAGTGGATGTCGAGATGACAATAATGTTGAGAACTCAAACACAGGAAGATGTGAATAGTGTTGATACCTTGCCGCACATATTTGAAGATACAAACTATTGAGAGCTTGCACAACAGATATGGATAGCGCCTTGCTTAACGATTGAATGTATATGCTCGTAATTGTTTGAATTAAGTTTTATCGTTTTACTTTGAATGGGGGATGGCTAAAATTCTATGAACTAAATGCGTCAATTTAGATTTGCATGGATGTTTTAATGTTGTACAGATCGAATACACCTTCACCATCGTTTAGGTAAATCAAGGTAATACTGATGAAGGACGCATGAAATATTGTTTGTTTTTCGGTTTTTTTCGAGAATATAACAAGACAGGTTGAAAACATGATCGTGAATTGCGATGCAAAAGTGGAGGATTGTTATGGATGAAACTGATATACAGGATGATGCACAATAAGTTGATCAACTAATTAAATCTGTGCCTGAGGAAAATGATTGCTGGATTGATCTTTGCACGCTGAGATCTTTCTTCATTAGAATCGGTTTGCTTATTGGAATCTTTATGATAAATCATTCACTGCTGGTGATTTCCAATTAGTTTGAATAATATTTGGTAACTAAAACGATTGCCTATTGGATTTTCAATATTATGTACGAACGAGAGATTGATTATCTTGAGTACGCGCACAAATTTGCTTTTTCCTGTTAATACATCATCGCTTCTCCATTTCTGCACTTCATCATCAACCATCATTGTGATAGCCTTTCAGCACTTTTGAAGCTCAAGAAGATTGCGAAGTGTACTTTACGATAGGAATTTGGATATACTTTTGCATTTATACAGAGATTGGAGGTTTTCCTACTATCAATAGATACAAATTGTTATGAAAATGTCACGTATAATGTGAATGATGGAATACTATTCTATGTTTGGGTGACCTGTTCTCCATGCTAACTTTTGATAGTTATTCTTAGCTAATGATGTCTTTTATTTGTTTGATTTGTTTTCGCGCATGACTCTGTTCAGA
Organism: Ceratopteris richardii; assembly: GCA_020310875.1. Classification (NCBI taxonomy): domain Eukaryota; kingdom Viridiplantae; phylum Streptophyta; class Polypodiopsida; order Polypodiales; family Pteridaceae; genus Ceratopteris; species Ceratopteris richardii. The sequence continues at coordinate 123,354,014 of CM035411.1, forward strand.
TGCCTTATTAATTGAATTTACATTTTTTAAAATTTATAGATTCATGCGAAAAACAGAAACTGATCAAAAGGTTTTAGCTCATAGTTTAAAACGAAGTTGCATGTAGGATTTAATCATAATGATTCACACTTGCTCCCATATATAATTTGTCATATAGTATTTCGAATGAGACAAATATTATCGTTTATCTTCTGAAGTTTATAAATACTATGGAGCAATACAAAAGTTCACCTAGTGATTAGCTACATGGTCACAACGATTAGTGTACTTGCACTAATTACGAGAGTTTGATTATCTAATTTACGTACGTTTGTGTCTACTCCAAGCATATATATAGGCTTCAAATGATCATTTTCGTTGTATACAATCGATCAAACTTAAAGTCTGTAAAAGAGATTCATATAGACATATGATCATAGGTTTATCAACTTATGTGTGAAGTTAAGTGGTTCTGATTTATTAACATAAACACTTTGATAAATACATTTGGAACTTGTTTATCGAGATATATGGTGTTTTTTTCGATAATTCTTATAAAAGAAAAAGAAATATGTTCCTTATAAATGAATAGTTTACTTTCTGTATTTCCAAAGCTATTTTGAAACTCATAACATTTGGAGACTATGGAATGAGGTTTATATTGTCTCAACATTAACTTGAATTTCTATCAAAAATATTTTCCTTAAGCAAATATGAGTTTCAATGCTTATGTAAAGTTTTCTTAATGCATTTGAATAATGGTGAATGGATCTTTCTAAAAAGTCTGTTACTAGTTTCAAGCTAATATCTTTGTTGTTTTCACAATTATTATCCAAAATCAAGAAAGTACCCTTATGTTGTCTCTATCCTTCCAAGTAGTACTTGGATGACAGTAGGGAGGGTTCATTCACAGAAGATTTTATTTTCAACGTTGATCTTAGAAAAGGAGATGTTTTCTTTGATAACAAATATTTTGAAAATTTCAAACATAATGGAGGAAGGAAATATCCATTGCTTCTAGCTACATTCATATGCCACACTTTTCATAGCATCAAATAGTAGGTTATTATTTATGCTTATCCTCGAGTCTTCCCATACATTTTAATCCACTTCATAATGGATTTGGGCAGGTGTTGATGAATCCATAGTTTTCCGATCAATAATGATAATTCATACATCATGGTATAATAGTATTATGATCCTTGACCTTTACCTTAAACCTTTACCTTAAAGGTAAAACCAATCCAAGAAGCGGCAGAAGAAAGTAAAGGACATGCATAAAGAAAGGTCGACACAGGAAAACATGCAAGGAAAAGAGTAGTCATCATCTAAAAGAAAACGAAAGACAACTTCGAGTGGGAGAACACGTCTCTTTTTTTTGGGAAGCGCATGTTCTAACAAGGACGATATATCTCTGGATTGAGTCATGCAGAGGAGAGGGAGGCCAAATCATTGTTCATTATCTGGCACAGAGGTCCATGCTGATATGGAGGACGAGCTCGATGTTTTCTTTCTAGGAGGACTGGGGCTGCAGAACATTTTGCATGCAAAAGTCTGAGGGGGGTGATGCTCTGAAGATTGGATGATACAAAACTGAAGACAGCTTGCGCAACAGTTGGGTGTGGCTGATCGTGCGCACTGTATGAAGACCATTTAGGAGGGGGGAGGCATATTAAAGGTTTCGCGGCTGTAAGAGATGAAAAATTGGTTGCTGCACAGAAAAATAGTAGAGTAAAAGTGGATGACGAGATGACAATAATGTTGAGAACTCAAAGAGAGGAAGATGTGAAAAGTGTTGATACCTTGCCGCACATATTTGAAGGTACAAACTATTGAGAGCTTGCGCTGCAGATATGGATAGCGCCTTGTTTAACCATTGAATGTATATGTTCGTTATTGTTTGAATTAAGTTTTATCGTTTTAGTTTGAATGGAGGATGGCTAAAATTCTATGAACTAAATGCATCACTTTAGATTTGCACGCATGTTTTAATGCTGTACAGATTGAACACACCTTTACCATAGTTTTTAATGCGCCAATATCACAAAAATCCTATTGGCCTAAACAAGTCCAGAAAGGTTTAATTAAATCAAGGTAATACTGATGATGGACGCATGAAATATTGTTTGTTTTTGGGTTTTTTTCGATAATATAACAGGACAGGTTGAAAACATTTACAGGGCTAATTTCAAGGCCGTGCACAAGGCACTTTATTTTTATACCCATAGACTTTAAGGAATTGGAAGAAAATGACATGAAAATCAAGTTTTAATGATATCAAGAAAACACGTCTTGGTTGGTGCATCCAGAGGACGCACAGATTTGGTGGGGGTGAGTGTCGTGAAGATTTTGTCTTCAGAATTATTATCCAAAATCAAGAAAGTACCCTTACGTTGTCTCTATCCTTCCAAGTAGTACTTGGATGAGAGGAGTGAGGGTTCATTCACAGAAGATTTTATTCTCAGCGTTGATCTGAGAAAAATAGATTTTTTCTTTAATAACAAATATTTTGAAAATTTCAAACATAATAGAGGAAGGAAATATCCATTGCTTCTAGCTACATTCATATGCGACACTATTTATAGCATCAAATAGCATGTTATTATTTATGCTTACCCTCGAGTTTTCCCATACATCATAATCAACTTCATAATGGATTTGGGCACGAGTTGATCAATCCATAGTTTTGCGATCAATAATGATGATTCATACCTCATGGTATAATAGTATTATGATCCTTGACCTTTACCTTAAAGGTAAAACCCATTCAAGAAGCGGCAGAAGAAGGTAATGGACATGCATAAAGAAAGGTCGACACAGGAAAACATGCAAGGAAAAGAGCAGTCGTGATCTAAAAGAAAAGGAAAGACAACTCCGAGCGGGAGCACATGTCTCTTTTTTTTGGGAAGCGCATGTTCTAAGAAGGGGGATATATCTCTGGATTGAGTCACGCAGAGGAGAGGGAGGCCAAATCATTGTTCATTATCTGGCACAGAGGTCCATGCTGATATGGAGGAGGAGCTCTCTCTTTTCTTTCTGGGAGGATTGGGGCTGGAGGAGAGTTTGCATGCAGAAGTCTGAGGGGGGTGATGCTCTGAAGATTGGATGATACAAAACTGAAGACAGCTTGCGCAACAATTGAGTGTGGCTGATCGTGCACATTGTATGAAGACCATTTAGGAGAGGGGAGGCATCTTAAAGGTTTGGCGGCTGTAAGAAAAGAAAAATTGGCTGCTGCGTAGAAAAATAAAAGAGTAAAAGTGGATGTCGAGATGATAATAATGTTGAGAAGTCAAAGAGAGGAAGATGTGAAAAGTGTTGATACCTTGCCGCACAAATTTGAAGATACAAACTATTGAGAGCTTGCGCAACAGATATGGATAGCGCCTTGTTTAACCATTGAATGTATACGTTCGTAATTGTTTGAATTAAGTTTTATCGTTTTAGTTTGAAGGGGGGATGGCTAAAATTCTATGAACTAAATGCATCAGTTTAGATTTGCACGGATGTTTTAATGTTGTACAGATCGAACACACCTTTACCATCGTTTTTAATGCGCCAATATCACAAAAATCCTATTGGCCTAAACAATTCCAGAAAAGGTTTAATTAAATCAAGGTAATACTGATGAAGGACACCTTATATATTGTTTGTTTTTGGGTTTTTTTCAAGAATATAACAGGACCGGTTGAAAACATGATCGTGAATTGCGATGCAAAAGTGGAGGATTGTTATGGATGAAACTGATATACAGGATGACGCACAATAAGATGATCAACTAATTAAACCTATGCCTGAGGAAAATGATTGTTGGATTGATTTTTGCACGTTGAGATCTTTCTTGGTTTGAATCGGTTTGGTTTTTGGAATCTTTGTGATAAATCATTCCAGGCTGGTGATTTCCAATTAGTTTGAATAATATTTGGTAACTAAAACGATTGCCTATTGGATTTTCATGATATTGGATTTTCATGATATGTACGAACGAAGGATTGATTACCTTGAGTACGCTAAAAAATTTGCTTTTTCCTGTTAATACATCATCGCTTCTCCATTTCTGCACTTCATCATCAACCATCATTGTGATAGCCTTTCAGCACTTTTGAAGCTCAAGAAGATTGCGAAGTGTACTTTACGATAGGAATTTGGATATACTTTTGCATTTATACAGAGATTGGAGGTTTTCCTACTATCAACAGATACAAATTGCTATGCAAATGTCACGTATAATGTGAATGATGGAATACTGTTCTATTTTTGGGTGACATGTTCTCCATGCTAACTTTTGATAGTAATTCTTAGCTAATGTTGCCTTTTATTTGCTTGATTTGTTTTCGCGCATGACTCGTTCAGATGCCTTAGTAAATCAATTTACATTTTTTTAAGTTTATAGATTCATGCGAAAAACAAAAACTGATCAAAAGGTTTTAGCTAATGGTTTAAAAGGAAGTTGCATGTAGGTTTTAATCATAATGATTCACACTTGCTCCCATATATAATTATTCATATAGTATTTCGAATGAGACAAATATTATCGTTTATCTTCTGAAGTTTATAAATACTATGGAGGAATACAAAAGTTCATCTAGTGATTAGCTACATGGTCACAACGATTAGTGTACTTGAACTAATTACGAGAGTTTGATTATCTTATTTACGTACGTTTGTGTCTACTCCAAGCATAGATTAGGCTTCAAATGATGATTTTCGTTGTATACAATTCATCAAACTTAAAGTCTGTAAAAGAGATTGATATAGACATATGATCATAGGTTTATCAACTTATGTGAGAAGTTAAGTGGTTTTGGTTTATTAACATAAACACTTTGATAAATACATTTGGAACTTGTTTATCGAGATATATGGTGTTTTTTCAATAATTTTTTTAAAAGAAAAAGAAATATGTTCCTTATAAATGAATAGTTTACTTTTTGTATTTCCAAAGCTATTTTGAAACTCATAACATTTGGAGACTATGGAATGAGGTTTGTATTGTCACAACATTAACTTGAATTTCTATCAAAAATATCTTCCTTAAGCAAATATGAGTTTCAATGCTTATGTAAATTTTTCTTAATGCATTTGAATAATGGTGAATGGATCTTTCAAAAAGTTTGTTTACTAGTTTCAAGTTAATCTCTTTGTGAGCTCATCTTCTCATTGAATCTGCACCATACCTGAGATGCTTCAAGCACCCGGCGTGCATCGTGATTTCTAGCGGTCGGCCTGATCCACCGACCGTCGCTTTTGCACCTACATTTTGGTGAGCCTGACGTGAAACACCACGGCCCCGCAATCTCAGGTAACGTGTATTTCAATTTCAGTTTATAAATGAGCATGTTCTTAAGGGACTTTTGTGTATTTTTCTCCCTCACAATTAAAAAAGATATGCTAATGGGAGTTTTGTAGTTTTGTCCCTCATAATTAAAAAAACATATGAATGGGAGTTTTGTAGTTTTTTAACTCACAATTTGAAAAACATATGAACCGGAGTTTTGTAGTTTTCTCCCTCACAATTGAAAAAACATATGAACGAGAGTTTTGTAGTTTTCTCCCTCACAATTAAAAAAAACATATGAACAGGAGTTTTACCATATCCCTCATCAAAAGGTAAGAATGAGCATGAGAGTTTAAAATTAAATTGTTTCTTGTATTAAATGACTACAAATTATTTGCTAATGTGTATTGATTTGTTTACAATAATCATCTTTATGAGTTTTTGAGTGTGTGGCTTTGACTAAAAATCATGAGAACCATTTTCTTATTTGCATCGTGATTTTATAATTGCATCTATAGTATGCATGCTTCAAAATATATATGCACATATTCATGCCTATATGTGCACGTCCAGTTGCACAACCAACAAAATTGTAATTGCATGATGCAAATCAAATAAGTTTATATGGTGAGTGGAAAGCCTCTACATTGAAAGCCAAATACCCTATCTATGTACCATTTGTTTTTCTAATGCATGAAGAGTATGCATGGTAGGGTCGTATTTCAAGACCTTGCATTAAGGCACAATTTGCATTTTTTTCCATGCACTCTGAGTGATTGTAAGGCTAATGTATATGCACATTAATTGTATGCGAGGAAGAGCACAAGCCTCATCATCACAACCTATTTCCTTTATTGATTGCACCATGACTTTTATACATGCATTTTAAAAGTATGCATTTTACAGGGCTAATTTCAAGGCCTTGCATAAGGCACTTTGTTTTTGTACCCATGCACTTGCAGCAATTTGAAGAAAATGACATGAAAATCAAGTTTTAATGATATGAAGAAAATAGGTCTTGGTTGGTGCACCCAGAGGACGCACAGGTTTGGTGGGGGTGAGTGTCGTGAAGATTTTGTCTTCACAATTATTATCCAAAATCAAGAAAGTACCCTTATGTTGTCTCTATCCTTCCAAGTAGTACTTGGATGACAGTAGGGAGGGTTCATTCACAGAAGATTTTATTTTCAACGTTGATCTTAGAAAAGGAGATGTTTTCTTTGATAACAAATATTTTGAAAATTTCAAACATAATGGAGGAAGGAAATATCCATTGCTTCTAGCTACATTCATATGCCACACTTTTCATAGCATCAAATAGCAGGTTATTATTTATGCTTATCCTCGAGTCTTCCCATACATTTTAATCCACTTCATAATGGATTTGGGCAGGTGTTGATGAATCCATAGTTTTGCGATCAATAATGATAATTCATACATCATGGTATAATAGTATTATGATCCTTGACCTTTACCTTAAAGGTAAAACCAATCCAAGAAGCGGCAGAAGAAAGTAAAGGACATGCATAAAGAAAGGTGGACACAGGAAAACATGCAAGGAAAAGAGTAGTCATCATCTAAAAGAAAACGAAACACAACTTCGAGTGGGAGCACACATCTCTTTTTTTTGGGAAGCGCATGTTCTAACAAGGGCGATATATCTCTGGATTGAGTCATGCAGAGGAGAGGGAGGCCAAATCATTGTTCATTATCTGGCACGGAGGTCCATGCTGATATGGAGGACGAGCTCTCTGTTTTCTTTCTGGGAGGACTGGGGCTGCAGGACATTTTGCATGCAAAAGTCTGAGGGGGGTGATGCTCTGAAGATTGGATGATACAAAACTGAAGACAGCTTGCGCAACAGTTGGGTGTGGCTGATCGTGCGCACTGTATGAAGACCATTTAGGAGAGGGGAGGCATATTAAAGGTTTTGCCGCTGTAACAAAAGAAAAATTGGTTGCTGCACAGAAAAATAGAAGAGTAAAAGTGGATGACGAGATGACAATAATGGTGAGAACTCAAAGAGAGGAAGATGTGAAAAGTGTTGATACCTTGCCGCACATATTTGAAGGTACAAACTATTGAGAGCTTGCGCTGCAGATATGGATAGCGCCTTGTTTAACCATTGAATGTATATGTTCGTTATTGTTTGAATTAAGTTTCATCGTTTTAGTTTGAATGGGGGATGGCTAAAATTCTATGAACTAAATGTGTCACTTTAGATTTCCACGCATGTTTTAATGTTGTACAGATCGAACACACCTTTACCATAGTTTTTAATGCGCCAATATCACAAAAAATCCTATTGGCCTAAACAAGTCCAGAAAGGTTTAATTAAATCAAGGTAATACTGATGATGGACGCATGAAATATTGTTTGTTTTTGGGTTTTTTTCGATAATATAACAGGACACGTTGAAAACATTTACAGGGCTAATTTCAAGGCCGTGCATAAGGCACTTTATTTTTATACCCATACACTTTAAGGAATTTGAAGAAAATGACATGAAAATCAAGTTTTAATGATATGAAGAAAACACGTCTTGGTTGGTGCATCCAAAGGACGCAGAGATTTGGTGGGGGTGAGTGTCGTGAAGATTTTGTCTTCAGAATTATTATCCAAAATCAAGAAAGTACCCTTATGTTGTCTCTATCCTTCCAAGTAGTACTTGGATGAGAGGAGTGAGGGTTCATTCACAGAAGATTTTATTCTCAACGTTGATCTCAGAAAAATAGATTTTTTCTTTAATAACAAATATTTTGAAAATTTCAAACATAATGGGGGAAGGAAATATCCATTGCTTCTAGCTACATTCATATGCGACACTAGTTATAGCATCAAATAGCATGTTATTATTTATGCTTACCCTCGAGTTTTCCCATACATCATAATCAACTTCATAATGGATTTGGGCACGGGTTGATCAATCCATAGTTTTGCGATCAATAATGATGATTCATACCTCATGGTATAATAGTATTATGATCCTTGACCTTTACCGTAAAGGTAAAACCGATCCAAGAAGCGGCAGAAGAAGGTAATGGACATGCATAAAGAAAGGTCGACACAGGAAAACATGCAAGGAAAAGAGCAGTCGTCATCTAAAGGAAAAGGAAAGACAACTCCGAGCGGGAGCACACGTCTCTTTTTTTTGGGAAGCGCATGTTCTAAGAAGGGGGATATATCTCTGGATTGAGTCACGCAGAGGAGAGGGAGGCCAAATCATTGTTCATTATCTGGCACGGAGGTCCATGCTGATATGGAGGAGGAGCTCTCTCTTTTCTTTCTGGGAGGATTGGGGCTGGAGGAGAGTTTGCATGCAGAAGTCTGAGGGGGGTGATGCTCTGAAGATTGGATGATACAAAACTGAAGACAGCTTGCGCAACAATTGAGTGTGGCTGATCGTGCACACTGTATGAAGACCATTTAGGAGAGGGGAGGCATCTTAAAGGTTTGGCGGCTGTAAGAAAAGAAAAATTGGCTGCTGCGCAGAAAAATAAAAGAGTAAAAGTGGATGTCGAGATGATAATAATGTTGAGAAGTCAAAGAGAGGAAGATGTGAAAAGTGTTGATACCTTGCCGCACAAATTTGAAGATACAAACTATTGAGAGCTTGCGCAACAGATATGGATAGCGCCTTGTTTAACCATTGAATGTATACGTTTGTAATTGTTTGAATTAAGTTTTATCGTTTTAGTTTGAAGGGGGATGGCTAAAATTCTATGAACTAAATGCATCAGTTTAGATTTGCACGGATGTTTTAATGTTGTACAGAGATGCATGTATGCCACACAGCACACCATGTATAGGTTCGGGTGCTCATGGGTGCTAATGACGATGACCATTCCAAGGTGTATCGTATATGTGATCAAGCTCGAATGATGGATGTAGTGTCATAGCATTTCCACTCCTTATTTTTGAGACCAGCTTTGGGATTATTCCTATTGAAATTTGCTTTGCTAGAGCTAGCTTGCAATGCACCATCATTGGTGGTGACCGTAGTTGGAGGAGTGGGTTTTGATGAGCCAATAAGCCAATAATTGTGAGCATGACAGTCAAGACACCTTACCTCCCAGATGGGTGGATTGATTTAGAGGCATATAAAAAATTGAATTTTTCTCCTCCATCTTAGGTGGACTATTATTCTACTTTGATTGTATCTGATTTCATTAAGTAGAGCAACTCGAAAGGCTGGAATGGCTGAAAGCTCAGATTGGATCTAGTTCTTATATGATACTATTATGTGGAGTCATGTACCACATTCAGCTCTTTTGTTTGGCATGGGATGCATTTGTATGATGTTAGCTTCCTATGTGCAAGACATGAAATGAAACATATTTTCAATGCTAGCATACATGATATTTTTATATGTTGTAGTATGGTTTATCAAATGGAACTTTTCAAAAGGTTAAATGAGATTATTTGTCAACTAGGGTCTATAATGAATATCTGGGCTCATAGACGTGAAGGAGCTCATTAACAAGACAGGGAGAGGAAAAACGCGCTATGCGAGTGAGAGTACTCTTTGATGTACTTGCCCCTTGGCAAAAGAAGCACATGGGTATTATCTTGATCACCTGTGGATAACGTCTCTCCCTTGTAAAGTCCACGCAGACGCCATGGCTGTACGTATCAACGTGACCTCGACTGTGTGGGCAGTTTCACTTGTAGTTTGCTTCTTCCTCTTCATAGTTTCTTCTGTCAAGGCTTCCTTCACTTTCAACGTGATACTCTCACACGGAATTCAAACCTCGCTTAACCGAACTTGATGAAGAGTCAGCACAGAGCAACATTTCACTCGTGTTATAGGACGTGTTCATGGCGCTGATGAACAGAGCTTCCGGGAACGAAGCTGGCTTGTAGAGTCTGGAGCACCATTGCGCCGCCTACCCGGAATATCGGGGGGACCCAAGACAGCTAGGATCGTGCCTGCTGGACTTTCGCGTCACGCCCCTGCCCTGTGGTCCCGGATCGGTATCGTTTTGCGCCAGGAATTTCCAGTATCGTGGGCCAAGTATCGGGCGGGCTGGAGATTCGAATATCGTGCCAAGCGTTCGAGTATCGTGACATGCTCCAGGTACCGCGGGCTCCAGGTATCGTGGGCTCCAAGTATCGTGTTCCAGGGGATCGTGCATCGTGACAAGCTCCAGGTATCACGGGCTCCAAGTATCGCGGGCTCCAGGTATCGTGTCAAGCTCCAGGTATCGCGCGGGAGGATCGGGATTCGCGCCGACGATCGCGATGCAGACAGCCCATGGTTTCGTCGTGACCTCCTCCCCCTCCCCTTTGGGTTGAGGGGTGAGGGGTCGACACGACCGGAACCCTCAGCTTGCGATACTTACGGCCCATTTTGGGCAGATTTTTCGGACCGGATTTTTCGGACCGATCGCCAGGTTCAGGACAGAACGATCGCGCGTGGGGGGGATTCTGCAGCCGCCGATCGCGATCGCCGGGAGCTCCAAAACTAGAGAAAAGAAAGATTTTTAGAAAAAGAAGAAAGAAAAGAAAAAAGAGAGAGAAAAAAGAAGAAAAAAGGAAAGAAAAAAAAAAGAAGAAAAGAGAAAAAAAAAAGAAAAAAAGAAAAAAGAAAAAAGGAAGATTCGAAAGAAGAAGTGTGCTTCCCTTTATGGTGGGATTTTCTGGCCTCATAGTTTTTCACTGAAAAGTGGAGTGTTAGGCCTCGTTGTGATCGGAGGGGGGAGTCTTTTTGGCCATGGATGTGGCCTCATCCTCTCTCGTGAAAAGCAATCGGGCCCCTCCCCCTGGGGAGACCGGCACACTGGCCGCTCTGCTGGAGGGGGGATCGTGTGCCGCTCATGGGGCATCCGAAAGTGTTGAATCCCCCATCGTGTCCCTCAGTAGACCCGCACTTCTATCTGCTCAGGAGGAGCTCAAGAAAGTTTGCCTCGTCGGCCAAGTGTTTGGCCCTAGGCCCCCGCTTGAAATCGTGCGACAATGGCTAAGAAAAGAGTGGTTCCCTCGAGGACTAATTGTCAGCAAATGCCAGTTCTTACCAGCAAACCACATGCTGCTAGTCTTTGAAAATGAAGAGATGGCGTTCCAAGCCCTAAGCGTCTGCACCTGGCAGCTCGGTCGGGCGACCCTCTGCCTATTCAGATGGTCCCCGGACTTTACTCCCGACAAATCGAAATCGCTCCGGTACCCTCTTTGGGTTGAGCTCCCTAACCTCCCATACTTCTTGTACAACTTCGTGTGGGACATTGTCTCTCCTATCGGCAAGCCGCTGGCGTCACGCGAAGACATTGGTGGTCTCATCTATGAAGGTGCAAGACACTCGTTCAATGCTAGGTGGCACCCACAAATCTGCGTCGAGGCCGACCTCAGTTCGCCGCTTCCATCAACGATCAAAGTGGACATGGGCGAAGGAGATGTTTGGGAGCAGGATATCACCTACAAAAACCTTCCCAACGCGTGCTTTCGTTGTGGTCAGCAAGGTCACAGGATTAAAGACTGCCCTCTCAGGCAAAAAAACAAACGATTCCAAGAAGCCTCCAAAACAGCTCAAGACAACTTTGGCGATTTGACCCACTCGACCAAGGAAGGGGAAGGCAAGGGCCTCCCCAATCCACAAGCTGATGCTGATGGCTTTACTGAAGTTAGAAGAAGAAGGAAAAGAAGTCCGAGGGCCAACGGTGAGAGAAACAACCTGCCAATTACCCCCAACAGCAACTTGTATTGCAATCTTGGTAAGGAGATCAAGGAGCTTGACTACCCAGGTGGGAAGCCACCTGAGGTAGACACCTACGACGAAGCCCTAGAGATCCCTGACAACAAAGAAACCCCCCAGGAGGGTTACACTACAAGCAAAGAAGATGGTTTCACCACTAGTAATGAAGACAACATGGATAGTGAAAGTTCCATCATTGGATCGACAATCCCGGAAACGGTGCAGAGCACGGGGCCCAATTCTCCCCAGCAAGGAGCATCCCACAAAGGAAAACAGCCTATGGAGTTACCATGGAAAAGCCCTCACAAGAACCGATTTCTAAGTCGGGATCAGATCCCAACAAAAAAGAAAGATGAAGCCAAGAGAAGAAAGGACAAGGCTCCCTCCCGCAAAGAGGGATCAACACAAAAATGATTGTTATCTCGCTAAATGCTAAAGGGCTAACCGACCCCTCAAGAGCGACCATCATTGGTCAATGGCTCCGCGACCTTAGCTTAAACCCAGACATTATATGTATTCAAGAGATTAAAATTGACGGAGAAGACCTCCAGAAACGGCTCAGACAGGTCTCCTCGGCCCATGTGTGGATCCCAACGAAGCACCAGCGGGGGTCCGGAGGAACGGTTATCGGGGTTAAACAACGCTGGCTGGAAAAGCTTGAGAACTCCATTGAAGATGTAAGCCACCATTGGATTGCGGTTTCGTTTGGTGCTCCTCTTTGTGTTACTATGGTTTCATTGTACGCCCCTAACGGGGATTTGGAGAGACTGAACACTTGGGCTTCATTAGACTCGCTTCCCCACAACGTGCTTATATGCGGAGACTTCAACATGGTGGAGACCCTATGGACAGATGGATGGGCAAGGGTAGGGTCATCGACAGTCGGGAGAAAGAAACGTGGGACATGACCAAACTCCACTTGCATCTGGTTGAATTCAAAGACTCGAATGGCTTTTCTTGGTCGAATCTCCAAGCGGACGAGGATCTGAGGAAAGCTAGACTCGATAGATGCTACATCTCTCAGAGCTTTACTCATCAGTGGGGCCACCCTACCATCACGCAACACACTGACCTCACCATCTCTGATCACTACCCGATAGTTATCACTTTTCAACCTTCCAACAAGATCCGCAAGGCTCCGTGGTTCCATGCCAACGCTACCACCTTCTCTCTCCCCTCCGTCCATCAAGAGATTGCCGATGTGTGGAAGGTGGCGTTCGCCTCTGGCTTGGCCCCAGCCAAGTGCTGGAGAAGTGCGGTCGACAAGTCTCGTAAGATCATGATCAGAACTAAGAAGATGCTCGAGACTGTGCGGCGGGCTCGTAGGGAAGCTCTTTACCACAGACTCTGGCGGCTCGAGGAGGAAGTGAACAAAGGAAAACACCAAGCACAGAAAGGTCTCCGAAAAATCAGAGCAGTGTTGAGATACGAGGAAGAAATACAAAGGAAAAACTTGCAAATCTTCTTCAAGGAGTGGTGGGCCGGCAAAGCCGACAAACCCACCAAAGAGATGTGCCGTATCCTTAAAAGGAAACACAACAGAGAGGCGATCCCTCTACTGCTAGACCCACATGGCAATGTATGCAATTCGGAAGAAGATAACTTTGGCATCATCGAAGGGCACTTCACGAGACTCCTGGGAACCTCGAACCCCCTCTCCCACCATAGAAGGGATTGCATGGCTGCCATTTCTAGGGTTTCCCCCCGGAGAATACCACCCAACCTCCACTCCCTGCTTCATGCCCCTATCTCTGAATCAGAAATCATTGAGGTCATTGATGCCCTCCCCCTCGGTAAAAGCCCGGGACCCGACGGACTCACCAATGAGTTCTTTAAATCCTTCAAGGTGGTGGTTGCCACCCCTCTTCGGATGGTTTGGCAAGAAGCGCTAAAGTTTGGTGCTCTTCCTTCTTGTCTAAATAATGGAATTATCAAGTTGATACACAAGAAGGGGGAAAAGAACAGAATCGAGAACTGGCGGCCTATTACGATGCTCCAAACAGGATACAAGATCATCGCCAAAGTCATTGCCAACAGACTCTCATGCCACCTGAGATCTTGGCTTAGTGAGGACCAAAAAGGTTTCATCAAAGGCAGGTCTATCCTGGAAACCATTATGGATATTTGGGAAGGTATTCAATTTGCAAATGAGTCTAATCAAGATGTGGTTTTCCTCAAGATCGACTTTGACAAAGCCTACGATAGGCTAGAATGGGACTATATTCTGCAGTCGCTTCAAGATCTCGGATGTAGTCAGAAATTCACCAAGATGATCGCGACCCTTCTCGGAAACGCAACGACCCAAATTAACGTTAACGGCAAACTTTCGAAGGTGATCCATCTCAAAAGATCTATTAGACAAGGGTGCCCTCTTGCCCCCCTTCTTTTTGCCATCGCCACTGAGGGGCTGAGTAGACTGGTGGCACATCAAGTGGAGGCTGGCAATATCAAAGGCCTCCGGCTGCCTCACAACCACAGTCAAATCATCATGAGACTTTTTGCCGATGATATGAACGCGTTCGTTCACAATGATAATACCAGCCTGGAGACTTTCTGGAGGTGTCTTGATACCTTTTGTGAGGCCTCTGGATCCAAAATCAACCACTATAAGACCGCCTTTAGGGCTATTGTGGGACATCATCCTGGCCTTCTCATTGATCGTGGCTGTCAAATCATCTCGCAGGGCCAAATCCTAAGACTTCTTGGAATCCCCTTGGGGTTTGGCGTCTCTATGGAGCAGCGATGGAACTGGGTGCTGGCCAAACTTGAAAGCAAGCTTAACTACTGGAGAGGCATGCAAATCAATCTCGCTGGACGTGCGATGGTTATCAACACGTTCCTCCTCTCGTCTACCATCTATTTCCTTTCTTGTTGGAGACCGAATGAGCAAGGCCTGTCCAAACTGAATAGTATCTGCAGAAACTTCCTTTGGACGGGTGATCATAACAGAAGGGGGGTGCCTAAAATCAAATGGGCCATCTGCACCAGCCCTAGAGATAGCGGGGGGCTTGGTATCCTGGACATTGGGTGTATGGCTAACAAACTGGCAGCCAAATGGATGATTAAGGCCTGGTGCAATAGGGAGGCCTCGTGGGCCAAGCTGATCTTCAGAAACAAGAATGAGTTGGCCCTCACGGGGTTCCCGAAATGGAAGAACCTTGACATCATGACCCTGCTTTTCTCCCCGATACCCGTCTTCCCGAAAGGCTCCAATCTCGTGTGCTCTCTCTGGAAGGGCTGGAATAAAGTCAAAAACCTCACAAGAATTAGTGAGGACTGGAAGTGGGCGGCCGGAATCAGACAAAACGACTCTATCTGGTTTCCGATACATGGCATCCGGAGTGTGGAGTTGTGGAACATCCAAAACGCCAAGAAGTTATGGAACAAAGGATTCAAAAAATGGAAACACCTCTGGAAGCATGACACCAACAGCTGGATCAATTTCGAAGACATCGACCCACGCATAAACATCTCCTACGAAGAATGGAACACTCTGCAAAGCAGATGCCTCGCTTGGGATCGTCACAAGACTCGCCTTCTCATGGGACACGACACACCGAACTCGCTTGGTCTCAAATGGCACAATGGAAATAGCCTACTCAAAATCCCGAACATCAAAGAAACGGATGACCTCCAGATCCGCCTCAACAAGAAGTGGTGCCTGGCTTGGACGCGGCTTCGGTGGGACATGAAATTCATGGGTATCTGGCACCCCCTAATAGAGATTAAGAAGTCGGTCCTCTTATGGCAAATTCTTCATCGAGGAATCTGGACCAACCATAAGGCTAGCAAACTTTGCGGGATCCCTCCTTGGTGCAAACGCTGCCACCGCGCTATCGAAGATGTCCCACACATCTTCCTTACCTGCCCCAACTCCTACAGAATCTGGCAGACGGTTGGAATGAAAATCAGACTTCAAAAACAGCCTAGTTGGAAACAAGTCCTTTTGGGAGAAGCGATCGGCTGCTCTGCGACACTCTGGAACGCTATCAGAGGGGAAGTCCTGTGGAAAATTTGGCGGGAGTGGTGTGCTCTCAACTTTGGCGATCCCCCCAGGGAGTGGTCGATTGAGAAATCACTATTCCTCCTTGGCAAAAGGATTGTTAACAGTAAGAAATCCCCCCCCTTCAGGCACCATCAAGTCCTCCTCTTGATCAACAACAAGCTCAAACCCAAGTGGGCCCCGCATGAGGGCGATGAGAGGGTGATTAACCTTCTCTGTAATGCAACCTAGGTTTCATTCAAACTTCCCCTGCTTTGTAGGATTTGGGGGGTCCCGTGGGCACTAGTCCCCTTCTACTGTACTTTTGTTTCTTAATTTAATTCAAGTCCGGGAGAGTAGGCTATTGCCGAACTTCCTTTATATTAAAAAAAAATATCTCGGCTCATTTCCGCATAGCATATATGGCACTTGGACAAAGATTAAGTGGGGGAATCGTGAAGGGACAATAGTGCATCTCCATGGGAGGCAGATTTCTAAAACATGGTATGAGGAGAAAGAGGGGTGATGGGAAGGAAAGTGACGGTCTCGGTGTTGAAAATGAGGAGGACCAGCTTCATTTGAGAAGGGGGCATCTTGAATTCACTTGGGGGGGATTGCTTTCTACGTCAAGCTAGATAAGGACAACCCTTTGTGTGAGAATTAAAGGGAGCATAAACTAAACAGGTAGTTGTCTATAATTGATTGGAAGGTTGGCCTATAGTGAAAAAAATGTAGTCTGGATTTGAGGGTTTTGTTAGATATAATTATACATTGCTTCCAAAAGGAGTTGTGGCGTTCAATATGGGACTCAAAGGAGGAGCGATAGCTGTTGAACATAGCACTTCAAAGAAAAAACTTCACATGTTGAAAACACATGAGTGTTTGCTGAATGATTTATCATAAAGATTCCAATAAGCAAACCCATTCTAATCAAGAAAGATCTCAGCGTGCAAAAATCAATCCAGCAATCATTTTCCTCAGGCACACATTTAATTAGTTGATCAACTTATTGTGCATCATCCTGTATATCAGTTTCATCCATAACAATCCTACATTTTTGCATCGCAATTCACGATCTGGTTTTAAACCTGTCCATTTGGCATGGGATGCATTTGTATGATGTTAGCTTCCTATGTGCAAGACATGAAATGAAACATATTTTCAATGGTAGCATACACGATATTTTTATATCTTGTAGTATGGTTTATCAATGGAGCTTTTCAAAAGGTTAAAAGATGAGATTATTTGTCAACTAGGGTCTATAATGAATATCTGGGCTCATTTCCGCATAGCATATATGGCACTTCGACAAAGATTAAGTGGGGGAATCGTGAAGGGACAATAGTGCATCTCCATGGGAGGCAGATTTCTAAAACATGGTATGAGGAGAAAGAGGGGTGATGGGAAGGAAAGTGAGGGTCTCGGTGTTTTTTTTTTTTAATATAAAGGAAGTTCGGCAATAGCCTACTCTCCCGGACTTGAATTAAATTAAGAAACAAAGGTACAGTAGAAGGGGACTAGTGCCCACGGGACCCCCCCCCCCCCCCCAAAGTGAGGGTCTCGGTGTTGAAAATGAGGAGGACCAGCTTCATTTGAGAAGGGGGCATCTTTAATTCACTTGGGGGGATTGCTTTCTACGTCAAGCTAGATAAGGACAACCCTTTGTGTGAGAATTCAAGGGAGCATAAAATAAACAGGTAGTTGTCGATAATTGATTGGAAGGTTGGCCTATAGTGAAAAAAATGTGGTCTGGATTTGAGGGTTTTGTTAGATATAATTATACATTGCTTCCAAAAGGAGTTGTGGCGTTCAATATGGGAGTCAAAGGAGGAGCGATAGCTGTTGAACATAGCACTTCAAAGAAAAAACTTCACATGTTTGAAAACACATGAGTGTTGAAAACTTCACATGTCGACCGCTATAAATCACAATGCACGTGGGGTGCTTGAAGCATCTCAGGTATGGTTCAGACTCAATGAGAAGAGAAGCTCACAAAGAGATTAGCTCAAAACTAGTAAACAAACTTATTTTGACAAGATCCATTTACCATTATTCAAATGCATTAAGAAAAATTTACATAAGCATTGAAACTCATATTTGCTCAAAGAAAATATTTTTGATAGAAATTCAAGTTAATGTTGAGACAATATAAACCTCATTCCATAGCCTCCAAATGTTATGAGTTTCAAAATAGCTTTGAAAATACAAAAAGAAAACTATTCATTTATAAGGAACATATTACTTTTTTTTATAAAAATTATCGAAAAAAACACCATATATCTCGATAAACAAGTTCCAAATGTATTTCTCAAAGTGTCTATGTTAATAAATCAAAACCACTTAACTTCAAACATAAGTTGACAAACCCTATGATCATATGTCTATATCAATCTCTTTTACAGACTTTAAGTTTGATCAATTGTGTACAACGAAAATCATCATTTGAAGCCTATATCTATGCTTGGAGTAGACACAAACGTATGTAAATTAGATAATCAAACTCTCGTAATTAGTTCAAGTACACTAATCGTTGTGACCATGTAGCTAATCACTAGATGAACTTTTGTATTCCTCCATAGTATTTATAAACTTCAGAAGATAAACGATAATATTTGTCTCATTCGACATACTATATGATGAATTATATATGGGAGCAAGTGTGAATCATTATGATTAAAACCTACATGCAACTTCTTTTAAACCATTAGCTAAAACCTTTTGATCAGTTTTTGTTTTTCGCATGAATCTATAAACTTTAAAAAATGTAAATTCAATTACTAAGGCATCTGAACAGAGTCATGCGCGAAAAAAAATCAAACAAATAAAAGGCAACATTAGCTAAGAATAACTATCAAAAGTTAGCATGGAGAACATGTCACCCAAAAAGAGATCAGTATTACTATCATTCACATTATACGTGACATTTGCATAGCAATTTGTATCTCTTGATAGTAGGAAAACCTCCAATCTCTGTATAAATGTAAAAATATATCCAAATTCCTATCGTAAAGTACACTTCGCAACCTTCTTGAGCTTCAAAAGTGCTGAAAGGCTATCACAATGATGGTTGATGATGAAGTGCAGAAATGGAGAAGCGATGATGTATAATCCGGAAAAAGCAAATTTTTGCGCGTACTCAAGATAATCAATCTTTCGTTCGTACATAACATGAAAATCCAATAGGCAATCGTTTTAGTTACCAAATATTATTCAAACTAATTGGAAATTACCAGCGGGGAATGATTTATCACAAAAATTCCAATAAGCAAACCGATTCAAATAAAGAAATATCTCAGCGTGCAAAAGTCAATCCAAGAATCATTTTCCTCAGGCACAGGTTTAATTAGTTGATCAACTTATTGTGCGGAATTGTTTAGGACAATAGGATTTTTGTGATATTAGCGCATTAAAAACGATGGTAAAGGTGCGTTCGATATGTAGAGCATTAAAACATCCGTGCAAATCTAAAGTGACACATTTAGTTCATAGAATTTTAGCCATCCCCCATTCAAACTAAAACGATAGAACTTAATTTAAACAAATACGAACATATACATTCAATGGTTAAACAAGGCGCTATCCATATCTGTTGCGCAAGCTCTCAATAGTTTGTATCTTTAAATCTGTGCGGCAAGGTATCAACACTTTTCACATCTTCCTCTCTTTGAGCTCTCAACATTATTGTCATTTCGACATCCACTTTTACTCTTCTATTTTTCTGTGCAGCAGCCAATTTATCTTTTCTTACTGTCGCCAAACCTTTAATATGCCTCCCCTCTCCTAAATGCTCTTGATATAGTGTGCACGATCAGCCACACCCAACGGTTGCACAAGCTATCTTCAGTTTTGTATCATCCAATCTTCAGAGCATCACCCCCCTCAGACTTCTGCATGCAAAACTCTCCTGCAGCCCCAATCCTCTCAGAAAGAAAACAAAGAGCTCCTCCTCCATATCAGCATGGACCTCCTTGCCAGATAATGAACAATGGTTTGGCCTCCCTCTCCTCTGCGTGACTCAATCCAGAGATATATCCCCCTTGTTAGAACATGCGCTTCCCAAAAAAAAGAGGTGTGTGCTCCCACTCGGAGTTGTCTTTCCTTTTCTTTTAGATGACGACTGCTCTTTTCCTTACATGTTTTCCTGTGTCGACCTTTCTTTATGCATGTCCTTTACTTTCTTCTGCCGCTTCTTAGATTGGTTTTACCTTTAAGGTAAAGGTCAAGAATCATAATACTATTATACCATGAGGTATGAATCATCCTTATTGATTGGAAAACTATGGATTGATCAACCCGTGTCTAAGTCCATTATGAAGTGGATTATAATGTATGGGAAAACTTAAGGGTAAGCATAAATAATAACATGCTATTTGATGCTATGAAAAGTGTGGCATATGAATGTAGCTAGAAGCAATGGATATTTCCTTCCTCCATTATGTTTGAAATTTTGAAAATATTTGTTATCAAAGAAAACATCTATTTTTCTCAGATCAACGTTGAAAATAAAATCTTCTGTGAATGAGCCCTCACTCCTCTCATCCAAGTACTACTTGGAAGGATAGAGACAACATAAGGGTAATTTCTTGATTTTGGATAATAATTGTGAAGACAAAATCTTCACGACACTCACCCCCACCAAACCTGTGCGTCCTCTGGGTGCACCAACCAAGACCTATTTTCTTCATATCATTAAAACTTGATTTTCATGTCATTTTCTTCAAATTGCTGCAAGTGCATGGGTACAAAAACAAAGTGCCTTATGCAAGGCCTTGAAATTAGCCCTGTAAAATGCATACTTTTAAAATGCATGTATAAAAGTCATGGTGCAATCAATAAAGGAAATAGCTTGTGATGATGAGGCTTGTGCTCTTCCTCGCATACAATTAATGTGCATATACATTAGCCTTACAATCACTCAGAGTGCATGGAAAAAAATGCAAATTGTGCCTTAATGCAAGGTCTTGAAATACGACCCTACCATGCATACTCTTCATGCATTAGAAAAACAAATGGTACATAGATAGGGTATTTGGCTTTCAATGTAGAGGCTTTCCACTCACCATATAAACTTATTTGATTTGCATCATGCCATTACAATTTTGTTGGTTGTGCAACTCGACGTGCACATATAGGCATGAATATGTGCATATATATTTTGAAGCATGCATACTATAGATGCAATTATAAAATCACGATGCAAATAAGAAAATGGTTCTCATGATTTTTAGTCAAAGCCACACACTCTCAATGCTTTCTAAAACCTATTTTGACTTCTTGTACTTTTCTTCATCTGCATCATCATCTTGCCATCACTTCTTGGACTTTATTAAACATACTAAAAGATGAAAAGTATCAATTCTCAAAAAAATATTATAGATATATACAATCCATAATCAACTTTTTGTTTTAAAACAAACATTTTTCATGGAACATAAATATGCAACGCAAAGTAGTTTTCTTCCTTACAAACCATTTGAACTCAAAATCTTGAACTGGCTTTTGATTAATACCTATTATCAAAAACTCATAAAGATGATTATTGTAAACAAATCAATACACATTAGCAAATAATTTGTAGTCATTTAATACAAGAAACAATTTAATTTTAAACTCTCATGCTCATTCTTACCTTTTGATGAGGGATATGGTAAAACTCCCGTTCATATGTTTTTTTTAATTGTGAGGGAGAAAACTACAGAACTCTCGTTCATATGTTTTTTCAATTGTGAGGGAGAAAACTACAAAACTCCGGTCCAATGTTTTTCAAATTGTGAGTTAAAAAACTACAAAACTCTCATTCATATGTTTTTTTAATTATGAGGGACAAAACTACAAAACTCCCATTAGCATATCTTTTTTAATTGTGACGGAGAAAAATACACAAAAGTCCCTTAAGAACATGCTCATTTATAAACTGAAATTGAAATACACGTTACCTGAGATTGCGGGGCCGTGGTGTTTCACGTCGGGCTTACCAAAATGTAGGTGCGAAAGCGACGGTCGGTGGATCAGGCCGACCGCTAGAAATCATGGTGCACGCCGCGTGCTTGAAGCATCTCAGGTATGGTGCAGACTCAATGAGAAGATGAGCTCACAAAGAGATTAACTTGAAACTAGTAAACAAACTTTTTGAAAGATCCATTCACCATTATTCAAATGCATTAAGAAAAATTTACATAAGCATTGAAACTCGTATTTGCTTAAGGAAGATATTTTTGATAGAAATTCAAGTTAATGTTGTGACAATACAAACCTCATTCCATAGTCTCCAAATGTTATGAGTTTCAAAATAGCTTTGGAAATACAAAAAGTAAACTATATATATATAAGGAACATATTTCTTTTTCTTTTATAAAAATTATTGAAAAAACACCATATATCTCGATAAACAAGTTCCAAATGTATTTATCAAAGTGTTTATGTTAATAAACCAAAACCACTTAACTTCACACATAAGTTGATAAACCTATGATCATATGTCTATATCAATCTCTTTTACAGACTTTAAGTTTGATGAATAGTATACAACGAAAATCATCATTTGAAGCCTAATCTATGCTTGGAGTAGACACAAACGTACGTAAATAAGATAATCAAACTCTCGTAATTAGTTCAAGTACACTAATCGTTGTGACCATGTAGCTAATCACTAGATGAACTTTTGTATTCCTCCATAGTATTTATAAACTTCAGAAGATAAACGATAATATTTGTCTCATTCGAAATACTATATGAACAATTATATATGGGAGCAAGTGTGAATCATTATGATTAAAACCTACATGCAACTTCCTTTTAAACCATTAGCTAAAACCTTTTGATCAGTTTTTGTTTTTCGCATGAATCTATAAACTTAAAAAAATGTAAATTGATTTACTAAGGCATCTGAACAGAGTCATGCGCGAAAACAAATCAAACAAATAAAAGGCAACATTAGCTAAGAATTACTATCAAAAGTTAGCATGGAGAACATGTCACCCAAAAATAGAACAGTATTCCATCATTCACATCATACGTGACATTTGCATAGCAATTTGTATCTGTTGATAGTAGGAAAACCTCCAATCTCTGTATAAATGCAAAAGTATATCCAAATTCCTATCGTAAAGTACACTTCGCAATCTTCTTGAGCTTCAAAAGTGCTGAAAGGCTATCACAATGATGGTTGATGATGAAGTGCAGAAATGGAGAAGCGCTGATGTATTAACAGGAAAAAGCAAATTTTTGAGCGTACTCAAGGTAATCAATTCTTCGTCCGTACATATCATGAAAATCCAATATCATGAAAATCCAATAGGCAATCGTTTTAGTTACCAAATATTATTCAAACTAATTGGAAATCACCAGCCTGGAATGATTTATCACAAAGATTCCAAAAAGCAAACCGATTCAAACCAAGAAAGATCTCAGCGTGCAAAAATCAATCCAACAATCATTTTCCTCAGGCATAGGTTTAATTAGTTGATCATCTTACTGTAGGAGTAGTTGTGGATGACACAACGCCCATTTCACTACCTCCACAACATTCATCTCCTCCAAACCCCACTTGTAGATCAACCTCTAGAACTTGCTCCTCTAGAACCTAACCTAGACCCATGAGATAGACTAGATGGGCCAGTGCCTCTATCATGTTGTGATGTGGAACATTGTTGCATACCTCGACTATGGGAGCCACTAGGGGATGGTTGAGAAGACAATCATGGTGGGGTCATAAAGCTAGGAGTATTGTCGATAGTAGTCCCATCATACCGAGTGCTTTACACTGGGAGTAGTCCCACCAAAGTGAGTGCCGCTAATGGGATTAGTCTTATCAAAGGGAGTGTGACTAGTGAGAGGATCATCCATGGGGGTGCCACTAAGAGATATCTAGTACTATAACCTAGCAACCATATATGTGGCCGGTGTTGAAGATATGAACTCTAAGAACTTCTCCTCTATGATGGAATTTAGAGTGAACGATGAAATATCTCCCATTCTGCTTTACAAAAGTTCATCTAGTGATTAGCTACATGGAGACAACGATTAGTGTACTTGAACTAATTACGAGAGTTTGATTATCTTATTTACGTACGTTTGTGTCTACTCCAAGCATAGATATGGGCTTCAAATGATGATTTTCGTTGTATACAATTCATCAAACTTAAAGTCTGTAAAAGAGATTGATATAGACATATGATCATAGGTTTATCAACTTATGTGTGAAGTTAAGTGGTTTGGTTTATTAACATAAACACTTTGATAAATACATTTGGAACTTGTTTATCGAGATATATGGTGTTTTTTCAATAATTTTTATAAAAGAAAAAGAAATATGTTCCTTATAAATGAATACTTTACTTTTTGTATTTCCAAAACTATTTTGAAACTCATAACATTTGGAGACTATGGAATGAGGTTTGTATTGTCACAACATTAACTTGAATTTCTATCAAAAATATTTTCCTTAAGCAAATATGAGTTTCAATGCTTATGTAAATTTTTCTTAATGCATTTGAATAATGGTGAATGGATCTTTCAAAAAGTTTGTTTACTAGTTTCAAGTTAATCTCTTTGTGAGCTCATCTTCTCATTGAGTCTGCACCATACCTGAGATGCTTCAAGCACCCGGCGTGCACCGTGATTTCTAGCGGTCGGCCTGATCCACCGACCGTCGCTTTTGCACCTACATTTTGGTGAACCCGACATGAAACACCACGGCCCCGTAATCTCAGGTAACGTATATTTCAATTTCAGTTTATAAATGAGCATGTTCTTAAGGGACTTTTGTGTATTTTTCTCCCTCACAATTAAAAAAGATATGCTAATGGGAGTTTTGTAGTTTTGTCCCTCATAATTAAAAAAACATATGAATGGGAGTTTTGTAGTTTTTCTAATGCACGAAGAGTATGCATGGTAGGGTCATATTTCAAGATCTTGCATGAAGGCACAATTTGCATTTTTTTCTATGCACTCTGAGTGATTGTAAGGCCAATGTATATGCACATTAATTGTATACGAGGAAGAGCACAAGCCTTATCATCTGAAGCTCTTTCCCTTATTGATTGCACCATGACTTTTATACATGAATTTTAAAAATATGCATTTTACACGGCTAATTTCAAGGTCGTGCATAAGCCACTTTGTTTTTATACCCATACACTTGCAGGAATTTGAAGAAAATGACATGAAAATCAAGTTTTAATGATATGAAGAAAACACATCTTGGTTGGTGCATCTAGAGGACGCACATGTTTGGTGCGGGTGAGTGTCGTGAAGATTTTGTCTTCACAATTATTATCCAAAATCAAGAAAGTACCCTTATGTTGTCTCTATCCTTCCAAGTAGTACTTGGATGAGAGAAGTGAGGGTTCATTCACAGAAGATTTTATTTTCAACGTTGATCTGAGAAAAATAGCTGTTTTCTTTGATAACAAATATTTTCAAAATTTCAAACATAATGGAAGAAGGAAATATCCATTGCTTCTAGCTACATTCATATGCCACACTTTTGATAGCATCAAATAGCATGTTATTATTTATGCTTACCCTCGAGTTTTCCCATACATTATAATCCACTTCATAATGGATTTGGGCACGGGTTCATCAATCCATAGTTTTTTGATCAATAATGATGATTCATACCTCATGGTATAATAGTATTATGATCCGTGACCTTTACCTTAAACGTAAAACCAATCCAAGAAGTGGTAGATGAAAGTAATGGACATGCATAAAGAAAGGTCGTCACAGGATAACATGCAAGGAAAAGAGCAGTCCTCATCTAAAAGAAAAGGAAAGACAACTCCGAGCTGGAGCACACGTCTCTTTTTTTAGGGAAGCACATGTTCTAACAAGGGGGATATATCTCTGGATTGAGTCACCCAGAGGAGAGGGAGGCCAAATCATTGCTCATTATCTGGCGCGGAGGTCCATGCTGATATGGAGGAGGAGCCCTCTGTTTTCTTTCTGGGAGGACTGGGGCTGCAGGAGAGTTTGCATGCAGAAGTCTGAGGGGGGTGATGCTCTGAAGATTGGATGATACAAAACTGAAGACAGCTTGCGCAACAGTTGAGTGTGGCTGATCGTGCACACTGTATGAAGACCATTTAGGAGAGGGGAGGCATATTAAAGGTTTGGCGGCTGTAAGAAAAGAAAAATTGGCTGTTGCGCAGAAAAATAGAAGAGTAAAAGTGGATGTCGAGATGATAATAATGTTGAGAAGTCAAAGAGAGGAAGATGTGAAAAGTGTTGATACCTTGCCGCACAGATTTGAAAATACAAACTATTGAGTGCTTGCGCAACAGATATGGATAGTGCCTTGTTTAACCATTGAACTGATATGTTTGTAATTGTTTGAATTAAGTTTTATCCTTTTAGTTTGAATGGGGGATGGCTAAAATTCTATGAACTAAATGCGTCACTTTAGATTTGCACGGATGTTTTAATGCTGTACAGATTGAACACACCTTTACCATCGTTTTTAATGCGCCAATATCACAAAAATCTAATAGGCCTAAACAAGTCCAGATTAATTAAATCAAGGTAATACCGATGAAGGACGCATGAAATATGAAATATTGTTTGTTTTTGGGTTTTTTTCGAGAATATAACAGGACAGGTTGAAAACATGATCGTGAATTGCGATGTAAAAGTGGAGGATTGTTATGGATGAAAGTGATATACAGGATGATGCATAATAAGTTGATCAACTAATTAAACCTCTGCCTGAGGAAAATGATTGTTGGATTGATTTTTGCACGCTGAGATCTTTCTTGGTTTGAATCGGTTTGCTTATTGGAATCTTTGTGATAAATCATTCCACGCTGGTGATTTCCAATTAGTTTGAATAATATTTGGTAACTAAAATGATTGCCTATTGGATTTTCATGTTATGTACGAACGAAGGATTGATTACCTTGAGTACGCAGAAAAATTTGCTTTTTCCTGTTTATCCATCATCGCTTCTCCATTTCTGCACTTCATCATCAACCATCATTGTGAATGATGTGAATGATGGAATACTGTTGTATTTTTGGGTGACATGTTCTCCATGCTAACTTTTGATAGTTATTCTTTAGCTAATGGTTCCTTTTATTTGTTTGATTTGTTTTCGCGCATGACTCTGTTCAGATGCCTTAGTAAATGAATTTACATTTTTTAAAGTTTAAATATTCATGCGAAAAACAAAAACTCATCAAAAGGTTTGAGCTAATGGTTTAAAAGGAAGTTGCATGTAGGTTTTAATCATAAAGATTCACACTTGCTCCCATATATAATTCGTCATATAGTATTTCGAATGAGAAAAATATTATCGTTTATCTTCTGAAGTTTATAAATACTATGGAGGAATACAAAAGTTCATCTAGTGATTAGCTACATGGTCACAACGATTAGTGTACTTGAACTATTTACGAGAGTTTGATTATCTAATTTACGTACGTTTGTGTCTACTCCAAGCATAGATATAGGCTTCAAATGATGATTTTCGTTGTATACAATTCATCAAACTTAAAGTCTGTAAAAGAGATTGATATAGACATATGATCATAGGTTTATCCACTTATGTGTGAAGTTAAGTGGTTTTGGTTTATTAACATAAACACTTTGATAAATACATTTGGAACTTGTTTATCGAGATATATGGTGTTTTTTCGATAATTTTTATAAAAGAAAAAGAAATATATTCCTTATAAATGAATACTTTACTTTTTGTATTTCCAAAGCTATTTTGAAACTCATAACATTTGGAGACTATGGAATGAGGTTTATATTGTCACAACATTAACTTGAATTTCTATCAAAAATAATTTCTTTAAGCAAATACGAGTTTGAATGCTTATGTAAATTTTTCTTAATGCATTTGAATAATGGTGAATGGATCTTTCAAAAAGCTTGTTTACTAGTTTCAAGTTAATCTCTTTGTGAGCTCATCTTCTCATTGAGTCTGCACCATACCTAAGATGCTTCAAGCACCCGGGGTGCACCGTGATTTGTAGCGGTCGACGTGATCCACCGACTGTCGCTTTTGCACCTACATTTTGGTCCCGACGTGAAACAGCACGGCCCCGCAATCTCAGATAACGTATATTTCAATTTCAATTTATAAATGAGCATGTTCTTAAGGGAGTTTTGTGTATTTTTCTCCCTCCCAATTAAAAAAGATATGCTAATGGGAGTTTCGTAGTTTTCTCCCTCATAATTAAAAAAACATATGAATGGCAATTTTGTAGTTTTCTTACTCACAATTTAAAAAACATATGAACCAGAGTTTCGTAGTTTTCTCCCTCACAATTCAAAAAACATATGAACGAGAGTTTTGTAGTTTTCTCCCTCACAATAAAAAAAAACATATGAACGGGAGTTTTACCATATCCCTCATCAAAAGGTAAGAATGAGCATGAGAGTTTAAAATTAAATTGTTTTTTGTATTAAATGACTACAAATTATTTGCTAATGTGTATTGATTTGTTTACAATAATTATCTTTATGAGTTTTTGATAACAGTTATTAATCAAGAGCTAGTTCAAGATTTTGAGTTCAAATGGTTTGTAAGGAAGAAAACTACTTTGCGTTGCATATTTATGTTCCATAAAAAATGTTTGTTTTAAAACAAAAAGTTGATTATGGATTGTATAAATCTATAATATTTTTTTAAGAATTGATACTTTTCATCTTTTAGTATGTTTAATAAAGTCCAAGAAGTGATGGCAAGATGATGATGCAGATGAAGAAAAGTATAAGAAGTCAAAATATGTTTTAGAAAGCATTGAGAGTGTGTTGCTTTGACTAGAAATCATGAGAACCATTTTCTTATTTGCACCGTGATTTTATAATTGCATCTATAGTATGCATGCTTTAAAATATATATGCACATATTCATGCCTATATGTGCACGTCCAGTTGCACAACCAACAAAATTGTAATTGCATGATGCAAATCAAATAAATTTATATGGTGAGTGGAAAGCCTCTACATTGAAAGCCAAATACCCTATTTATGCACCATTTGTTTTTCTAATGCATGAAGAGTATGCATGGTAGGGTCGTATTTCAAGACCTTGCATTAAGGCACAATTTGCATTTTTTCACCATGCACTCTGAGTGATTGTAAGGCTAATGTATATGCACATTAATTGTATGCGAGGAAGAGCACAAGCCTCATCATCACAAGCTATTTCCTTTATTGATTGCGCCATGACTTTTATACATGCATTTTAAAAGTATGCATTTTACAGGGCTAATTTCAAGGCCGTGCATAAGGCACTTTGTTTTTGTACCCATGCACTTGCACGAATTTGAAGAAAATGACATGAAAATCAAGTTTTAATGATATGAAGAAAACAGGTCTTGGTTGGTGCATCCAGAGGACGCACAGGTTTGGTGGGGGCGAGTGTCATGAAGATTTTGTCTTCACAATTATTATCCAAAATCAAGAAATTACCCTTATGTTGTCTCTACCCTTCCAAGTAGTACTTGGATGAGAGGAGTGAGGGTTCATTCACAGAAGATTTTATTTTGAACTTTGATCTGAGAAGAATAGATGTTTTCTTTGATAACAAATATTTTCAAAATTTCAAACATAATGGAGGAAGGAAATAGTCATTGCTTCTAGCTACATTCATACGCCACAGTTTTCATAGCATCAAATAGCATGTTATTATTTATGCTGACCCTCAAGTTTTCCCATACATTATAATCCATTTCATAATGGATTTGGGCACAGGTTGATCAATCCATAGTTTTCCAATCAATAATGATGATCCATACCTCATGGTATAATAGTATTAAGATCCTTGACCTTTACCTTAAAGGTAAAACCAATCCAAGAAGCGGCAGAAGAAAGTATAGGACATGCATAAAGAAAGGTCGACACAGGAAAACATGCAAGGAAAAGAGCAGTTCATGCGAAAAACAAAAACTGATCAAAAGGTTTTAGCTAATGGTTTAAAAGGAAGTTGCATGTAGGTTTTAATCATAATGATTCACACTTGCTTCCATATATAATTCATCATATAGTATGTCGAATGAGACAAATATTATCGTTTATCTTCTTAAGTTTATAAATACTATGGAGGAATACAAAAGTTCATCTAGTGAGTAGCCACATGGTCACAACGATTAGTGTGCTTCAAATGATGATTTTCGTTGTACACAATTGATCAAACTTAAAGTCTGTAAAAGAGATTGATATAGACATATGATCATAGGGTTTATCAACTTATGTGTGAAGTTAAGTGGTTTTGATTTATTAACATAGACACTTTGAGAAATACATTTGGAACTTGTTTATCGAGATATATCGTGTTTTTTTCGATAATTTTTATAAAAAAAGTAATATGTTCCTTATAAATGAATAGTTTTCTTTTTGTATTTCCAAAGCGATTTTGAAACTCATAACATTTGGACGCTATGGAATGAGGTTTATATTGTCTCAACATTAACTTGAATTTCTATCAAAAATATTTTCCTTGAGCAAATATGAGTTTCAATGCTTATGTAAATTTTTCTTAATGCATTTGAATAATGGTGAATGGATCTTGTCAAAATAAGTTTGTTTATTAGTTTCAAGCTAATCTCTTTGTGAGCTTCTCTTCTCATTGAGTCTACACCATACCTGAGATGCTTCAAGCACCCCACGTGCATCGTGATTTCTAGCGGTCGACCTGATCCTCTGATCGTCACTTTTGCGCCTACAACCTAAAAACATAAATCATACGTATAAATAGCGATAACGCTTTTGCATGAGCGTTCGTTTTCTTTATTTCTTTTTAATAGAGTTTAGGTTTTGTTTTGCTTTATTTCTTTTACGCATTTGTCTTCGTTTCTTTCTTTTGAGTTGCATGCTTTATCTTTTGTATTTTACTTTCACACTTATAGGTTCACATGCACAAAACTTCGTGTAACACATAGACTCATATATCTACAAAAAGTGAGTTTCCATAACTCTATGAGTGATGACGACATAATGGGAACTCTTGATTGATATGGTATCGCAAAGATCTTAAATACAAATGCATATGCGGCATGTCTTCAAGTACGTGATTAAGTCGCTTGGTTTCCCTACCTAGAAATATTTATCATGAGTTATTAATGTTCATCCGATGGCTTCGATAGTCAATTCCTCTTCCTATGGTTTCTTCTCTGGTTCAACTCTCATCACCGATCTTGTTATAATTTTTAAGGTCAAAATCAAAATGCTGCCTTTAAATCCCCTAATCGTTACATGTCTAGTTTACGCTCACAAAAGAGCCTACACTAAACTTTGCTAAGGATTGAACTCAAGGCTTCATATTCATATATTATGTGATAGATTCTCAGCATGTGTGTGTCCATGTGTGCATATGCACACACGTGAATAAGCTGATTATTTTTTTATTTTCTTGAACGAAAGATTGTTCGGATCCAGTTGTGAAGCATGAGAAAAAAAATGAGATGCTAAGCTAACGAGGTTATAAACCGGGATGATGAGTGCTAACTCTTTAATTGTTCACATTGAATTATGTAAAAATCAAGACACCTTATTCTCTCTCTCTCTCTCACGAGTCTGCTCTCTCTTCAATGACTGAGAACAAATTGCAAGAGCAATAGTGTGGAATTTGGTTCCCAAGACCTTCAATGCTCCTCGTTTCTCTCACCCATTTATAGCACACTCAAATGTTGACAATAAGGAGAGTAAAACGCTTCACAACTTGATCTTGCAATCAAATCAGAATAGACAATAGCACTGATCATGATCATATAGCAATCATGTAAAGTAAAGACAAACAGTATCGCTCAGCACTAATCATGATCATAGAACAAAATCTCAAAGTGTTTCATATGAGTTGAGCAAGATGTTATCACACCATAAGGCTAGCACCATTAGTAATGGAAAATAGGAATGGATTCAAAAGATAGCATAGATATTTTTTACCTCAAAAATCATATGCATGCAAAAGTAGTAATAAACAAAAAGAGATTATATAGAATCTACTACAGTGATTTTGATTTTGTTTTGAACTTTCGAGTACGCTCTCTCGATTGCAAGTTCCTCCTTCAATTCTAATGGAGTCTTCCTAAACCCAATGCACCATCCTCCAGCAATCACTCATGTGTATTCAACATGTGAAGTTTTTTCTTTGAAGTGCTATGTTCAACAGCTATCGCTCCTCCTTTGACTCCCATATTTAATGCCACAACTCCTTTTGGAAGCAATGTATAATTATATCTAACAAAACCCTCAAATCCAGACTACATTTTTTTTAGTATAGACCAACCTTCCAATCAATTATAGACAACTACCTGTTTATTTTATGCTCCCTTGAATTCTCACACAAAGGGTTGTCCTTATCTAGCTTGACGTAGAAAGCAATCCCCCCCCTCCCCCCCAAGTGAATTAAAGATGCCCCCTTCTCAAATGAAGCTGGTCCTCCTCATTTTCAACACCGAGACCCTCACTTTCCTTCCCATCACCTCTCTTTCTCCTCGTACCATGTTTTAGAAATCTTCCTCCCATGGAGATGCACTATTGTCCCTTCAGAATTCCGCCACTTAATTATTGGGTGTGTGTAGAAGTGCGAGAGACACACGGGAAGCACACACAAAGAGCAAAAATGCAGCAAGACACACGGAGAAGACGATGGCTGGAATAGCTCTATCTATTGATGGATGAAGTGAACTGAAGTAAGAGCTGAATAATATTCCTAAGTACAAAGTACCACCACATATGAGAGTATCAAGTATGTGGTAACATGGGGAAAAAACCTCTAGCCAGCACTAGAGTAAAAAGTGCCCATGTATAGGGAAAAGGTTCATATCAAAGCTACTCGAGGAACACATAAGTGTAACAAACCCCCCTAGAGCGAATGATGTGAACACATACAGGGAGTGACAGATCAACCTCCACAAAGTAACAAGCCTAAAGCTTTGCAAAAATCTTCAAACTTTTCCCGTGGAAGAGCTTTGCTGAATATGTCTGCCACATTATCTTGTGTAGGAACATATAGCAAATCAATATCTCCTACATGAAGGCGCTCTCTCACATAGTGATAATGCACCTCAATATGTTTAGTCCGTGCATGAAACACTCGGTTTCGTGCAACAGCCAAAGCACTCTGACTATTTGTGAGAATATGCGTAGCAGCATCAATCTCCATGCAAAGATCCATCAATAGGCGTCTCAGCCATATACACTCCACTGTCACTGTGAAAGCTGCCCTGTACTCAGCTTCACAACTCGATGTCGCCACTGTAGGTTGCTTCTTACTCAACCAAGATATGCATGAGTCTCCAAGGAAAAAGCAATTACCACTAGTGGACACGCGAGTATCATAACAACCAGCCCAATCACTATCTGTAAAAGCATGCAAGCATGGCTGAACATCTCTGCCATAAAAGAGACCTAAGCTCAAAGTGCCTCGAAGATATCTAAACACACTTTTCACCACTTGCCAATGCTTGGTGCTAGGGCTATGCATGAATCGACTCAACTGGGAAACTGCGTACTGTATATCCGGCCTTGTGTTGCATGCATATATAAGACATCCCACAAATTGCTGATAAAGAGAAGTGTCAAATGCATCACTAGAATACTCAACTGAGAAACTGAATCATGTCTCAACTGGTGTGGAAACTGGCTTACAATCCTCAAAATCAAAATGCTGAAGTAGTTTTTCAACATACTTTGCTTGATGCATAACAATTCCCCCCTCAACGAATACAAACTGGATGCCAAGATAGTAGCTCAAAAGACCAGGATAAGTGACATGAAAAGTATGCTGCAAATCAGCCATAAGAATGTCAAGTTTTGCATCACATGACCCAGTCAAGAGTATGTCATTGACATAAAGAACAAGCACTATAAGATCAGCCCCATTTTTGCGTACATAGAGTGTGCTTTCAATCGGACTACATGTGAAGCCAAGAGCAATCAAGTGCTTATGTATTTTGTCATACCATGCACGTGGAGCTTGCTTGAGACCATACAAGGCTTTATGCAAGCGACAAACCATATGCTCTTTCCCTTTTATAGCAAATCCAGGAGGTTGCTTCACATAGACGTCTTCTTGCAAATCTCCATTCAAGAAGGCTGTTTTTATGTCCAATTGATGCACTTTCCAACCTTGATGGGCAGCCAATGCAACCACGGTACGAATGGTAGTCATGCGTGAAGTAGGTGCAAAAGTTTCCTCATAGTCAATGCCATATTGTTGCGCATATCCTTTGGCAACCAATCTAGCTTTGTAGCGATCAATGCTACCATCAGATTTTCTCTTAGTCTTGTAAACCCACTTTGTACCAATGACATTCTTTCCTTTTGGCAATTCACATAACTCCCAAGTACCATTCTTATGTATGGAATCCATTTCTGATTGCATAGCACTCATCCATTGTGGATCGTCACATGCATCTTCAAAAGAAAGTGGCTCTTCATTACATGCTGTAGCAATAAGAGAATAATCCACAAAATTACTTGATGCATGGTGAGAGCTTGATCTTGTTCTACCAAGTAAAGGTGCACTCAATTTGCTGTCCTCCAAAGTTTGTTTTAGCCACTTTGGCATAGATTGTGCACTCTTGATAGACATGCGTTCATTATGTAATACATCTTCAATATGTACATCATGCGTGGGCTGAATTTCATGCTCAGTTTCAGCCATATTTTGACACAAATGTTAAGCCATATGTGGCTAGAAATTTCCAATAGTTTTGGCACTTTTTGGCTGAATTTTTTTCAGCCATGTTTGGCTGGAAGTTCTCTGCATTTTTAGCCCCATTTGGCTGGAATTTTTCAGCCCTTTGAACCTCAGTTGGCTAGTCTACATGGCCATAGTCAAGCGAACCATTTTGGAACAAAGGCATGAGTGTATCGAACACATCTTGTGAGCTAACTGTTGGCAGTTTTTTGCATTGAAGTAGAGGAAAAACTGAATTTTCAGAAAATACCACATCTCGACTCACAATAATTGTGTTCCTCAATGGATGGTACAACCAATATCCCTTAATTTCAGCACTATAACCAACAAATATACATTTCTTTGCCTTGTCATCAAGTTTGTGACGTTGTTGTGATGGCACAAGAGCATATGCCAAACAACCAAACACACGGATATGACGAACCATAGGCTTATGGCTATTGCAAGCCTCATAAGGATTGATGACTCTCAATGCTTTTGTAGGGCAGCGATTCAACACATAGTTTGCACACATGACCGCTTCCATCCAAAACTTATGAGGAAGATGCTTTCCTTTAACTATACATCGTTCCATTTCAAGTAAAGTTCTATTTTTACACTCGGCAACACCATTTTGTTGAGGTGTATATGGTACCGTACATTGGTGTGAAATACCTCTTTCATGAAGAAAAGCATTAAACTCATGTGACATGTATTCACCGCCACGATCCGTGCGTAGAGTCAAAAGCTTTTGTGAAGAAACATTTTCAGCCAAAGCTAAAAATGCTTTGAAGCAAGAAAATACCTCATTCTTTGCTTTCATAGGATACACCCATGTATGGCGAGTAGCATCATCAATGAAGGTAACAAAATATACTTGCTTCCCAAAAGATGGAGTCTTGACCGGACCACATACATCACTATGAACAAGTTGCAATTTTCTCGTGACTATCTTTTGGAAAAGAAGCACGATGCATTTTTCCAAGAATGCAACCTTCACATGCATGCTTTTCAATGGACTCAAGTGTAGGCAAGCCAATAACTATGTCCTTCTTTTGCAAGTAGAGCAAACTATTGAAGTTCAAATGACCAAAATGAGCATGCCAAAGCTCCATTTCAGCCATGGAAGAAGTATGAGCAACTAAGGCATTCGAGGCAGCCCTCTTGTATGTATCCATGCGATACAAACCATTACATAATGTACCGGATATCACAATAACATCACCATTGTTGAAATCATGAACCATACACTTATCATCAACAAAGTGTACATGAAGTCGAGCTTTGGCAATCAACGGAACTGAAATTAAGTTCTTCTTGATACCGAGTACATACAATGCATTTTTTAAGAGAATCACACCTCCATTTGCAGCTGTAAGCTCAATTTCTCCTACTCCAATGATAGGATAAGAGGCATTGTTTGCACACACCACATGTCCTCCTTTAGGTGCATCTTTCAAAGAGGCAAAAAATCTTTTGCATGATGTTATGTGCTTTCAAGCACCACTATCAAAGAACCAATCCGAATCAGCCTCACTCACAACCATACATTTAGAATGTAAAAAAGCATCATAATGACATGTAACAACACATGCCCAAAAATCTTGAGCCATGTTAGCTTCATCATTCTTTGCATTTGATGAATTTTCAGTAATAGACATGCCGGATTCCTTCTTCTTTTCATTGCGTTTAGCAAGCTTTCTACACTCATCAATAGTATGACCAGCCTTCCGGCAATATTTGCATCTCTTCTTCTTTTGCAAATCACCATCATTAGAGGAATGAGTGGAAGAGGAAGCTTGAGGCTTTGGTTTTGATGAACCCAAAGCTGAACCATACTTGCTTTTCCCCTTTTGTGAGATAGCAAGTGCTTGCGTTCCATCAATCAAACCACTCCTATTCACTCTAGAATGCTCTTCTTGCAAAAGAAGAGACACAACCTCATCAAATGCATACATATTAGGATTTCCTTTTGCAACCAAACGGAGTGTAGTAGCAAAGCTTTGAAAAGATTCTCGTAATCCTTTCAACAATGTAGAAATGAGTGATGCATCGGGAATGATCTCATCTATGTTTGCTAATTGCTCTTTCAAGTCCTTGATGTGTGTCACATACACATCCACTGACTCATTTTCAGCTATACATACATCCTCAAGTTGCTTCCTCAAGTATGAAACACGTGCTTCATTACGCACGGCATACAAAGAAGCAAGAGTGTCCCATGCCTGTCTCGATGTAGAACATGACCGAATGTGTGGAACTATATGTCGCTTCACTGAAAGGGCAATCAAAGCATGAGCTTGAGAATCTTTTCCATCCCATCTAAGTTGCTCCTGTGTAGGTGGAGAAGGAGAAACCACTGTACTCGAAGAAGAAGCTCCATGTGTGATAGTAGACTATGAAGTAGAAGCACCTACCGGTCTTCGATCTACATCTACCACTATGTTCCAAAGTTGTTTTGGAACAAGAACATGTTTCATCATGTAAGACCACATCGGATAGTTGGTCCCATCAAGCTTATATTCAGCTTGAAGCATGCCAAACAAGTCATTGCCGCCCGCCATTTCACTAAGGAACAAGAATGTGACAAAATCTTCACTTCGACGAAAGCTGAAATGAGTGCTAAAATTTCAGCTCACAAACTGTCACTCTGATGGCGATTCTGACTGCACGAATGGCTTCGAAATGGGGGTAAAACCTGAGCGTAGCGCACCTGGTAGAAATGTTTTCGGCCTGCTCAAATTCACAGCCTATGCTTCGAAGTCCATTTGCACTGTTAAAGTGCGTGCGCGCCGCGACGCGAAAAGTTGAAACTTGAGAAGAAGATGAACCTGCTCTGATACCACTGTTGGGTGTGTGTAGAAGTGTGAGAGACACACGGGAAGCACACACAAAGAGCAAAAATGCAGCAAGACACACGGAGAAGACGATGGCTGGAATAGCTCTCTCTATTGATCGATGAACTAAACTGAAGTAAGAGCTGAATAATATCCCTAAGTACAAAGTACCACCATATATGAGAGTATCAACTATATGGTAACATGGGGAAAAAACCTCTAGCCAGCACTAGAGTAAAAAGTGCCCATGTATAGGGAAAAGATTCACATCTAAGCTACTCGAGAAACACATAAGTGTAACATTAATCTTTGGCAAAGTGCCATATATGCTATGCGGAAATGAGCCCAGATATTCATTATAGACCCTAGTTGACAAATAATCTCATCTTTTAACCTTTTGAAAAGTTCCATTTGATAAACCATACTACAAGATATAAAAATATCATGTATGCTAGCATTGAAAATATGTTTCATTTCATGTCTTGCACATAGGAAGCTAACATCATACAAATGCATCCCATGCCAAACAAAAGAGCTGAATGTGGTACATGCTTCCACATAATAGTATCATATAAGAACTAGATCCAATCCGGGCTTTCAACTATTCCAGCCTTTCGAGTTGCTCTACTTAATGAAATCAGATACGATATCAAAGTAGAATAATAGTCCACCTAAGATGGAGGAGAAAAATTCAATTTTTTATATGCCTCTAAATCAATCCACTCATCTGGGAGGTAAGGTTTCTTGACTGTCATGCTCACAATTATTGGCTTATTGGCTCATCAAAACCCACTCCTCCAACTACGGTCACCACCAATTATGGTGCATTGCAAGCTAGCTCTAGCAAAGCAAATTTCAATAGGAACAATCCCAAAACTGGTCTCAAAAATAAGGAGTGGAAATGCTATGACACCGCATCCACCATTGGAGCTTGATCACATATACGATACACCTTGGAATGGTCATGGTCATGAGCACCCATGAGCACCCCAACGTATACATGGTGTGCTGTGTGGCATACATGCATATGAAATGCTCACTGTAGGAGTAGTTGTGGATGACACAACGTCCATTGCACTACCTCCACAACATTCATCTCCTCCAAACCCCACTTGTAGATCAACCTCTAGAACTTGCTCCTCTAGAACCTAACCTAGACCCATGAGACAGACCAGATGGGCCACTGCCTCTATCATGTTGTGATGTGGAACATTGTTGCATACCTCGACTATGGGAGCCACTAGGGGATGGTTGAGAAGACTATCATGGTGGGTTCATAAAGCTAGGAGTATTGTCGATAGTAGTCCCATCAAACCGATTACTTTCAATGGGAGTAGTCCCACCAAAGTGAGTGTCGCTAATGGGATTAATCTTATCAGAGGGAGTGTGACTAGTGAGAGCATCATCCGTGGGGGTGCCATTGTGAGACATCTAGTACTATAACCTAGCAACCGTATATGTGACCGGTGTTGAAGATATGAACTCTAAGAACTTCTCCTCTATCATGGAATTGAGAGTGAACGATGAAATATCTCCCATTCTTCTTTGCAACAGAAAACTCAAATAATTAGCATACAATAATAATCGCACTATAAGAAATAGTAGTAAAAAAATAATATAGCAAATAAGTAAACAAAAAAACGTACGTACAAGTGCTTTCTTCATAAGTCCTTTATTCTAGCATCCTCTTGGAGATCTGCATGCAATGGATATCTATCTCTATATTGGCCACTTCTAGATCTCTTGGTATGGCTTTCCCTTCTTGATCATCATCTTCGTACATGATATCCTCCATCACCTCCTTATGTACCTCCTCTTCTTCAAAGAACTCTTCTTTTAGGACAATGATATCTTCCACCTGGACTATTGCATGCATCTTAGATTCCATTGTAGAAGGACTTTCTTTTGTGCCTACATCCTCATAAATTTTTTTGCTACATAGAGAGACTTGTAAAACAAATAGCCACTATGGTTCTTCCGAATCTAGCATAAAAGAAACTCGCTCAGAGTGT
>CM035411.1:123398420-123500920 GCA_020310875.1 Ceratopteris richardii
AAAACCCTAAAACCTTGACCCTAAAACCCTAGCTCTAAAACATGTGTGTGTATCTGTATGTATGTCTATGTATATGTGTGTGTATGTGTATGTATATGTGTGTGTATTTCTATATTTTTATGCATGTGTATATATATGTATATGTGACTATGTGTATGTGTATGTATGTATATATGTGTGTATGTGTATATGTGTGTATGTGTATATGTGTATATGTGCTTATGTACATGTGGGTGTATGCATATGTGTGTGTATATATGCATGTAAGTATATGTGTGTTCATATGTGTATGTATGTGCATGTATGTATATGTGTGTGCATGCGTGTATAGGTATGTGTGTGTATGTATGTATGCATATGCTTGAGTGTATATGTACATGTGTGTATGTATATGTGTCTATGTATGCATTCATATGCATGAATATCCATGAGTTTGTATGTATGCATGTGAGTGTGTGAGTATATGTGTGTGTCTGTGTCTAACTATATATGTGTGTATGTGTTAAAAAGTGTGTCTAGCAATGTGTGTGTGTGTGTGTATGTGCGTGTATATTTGTGTCTCCTATGTGTGTATGCATATCAGAGTGTATTTGTATGCATATGTAGACATATACATATTTGTATGTTATATATGTGTACGCATATGTGTCTATATGTATATGTGTGTGTATGTATGTATGCATATGCAATGTGTATGTATGCATATGCATGAGTATGCATGTGTGTGTATGTATGCATGTGGATGTTTATGTATATGCGTATGTATGCTCTAAAACTAACACTAAATATTAACAAACATTAATTTCATTTCCCTTTCTCTTTCATCTGTCTCTTTCTCTCTCTTTCTCTCTCTCTTTCTCTCTCTCTCTTTCTCTCTCTCTTTCTCTCTCTCTTTCTCTCTCTCTTTCTTTCTTCTCTCTCTCTAATAAAGAACAAAACAATATATGAATGTACATAAATCACTTAGATGCATGTAGTTTCCTTCAGATTGCTTGTCAAAGCACAATAACTGTCATTGCTCATCAAATTACAAAAACCCAATGCTAGAAAGTCCTACAAAGAAAAATGAAAGAGTAATTAGGCAACAAAAATGAATAGAGAAAGAGAGAGGATGAAGGAGTTCACACAATACTTACCAATATGAGAGAGAGAGAGAGATGTGTGTGTGTGTAGAGAGAGAGAGAGATCTATGTGTGTGTGGAGAAAAAAATACCTTTGTATGTATGGATCACAATGTAGGTGGATGTGTAAGATGGAGCACAATGCAAGCAAGTGAAAATTCAATAGTGTGAGATCCTAGATTAAACTAGAGGAGTAGTCGACTTCTGACACTCGGATTATTAAAATGCATCATCAGTATGTGCATGAGTGTAAGTGTCATTATAAGCATCAGTATAAGTGTCCATAGTGTTGGTAAAGATGGATGGACACCTCAAGAAACGAGTTGGAACTACTAATCCTTGCCTTGTACCTGCCCTTTTTCACTTCAAAGTTGTATTTTAGTCCCCTTTAGCTTTCGAGTGAGACTAAATAGGTTCCTATGTACTTTGGAGATGATGCTACAAAAAATTAGATCAAAACAGATAATTTTGCAACTAACTAGTGACCAAAACCTTGCTATTGTGGTCTTGATACCTCCTAGGTTTTGCTTAGTACTCCCAGTACAATAGCAGTTAGAAACATTCCTTCTAAGGCTATCTAATCACCTTAGAGAGCTAATGTTTCCAAGTGAAATCACTTAAAATGATTGACTATACACATAGCAATGCCTTTAGCAAGTAGAAGCTTAGCCCTGACTTTTTGGGAACTCTACAGGGAATGACCAGTGACCCCTTCAAGACGTTTCTCTCCCAATCGGTTGAATGAAACTTCTTCAACCTTTGATAGCTTGTAGTATATTTGAGCTGCTTCCAACAAGCTATAGATCATTGAAGATGGATAACAACGCAATGAGATATGGTCATCACAAGTACATTGTTTTGAGTAGACATAGCAAAGAAAGAGATGAACTTGATCAATGGAATAGTATATTATATGACAATGTTGTACATGATCATTGGCATGAATATGATGCCCAATGATCGTGATAAGAGTAGGCTATAGTTTAAGCCTCTCAACTACATCAAATGGTCGACAATATGCTCTGTAATTGTAGGCACACGGGCCGTGTGACTATGAGTCCCTTTTATAGATGTTTTGCCTCCAAGATTGAATTCAAATTCAAGCTTGGCTTTAGCTACAAATTCTCCTGCAAGGTAAGATATATTCCATCTAAATGAATTCTTAGCTTTATCTCTCCTATCTCCATACATTTAGTGGCTTTACAAGATTCTTCAAAGTCAAATGACTTTTACAAAGGTTAAAGGTAAAAAACTCATAAGCAATGGTTCATGTGGTTCTTCCAAATTGGTAGGCAGTTAAGCACATCTTTCGCTACTTAAGTGGTACCCAGCTATTTGAATTGTTTTATCCCAAGGGGACATCATTATTGCTAGATTTGCATGCTTTTTCTAATAGTGATTGGGTTGGTTGCTATGACACTTGTGTGTCCACTAGGGGCTTTTTCTTCATGCCTGGTAGCACATGTATATATTGGTTGACCAAGAAGCAGCCCACTATGGCCACTTCCATTTGTGAGGCTGAGTATAAGGTAGCTTTCATAGCGATTGTTGAGTATGTGTGGCTCAGATGCCTTATGGATTATTTGGGTGTTGGTGAGTCTTCTACCACCACCATCT
This sequence comes from Ceratopteris richardii, assembly GCA_020310875.1. Taxonomy (NCBI): domain Eukaryota; kingdom Viridiplantae; phylum Streptophyta; class Polypodiopsida; order Polypodiales; family Pteridaceae; genus Ceratopteris; species Ceratopteris richardii. The sequence goes on from CM035411.1 coordinate 123,401,159, forward strand.
TCAGTGACAGTGAAAGCGCATTTGTAATTGCGAGGAACCCTGTGTTTGATGCTCGCACTAAGCACATTGAGGTGTATTATCATAATGTAAGGGAGAGGTTCTCTACTGGAGAGACCAGCTTGGTATATGTGCCCATGCAGGAGAACATTGTAGACCTTTTCACGAAGGCTTTGCCCAAGGAGAAGTTTGAACCATTTTGCAAAGCTTTAGGCTTACTTCCTTTTGTGGATTGATTCCACATAGCTTGGCACTTCCGTATACTACTCATTACATGACTCGTAGGGGGGATTTGTTGATATATTTAGTGATGTGTGTGAACACACTAGGAATGTCGGGGCACTTTTTTCACGCTTTAAGATGTTGTTTTCCTCCTGATTGTATATATGGCTATAACCTTAACATGTTACTTATCTTTGTACATTCTAGTGGTAATACATTCAGTATTCTATGTTGTGCTCCAAGCTTCTCCTTCTTCCTTCTAATGTTTGCGTGCTTCTGTAGACATCTAACTCCAACAGTAAAAAAGTTTCATTCATGTCTTTGGAGCTAACTGATGTCTCTGTAGTATATGAAAGTGATAGTTCAATAGGATCTTCCACAAAAACAACATCACGGCTAACCAAAATGTATTTAGTATATGGATGATAGAAAAGATAGCCTTTCTTTCAGAACTTTACCCAACAAAAATACATTTCACTACTTTATCATCCAATTTCTTGTGTTGTTGCTCAACCACTAATGCATATGCTAGACAATAAAAAACACGCAGGTGGGAAACAAATGACTTATGGCCATCCCAAGCCTCATATGGAGTGATAGATTGTAATGCTTTAGTGGGATACACGTTAAGTAGATATGCTGCACACATAACAGCCTCAAGCTAGAAACTATGTGGTAAAGCCTGACTCTTGACCATACACCTCACCATCTCCATGAGTGACATGTTCTTCCATTCAGCAACTCCATTTTGTTGAGGTCATATGACACTATAGATTGATGTTTTATCCCATGTTTAGCCAAAAATGCATTAAAATTAGAAGACATATATTCCCTCCTCGATCAAAACAGAAGGTGCCAATTTTACATGCTTAGAGATTTTCACCGAAGACAAAGAACCTGTTTGAAGCACATAAACACTTCATACTTTACTTTCAATGGACATACACATGCATGCCTAGAAAAATCGATGAAATTCATGATGTAAAGATGGTTTCCAAGAGAGCATGTCTACATAGGACCAGAGACATCATTGTGAACAAGCTACAATTTGTGGGTATCCCAAATTGAGCCATTTTTTGGGAACGAGGAATGCTATATTTTGCCCAAAATACAACCTTCATAAACATGTTTACCATGTGCCTCAAGTTTGGGCAAAAGGGATTCCATTTCAAATTTTTATAGGTGTGGCAAACTAGCAAAATTTAGATGACAAAAGTGTGCATACCGAAGCTTTGCATCTCACATAGCTTGAGAACCATGTACTGCACATGCTGAATCATTCATAGATTTTCATAGTCAATGATCTTATAAAACTCGCGACATAAGAAAAAAGCAATAATGATATTGCCATTTGACAGATCATGTACTATACATTTTTCATCAATAAATTTCACAACCAAGCCAATCTTGGCTAAAGCTAAAACTGGTAATAAATTCTTCTTGATCTATTGCACAAACAAAGCATTCCATAATGTAAAGGAACTACCATCACGAGTAGTCAGAATGATCTTACCAACTCCCATGATAGGATAAGAGAACTTTTTGGTGCATGTGATAGTATTCCCTATAGGGGCAAGCTCGGGTGAAGTGAAGAAACTTCGTTGCAAGGTAATATGTTTGGTTGCCCCACTATCGAAGTACCAAACATTTGAGTCTACTATAGACATATTCTGTTCATGAGAAGATTGTTCATAATTGCAAACAATGTCAAATGCCCATTCTTCATTCTACACAAGATTAGCAGACTCTGTTTTGGGTGTAGAGGCCTTTGCAACAACCATTCCATTCTCTTTCTTCCTTGCCTTTTTAGTAGCTAGTGTTACACAACTCTTTACGACATGATCATTTCCTTTACAATATTTGTAACACATTTTTTCCTTTTCTCTTTCCTTCTCATCTTCTTCATCCTTCTTTGATTGTGTAGAATTAGCATATTGCTTACTAGTAGAAGAGCTCCATTTACCTTTGCACTTTTGACTAGCGAGAAAAGCTGGATCTACAACATGCATAATGGAACTATTCTACCTAGAGTGATCTTCCTACAATAGAACAGAGACTAACCCTTCAAATGTTAAGCCATTTAGATTGCCTTTCATCATCAAATAAAGAGCAAAAGCAAAAAATATGATATGAATCGAGAAGAGCATTTAGAACAGTCAAGCAAGACTTCATCACTAGAAATCAACTATTTTTTCAAATCTTTGATCTTTGTCAATAAATTATCCATGGAATCTCCTTCATCCATGTGCTCACTCTCCAATTGTTTTTGGAGGTATGCAACACGATCCTCATTCCTTGCCTCATATAAAATGGTAAGTGTATCCCAAGCATCCTTAGCTATTCTGTAAGAGTGAATGTGAGGAGTAATGGCATGTTTGACAGACAAGACTATCAGTGCATGTGCCTGAGCATCTCTATTTTCACAATGAATTTGCTCTATAGTAGGTGCAACAGGAACCATAACACGAACAGGAACATGAAGATTATCTTCGTGTTCAATGCCCTCTACATCACCCTGAACAATTGTGGGTCCGGGTGTAATAGGACGTTTTTCAACACCCTGCATAATATTCCATAGTCCTTTGAAACCAATACATGATGCAACATATAAGCCCATACTGGATGATTGGTACCATCCAACTTATCCTTAACAACCAACATATGGAAGACATCACTACTTTCAGCCATGGCCACTGACTAAAATACCCTGATATAGAAAAATTACTGTATCTGAAAAAGTTAAACAAAATTACCCACACAAGTTCTGCAAAAACTATAGCAGACTTTGAGATGCTTATATTGGTGAACCAAAACATGTATATATCTTTAACACCAAAACCAAAATCACCTGCAGTAGCACTGTGATAGTGGGTTCGGAGGCCGACATGAGCTTAGATCATGATTTTGGCACCACATAGTGAAGATGTTTTGAACTCCTAATCACCTTGATTATTCTCACTAAAATTTGTGTGTTTTTGTGACTGTAACCAGAGGGTTGTCACAATGCCCTAGATGAAGTGTCGACCTGCTCCGATACCCATTGTTGGAGCTTGAGCTCTATGGAAGCACGCGAACAACACAAGGAAGAAAAGGAAGCTTGGAGCACAACACACAATACTAAATGTATTACCACTAGAATGTACAAATATAAGTGACCCATTATGGTATCTACAAGCTGAGGGAAAAAACCTCCTCAAGAGGAAACAAAGTGCCCCAGCGGTCCTAGTGTGTTCACACACATCACTACCATATGTGTATGAAAAGTAAAGCGTATAATAGATGTCACACACAATTGAGGTGAGTATAGTTTCTTCAACAACAAAAGATGCATATACTTGTCTCGAAGTGACCGCATATCCAAAGTACTTCAAAGGGCTTTCCATATTCAACAAAAGATGTGGGACACACAAACTTGACTATGCTTCTTGTGTAAATTTATTGGCCTTAAGTGAGAATTTTTTACCATGAGTATCTACATCAAAGGCCAAACGGTCATCACATTCTTGTATGCTCATGTTCCAAAAAAACTTAAAGTGGCCTCATCAACCATAACTACATTAAAGTCGCCTATTGTGGAACCTGCATATTCAAAAATTCATGCAGGTTGGATCTATATTCTCTATGTTCTTATAGTTTTTCACATGCAAGAGTCTGGATCTATATTCTCTATGCCTTGTTTTTGCTACGTGATTGGTCAATGGTGTTGTTCTAACATGCTCTCTCTCTCTCTCAATCTCAATGTAAAAACGTTTGATCTCACTCTCTTTTCGCATGAACAATGTCAGGTTCACCTTTCCTGTTTTGTCAGGTTCAGGTTCACCTTTCCTGTTTTGTAAAAAAATTCTAAATTTTTTTTTTTAATAAAAGGAAGTTCGGCCTTAGCCTAATCTCCCAGACTTTAATTAAAATAAATAAGAAAAATTATAAGTGAATGGGACTAGTTCCCACGGGAGCCCCCAAATCCCACAAAGCAGGGGAGGAAAATGGCAAGCTATAGGGCATTACAAATGAGGTTGATAAGCCTAGTATCACCCTCATGTGGGACCCATTTGGGTTTCAACTTGTTGTTTTCGAGGAGATAAATACATTGATGTCTAAACGGTGGAGATCTCTTATCTCGGGATATCGTTTGGCCACTCGTTTGAAGGACCAAAGATCTCGAGAGTAGACTCAAGCATAAGTTCATGTGCTCTCATATTCAAGTAATCCACTTAGCCTAGTGGTTAAGTCTCATGGTTATGAAGGAGGAGTTCTTGGGTTCAACTCCCATGGGGAGAGAGTTTTGCCCAAAGAGCTCTAGAGCCTTCTAACTCAAGTTAAAGTGAGTTAACTTGAGTCGAGTGGACTTAACTCAAGAGGTGAGTACAACAACCACTAGTGGACTCTAGTGGAAGCTACTAAAGTAGTGTTCGAGATCACTCCAGCCACTAATAGACTCTAGTGGTGGATATGAAAGGAGTGGAGGAGATTGCACATGCACTTGTGGACTCTAGTTATATTTGTGGTCCTCATTAGTTCAAGCAGCTATATATACAGGCATAAGGTTGGGAGGAGAGTCAACTCTCAAGCACGTGGTGGTCGTAATCCTTGTTCTCTTGCAATGTGTGTGTATGTATGCATGCATGTATGTATATGTGTATATATATGTGTATGTATGTGTGTATATGTGTGTGTATGTGTATGTATGCATATGTGTATATATGTGTGTGTATGTATGTGTGTATGCATGTTTGTGTATCTATGCATGTGTGTAAATTTATATGTGTGTGTATGCATGCATGTGTGTATATGTGTGTGTGTATGTAAGCATGCATGTGTGTATAGGTGTGTGTATGTAAGCATGCATGTGTGTATGTATGCATGTGTGTACATGTATGTGTGTATGTATGCATGTGTGTACATGTATGTATCTCTCTCTCTCTCTATCTCGCTCTCTCTCTTTCTCTCTCTCTTTCTCTCTCTATCAATAAAGAATGAAAAAATCACTTACAAGTATGCCCCTCTGTAAAATCGAAGAAAAGAGAAATTATAAAACCTAAAGCATAGAGAAACAAAAATGCTAACAGTACACGCAGATCTTACCAAGATGTGAGATCTAAGCCGAGAGAGAGAGTGTGTGTGCATAGAGAGAGAGATCTATGTGTGTGTGTGCACAAGCCAATGCAGGTTCAGTTCGCATGCACAAGTTGGACAGAAGACCAACAGTATTCAAACACGCACAAAAATGTGAATTTTTGCTCTCGGGTTTGCGGTACGTTTAAAACTCGCTGCCAGTATAGGTGCCGGTATGAGCGTCGGTATATGCGTCAGTAGATCCGAGTAAATTACCGACCCATATACCGACGCTCATACCGATGCCTATACCGACGCCTATACCGGCGGCTCCAGGCCACACCGACGATCCGCTTAAAACGGTCATACCGACGGTCACTTGACCATTGGTATCTCTAAGTGACATTTTCCGAGGCCCATACTGACGCCGACTGTGACCGTCGGTATATGCAGCGTCGGTATGCCCCTCATATGTTGTAGTGTTTCTTTTCGGGAGGACTGGGGCTACAAGAGAGTTTGCATGCAGAAGTCTGAGGGGGTGATGCTCTGAAGATTGGATGATACAAAACTGAACAGAGCTTGCGCAACAGTTGGGTGTGGCTGATCGTGCACAGTGTATGAAGACCATTTAGGAGAGGTGAGGCATATTAAAGGTTTGGCGGCTGTAAGAAAAGAAAAATTGGCTGCTGTACAGAAAAATAGAAGAGTAAAAGTGGATGTCGAGATGACAATTATGCTGAGAACTCAAACAGAGGAAGATGTGAAAAGTGTTGATACCTTGCCGCATAGATTTGAACATACAAACTATTGAGAGCTTGCGCAACAAATATGGATAGTGCCTTGTTTAACCATTGAATGTATATGTTCGTAACTGTTTGAATTAAGTTTTATCGTTTTAGTTTGAATGGGGGATGGTTAGAATTCTATGAACTAAATGCGTCACTTTAGATTTGCATGGATGTTTTAATGTTGTACAGATCGAACACACCTTTACCATCGTTTTTAATGCGCCAATATCACAAAAGTCCTATTGGCCTGAACAATTTCAGAAAAGGTTTAATTAAATCAAGGTAATACTGATGAAGGACGCATGAAATATTGTTTGTTTTTGGGTTTTTTTCGAGAATATAATAGGACAGGTTGAAAACATGATTGTGAATTGCGATGCAAAAGTGGAGGATTGTTATGGATGAAACTGATATACAGGATGATGCACAATGAGTTGAACAACTAATTAAACCTGTGCCTGAGGAAAATCATTGCTGGATTGATTTTTGCACGCTGAGATCTTTCTTGATTTGAATCGGTTTGCTTAATTGAATCTTTGTGATAAATCATTCAACAATGATAATTTCCAAATAGTTTGCATAATATTTGGTAACTAAAACGATTGCATATTGGATTTTCATGTTATGTAGGAAAGAAAGATTGATTATCTTGAGTACGCACACAAATTTTCTTTTTCCTATCTATACATCATCGCTTCTCCATTTCTGCACTTCATCATTAACCATCATTGTGATAGCCTTTCAGCACTTTTGAAGCTCAAGAAGATTGTGAAGTGTACTTTACGATAGGAATTTGGATATACTTTTGCATTTATACAGAGATTGGAGGTTTTCCTACTATCAACAGATACAAATTGGTATGCAAATGTCACCTATAATGTGAATGATGGAATACTGTTCTATTTTTGGGTGACATGTTCTCCATGCTAACTTTTGATAGTTATTCATAGCTAAGGTTGCCTTTTATTTTTTTGATCTGTTTTCGCGCATGACTCTGTTCAGATGCCTTAGTAATTGAATTTACATTTTTTTAAGTTTATAGATTCATGCGAAAAACAAAAACTGATCAAAAGGTTTTAGGTAATGATTTGAAAGGAAGTTGCATGTAGGTTTTAATCATAATGATTCACACTTCCTCCCATATATAATTCGTCATATAGTATTTCGAATGAGACAAATATTATCGTTTATCTTCTGAAGTTTATAAATACTATGGAGGAATACAAAAGTTCATCTAGTGATTAGCTACATGGTGACAACGATTAGTGTACTTGAACTAATTACGAGAGTTTGATTATCTAATTTGCATACGTTTGTGTCTACTCCAAGCATAGATATAGGCTTCAAATGATGATTTTTGTTGTATACAATTGATCAAACTTAAAGTCTGTAAAAGAGATTGATATAGACACATGATCATAGGGTTTATCAACTTATGTGTGAATTTAAGTGGTTTTAATTTATTAACATAAACACTTTGATAAATAAATTTGGAACTTGTTTATCGAGATATATGGTGTTTTTTTCGATAATTTTTATAAAAAAGGTAATATGTTCCTTATAAATGAATAGTTTACTTTTTGTATTTCCAAAGCTATTTTGAAACTCATAACATTTGGAGGCCAATTGTCTCAACATTAACTTGAATTTCTATCAAAAATATTTTGCTTGAGCAAATATGAGTTTCTATGCTTATGTAAGATTTTCTTAATGCATTTGAATAATGGTGAATGGATCTTGTCAAAATAAGTTTGTTTACTAGTTTCAAGCTAATCTCTTTGTGAGCTCATCCTTTCATTGAGTCTGCACCATACCTGAGATGCTTCAAGCACCCGACGTACGCTGTGATTTCTAGCGGTCGGCCTGATCCATCGACTGTCGCTTTCGCGCCCACAATGTAAAAGCATAAATCATACGTATTAATAGCGATAAAGCTTTTGCATGAGCGTTCGTTTTCTTTTGTTCTTTTTAATAGAGTTTACGTTTTGTTTTGCTTTATTTCTTTTACGCATTTGTTTTCGTTTCTTTCTTTTGAGTTGCATGCTTTATCTTTTCTATTTTATTTTCAGAATTATAGGGTCACATGCACAAAACTTCGTGTAACACATAGACTCATATATCTACAAAAAGTGAGTTTCCATAACTCTGAGAGTGATGACGACATAATGGAAACTCTTGATTGATATGGTATTGCAAAGATCTTAAATACAAATGCATATGCGGCATGTATTCAAGTACGTGATTAAGTCGCTTGGTTTCCCTATCTAGAAAGATGTTCATCTGATGGGGTTTATTACACACAAAGTCTGATAATTTCAAAGTCATTGGTAATCCATAGAAATCCATTTTAAGGTCATGAGCACGTAAAAATATTGATACATTTTGGGTCATGGACATAATTCCTCACAGGGCACAAAAGAGCCTACACTAAACTTTGCTAAGGTTAGAACTCAAGCCTTCATATTCATATGCGATGATGTGCCAGATTCTCAGCATGTGTGTGTCCATGTCTGCATATGCACGCACGTGGATAAGCTGATTATTTTTCTGTTTTCTTGAAAGAAAGATCGTTCGGATCCAGTTGTGAAGCATGAGAAAAATAATGAGATGCTAAGCTAACGAAGTTATAAACCGGGATGATGAGTGCTAACTCTTTAATTGTTGACATTGAATTATGTAAAAATCAAGACACCCAATTCTCTGTCTCTCTCTCACGCGTCTGCTCTCTCTTCAATGACTGAGAACAAATTGCAAGAGCAATAGTGTGGAATTTGGTTCCAAAGACCTTCAATGCTCCTCATTTCTCTCACCCATTTATAGCACACTCAAATGTTGACAATAAGGAGAGTAAAAACCTTCACAACTTGATCTTGCAATCAAATTAGAATAGACAATAGCACTGATCATGATCATATAGCAATCATATAAAGTAAAGACAAACAGTATCGCTTAGCACTAACCATGATCATAGAACAAAATCTCAAAGTGTTTCATATGAGTTGAGCAAGATGTTATCACACCATAAGGCTAGCACCATTAGGAATTTGGTTCCCAAGACCTTGAATGCTCCTCGTTTCTCTCACCCATTTATAGCACACTCAAATGTTGACAATAAGGAGAGTAAGACGCTTCACAACTTGATCTTGCAATCAAATCAGAATAGACAATAGCACTGATCATGATCATATAGCAATCATATAAAGTAAAGACAAACAGTATCGCTTAGCACTAATCATGATCATAGAACAAAATCTCAAAGTGTTTCATATGAGTTGAGCAAGATGTTATCACACCATAAGGCTAGCACCATTAGGAATGGAAAATAGCAATGGATTCAAAAGATAGCATAGATATTTTTTACCTCAAAAATCATATGCATGCAAAAGTAGTAATAAAGAAAAAGAGATTATATAGAATCTACTACAGTGATTTTGATTTTGTTTTGAACTTTCGAGTACGCTCTCTCGATTGCAAGTTCCTCCTTCAGTTCTAATGGAGTCTCCCTACACCCAATGCACCATCCTCTAGCGAACACTCATGTGTTTTCAACATGTGAAGTTTTTTTCTTTGAAGTGCTATGTTCAACAGCTATCGCTCCTCCTTTGACTCCCATATTGAATGCCACAACTCCTTTTGGAAGCAATGTATAATTATACCTAACAAAACCCTCAAATCCAGACTGCATTTTTTTCACTATAGACCAACCTTCCAATCAATTATAGACAACTACGTGTTTATTTTATGCTCCCTTGATTTCTCACACAAAGGGTTGTCCTTATCTAGCTTGACGTAGAAAGCAATCCACCCCCCCCCCCTCCCCACCAAATGAATTAAAGATGCCCCCTTCTCAAATGAAGCTGGTCCTCCTCATTTTCAACACCGAGACCCTCACTTTCCTTCCCATCACCCCTCTTTCTCATCGTACCATGTTCTAGAAATCTTCCTCCCATTGAGATGCACTATTGTCCCTTCACGATTCCCCCACTTAATCTTTGTCGAAGTGCCATATATGCTATGCGGAAATGAGCCCAGATATTCATTATAGACCCTAGTTGACAAATAATCTCATCCTTTAACCTTTTGAAAAGTTCCATTTGATAAACCATACTACAAGATATAGAAATATCGTGTATGCTAGCATTGAAAAAATGTTTCATTTCATGTCTTGCACATAGGAAGCTAACATCATACAAATGCATCCCATGCCAAACAAAAGAGCTGAATGTGGTACATGCCTCCACATAATAGTTACATATAAGAACTAGATCCAATCTAAGTTCTCAACCATTCCAGCCCTTCGTGTTGCTCTAGTTAATGAAATCAGATACGATATCAAAGTAGAATAATAGTCCACCTAAGATGGAGGAAAAACATTCAATTTTTTATGTGCCTCTAAATCAATTCACCCATCTCGGAGGTAAGGTGTCTTGACTGTCATGCTCACAATTATTGGCTTATTGGCTCATCAAAACCCACTCCTCCAACTAGGGTCACCACCAATGATGGTGCATTGCAAGCTAGCTCTAGCAAAGCAAATTTCAATAGGAACAATCCCAAAGCTGGTCTCAAAAATAAGGAGTGGAAATGCTATGACACCGCATCCACCATTGGAGCTCCATCACATATACGATACACCTTGGAATGGTTATGGTCGTGAGCACCCATGAGTAGCCCAACGTATACATGCTGTGCTCTGTGACATACATGCATCTGAGGTGCTCACTGTAGGAGTAGGTTTGGATGACACAACGTCCATTGCACTACCTCCACAACATTCGTCTCCTCCAAAGCCCACTTGTAGATCAACCTCTAGAACTTGCTCCTCTAGAACCTAACCTAGACACATGAGACAGACCAGATGGGCTAGTGCCTCTATCATGTTGTGATGTGGAACATTGTTGCGTACCTCCATGATGGGAGCCACTAGGGGATGGTTGAGAAGACAATCATGGTGGGGTCATAAAGCTAGGAGTATTGTTGACAGTAGTCCCATCAAACCGAGTACTTTCAACGGGAGTAGTCCCACCAAAGTGAGTGCCGCTAATGGGATTAGTCTTATCAAAGGTAGTGTGACCAGTGAGAGCATCATCGGTGGGGGTGCCACTGTGAGACATCTAGTACTATAACCTAGCAACCATATATGTGGGTGGTGCTGAAGATAGGAACTCTTAGAACTTTTCCTCTATCATGGAATGTAGAGTGAAGGATGAAATATCTTCCATCCTGCTTTGTATGCTTGATTCTGTCCCCAACTTCTTCCTCCACCTCTACCATAGCGCCCTCCTTGATTTTGTCTACCTTTCTGAGAATAACTTTGATATCTTCGACCTCTTCCTCTGCTATTGTTATTCTAATTTTGATTTGGTCCTTGTTGATTATGCCAACAATCATGAGCCAAATGATTAGTCAATCCATAGATCGAGCAAGCCTTCTTATTGTTATTCTGATCACCTCTTCCTCTTCCAAAACCTCTTGCTCTTTCTCTACCAGTGCTTCTACCTCTTGCATGATAATCTTGAGAACTCAATTCCTCTTCATCGTTTGTTTTGACCTTTATCTCCTTTCTTCTTGTTGTTCATGTACTTTGTATAACTTTGTCCTTTATCTCCATCTCCCTTCAAGTCTTGCTCGAATGTGAGCATCAAACCAAGACGTTGATTCAAGTATGGAACATAATGATTTAAAGAAATTGTTGTTGATAAGACAAAAGTTTTCCACATTTCATCTCCTCTCAAACATGCAAGAAATTGAGCAATCAATTTGTGATCTTCAATATCTTCATCTATGGATCCAAGACTATTTGCTAGATCCTTCATCTTAGTAACATAATCACTAATACTTTGACTTGGCTTCTTCTTAAATGTAGTAAACTCTAATCATAGACTTGCTTTCCTTGCTTTGGTAGTACTTTGGAAATGATATTCCAATGCATTTCATATATCTTCAGCTCATTCCAATCCTTGGATGTGTGGTTGCAAATGATTTGAAATTGTATTATAGATGTAGGCATTTGCACTTCCATCCTTCTTCTACAAATTCTTTAAAGCATCAAGTTCCTCTTTCTTCGGTCATCTTTCATCTTCAAATCTTGGCTTCTATTCTTCACCTGTTATGTACACCATGAGATCCTTACTCATAACCCATACAATAAAATTATCTTTTTCCAGTTTCTCCATGGAGATATCATCTGCCATAATTCTTTGCTTTTGCTTCAACTTGTGAGTTTAAAGTATAAAGAGTAATACCTTTTGGAGTTCCTTGTTATAAATATACTTTTGATGGCTTGTGTCTTTGAATGCTTGTGCTTTCAAAATTTAATGAAAACTTTCCAAAACTTCTCGGACCTTTGATGCCTTCTACTCTTTAGGACCTTTTTGCTTTGATACAACTTATTGATGTATGAAACATCACAAGAAATGAATTAATGTGACATAGAGAACCTCTATGGTCACCTTTAATTGAATGATTCTCCAAGTGTTGAAAAATGATTGCATAAACTAAGAGTTTTGCTGCTTATTTCTCTTAGCACACATTTTTTTTTGCCACGCCCTTTTGGTAGATGAAAGACGAAGTGAAAAGCTTTCCAATAAGCTATGGTTTGCTAGAAACTTTGCACTACACACCAAGTCATGGCCTTCACAAGTTGATGCTATATGAGCTACCTAATTATGAAATGTTGCATGTTTTTAGTAAAAGCACCTATCTAAATATAACATTTTACAATGTAACATCGACTTGCAGCAAGAATTCAATGTTGGCCATCGAATTTATGTGTTTTTCGTCGCTTTTTCAGCACCTAAAATACCACCTTGAACACAGGTATGAAGAAAACCACTTTTATATTGGAATTCGATGACAAGCGTCAAATTTATGTTGAAATTTGATCACAAGCATTGAGTTACTTCATGAACCTTATGTTTTTAAGGAGATTCAACAGTAGATAAAACTCAGAGTTTGAAGCAAGGACTTATCAACTCAAACTCAATGCCAGGCACCAAGTTGCTTGCGAAAGTTGAAGTTTTGAATTCATTACCACAATAGGCAAAGCATGAAGATGGAGGAGAGAGTCTCATACACAAAACTTCTGTTAATTGTTCTGATAGCTATGGGAACTCAAAAAATGTACAGTTTCTTTCTCACTCACTAAAGCGGAAATACTTCTAAGTCATAAAGAATCAACTCTTTCTCTCATATTCTCTCTCTCTCTCTCTCTCTCTCTCTCTCTCTCTCTCTCTCTCTCTCCCTCTCTCTCTCTCTCTCCCTCTCTCTCTCTCTCTCTCTCTCTCTCTCTCTCTCTCTCCCCTTGTGTCTATTGATACAAACTAATTTATATAGATTTTCTCAATCTCGTGGCTTTTGAAAAACTTAGAACTAAACTTAAGTCTAACTTTACAAATATAGTACATGTGTGAAATTGTCCCATCACATAGGCATGTGCTTTTCTTCTTAGATGTTGACCTTCAAATTTATGTGCAATTTGTAATTGGTTCTCCAACACACACCACCAACATAAAGCATCATACCTATTTTCAAATCTATAAAAAATCCAAACTGTGAGTAAAATCAAGTGCATGGGTCATCAACCATGTGTCTTTGCATGCCATCTAGTGGGCCCAATTCATGCATACTCTAAGTGCATCAAAAACATAATGGTGCAACCGGAAAGGGTGTGCAGCACTCGATGATGAGACTTCTCACTTACTCTAAAACTCAAGCTCTCTTCATGTCTTTAAAATTCATTTAACATGCAATTGGACATGCAACTAACGGCTTAAAAACTCCACACAACATATTCAAGCGTGCATACTCTAGATGTAAACATTCACAATCATGGTGAGAATATGGAAAAACTTTCTCAAGATTTCTAATAAAAAAATTACCTCCACACATAACTCCCTTTCTCAAATGAAATCATTTACACCTTCACTCACAACTCCTCTCATTTTTCACTCAAGGCTGGACTTATTACTTTTCATGATATCTACGTATCCATTTTGTTGTGCAAATGAGAGTGCATCTTTGGGAGTTAAAATATTTTCACTTTTGAACTCAAAATATCCACACTTTATATGCAATGCAACTCGAATTGTGCAAATAAAAGATCAATATGTAATCAAGATAGCTAATGAAGAAGGCTTTCTCACCTCCATGCTTTGGTTACCTTCTCCATCACCACCAGTCGATCAAGTCTTGCACTCAAAAAATCTAAATAAGTGGTCGGAAACATTTTAAATCAAAATAACATTATATACACATATACAAATCATCTTGAAAGGTGATCAAATTCTTATTCTGAGACTTTCTTTTTCAAGAACATCTTCTATCAAAAAATCACCAAAGGAGCTTCATTCCATCAAAACAAAAACCTTCTAATAAGTAGATAAACACAAATAATTTCAAAAATTTAAAAGACATCACTTGATTTATTTATTTACATTAGTGGTTTCCAACTTCCAAGCTTCTGATCCTCGGTCTTATTCTGCTTAACTCTTAAAAGTTTTATTGAAAACAAATATAAAAATACTCAGAAACATGCATATATACAAGTTGTTACATTATTTTCTTCCAAAGGAAGCAAAAATTCAGAACTAAAACTGTCAATTGTCTCTATGTCTACTATAATATTCATTGGCATGGGAAATAAAAAAGTGGAAATAAAAATATAAATCGAAGATTGTTCTACAGGTATATCCCTAGCTCGATTTGAAACTATTCTATATGATGCTTCTGCTTCATAAGAACAGTTTACCTCCATGATTATGCAATTGAACTATAGCTCTCACTCTCTCTCTCTCTATCTCTCTCTCTCTTTCACTCTCGTTTAATCCTACCTACAAAAAAATACCATTAGAAAGCAGCAAAAAAAACAAAGACACACACAATGTCTATATATATTCCTCAACATGCATACACGTGCACAATCTAATTAACACACACATACTCACACTTTTGCACATGCATATTCTTTCATATTTGATAATTCATTTTATATGTCACAATTCTTGTTATTAGGCATATATTTAAATCATTCTTGTTTATATACATTTATCAATATATACATACATATACATACAAATTGCTTATTTTTAAGTTCCATTCATGTTTCTTCTTCATCTTGATGCTCCTTTATAATTCCCAAAGCTTCTTCATCTTCAAGTAGTTCATAGTTCTCATTTTCTCTCTTGTTGGAAAAAGTTAATTTAATGAAAGTGTTATCTGGCTCTTTTAAGACATAAGTATTATTATCATTGACTTTGTGTACAATGTATGGGGCAAACCAATGTCTCACCAATTTCTTCTAACTTTGTATTGTGTATTAAATGTGCTATCATATACTAGGACCCAATCATTTTCTTGTATGTGTTTTGGTCTAAACGAATTTTTCTTCATCAAAGTAAACTTTTTTTTTTATTCTTGTTTCTCTTCTGCTTCTTGTAATTGTTCCTGCCCTGATTCTAACTCTTGCGTTCCTAAATACAAAATTTTTTCTCGAGATAGATTAATATCCCAAGGCAACATAAACCAAGAGAGGGCATGTGATTCTATGGGAAAAAATTGGCTTTTGGCTATACATCAACTAAGGGAGCATAAATCCATGCGTATTCGTACATATCATGTGATCTGCCAGCAATGTGAATGAATTGAAATAAGGCTATTGTTGGATATTTCCCCTACATGCTTTTGCAAGGTCTTTAACAATCCGCACATGACCTCATTCGATTTTTCCATTTGCTTTTTGATTGAATGCAGTTGTAAAGGCTAATCGAATCCCATGTTTAGTAGAAAAGTCCCTTTCCTCTAGTGCATCCAATTCTCCTCGATCTCCTACAATCTTATCCATCATTTTGGATCAAGTCAATAAGAGTAACATAAGGTCTTGGTTTCCCACCAAGTTTCACCATAGTTTCTGTTGTCCCTCTACCCCAAGAGGTTATTTGCATAAAACATTTTATGTAGATTCCAATCTTTCTCACCATCAGGAAGTACTTTAGGAAATCTTTTGAATTCATTACAATATACTTCTATTTGAATATTCTAAACCGTTGGAATTGGCTCATTTGTCAGTGGTTCTTCAAATTATTGCCTCTTTTTCTTAAGACTGTCAAGTATTACACCAATAAAATAACATTAAGTAATTCCCAATAAGTCTCCTAATGGGATAGAAACAAAACTCTTAAGTATATTTTCATCAAGCATTTGCTTCAAATCTGTTTGTTTCTCCAAATCAGAAACTAGTTTGTAAGAAGGACCTTTTTTGGCTTCTTTCTTTTCTTCTTGAATAGTTTCTATGTGAATTGGCTCCTCAATTCTTAACTCTTTTTCACTTTGTCTTGTTACTCTCTAATTCGAACCCTCATTACATCTTCTTGTTTTTGCTTTTCTTCAACATTAGCCTCATATGCATATATGATAAATGCATCAATAGGGGAATCCCAATTTGTTTATCATCAAATTGTATCCCCAACCTTAGTCAACGTTGTGCAGGTAGTTTTGCCTTCTTAATAGAATTCAGAACATTGTCCCATAAATTTTTGGACTCATCATCTTTCCCTCTAGAAAGTTTAAACAAGAAGATAGATGTATCATAGAACATTTGGCTAAAAGAAGCTTCAAAATATCTTCTCATTCCTCGTTTTGAAAATTGGTAGGTAGTGGCTTCCATGTGCCAATAGAGAAAACCTTGCTATCAATCCATTGCACAAGATTTTAAACTGTAGCTTCTTAGAAATATTCACAAAACTTCCTAGCATGCTCCAAACTATCAAACCAAATAAATCTTTTGATAAATTCACTTTTAAGTTCTTTTTTCTCCTTCATAACATTAGATTTCTCTAATGTGGTTAATTTTAAACATAGATCCTTCATACCTTGAATGATTTCATCCATGTATGTAGGTAGAGCAACTACTAGTTGGACCTCGGATGAGATTCAATTCTTATTTCTGGGTTTGGATTTAAGTTGTTTTGAACCTCTTGTGGTTTCTTGACTTCCCCAATTCTTTCTTGGGAAATTTGAGACTCCCATTGTCTATATTCCACAATCATTAGAATAGCTTCTTGCATCTTATCCCATTCAACAGTCAAACCTATTAGTTTAGTCAATTCGTCAAGAAAATTTCCTAGATCTAAGGCTAAAATCAGATCAACACTCTAAACAAAAAGCTCAACTCTGCTAAGAGATAATGCATTTTGATTTGCTTCATACAAGTGACTTAGCCTTTCTTCAAATTCACATAGCAATTATGTTGCTAGAAGTCCCTTATTAGGGAAAGCTATCCATTCTTTAAGTGACTGATATGTGGGCATTCTCAAGTCCTCTAGAAAATATTCTTCCTTCAAGATATTCTTAAATTCATCCCAATTTTTTGCTTGCTCTTGAAGTGTAATGGTTCTAGGTTCAATTCCTAGTGTAAGTTCTCTCACAATGTAGCGTTCCTGCAATCCTTCATAAAGATACAAATATATATCACATCATATAATTGCTACTCGCAATATTACACAAAATAATTTAGAGAATGGAAGCTTAGGAAAGAAAACTTATCTTACAACTCTCATGTTTTACATATCCAGATAGAAGTAATTGCTTCATGATCAAACATCAACCTTCTTGATACAATAGCTTTGAAAAATAGCTTCTTCATGAAGCATCGACCTCCCGGCCATCCCCGAGCTATAACAATCTCATTCACATTGGCACTCTCAATCACACTCTCACTCACAATCTCTATCTCAATCTCAATCTCAATCACAATCATAATCATGTGATTTAACAATTGCAGTCTCATTCTCAATGCCACTCTCACTCTCACTCTCACTCTCACTCTAACTCTCATTCTCATGGATCATTCTTCTAGATGTCCTTGGATGATGGAATCCAACTCACACAAGAAGGTTTCTTCTCGACTATAGTCTTAATATCTTTAATTTCATGATTGTGCCTCCATCTTTCATGTTGAGTTCATGTTCATCATGATGTTCTACATATCATGCTATTGAAAGATCCATAGATTGATACAATACAAGGTGCGTAGCAGCAACATTGAGGGATCCCTCCTTATTGATGAGAAAAATCCCAATCGTTGACTCAATGTCATTCTTCATTGATGACTACAAGAGTCCTCTCAAAGTATCTTATCAATCTCGATCACGGTATCATCATCTTCATCGTCACATCTTTGATTTTGTGCATGCAAATTCATCATATCCATCCTAATCCTGCAAACATCATATCATTCCAGTTGGGTGTGGCTGATCATGCACACTGTTTGAAGAACATTTAGGAGAGGGGAGGCATATTAAAGGTTTGGCGGTTGTAAGAAAAGAAAATTTGGCTGCTGCGCAGAAAAATAGAAGACTAAAAGTGGATGCCGAGATGACAAAAATGCTGAAAACGCAAACAGAGGAAGATGCAAAAAGTGTTGATACCTTGCCGCATAGATTTGAAGATACAAACTATTGAGAGCTTGCACAGCAGATATGGATAACGCCTTGTTTAACCATTGAATGTATATGTTCGTAATTGTTTGAATTAAGTTTTATCGTTTTAGTTTGAATGGCGGATGGCTAAAATTCTATGAACTAAATGTGTCACTTTAGATTTGTATGGATGTTTTAATGTTGTACAGATCGAACACACCTTTACCATTGTTTTTAATGCGCGAGTATCACAGAAATCCTATTGGCCTGAACGATTTCAGAAAAGGTTTAATTAAATCAAGGTAATACTGATGAAGGACGCATGAAATATTGTTTGTTTTTGGGTTTTCTTTGAGAATATAACAGGTTGAAAACATGATCGTGAATTGTGATGCAAAAGTGGAGGATTGTTATGGATGAATTTGATATACAGGAGGATGCACAATAAGTTGATCAACTAATTAAACTTGTGTGCCCGAGGAAAATGATTGCTGGATTGATTTTTGCACGCTGAGATCTTTCTTGATTTGAATCGATTTGCTTATTGGTATCTTGGTGATAAATCATTCAACGCTGGTGATTTCCAAATAGTTTGAATAATATTTGGTAACTAAAACAATCGCATATTGGATTTTCATGTTATGTACGAACGAAAGATTGATTATCTTGAGTACGCTCACAAATTTGCTTTTTCATGTTAATACATCATCGCTTCTCCATTTCTGCACTTCATCATCAACCATCATTGTGATAGCCTTTCAGCACTTTTGAAGATCAAGAGGATTGCGAAGTGTACTTTACGATAGGAATTTGGATATACTTTTGAATTTATACAGAGATTGGAAGTTTTCCTACCATCAACAGATACAAATTGCTATGCAAATGTCACGTATGATGTGAACGAAGAAATACTGTATTATTTTTGGGTGACATGTTCTACATGCTAACTTTTGATAAATATTCTTAGCTAATGTTGCCTTTTATTTGTTTGATTTGTTTTCGCGCATGACTCTGTTCAGATGCTTTAGTAATTGAATTTACATTTTTTTAAGTTTATAGATTCATGCGAAAAACAAAAACTGATCAAAAGGTTTTAGGTAATGGTTTAAAAGGAAGTTGCATGTAGGTTTTAATCATAATGATTCACACTTGCTCCCATATATAATTCGTCATATAGTATTTCGAATGAGACAAATATTATCGTTTATCTTCTGAAGTTTATAAATACTATGGAGGAATACAAAAGTTCATCTGGAGATTAGCTACATAGTCACAACGATTAGTGTACTTGAACTAATTACGAGAGTTTGATTATCTAATTTACGCACATTTCTGTCTACTCCAAGCATAGATATAGGCTTCAAATGATGATTTTCGTTGTACACAATTGATCAAACTTAAAGTCTGTAAAAGAGATTGATATAGACATATGATCATAGGGTTTATCATCTTATGTGTGAAGTTAAGTGGTTTTGATTTATTAATATAAACACTTTGATAAATACATTTGGAACTTGTTTATCGAGACACATGATGTTTTTTACGATAATTTTCATTTAAAAAAAAAGTATTATGTTCCTTATAAATAAATAGTTTACTTTTTGTATTTCCAAAGCTATTTTGAAACTCATAACATTTGGAGACTATGGAATGAGGTTTATATTGTCTTAACAATAACTCGAATTTCTATCAAACATATTTTCCTTAAGCAAATATGAGTTTCAATGCTTATGTAGATTTTTCTTAATGCATTTGAATAATGGTGAATGGATCTTGTCAAAATAAGTTTGTGTACTAGTTTCAAGCTAATCTCTTTGTGAGCTCATCTTCTCATTGAGTCTGCACCATACCTGAGTTGCTTCAAGCACCCGACGTGCATTATGATTTCTAGCGGTCGGCCTGATCCACCGACCATCCCTTTTGCGCCTATATTTTGGTGAACCCGACGTGACACACCAGGGCCCCACAATCTCAAGTAACGTATATTTCAATTTTTGTTTATAAATGAGCATGTTCTTAAGGGATTTTTATGTGTTTTTCTCCCTCACAATTAAAAAAGATATGCTAATGGGAGTTTTGTAGTTTTCTCCCTCATAATTCAAAAAACATATGAATGGGAGTTTTGTAGTTTTCTCCCTCACACTTAAAAGAACATATGAACGGGAGTTTTGTAGTTTTCTCCCTCATAATTAAAAAACTATATGAACGAGCGTTTGTAGTTTTCTCCCTCACAATTAAAAAAACATATGAATGGGAGTTTTACCATCTCCCTCATCAAAAGGTGAGAATGAGCATGAGAGTTTAAAATTAAATTGTTTTTTGTATTAAATGACCACAAATTATTTGCTAATGTGTTTTGACTTTTTTACACTAATCATCTTTATGAGTTTCTGATAACAGGTATTAATCAAGAGGCAGTTCAAGATTTTGAGTTCAAATGGTTTGTAAGGAAGAAGACTACTTTGCCTTGCATATTTATGTTCGAAGGAAATTTTTTGTTTTAAAACAAAAAGTTGATTATGGACTGTATATATCTATTATATTTTTTTGAGAATTGATACTTTTCATCTTTTAGTATGTTTAATAAAGTCCAAGAAGTGATGGAAAGATGATGATGGAGATGAACAAAATTACAAGAAGTCAAAACATGTTTTAGAAAGCGTTGAGAGTGTGTTGCTTTGACTAGAAATCATGAGAACCATTTTCTTATTTGCACCATGATTTGATAATTGCATCTACAGTATGCATGCTTCAAAATATATATGCACATATTCATGCCCATAGGTGCACATCCAACTGCACAACCAACAAAATTGTAATTGCATGATGCAAATCAAATAAGTTTATATGGTCTTGGTTGGTGCATCCAGAGGATGCACAAGTTTGGTGGGGATGAGTTTCGTGAGGATTTTGTCTTCACAATTATCATCCAAAATCAAGAAAGTACCCTCATGTTGTCTCTATCCTTCCAAGTAGTACTTGGATGAGAGTAGTGAGGGTTCATTCACATAAGATTTTATTTTCAACGTTGATCTGACAAAAATAGATGTTTTCTTTGATAACAAATATTTTCAAAATTTCAAAGATAATGGAGAAAGGAAATATCCATTGCTTCTAGCTGCATTCATATGCCACACTTTTCATAGCATCATAGCATGTTATTATTTATGCTTACCATACATTATATTCCACTTGATAATAAATTTTGGCTACGAGTTGATCAATCCATAGTTTTCCGATCAGTAATGATGATTCATACCTCATGGTATAATGTGAATGATGAAATACTGTTCTATGTTTGGGTGACATGTTCTACATGCTAACTTTTGATAGTTATTCTTAGCTAACGTTTCCTTTTATTTGTTTGATTTGTTTTCGCGCATGACTCTGTTCAGATGCCTTAGTAATTGAATTTACATTTTTAAAGGTTTATAGATTCATGCAAAAAACAAAAAAAAGATCAAAAGGCTTTAGCTAATCGTTTAAAAGGAAGTTGCATGTAGGTTTTAATCATAATGATTCACACTTGCTCCCATATATAATTCGTCATATAGTATTTCGAATGAGACAAATATTATCGTTTATCTTCTTAAGTTTATACTATGGAGGAATACAAAAGTTCATCTAGTGATTAGCTACATGGTCACAACGATTAGTGTACTTGAACTAATTACGACAGATTGATTATCTAATTTACGTACGTTTGTGTCTACGCCAAGCATAGATATAGGCTTTAAATGATGATTTTCGTTGTATACAATTGATCAAACTTAAAGTCTGTAAAAAGAGATTGATATAGACATATGATCATAGGCTTATCAACTCACGTGTGAAGTTAAGTGGTTTTGAATTATTAACATAAGCACTTTGATACATACATTTGGAACTTGTTTATCGAGATATATGGTGTTTTTTGCGATAACTTTTATAAAAGTAAAAGAAATATGTTCCTTATAAATGAATAGTCTACTTTTTATATTTCCAAAGCTATTTTGAAAGTCATAACATTTGAAAACTATGGAATGAGGTTTATATTGTCTCAACATTAACTTGAATTTCTATCAAAAATATTTTCCTTAACCAAATATGAGTTTCAATGCTTATGTAAATTTTTATTAATGCAGTTGAATAATGGTGAATGGATCTTTCAAAAAGTATGTTTACTAGTTTCAAGCTAATCTCTTTGTGAGCTCATCTTCTCATTGAGTCTGCACCATACCAGAGATGCTTCAACCACGAGACGTGCACAGTGATTTCTAGCGGTCAGCCTGATCTATCGATCGTCACTTTCCAACCTACATTTTGGTGAACCCGACGTGAAACACCACAGCCCCGCAATCTCAGGTAACGTATATTTCAATTTCTTTTTATAAATGAGCATGTTTTTAAGGGAGTTTTGTGTATTTTTCTCCCTCACAATTAAAAAAGATATGCTAATGGGAGTTTTGTAGTTTTCTCACTCATAATTAAAAAAACATATGAACGGGAGATTTACCATCTCCCTCATCAAAAGGTAAGAATGAGCATAAGAGTTTAAAATTAAATTGTTTTTTGTATTAAATGACTACAAATTATTTGCTAATGTGTTTTCACTTTTTTACACTAATCATCTTTATGAGTTTTTGATAACAGGTATTAATCAAGAGCCGGTTCAAGATTTTGAGTTCAAATTGTTTGTAAGGAAGAAAACTACTTTGCGTTGCATATTTATGTTCCATGGAAAATGTTTGTTTTAAAACAAAAAGTTGATTATGGATTGTATATATCTATTATATGTTTTTGAGAATTGATACTTTTCATCTTTTGGTATGTTTAATAAAGTCCAAGAAGTGATGGCAAGATGATGATGCAGATGAAGAAAAGTACAAGAAGTCAAAATACGTTTTAAAAAGCATTGAGAGTGTGTTGCTTTGACTAGAAATCCTGAGAACCATTTTCTTATTTGCACCGTGATTTTATAATTCCATCTATAGTATGCATGCTTTAAAATATATATGCACATATTCATGCTCATAGGTGCACGTCCAGTTGCACAACCAACAAAATTGTAATTGCATGATGCAAATCAAATAAGTTTATATGATGAGTGGAAAGCCTCTACATTGAAAGCCAAATACCCTATCTATGCACCATTTGTTTTTCTAATGCATGAAGAGTATGCATGGTAGGGTCGCATTTCAAGGCCTTGCATTAAGGCACAATTTGTATTTTTTTCCATGCACCCTGAGTGATTGTAAGGCTAATGTATATGCACATTAATTGTATGCGAGGAAGAGCACAAGCGTCATCATCAGAAGCTATTTCCTTTATTGATTGCACCATGACTTTTATACATGCATTTTAAAAGTATGCATTTTACAGGGCTAATTTCAAGGCCGTGCATAAGGCACTTTGTTTTTATACCCATGCACTTGCAGGAATTTGAAGAAAATGACACCAAAATCAAGTTTTAATGATATGAAGAAAACAGGTCTTGGTTGGTGCATCCAGAGGACACACAGGTTTGGTGGGGGTGAGTGTCGTCAAGATTTTTTCTTCACAATTATCATCCAAATGCAAGAAAGTATCCTTATGTTGTCTCTATCCTTACAAGTAGTACTTGGATGAGAGGAGTGAGGGTTCATTCACAGAAGATTTTATTTTCAACGTTGATCTGAGAAAAATAGATGTTTTCTTTGATAACAAATATTTTCAAAATTTCAAAGATAATGGAGGAAGGAAATATTCAGTGCTTCTAGCTACATTCATATGCAACACTTTCCATAGCATCAAATAGCATGTTATTATTTATGCTTACCCTCGAATTTTCCCGTACATTAAAATCCACTTCATAATGGATTTTGGCTACGGGTTGATCAATCCATACTTTTCAGATCAGTAATGATGATTCAAACCTTATGGTATAAAAGTATTATGATCCTTGATCTTTACCTTAAAGGTAAAACCAATCCAAGAAGCAGCAGAAGAAAGTAAAGGACATGCATAAAGAAAGGTCGACACAGGAAAACATGCAAGGAAAAGAGTAGTCGTCATCTAAAAGAAAACGAAAGACAACTCCGAGTGGGAAAGCACACGTCTCTTTTTTTTGGCAAGCGCATGTTCTAACAAGTGGGATATATCTCTCGATTGAGTCATGCAAAGGAAGGGGAGGCCAAATCATTGTTCATTATCTGACATGGAGGTCCATGCTGATATGGAGGAGGAACTCTTTGTTTTCTTTCTGGGAGGATTGGGGCAACAAGAGAGTTTGCATGCAGAAGTTGGAGGGGGGTGATGCTCTTAAGGTTGGATGATATAAAACTGAAGAGAGCTTGTGCAACAGTTGGGTGTGGCTGATCGTGCACACTCTTTGAAGATCATGTAGGAGAGGGGAGGCATATTAAAGGTTTGGCGGCTGTAAGAAAAGAAAAATTGGCTGCTGCGCAGAAAAATAGAAGAGTAAAAGTGGATGTCGAGATGACAATAATGCTGAGAACTCAAACAGAGGAAGATGTGAAAAGTGTTGATACGTTGCCACACATATTTGAAGATACAAACTATTGAGAGCTTGCACAACAGATATGGATAGCGCCTTGTTTAACCATTGAATGTATATGCTCGTAATTGTTTGAATTAAGTTTTATTGATTTACTTTGAATGGGGGATGGCTAAAATTCTATGAACCAAATGCGTCACTTTAGATTTGCATGGATGTTTTAATGCTGTACAGGTCGAAGAAACCTTCACCATCATTTAATTAAACCAAGGTAATACTGATGCAGGACGCATGAAATATTGTTTGTTTTTGGGTTTTTTTCGAGAATATAACAGGAGAGGTTGAAAACATGATCGTGAATTGCGATGCAAAAGTCGAGGATTGTTATGGATGAAACTGATATACAGGATGATGCACAATAAGTTGATCAACTAATTAAATCTCCGCCTGAGGAAAATGATTGCTGGATTGATTTTTGCACGCTGAGATCTTTCTTGATTAGAATCGGTTTGCTTATTGGAATCTTTATGATAAATCATTCAATGCTGGTGATTTCCAATTAGTTTGAATAATATTGGGGAACAAAAATGATTGCCTATTGGATTTTCAATATTATGTACGAATGAGAGATTGATTATCTTGAGTACGCGCACAAATTTTCTTTTTCCTGTTAATACATCATCGCTTCTCCATTTCTGCACTTCATTATCAACCATCATTGTGATAGCCTTTCAGCACTTTTGAAGCTCACGAAGATTGCGAAGTGTACTTTACGATATGAATTTGGATATACTTTTGCCTTTATACAGAGATTGGAGGTTTTCATACTATCAATAGATACAAAATTTTATGCAAATGTCACGTATAATGTGAATGATGGAATACTATTCTATTTTTGGGTGACATGTTCTCCATGCTAACTTTTGATAGTTATTCTTAGCTAATGATGTCTTTTATTTGTTTGATTTGTTTTCACGCATGACTCTGTTCAGATGCCTTAGTAATTCAATTTACATTTTTTAAAGTTTATAGATTCATGCGAAAACAAAAACTGATCAAATGTTTTTAGCTAATAGTTTAAAAGGAAGTTGCATGTAGGTTTTAATCATAATGATTCACACTGGCTGCTCCCATATATAATTCGTCATGTAGTATTTCGAATGAGACAAATATTATCGTTTATCTTCTGAAGTTTATAAATACTATGGAGGAATACAAAAGTTCATCTAGTGATTAGCTACATGGTCACAACGATTAGTGTACTTGAACTAAGTACGAGAGTTTGATTATCTAATTTACGTACGTTTGTGTCTACTCCAAGCATAGATTAGGCTTCAAATGATCATTTTCGTTGTCTACAATTGATCTTTCAAAAAGTCTATTTACTAGTTTCAAGCTAATCTCTTTGTTGTCTACAATTGATCTTTCAAAAAGTCTATTTACTAGTTTCAAGCTAATCTCTTTGTTGTCTTCACAATTATTATCCAAAATCAAGAAAGTACTCTTATGTTGTCTCTATCCTTCCAAGTAGTACTTGGATGACAGTAGTGAGGGTTCATTCACAGAAGATTTTATTTTCAACGTTGATTTGAGAAAAATAGATGTTTTATTTGATAACAAATATTTTCAAAATTTCAAATATAATGGAGGAAGGAAATATCCATTGCTTCTAGCTACGTTCATATGCCACACTTTTCATAGCATCAAATAGCATGTTATTATTTATGCTTACCCTCGAGCTTTCCCATACATTATAATCCACTTCATAATGGATTTGGGCACGGGTTGATCAATCCATAGTTTTCCGATCAATAATGATAATTCATACATCATGGTATAGTAGTATTATGATCTTGACCTTTACCTTAAAGGTAAAACCAATTCAAGAAGCGGCAAAAGAAAGTAAAGGACATCCATAAAGAAAGGTCGACACAGGAAAACATGCAAGGAAAAGAGCAGTCATCATCTAAAAGAAAAGGAAAGACAACTCCGAGTGGGAAAGCACACATCTCTTTATTTTTGGGAAGCGCATGTTCTAACAAGCGGGATATATCTCTGGATTGAGTCACGCAGAGGAGAGGGAGGCCAAATCATTGCTCATTATCTGACAAGGAGGTCCATGCTGATATGGAGGAGGAGCTCTCTGTTTTCTTTCTGAGAGGACTGGAGTTGCAGGAGAGTTTGCATGCAGAAGTCTGAGGGGGGTGATGCTCTGAAGGATGGATGATACAAAACTGAAGAGAGCTTGCGCAAGAGTTCGGTGTAGCTGATCGTGCACACTCTTTGAAGATCATTTAGGAGAGGGGTGGCATATTAAATGTTTGGCGGCTGTAAGAAAATAAAAATTGGCTGCAGCGCAGAAAAATAAAAGAGTAAAAGTGGATGTCGAGATGACAATAATGCTGAGAACTCAAACAGAGGAAGATGTGAAAAGTGTTGATACCTTGCCGCACATATTCGAAGATACAAACGATTGAGAGCTTGCGCAACAGATATGGATAGCGCCTTGTTTAACCATTGAATGTATATGCTCGTAATTGTTTGAATTAAGTTTTATCGTTTTACTTTGAATGGGGGATGGTTAAAATTCTATGAACTAAATGCGTCACTTTAGATTTGCATGGATGTTTTAATGCTGTACAGATCGAACACACCTTCACCATCGTTTAATTAGATCAAGGTAATACTGATCAAGGACGCATGAAATATTGTTTGTTTTTGGGTTTTTTTCGAGAATATAACAGGACAGGTTGAAAACATGATCGTGAATTGCAATGCAGAAATGGAGGGTTGTTATGGATGAAACTGATATACAGGATGATGCACAATAAGTTGATCAACTAATTAAATCTCAGCCTGAGGAAAATGATCGCTGGATTGATTTTTGCACGCTGAGATCTTTCTTGATTAGAATCGGTTTGCTTATTGGAATCTTTATGATAAATCATTCAATGCTGGTGATTTCCAATTAGTTTGAATAATATTTGGTAACTAAAACGATTGCCTATTGGATTTTCAATATTATGTACGAACAAGAGATTGATTATCTTGAGTACGCGCACAAATTTGCTTTTTCCTGTTAATACATCATCGCTTCTCCATTTCTGCACTTCATCATCAACCATCATTATTATAGCCTTTCAGCACTATTGAAACTCAAGAAGATTGCGAAGTGTACTTTACGATAGGAATTTGGATATACTTTTGCATTTATACAGAGATTGGAGGTTTTCCTACTATCAATAGATACAAAATTTTATGCAAATTTCACATATAATGTGAATGATGGAATACTATTCTATTTTTGGGTGACATGTTCTCCATGCTAACTTTTGATAGTTATTCTAAGCTAATGATGTCTTTTATTTGTTTAATTTGTTTTCGCGCATGACTCTGTTCAGATGCCTTAGTAATTGAATTTACATTTTTTAAAGTTTATAGATTCATGCGAAAAACAAAAACTGATCAAAAGGTTTTAGCTAATAGTTTAAAAGGAAGTTGCATGTAGGTTTTAATCATAATGATTCACACTTGCTCCCATATATAATTTGTCATATAGTATTTCGAATGAGACAAATATTATCGTTTATCTTCTGAAGTTTATAAATACTATGGAGGAATACAAAAGTTCATCTAGTGATTAGCTACATGGTCACAACGATTAGTGTACTTGAACTAATTACGAGAGTTTGATTATCTAATTTACGTACGTTTGTGTCTACTCCAAGCATAGATATAGGCTTCAAATGATCATTTTCGTTGTATACAATTGATCTTTCAAAAAGTCTGTTTAGTAGTTTCAAGCTAATCTCTTTGTTGTCTTCACAATTAATATCCAAAATCAAGAAAGTACCCTTATGTTGTCTCTATCCTTCCAAGTAGTACTTGGAAGACAGTAGTGAGGGTTGAAGATTTTATTTTCAATGTTGATCTGAGAAAAATAGATGTTTTCTTTGATAACAAATATTTTCAAAATTTCAAACATAATGGAGGAAGGAAATATCCATTGCTTCTAGCTACATTCATATGCCACACTTTTCATAGCATCAAATAGCATGTTATTATTTATGCTTACCCTCGAGCTTTCCCATACATTATAATCCACTTCATAATGGATTTGGGCCCGGGTTGATCAATCCATAGTTTTCCGCTCAATAATGATAATTCATACATCATGGTATAATAGTATTATGATCCTTGACCTTTACCTTAAAGGTAAAACCAATCCAAGAAGCGGCAGAAGAAAGTAAAGGACATGCATAAAGAAAGGTGGACACAGGAAAACATGTAAGGAAAAGAGCACTCATCATCTAAAAGAAAACGAAAGACAACTTCGAGTGGGAGCACACGTCTCTTTTTTTTGGGAAGCGCATGTTCTAACAAGGGCGATATATCTCTGGATTGAGTCATGCAGAGGAGAGGGAGGCCAAATCATTGCTCATTCTCTCGCAGGCAGGTCCATGCTGATATGGAGGAGGAGCTCTCTGTTTTCTTTCTGGGAGGATTGGGGCTGCAGGAGATTTTGCATGTAGAAGTCTGAGGGGGGTGATGCTCTCACGATTGGATGATACAAAACTAAAGACAGCTTGCACAACAGTTGGGTGTGGCTGATCGTGCACACTGTATGAAGACCATTTAGGAGAGGGGAGGCATATTAAAGGTTTGGCGGCTGTAACAAAAGAGAAATTGGTTGCTGCGCAGAAAAATAGAAGAGTAAAAGTGGATGTCGAGATGATAATAATGCTGAGAACTGAAAGAGAGGAAGATGTGAAAAGTGTTGATACCTTGCCGCACAGATTTGAAGATACAAACTATTGAGAGCTTGCACAACAGATATGGATAGCGCCTTGTTTAACTATTGAATGTATATGTTCGTAATTGTTTGAATTAAGTTTTATCGCTTTAGTTTGAATGGGGGATGGCTAAAATTCTATGAACTAAATGCGTCACTTTAGATCTGCACGCATGTTTTAATGCTATACAGATCGAACACACCTTTACCATAGTTTTTAATGCGCCAATATCACAAAAATCCTATTGGCCTAAACAATTCCGGAACAGGTTTAATTAAATCAAGGTAATACTGATGAAGGACGCATGAAATATTGTTTGTTTTTGGGTTTTTTTTCGATAATATAACAGGACAGGTTGAAAACATGATCGTGAATTGCGATGCAAAAGTGGAGGATTGTTATGGATGAAACTGATATACAGGATGATGCACAATAAGTTGATCAACTAATTAAACCTGTGCCTGAGGAAAATGACTGTTGGATTGATTTTTGCACGCTGAGATCTTTCTTGGTTTGAATCGGTTTGCTTATTGGAATCTTTGTGATAAATCATTCAACGCTGTTGATTTCCAATTAGTTTGAATATTATTTGGTAACTAAAACCATTGCCTATTGGATTTTCATGTTATGTACGAACGAAAGATTGATTATCTTGAGTACGCGCACAAATTTGCTTTTTCGTGTTAATACATCATCGCTTCTCCATTTCTGCACTTCATCATCAACCATCATTGTGATAGCCTTTCAGCACTTTTGAAGCTCAAGAAGATTGCGAAGTGTACTTTACGATAGGAATTTGGATATACTTTTGCATTTATACATAGATTGGAGGTTTTCCTACTATCATTAGATACAAATTGCTATGCAAATGTCACGTATAATGTGCATGATGGAATACTGTTCTATTTTTCGGTGACATGTTCTCCATGCTAACTTTTGATTGTTATTCTGAGATAATGTTGCCTTTTATTTGTTTGATTTGTTTTCGCGCATGACTCTGTTCAGATGCCTTAGTAATTGAATTTACATTTTTTAAAGTTTATAGATTCATGCGAAAAACAAAAACTGATCAAAAGGTTTTAGCTAATGGTTTAAAAGGAAGTTGCATGTAGGTTTTAATCATAATGATTCACACTTGCTCCCATATATAATTCGTCATATAGCATTACGAATGAGACAAATATTATCGTTTATCTTCTGAAGTTTATAAATACTATGGAGGAATACAAAAGTTCATCTAGTGATTAGCTACATGGTCACAACGATTAGTGTACTTCAACTAATTACGAGAGTTTGATTATCTAATTTCCGTAAGTTTGTGTCTACTCCAAGCATGGATATAGGCTTCAAATGATGATTTTCGTTGTATACAATTGATCAAACTTAAATTCTGTAAAAGAGATTCATATAGACATATGATCATAGGTTTATCGACTTATGTGTGAAGTTAAGTGGTTTTGATTTATTAACATACACACTTTGATAAATACATTTGGAACTTGTTTATCGAGATATATGGTGTTTTTTTTCGATAATTCTTATAAAAAGAAAAAGAAATATGTTCCTTAGAAATGGATAGTTTACTTTTTGTATTTCTAAAGCTATTTTGAAACTCATAACATTTGCAGACTATTGAATGAGGTTTATATTGTCTCAACATTAACTTGAATTTCTATCAAAAATATTTTCCTTAAGCAAATATGAGTTTCAATGCTTATGTAAATTTTTCTTAATGCATTTGAATAATGGTGAATGGATCTTTCAAAACGTCTGTATACTAGTTTCAAGCTAATCTCTTTGTGAGCTCATCTTCTCATTTAGTGTGCACCATACCTGAGATGCTTCAAGCACCCGGCCCCACAATCTCAGGTAACGTATATTTCAATTTTTATTTATAAATGAGCATGTTCTTAAGAGAGTTTTGTGTATTTTTCTACCTCACAATTAAAAAAGATATGCTAATAGGAGTTTTGTAGTTTTATCCCTCATAATTAAGAAAACATATGAATGGGAGTTTTGTAGTTTTCTAACTCACAATTTAAAAAACATATGAACCAGAGTTTTGTATTTTTCTGCCTCACAATTGAAAAAACATATGAACGAGAGTTTTGTAGTTTTCTCCCTCACAAATAAAAAATATATATGAATGGGAGTTTTACCATCTCCCTCATCAAAAGGTAAGAATGAGCAGGAGAGTTTAAAATCCAATTGTTTTTTGTATTAAATGACTACAAATTATCTGCTAATGTGTATTGATTTGTTTACAGTAATCATCTTTATGAGTTTTTTATCATAGGTATTAATGAAGAGCCAGTTCAAGATTTTGAGTTCAAATGGTTTGTAAGGAAGAAAACAACTTTGCGTTGCATATTTATGTTCCATGAAAAATATTTGTTTTAAAACAAAAAGTTGATTATGGATTGTATATATCTATTATATTTTTTTGAGTATTAATACTTTTCATCTTTTAGTATGTTTAATAAAGTCCAAGAAGTGATGGCAAGATGATGACGCAGATGAAGGAAAGTACAAGAAGTCAAAATACATTTTAGAATGCGTTGAGAGTAAGTTGCTTTGACTAGAAATCATGAGAACCATTTTCTTATTTGCACCGTGATTTTATAATTGCATCTATAGTATGCATGCTTCAAAACATATATGCACATATTCATGCACATATGTGCACGTCTAGTTGCACAACCAACAAAGTTGTAATTGCATGATGCAAATAAATAAGTATATATGGTGAGTGGAAAGCCTCTTCATTGAAAGCCAAATACCCTATCTATGCACCATTTGTTTTTCTAATGCATGAAGAGTATGCATGGTAGGGTCGTATTTCAAGACCATGCATTAAGGCACAATTTGCATTTTTTTCCATGCACTCTGAGTGATTGTAAGGCTAATGTATATGCACATTAATTGTATGCGAGGAATAGCGCAAGCCTCATCATCACAAGCTATTTCCTTTATTGATTGCACCATGACTTTTATACATGCATTTTAAAAGTATGCATTTTACAGGGCTAATTTCAAGGCCATGCATTAGGCACTTTGTTTTTATACCCATGCACTTGCAGAAATTTGAAGAAATTGACATGAACATCAAGTTTTAATGATATGAAGAAAACAGGTCTTGGTTGGTGCATCGAGAGGACGCATAGGTTTGGTGGGGATGAGTGTCGTGAAGATTTTGTCTTCACAATTATTATCCAAAATCAAGAAAATACCCTTATGTTGTCTCTATCCTTCCAAGTAGTACTTGGATGAGAGTAGTGAGGATTCATTCACAGAAGATTTTATTTTCAACGTTGATCTGAGAAAAATAGATGTTTTCTTTGATAACAAATATTTTTAAAATTTCAAACATAATGGAGGAAGGAAATATCCATTGCTTCTAGCTACATTCATATGCCACACTTTTCATAGTATCAAATAGCATGTTATTATTTATGCTTACACTCGAGTTTTCCCATACATTATATTCCACCTCATAATGGATTTGGGCACGGATTGATCAATCCATAGTTTTCCGATCAATAATGATAATTCATACATCATGGTATAATAGTATTATGATCCTTGACCTTTACCTTAAAGGTAAAACCAATCCAAGAAGCGGCAGAAGAAAGTAAAGGACATGCATAAAGAAAGGTCGACACACGAAAACATGCAAGGAAAAGAGCAGTCGTTATCTAAAAGATTACAAAAGACAACTCCGAGTGGGAGCACATGTCTCTTTTTTTTGGGAAGCGCATGTTCTAACAAGGGCGATATATCTCTGGATTGAGTCATGCAGAGCACAGGGAGGCCAAATCATTGTTCATTATCTGGCATGGAGGTCCATGCGGATATGGAGGAGGAGCTCTCTGTTTTCTTTCTGGGAGGACTGGGGCTGCAGCAGATTTTGCATGCAAAAGTCTGAGGGGGGTGATGCTCTGAAGATTGGATGATACAAAACTGAAGACAGCTTGCGCAACAGTTGGGTGTGGCTGATCGTGCACACTGTATGAAGACCATTTAGGAGAGGGGAGGCATATTAAAGGTTTGGCGGCTGTGACAAAATGAAAATTGGTTGCAGCGCAGAAAAATAGAAGAGTAAAAGTGGATGTCGAGATGACAATAATGCTGAGAACTCAAAGAGAGGAAGATGTGAAAATTGTTGATACCTTGCTGCACAGATTTGAAGATACAAACTATTGAGAGCTTGCGCAACAGATATGGATAGCGCCTTCTTTAACTATTGAATGTATATGTTCGTAATTGTTTGAATTAAGTTTTATCGTTTTAGTTTGAATGGGGGATAGCTAAAATTCTATGAACTAAATGCGTCACTTTACATTTGCACATATGTTTTAATGCTGTACAGATCGAACACACCTTTACCATAGTTTTTAATGCGCCAATATCATAAAAATCCTATTGGCCTAATCAATTCCAGAAAAGGTTTAATTAAATCAAGGTAATACTGATGAAGGACGGATGAAATATTGTTTGTTTTTGGGTTTTTTTCGAGAATATAACAGGACAGGTTGAAAACATGATCGTGAATTGCGATGCAAAAGTGGAGGATTGTTATGGATGAAACTGATATACAGGATGATGCACTATAAGTTGATCAACTAATTGAACCTGTGCCTGAGGAAAATGATTGTTGGATTGATTTTTGCACGCTAAGATCTTTCTTGGCTTGAATCGGTTTGCTTATTGGAATCTTTGTGATAATTCATTCAACGCTGGTGATTTCCAATTAGTTTGAATAATATTTGGTAACTAAAACGATTTCCTATTGGATTTTCATGTTATGTACGAACGAAAGATTGATTATCTTGAGTACGCGCACAAATTTGCTTTTTCCTGTTAATACATCATCGCTTCTCCATTTCTACACTTCATCATCAACCATCATTGTGATAGCCTTTCAGCACTTTTGAAGCTCAAGAAGATTGCGAAGTATACTTTACGATAGGAATTTGGATATACTTTTGCATTTATACAAAGATTGGAGGTTTTCCTACTATGAATAGATACAAATTGCTATGCAAATGTCACGTATAATGTGAATGATGGAATACTGTTCTATTTTTGGGTGACATGTTCTCCATGCTAACTTTTGATTGTTATTCTGAGCTAATGTTGACTTTTATTTGTTCGATTTGTTTTCACGCATGACTCTGTTCAGATGCCTTAGTAATTGAATTTACATTTTTTAAAATTTATAGATTCATGCGAAAAACAAAAACTGATCAAAAGGTTTTAGCTAATGGTTTAAAAGGAAGTTGCATGTAGGTTTTAATCATCATGATTCACACTTGCTCCCATATATAATTCGTCATATAGTATTTCGAATGAGACAAATATTATCGTTTATCTTCTGAAGTTTATAAATACTATGGAGGAATCATCTAGTGATTAGCTACATGGTCACAACGATTAGTGTACTTGAAATAATTACGAGAGTTTGATTATCTAATTTACGTACGTTTATGTCTACTCCAAGCATAGATATAGGCTTCAAATGATGATTTTCGTTGTATACAATTGACCAACCTAAACTCTGTAAAAGAGATTCATATAGACATATGATCATAGGTTTATCAACTTATGTGTGAAGTTAAGTGGTTTTGATTTATTAACATAAACACTTTGATAAATACATTTGGAACTTGTTTATCGAGATATATGGTGTTTTTTCGATAATTCTTATAAAAGAAAAAGAAATATGTTCCTTATAAATGAATAGTTTACTTTTTGTATTTCCAAAGCTATTTTGAAACTCATAACATTTGGAGACTATGGAATGAGGTTTATATTGTCTCAACATTAACTTGAATTTCTATCAAAAATATTTTTTTTAAGCAAATATAAGTTTCAATGGTTATGTAAAGTTTTCTTAATGCATTTGAATAATGGTGAATGGATCTTTCAAAAAGTCTGTTTACTAGTTTCAAGCTAATCTCTTTGTGAGCTCATCTTCTCATTTAGTCTAAACCATACCTGAGATGCTTCAAGCACCTGGCGTGCACCGTGATTTCTAGCAGTCGGCCTGATCCACCGACCGTCGCTTTCGCACCTACATTTTGGTGAACCCGACGTGAAACACCACGGCCCCGCAATCTCAAGTAACGGATATTTCAATTTCTGTTTATAAATGAGCATGTTCTTAAGGGAGTTTAGTGTATTTTTCATCCTCACAATTAAAAAAGATATGCTAATGTGAGTTTTGTAGTTTTCTCTCTCATAATTAAAAAAACATATGAATGGGAGTTTTGTAGTTTTCTAACTCACAATTTAAAAAACATATGAACGGGAGTTTTGTAGTTTTCTCCCTCACAATTGAAAAAACATATGAACGAGAGTTTTGTAGTTTTCTCCCTCACAATTAAAGAAAACATATGAACGGGAATTTTACCATCTCCCTCATCAAAAGGTAAGAATGAGCCTGAGAGTGTAACATCCAATTGTTTTTTGTATTAAATGCCTACAAATTATTTGCTAATGTGTATAGATTTGTTTACAGTAATCATCTTTATGAGTTTTTGATAAAAGGTGTTAATCAAGAGCCAGTTCAAGATTTTGAGTTCAAATGGTTTGTAAGGAAGAAAACTACTTTGCATTGCATATTTATGTTCCATGAAAAATGTTTGTTTTAAATCAAAATGTTGATTATGGATTGTATATATCTATTATATTTTTTTGAGAATTGATACTTTCCATCTTTTAGTATGTTTAATAAAGTCCAAGAAGTAATGGCAAGATGATGATGCAGATGAAGAAAAGTACAAGAAGTCAAAATACATTTTAGAAAGCATTGAGAGTGTGTTGCTTTGACTAGAAATCATGAGAACCATTTTCTTATTTGCACCGTGATTTTATAATTGCATCTATAGTATGCATGCTTAAAAACATATATGCACATATTCATGCCCATATGTGCACGTCTAGTTGCACAACTGTAGAGGAGGTACTGGGGTATCCTCTTTTAACAAGATGTAAAGATTAAAGATTAACACTTCATGTACGTCGCCTACTCAAGGGGGGTTCTCTTTAGGGAAGTATACCCTTTACCATTTCTGTGAGCAGGCAGATACAAAGTTTGCACAGAGTAGTAAATGCTTCAGAAAATATGAACAATATATGACCAAGGAAGACCGTACACTGCTCGATTCAAATCAGATGATTACAAAGTTGGGCAGAATGCTCGATGATGCTAAAAAGTGTAAACTTAGGGCTAATAAGCCACAAGCTTAGAGCTAACAAGCCACCCTAAAAGTAATTCACTCCAGTACAATAGATTCTTCTCATCAACATAAGGGGCCACTGATATGCAGACTACCTCAGAACAATACAAATGGTAAGAACTTCTCAAAAGAATCAACCGCACTGACTTTGAGAAAAGGAAGAAAATCCACGGCTACTCTGTTACACTATAGTGCTCATAGCCCTTCACTGAGAGGCCTACCCTCTATATACACACTACAGAGTAGCTCCCACAGTAGACTTGAAACCAACAAGTGCAAGAGAAGGACCCCTGCACGTATACACGAACCTCTATATCTCTAAAAGTGTACCCCCCCAATATGTGTGTACCCAAATGAGCACAAATCCCTTGATTTTATAGGCCCTAATAAGCCAAGAGCCTTGCCGAATCTTCACGTCCATTGATCACGTGGCGGTTGATTGCCCAAGATTGGAGGGGTAAATCAAATATTCCACTTGATTTGAATTAAATCCACAAAAATAGGTAGTCGCCGTGAATGGTTGGCGGCAACTCCACTTTTTAACAATTACCTTTTACCTTTTCACCTGCCATCCGAGATTCTCATTTTGTGGTTTTGTTATGTCCTCACTGATCTAATCCCGGGCAATTCATATGAAGCCGATGCTTATCCAGTCCTGATGTTCATGTAGTGGTTCACTCATGTGAAGCTTCAAATAGCATTCCTCTGAGCTCCCAAAAGTCATTGTGTCAGCATCACGGGTCATCTCCATACACCATCCTCAAGAATAGTGCCCATCGAACAACTCCACTCGTAAGTATCTGAAGTCATGTATTCCTTCCTTTCTTCATTGTTGAAACATGATATAGAAACCACCTACAGTGTCATGCGTGCTCTTACTGACCTCATGGGGGTGTGTGTGTACATGTGAGGGGGTGTGTGCACGAATGACTGTGTGTGTGGGGGAATGTATGTGTGTGGGTACAATTGTGGTGTGTCTGCATTTTGTGTGAGTACATGTATGTGTTTGTGTGTTCGTGAGTACGTGTATGCTTTTGTATATATGTGAGTGCGAGCGTGTGAGCATGTGTATGTGAGTGTGAAAGTGTGTGTGGATGGAAGTGTGTGTATGTGTGTGCGGGTGGGTGCATGCGTGTGCGTCGGGGTGTGTGTGTTGCGGGGTTTGAGTGTGTATGTGTGTGTGGGTGGGTGTATGTGTATGTGGGTGTGTGTGTGCGGGGGGTGGCGGGGAATAGTGCGGGGGGTGGCAGGGGGAAAATTGGGCGGGCTGCGGCTGCGGGAGGAGAGGAGGGGCAGGGGCGGAGCTGCGGGCAGGGAGGAGGGCGGGGGTTATGGCGGAGGGGGCGGGAGGCTATAGCTGAGGAGGCGGGGGGCTTATGGCGGAGGGGGGCGGGGTGAGGACTAGGCGGGTTGCGGGGGACAGCGGGTGAGGAGGCGGAGAACTAGGTGGTGAGGGGAGGGAAACTAGGCGGGGAGGGAAGGGAACTAGGCGGGGAGGGAAGGAGAACTAGGCGGGGAGGGGAGGGGTTGGATAGCAGAGCGGAGGGCGGAGCGGAAGGCAGATGGCGGACTAGCGGTGGGCGGAGAGGAAGGCGGAGGCGGATAGAGAGAGAGAGAGAGAGAGAGAGAGAGAGAGAGAGAGAGAGAGAGAGAGAGAGAGAGAGAGAGAGAGAGAGAGAGAGAGAGAGAGAGAGAGAGAGAGAGAGAGAGAAAAGGATAACAAATCAACTGAGGTAGCAACAAGAATGAAGACAATAACTGATCGTATCACACTTATGTCCATGCAATGGGATGGACTATTCCCTGAAGGTTCATCCCAAGGCATCTGAGAGTTTCCGACCTCTACAGACCCCCACATCAAGCTTTTGCACCGTCCCGGTGCAATAACTCCTTTATTTGCTTATTCCTTCAAAATGAACTTACAGAAAATAAAAGAACTATGGTATGTACAGGGAGTGAATTTCATCTGCTTGCATCAATTCAAATAACCCTTCACCCTGGAGATGTTAACCAGGGGAATCCTTTTGCTTCTTCTTGTTTTGTAATCTCTGCTTTTACCGCCTCTACATACTTCGGATTGAGTCGATATGGCCTACTTCTTACTAGCGCGGCTCTCTCAACTAAGGGTATCCGATGTAACCCAAGCTCTTCTGGTATTCCTGTTAAATCTTTGTAGGACCATGCGAAGACACTTTTGTAAGTAAAGAGCAAAGAAGTTACCTTCTGTAGCAAGAGAGGATAATGCCACAACCAGGATGCCAAATGGACTATTTGAGGGTTCCCTTCATCCCCCAAATTTACTTCTTGAACCAATGTTTCAGGACTGGTCTCGCTTGAGAAATCATCTCCACTATATGCAGGAGTGGATTTTAATTAATATTCTGCAACATGTCCTTTTATCCAACCTTGAGGTATATCTGCAAAAGGGAGATCTTCTCTGCTCTTAGGTTCATAATCTTCCCTCTCTGATACTTTTATCTGGGTTGCTTCCTCAAGGCTTGTGCTTTCCTGCAATTGCTCATTCTCCAACACCTTGTGGTCTTCATTGCCCTTTCCTGTAATTACCTTATCTGCAACTTCTTCCTCAATTTCATTTGCATCATTCTCCAACACCTTGTGGTCTTCATTGCCCTTTCCTGTAATTACCTTATCTGCAACTTCTTTCTCAATTTCATTAATCTCCATTGTGCAACACTCTGCACTTCCCATCATCCAATTTAACAATGTATCATCTTCTTGGGGTAGAGAGGGCATTACCTGAGTATCCACAGTATATCCAGTAGTTTTTCTTGAGTCGAATCCTTCTTCCAAATGTAGTTGCAGTTGGCTATTGGTATTTGTTGAAATCCATAGTTTATTTTTTCCCCAATCTTGCAAAGCTTTTGCTTGTCTCAGCCAAGGTCTCCCCAGGAGCAAAGGATAGGAAGTCTCCTGTGGAAGTGCAATGACAACAAAATCCAACACAAAGTGGCAACCCTGTACTACCATCAATACCTTTTCAATAATGCCAAGTGGCGCAACCCGATGTTGATCTGCCAATGTAACCGTGAATGGTGCCAACTTGGTGGGGTTCAATTTCAGCTTCTTCATTGTAAAATCTGGCATCAAATTGATACCAGAGCCTCCATCTATGATCACACCTGTAAGAGCTTCATCCTTTATACAAACTGATAATCTCGAACTTTGGTAGTCTGCTAAGGGTGAAGGAGGAAAATCAACCATGAAACCATCTATACTAGGTGATTGGACCAAGTGAGCAGAGTGTATAATCTTTAATAAATCACTTCTTATTTGTGAATCCATCCTTATAAGTTCATAGAGACTAATCTTGTGATGAATACCTTTCAAGATCTGTTCAATGTTTACCTCCTGAGTATTTTCTTGTAGACGTGTTGGTTGGCCCCTTAGAGAAGTAGTCATTTCTTCATAAGCTCCTTCAATTTCCACTTGGTCCTTCCATCCAGACTTCTTTTCTTCCTCTTTATCCTGAATTCCTTGTTGTTCCCCCCTAAGGTTTGCTGCTGCTTGCCTAGCTCTGGTCATCATGGGCATAGCAGAGGATGAAACAGCATAGGATTGAGTAGTCATACCTTCTACTGGTGGGGAGACTGCAATCATGTGAATTGGAGCAGGACGACCTCTTGGGCAATCTTTGGTATAATGATCCTTGGCCTCTGGACAATGCTGACAAGGAGGTGCATCTTCTGGAAGAGAACACCTATTTTGCATGTGGCCGTACTCACCACAACGATAGCACATCAAAGGTCTATTATATCTAGGTCTTGGAGGCCGGTTCTCCTCTCTATTTGAAGTATTTGATGTACTAGCATAATATGAATCCAAATTTTGAGGGTTACCTCTCTGCTGTGTACCCTTGAGGTAATAGCAATCTCTGGCTTCATGACCATCTTTTCCACAAAATTGATAGCTTACCTTAATAGGGCAATTAGCATTGGAATGTCCATTGTTGTTACAGATTGTACACCAAATTTGTCTCCTTATATCCTGAGTGGTCTTCAAATCTTCTAACTCTCGGCGAAGTTGAGCTACTTCATCATCAGTGCGACGCAATGGTGGCAAGACCTTCTCTTCTTGTTGATTTTGTTGCATCTTTAATGCTTCCAATTCCCTCCTCAGTTGCTCAATAGGATCCATGTCTGCAGCGTACTTTGGTTGTGCATCCCCTTCGAAATGTTGCCTTGCTTCTTCAATGCGTGATGCCGCTGCAACAAAATCATTGGGGGTCGTATCCAATCTAAGAGATTCACGAAGCTTCTGCTGAGATGACCTGGGCAGAGCTTTCTCAATCGATTTTTTAACCAAAAAGTCACCTAGAGCATGTGGCAGACGTGCAACAAGTGCTTTTGTTCTAGTGTGAAGTTCATGAAAAGATTCACCTGGCCTTAGCTTCAAATTCTCTAGCTGATCTAAAGCTCTTTCCGAAGAATCACTTGGTCTGAATGTTTGTGAGAAAGCCGTCTTCAGAGCCTCCCAAGTAGTGAAATGGCCATCTGCATATTGACTAAACCATTTATCTGCAAGACCCTCCAATGTGGATGGAAAAAGTGCCAACATTGCATCTTCTCTATTCTGCAGACCACGTCCACGACATAAAGAGATAAATCTCCTCACATGATCATCAGCATCTTCATAAGCATGTCCCTTGAAGGTAGGGAACTTGATGTTGATCCTGGAGAGTAGATGAGAAAGATCCTCCATTTGGAGTGGTGTCTCTTCTGACGTATCTGAGGAGAAGTCTAGAGTTCTCCTATACCCCTCTTTTGACAATGGTGTCGCACCCAAATCAATAGATAAATTTAGGGAGGAGAGAGGGAAGGTAGACTCACTAGCCGTGGTTATTGCTAACTTGTTAAAGCTCCTTCGAACACGAAGAGATTCCTTATCTTCTCGTGTATGGGTCATGTACCTATTTGCAATTGCAATAGGGAAAAACACCTCTCACAGAAATGCAAAGATCCCATCGGGTGTGCCAAACTGTAGAGGAGGTACTGGGGTATCCTCTTTTAACAAGATGTAAAGATTAAAGATTAACACTTCCAGTACGTCGCCTACTCAAGGGGGGTTCTCTTTAGGGAAGTATACCCTTTAACATTTCTGTGAGCAGGCAGATACAAAGTTTGCACAGAGTAGTAAATGCTTCAAAAAATATGAACAATATATGACCAAGGAAGACCGTACACTGCTCGACTCAAATCAGATGATTACAAAGTTGGGCAGAATGTTGGATGATGCTCAAAAGTGTAAACTTAGGGCTAACAAGCCACAAGCTTAGGGCTAACAAGCCACCCTAAAAGTAATTCACTCCAGTACAACAGATTCTTCTCATCAATATAAGGGGCCACTGATATGCAGACTACCTCAGAACAATACAAATGGTAAGACTTCTCAAAAGAATCAACCGCACTGAATTTCAGAAAAGGAAGAAAATCCACGGCTACTCTGTTACACTATAGTGCTCATAGCCCTTCACTGAGAGGCCTACCCTCTGTATACACACTATAGAGTAGCTCCCACAGTAGACTTGAAACCACCAAGTGCAAGAGAAGGACCCCTGCACGTATACACGAACCTCTATATCTCTAAAAGTGTACCCCCCCAATATGTGTGTACCCAAATGAGCAAAAATCCCTTGATTTTATAGGCCCTAATAAGCCAAGATCCTTGCCGAATCTTCACGTCCATTGATCACGTGGCGGTTGATTGCCCAAGATTGGAGGGGTAAATCAAATATTCCACTTGATTTGAATTAGATCCACAAAAATAGGTAGTCGCCGTGAATGGTTGGCGGCAACTCCACTTTTTAACAATTACCTTTTACCTTTTCACCTGCCATCCGAGATTCTCATTTTGTGGTTTTGTTATGTCCTCACTGATTTAATCCCGGGCAATTCATATGAAGCCGATGCTTATCCAGTCCTGATGTTCATGTAGTGGTTCACTCATGTGAAGCTTCAAATAGCATTCCTTTGAGCTCCCAAAAGTCATTGTGTCAGCATCACGGGTCATCTCCATACACCATCCTCAAGAATAGTGCCCATCGAACAACTCCACTCGTAAGTATCTGAAGTCATGTATTCCTCCCTTTCTTCATTGTTGAAACATGATATAGAAACCACCTTCAGTGTCATGCGTGCTCTTACTGACCTCATGGGGGTGTGTGTGTAAATGTGAGGGGGTGTGTGCACGAATGACTGTGTGTGTGGGGGAATGTGTGTGTGCGGGTACAATTGTGGTGTGTCTGCATTTTGTGTGAGTACATGTATGTGTTTGTGTGTTTGTGAGTATGTGTATGCTTTTGTATATATGTGAGTGCGAGCGTGTGAGCATGTGTATGTGAGTGTGAAAGTGTGTGTGGATGGAAGTGTGTGTATGTGTGGGTGCACGTGTGTATGTGTGTGCGGGTGGGTGCATGCCTGTGCGTCGGGGTGTGTGTGTTGCGGGGTCTGAGTGTGTATGTGTGTGTGGGTGGGTGTATGTGTATGTGGGTGTGTGTGTGCGGGGGGTGGCACGGAATAGTGCAGGGGGTGGCGGGGGGAAAATTGGGCGGGCTGCGGCTGCGGGAGGAGAGGAGGGGCGGGGGCAGAGCTGCGGGCAGGGAGGAGGGCGGCGTTTATGGCGGAGGGGGCGGGAGGCTATAGCTGAGGAGGTGGGGGGCTTATGGCGGAGGGGGGCGGGGTGAGGACTAGGCGGATTGCGGGGGACAGCGGGTGAGGAGGCGGAGAACTAGGCGGTGAGGGGAGGGAAACTAGGCGGGGAGGGAAGGGAACTAGGCGGGGAGGGGAGGAGAACTAGGCGGGGAGGGGAGGGGTTGGATAGCAGAGCGGAGGGCGGAGCGGAAGGCGGATGGCGGACTAGCGGTGGGCGAAGAGGAAGGCGGAGGCGGATAGAGAGAGAGAGAGAGAGAGAGAGAGAGAGAGAGAGAGAGAGAGAGAGAGAGAGAGAGAGAGAGAGAGAGAGAGAGAGAGAGAGAGAGAGAGAGAGAGAGAGAGAGAGAGAGAGAGAGAGAGAGAGAGAAAAGGATAACAAATCAAGTGAGGTAGCAACAAGAATGAAGACAATAACTGCTCGTATCACGCTTATGTCCATGCAATGGAATGGACTATTCCCTGAAGCTTCATCCCAAGGCATCTGAGAGTTTCCGATTCTACAACAACCAACAAAATTTTAATTGCATGATGCCAATAAATGAGTGTATATGGTGAGTGGAAAGCCTCTGCATTGCAAGACAAATACCCTATCTATGCACCATTTGTTTTTCTAATGCATGAAGAGTATGCATGGTAGGGTCGTATTTCAAGACCATGCATTAAGGCACAATTTGCATTTTTTCCATGCACTCTGAGTGATTGTAAGGCTAATGTATATGCACATTAATTGTATGCGAGGAAGAGCACAAGCCTCATCATCACAAGCTATTACCTTTATTGATTGCACGATGACTTTTATACATGCATTTTAAAAGTATGCATTTTACAGGGGTAACTTCAAGGCCATGCATAAGCCACTTCGTTTTTATACCCATGCACTTGCAGGAATTTGAAGAAAATGACATGAAAATCAAGTGTTAATGATATGAAGAAAACAGGTCTTGGTTGGTGCATCGAGAGGACGCATAGGTTTGGTGGGGGTGAGTGTCGTGAAGATTTTGTCTTCACAATTATTATTCAAAATCAAGAAAGTACCCTTATGTTGTCTCTATCCTTCCAAGTAGTACTTGGATGAGAGTAGTGAGGGTTCATTCATAGAAGATT
The DNA here is from genome assembly GCA_020310875.1 of Ceratopteris richardii. Lineage (NCBI taxonomy): Eukaryota > Viridiplantae > Streptophyta > Polypodiopsida > Polypodiales > Pteridaceae > Ceratopteris > Ceratopteris richardii. Next base: position 123,445,915 of record CM035411.1, read on the forward strand.
TTATCTTCAACGTTCATATGAGAAAAATAGATGTTTTCTTTGATAACAAATATTTTTAAAATTTCAAACATAATGGAGGAAGGAAATATCCATTGCTTCTAGCTACATTCATATGCCACATTTTTCATAGCATCAAATAGCATGTTATTATTTATGCTTACCCTGGAGTTTTCCCATACATTATAATCCACTTCATAATGGATTTGGGCACGGGTTGATCAATCCATAGTTTTCTGATCAATAATGATAGTTCATACATCATGGTATAATAGTATTATGATCCTTGACCTTTACCTTAAAGGTAAAACCAATCCAAGAAGCGGCAGAAGAAAGTAAAGGACATGCATAAAGAAAGGTCGACACAGGAAAACATGCAAGGAAAAGAGCAGTCATCATCTAAAAGAAAACGAAAGACAACTGCGAGTGGGAGAACACGTCTCTTTTTTTTGAGAAGCGCATGTTCTAACAAGGGCGATATATCTCTCGATTGAGTCATGTAGAGGAAAGGGAGGCCAAATCATTGTTCATTATCCGGCACGGAGGTCCATGCTGATATGGAGGAGGAGCTCTCTGTTTTCTTTCTGGGAGGACAGGGGCTGCAGGAGATTTTGAATGCAGAAGTCTCACGGGGGTGATGCTCTGAAGCTTGAATCATACAAAAGTGAAGACAGCTTGCGCAAGAGTTGGGTGTGGCTGATCCTGCACACTGTATGAAGATCATTTAGGAGAGGGGAGGCAAATTAAAGGTTTGGCGGCTGTAACAAAAGAAAAATTGGTTGCTCCGCAGAAAAATAGAAGAGTAAATCTGGATGTCGAGATGACAATAATGCTGAGAACTCAAAGAGAGAAAGATGTGAAAAGTGTTAATACCTTTCCGCACAGATTTGAAGGTACAAACTATTGAGAGCTTGCGCAACAGATATGGATAGCGCCTTGTTTAACCATTGCATCTATATGTTCGTAAATTGTTTGAATTAGGTTTTATCGTTTTAGTTCGAATGGGGGATGGCTAAAATTCTATGAACTAAATGCGTCACTTTAGATTTGCACGGATGTTTTAATGCTGTACAGATCGAACACACCTTTACCATTCTTTTTAATGCGCCAATATCACAAAAATCCTATTGGCCTAAACAATTTTAGAAAAGGTTTAATTAAATCAAGGTAATACTGATGAAGGACGCATGAAATATTGTTTGTTTTTGGGTTTTTTTCGAGAATATAACAGGACAGGTTGAAAGCATGATCGTGAATTGCGATGCAAAAGTGGAGGATTGTTATGGATGAAACTGATATACAGGATGATGCACAATAAGTTGATCAACTAATTAAACCTGTCCTGCGGAAAATGATTGTTGGAATCTTTGTGATAAATCATTCAACGCTGGTGATGTCCAATTAGTTTGAATAATATTTGGTAACTAAAATGATTGCCTATTGGAGTTTCACGTTATGTACGAACGAAAGATTGATTATCTTGAGTACGCGCACAAATTTGCTTTTTCCTGTTAATACATCATCGCTTCTCCATTTCTGCACTTCATCATCAACCATCATTGTGATAGCCTTTCAACACTTCTGAAGCTCAAGAAGATTGCGAAGTGTACTTTACGATAGGAATTTGGATATACTTTTGCATTTATACAGAGATTGGAGGTTTTCCTACTATCAATAGATACAAATTGCTATGCAAATGTCACGTATAATGTGAATGATGGAATACTGTTCTATTTTTGGGTGACATGTTCTCCATGCTAACTTTTGATTGTTATTCTGAGCTAATGTTGCCTTTTATTTGTTTGATTTGTTTTCGCGCATGACTCTGTTCAGATGCCTTAGTAATTGAATTTACATTTTTTTAAGTTTGTAGAGTCATGCGAAAAACAAAAACTGATCAAAAGGTTTTAGCTAATGGTTTAAAAGGAAGTTGCATGTAGGTATTTATCATAATGATTCACACTTGCTGCCATATATAATTCGTCATATAGTATTTCGAATGAGACAAATATTATCGTTTATCTTCTGAAGTTTATAAATACTATGGAGGAATACAAAAGTTCATCTAGTGATTAGCTACGTCGTCACAACGATTAGTGTACTTGAACTAATTAAGAGAGTTTGGTTATCTAATTTACGTACGTTTTTGTCTACTCCAAGCATAGATATAGGCTTCAAATGATCATTTTCGTTGTATACAATTCATCAAACTAAAAGTCTGTAAAAGAGATTGATATAGACATATGATCATAGGTTTATCAACTTATGTGTGAAGTTAAGTGGTTTTGATTTCTTAACATAAACACTTTGATAAATACATTTGGAACTTGTTTATCGAGATATATGGTGTTTTTTCCGATAATTTTTATAAAAGAAAAAGAAATATGTTCCTTATAAATGAATACTTTACTTTTTGTATTTCCAAAGCAATTTTGAAACTCATAACATTTGGAGACTATGGAATGAGGTTTATATTGTCCCAACATTAACTTGACTTCTATCAAAAATATTTTCCTTAAGCAAATATGAGATTCAATGCTTATGTAAATTTTTCTTAATGCATTTGAATAATGGTGAATGGATCTTTCAAAAAGTTTGTTTACTAGTTTCAAGCTAATCTCTTTGTGAGCTCATCTTCTCATTGAGTCTGCACCATACCTGAGATGCTTCAAGCACCCGGCGTGCACCGTGATTTCTAGCGGTCGGCCTGATCCACCGACCATCGCTTTCGCACCTATATTTTGGTGAACCCGACGTGAAACACCACTGCCGGCAATGTCAGGTAACGTATATTTCAATTTTTGTTTATAAATGAGCATTTCTTAAGGGAGTTTTGTGTATTTTTCTCCCTAACAATTAAGAGAGATATGCTAATGGGAGTTTTGTAGTTTTCTCCCTCATAATTAAAAAAACATATGAATTGCAGTTTTGTAGTCTTCTAACTCACAGTTTAAAAACCATATAAACCGGAGTTTTGTAGTTTTCTCCCTCACAATTGAAAAAACATATGAACAAGAGTTTTGTAGTTTTCTCCCTCACAATTAAAAAAAATATATGAACGGGAGTTTTACCATCTCCCTTATTAAAAGATTAGAATGAGCATGAGAGTTTAAAATTAAATTGTTTTTTGTATTAAATGAGTACAAATTATTTGCTAATGTGTATTGATTTGTTTACAGTAATCATCTTTATGAGTTTTTGATAACAGGTATTAATCAAGAGCCACTTCAAGATTTTGAGTTCAAATGGTTGGTAAGGAAGAAAACTACTTTGCGTTGCATATTTATGTTCCATGAAAAATGTTTGTTTTAAAACAAAAAGTTGATTATGGATTGTATATATCTATTATATTTTTTTGAGAATTGATACTTTTCATCTTTTAGGATGTTTAATAAAGTCCAAGAAGTGATGGCAAGATGATGATGTAGATGAAGAAAAGTACAAGAAGTCAAAATATGTTTTAGAAAGTGTTGACAGTGTGTTTCTTTGACTAGAAATCATGAGAACCATTTTCTTATTTGCACCGTGATTTTATAATTGCATCTATAGTATGCATGCTTCAAAATATATATGCACATATTCATGCCCATATGTGCATGTCCAATTGCACAAATAGCAAAAGTGTAATTGCATGATGCAAATCAAATAAGTTTATATGATGAGTAGAAAGCCTCTACATTGAAAGCCAAATACCCTATCTATGCACCATTTGTTTATCTAATGCATGAAGAGTATGCATGGTAGGGTCGTATTTCAAGACCTTGCATTAAGGCACAATTTGCATTTTTTTTCCATGCACTCGGAGTGATTGTAAGGCCAATGTATATGCACATTAATTGTATGCGAGGAAGAGCACAAGCCTCCTCATCTAAAGCTATTTCCCTTATTGATTGCACCACGACTTTTATACATGCATTTTAAAAGTATGCATTTTACAGGGCTAATTTCAAGGCCGTGCATAAGGCACTTTATTTTTATACCCATGCACTTGCAGGAATTTGAAAAAAATGACATGAAAATCAAGTTTTAATGATATGAAGAAAACACGTCTTGGTTGGTGCATCCAGAGGACGCACAGGTTTGGTGGGGGTGAGTGTCATGAAGATTTTGTCTTCACAATTATTATCCAAAATCACAGAAGATTTTATTCTCAACGTTGATCTCAGAAAGTAGATGTTTTCTTTGATAACAAATATTTTCAAAATTTCAAACATAATGGAGGAAGGAAATATCCATTGCTTCTAGCTGCATTCATATGCCACACTTTTTATAGCATCAAATAGCATGTTATTATTTATGCTTACCCTCGAGTTTTCCCATACATTATAATCCACTTCATAATGGATTTTGCCACGGGTTGATCAATCCATAGTTTCCCGATCATTGATTGGTACCTCATGGTATAATAGTATTATGATGCTTGACCTTTACCTTAAAGGTAAAACCAATCCAAGAAGCGGCAGAAGAACGTAATGGACATGCATAAAGAAAGGTCGACACAGGAAAACATGCAAGGAAAAGAGAAGTCGTCATCTAAAAGAAAAGGAAAGATAACTGCGAGCGGGAGCACACGTCTCTTTTTTTTGGGAAGCGCATGTTCTAAGAAGGGGGATATATCTCTGGATTGAGTCAGGCAGAGGAGAGGGAGGCCAAATCATTGTTCATTATCTGGCACGGAGGTCCATGCTGATATGGAGGAGGAGCTCTCTCTTTCCTTTCTGGGAGGACTGGGGCTGCAGGAGAGCTTGCATGCAGAAGTCTGAGGGGGGTGATGCTCTGAAGATTGGATGATACAAAACTGAAGACAGCTTGCGCAACAGTTGAGTGTGGCTGATCGTCCACACTGTATGAAGACCATTTAGGAGAGGGGAGGCATCTTAAAGGTTTGGCGGCTGTAAGAAAAGAAAAATTGGCTGCTGCGTAGACAAATAAAAGAGTAAAAGTGGATGTCGAGATGATAATAATGTTGAGAAGTCAAAGAGAGGAAGATGTGAAAAGTGTTGATACCTTCCCACACAGATTTGAAGATACAAACTATTGAGAGCTTGCACAACAGATATGGATAGCGCCTTGTTTAACCATTGAATGTATATGTTCGTAATTGTTTCAATTAAGTTTTATCGTTTTAGTTTGAATGGGGGATGGCTAAAATTCTATGAACTAAATGCGTCAGTTTACATTTGCACGGATGTTTTAGTGCTGTACAGATCGAACACACCTTTACCTTCATTTTTAATGCGCCAATATCACAAAAATCCTATTGGCCTAAACAATTCCAAAAAAGGTTTAATTAAATCAAGGTAATACTGATGAAGGACACATGAAATATTGTTTGTTTTTGGGGTTTTTTCGAGAATATAACAGGACAGGTTGAAAACATGATCGTGAATTGCGATGTAAAAGTGGAGGATTGTTATGGATGATGCACAATAAGTTGATCAACTAATTAAACCTTGTGCCTGAGGAAAATGATTGTTGGATTGATTTTTGCACGCTGAGATCTTTCTTGTTTTGAATCGGTTTGCTTTTTGGAATCTTTGTGATAAGTCATTCCACGCTGGTGATTTCCAATTAGTTTGAATAATATTTGGTAACTAAAACGATTGCCGAACGAAGGATTGATTACCTTGAGTACGCTCAAAAATTTGCTTTTTCCTGTTAATACATCATCGCTTCTCCATTTCTGCACTTCATCATCAACCATCATTGTGATAGCCTTTCAACACTTTTGAAGCTCAAGAAGATTGCGAAGTGTACTTTACGATAGGAATTTGGATATACTTTTGCATTTATACAGAGATTGGAGGTTTTCCTACTATCAATAGATACAAACTGCTATGCAAATGTCACGTATAATGTGAATGATGGAATACTGTTCTATTTTTGGGTGACATGTTCTCCATGCTAACTTTTGATTGTTATTCTGAGCTAATGTTGCCTTTTATTTGTTTGATTTGTTTTCGCGCATGACTCTGTTCAGATGCCTTAGTAATTGAATTTACATTTTTTTAAGTTTATAGAGTCATGCGAAAAACAAAAACTGATCAAAAGGTTTTAGCTAATGGTTTAAAAGGAAGTTGCATGTAGGTATTTATCAAAATGATTCACACTTGCTGCCATATATAATTCGTCATATAGTATTTCGAATGAGACAAATATTATCGTTTATCTTCTGAAGTTTATAAATACTATGGAGGAATACAAAAGTTCATCTAGTGATTAGCTACGTCGTCACAACGATTAGTGTACTTGAACTAATTAAGAGAGTTTGGTTATCTAATTTACGTACGTTTTTGTCTACTCCAAGCATAGATATAGGCTTCGAATGATGATTTTCGTTGTATACAATTCATCAAACTAAAAGTCTGTAAAAGAGATTGATATAGACATATGATCATAGGTTTATCAACTTATGTGTGAAGTTAAGTGGTTTTGATAAATACATTTGGAACTTGTTTATCGAGATATATGGTGTTTTTTCCGATAATTTTTATAAAAGAAAAAGAAATATGTTCCTTATAAATGAATACTTTACTTTTTGTATTTCCAAAGCAATTTTGAAACTCATAACATTTGGAGACTATGGAATGAGGTTTATATTGTCCCAACATTAACTTGACTTCTATCAAAAATATTTTCCTTAAGCAAATATGAGATTCAATGCTTATGTAAATTTTTCTTAATGCATTTGAATAATGGTGAATGGATCTTTCAAAAAGTTTGTTTACTAGTTTCAAGCTAATCTCTTTGTGAGCTCATCTTCTCATTGAGTCTGCACCATACCTGAGATGCTTCAAGCACCCGGCGTGCACCGTGATTTCTAGCGGTCGGCCTGATCCACCGACCATCGCTTTCGCACCTATATTTTGGTGAACCCGACGTGAAACACCACTGCCGGCAATGTCAGGTAACGTATATTTCAATTTTTGTTTATAAATGAGCATTTCTTAAGGGAGTTTTGTGTATTTTTCTCCCTAATAATTAAGAGAGATATGCTAATGGGAGTTTTGTAGTTTTCTCCCTCATAATTAAAAAAACATATGAATTGCAGTTTTGTAGTCTTCTAACTCACAGTTTAAAAACCATATAAACCGGAGTTTTGTAGTTTTCTCCCTCACAATTGAAAAAACATATGAACAAGAGTTTTGTAGTTTTCTCCCTCACAATTAAAAAAAATATATGAACGGGAGTTTTACCATCTCCCTTATTAAAAGATAGAATGAGCATGAGAGTTTAAAATTAAATTGTTTTTTGTATTAAATGAGTACAAATTATTTGCTAATGTGTATTGATTTGTTTACAGTAATCATCTTTATGAGTTTTTGATAACAGGTATTAATCAAGAGCTAGTTCAAGATTTTGAGTTCAAATGGTTGGTAAGGAAGAAAACTACTTTGCGTTGCATATTTATGTTCCATGAAAAATGTTTGTTTAAAAACAAAAAGTTGATTATGGATTGTATATATCTATTATATTTTTTTGAGAATTGATACTTTTCATCTTTTAGGATGTTTAATAAAGTCCAAGAAGTGATGGCAAGATGATGATGTAGATGAAGAAAAGTACAAGAAGTCAAAATATGTTTTAGAAAGTGTTGACAGTGTATTTCTTTGACTAGAAATCATGAGAACCATTTTCTTATTTGCACCGTGATTTTATAATTGCATCTATAGTATGCATGCTTCAAAATATATATGCACATATTCATGCCCATATGTGCACGTCCAATTGCACAACTAGCAAAAGTGTAATTGCATGATGCAAATCAAATAAGTTTATATGATGAGTAGAAAGCCTCTACATTGAAAGCCAAATACCCTATCTATGCACCATTTGTTTATCTAATGCATGAAGAGTATGCATGGTAGGGTCGTATTTCAAGACCTTGCATTAAGGCACAATTTGCATTTTTTTTCCATGCACTCGGAGTGATTGTAAGGCCAATGTATATGCACATTAATTGTATGCGAGGAAGAGCACAAGCCTCATCATCTGAAGCTATTTCCCTTATTGATTGCACCACGACTTTTATACATGCATTTTACAGGGCTAATTTCAAGGCCGTGCATAAGGCACTTTATTTTTATACCCATGCACTTGCAGGAATTTGAAAAAAATGACATGAAAATCAAGTTTTAATGATATGAAGAAAACACGTCTTGGTTGGTGCATCCAGAGGACGCACAGGTTTGGTGGGGGTGAGTGTCATGAAGATTTTGTCTTCACAATTATTATCCAAAATCACAGAAGATTTTATTCTCAACGTTGATCTCAGAAAGTAGATGTTTTCTTTCATAACAAATATTTTCAAAATTTCAAACATAATGGAGGAAGGAAATATCCATTGCTTCTAGCTGCATTCATATGCCACACTTTTTATAGCATCAAATAGCATGTTATTATTTATGCTTACCCTCGAGTTTTCCCATACATTATAATCCACTTCATAATGGATTTGGCCACGGGTTGATCAATCCATAGTTTCCCGATCAATAATGATGATTGGTACCTCATGGTATAATAGTATTATGATGCTTGACCTTTACCTTAAAGGTAAAACCAATCCAAGAAGCGGCAGAAGAACGTAATGGACATGCATAAAGAAAGGTGGACACAGGAAAACATGCAAGGAAAAGAGAAGTCGTCATCTAAAAGAAAAGGAAAGATAACTCCGAGCGGGAGCACACGTCTCTTTTTTTTGGGAAGCGCATGTTCTAAGAAGGGGGATATATCTCTGGATTGAGTCAGGCAGAGGAGAGGGAGGCCAAATCATTGTTCATTATCTGGCACGGAGGTCCATGCTGATATGGAGGAGGAGCTCTCTCTTTCCTTTCTGGGAGGACTGGGGCTGCAGGAGAGTTTGCATGCAGAAGTCTAAGGGGGGTGATGCTCTGAAGATTGGATGATACAAAACTGAAGACAGCTTGCACAACAGTTGAGTGTGGCTGATCGTCCACACTGTATGAAGACCATTTAGGAGAGGGGAGGCATCTTAAAGGTTTGGCGGCTGTAAGAAAAGAAAAATTGGCTGCTGCGTAGACAAATAAAAGAGTAAAAGTGGATGTCGAGATGATAATAATGTTGAGAAGTCAAAGAGAGGAAGATGTGAAAAGTGTTGATACCTTCCCACACAGATTTGAAGATACAAACTATTGAGAGCTTGCACAACAGATATGGATAGCGCCTTGTTTAACCATTGAATGTATATGTTCGTAATTGTTTCAATTAAGTTTTATCGTTTTAGTTTGAATGGGGGATGGCTAAAATTCTATGAACTAAATGCGTCAGTTTAGATTTGCACGGATGTTTTAGTGCTGTACAGATCGAACACACCTTTACCTTCATTTTTAATGCGCCAATATCACAAAAATCCTATTGGCCTAAACAATTCCAGAAAAGGTTTAATTAAATCAAGGTAATACTGATGAAGGACGCATGAAATTTTGTTTGTTTTTGGGGTTTTTTCGAGAATATAACAGGACAGGTTGAAAACATGATCGTGAATTGCGATGTAAAAGTGGAGGATTGTTATGGATGATGCACAATAAGTTGATCAACTAATTAAACCTTGTGCCTGAGGAAAATGATTGTTGGATTGATTTTTGCACGCTGAGATCTTTCTTGTTTTGAATCGGTTTGCTTTTTGGAATCTTTGTGATAAGTCATTCCACGCTGGTGATTTCCAATTAGTTTGAATAATATTTGGTAACTAAAACGATTGCCGAACGAAGGATTGATTACCTTGAGTACGCTCAAAAATTTGCTTTTTCCTGTTAATACATCATCGCTTCTCCATTTCTGCACTTCATCATCAACCATCATTGTGATAGCCTTTCAACACTTTTGAAGCTCAAGAAGATTGCGAAGTGTACTTTACGATAGGAATTTGGATATACTTTTGCATTTATACAGAGATTGGAGGTTTTCCTACTATCAATAGATACAAATTGCTATGCAAATGTCACGTATAATGTGAATGATGGAATACTGTTCTATTTTTGGGTGACATGTTCTCCATGCTAACTTTTGATTGTTATTCTGAGCTAATGTTGCCTTTTATTTGTTTGATTTGTTTTCGCGCATGACTCTGTTCAGATGCCTTAGTAATTGAATTTACATTTTTTTAAGTTTATAGAGTCATGCGAAAAACAAAAACTGATCAAAAGGTTTTAGCTAATGGTTTAAAAGGAAGTTGCATGTAGGTATTTATCATAATGATTCACACTTGCTGCCATATATAATTCGTCGTATAGTATTTCGAATGAGACAAATATTATCGTTTATCTTCTGAAGTTTATAAATACTATGGAGGAATACAAAAGTTCATCTAGTGATTAGCTACGTCGTCACAACGATTAGTGTACTTGAACTAATTAAGAGAGTTTGGTTATCTAATTTACGTACGTTTTTGTCTACTCCAAGCATAAATATAGGCTTCGAATGATGATTTTCGTTGTATACAATTCATCAAACTAAAAGTCTGTAAAAGAGATTGATATAGACATATGATCATAGGTTTATCAACTTATGTGTGAAGTTAAGTGGTTTTGATTTCTTAACATAAACACTTTGATAAATACATTTGGAACTTGTTTATCGAGATATATGGTGTTTTTTCCGATAATTTTTATAAAAGAAAAAGAAATATGTTCCTTATAAATGAATACTTTACTTTTTGTATTTCCAAAGCAATTTTGAAACTCATAACATTTGGAGACTATGGAATGAGGTTTATATTGTCCCAACATTAACTTCACTTCTATCAAAAATATTTTCCTTAAGCAAATATGAGATTCAATGCTTATGTAAATTTTTCTTAATGCATTTGAATAATGGTGAATGGATCTTTCAAAAAGTTTGTTTACTAGTTTCAAGCTAATCTCTTTGTGATCTCATCTTCTCATTGAGTCTGCACCATACCTGAGATGCTTCAAGCACCCGCCGTGCACCGTGATTTCTAGCGGTCGGCCTTATCCACCGACCATCGCTTTCGCACCTATATTTTGGTGAACCCGACGTGAAACACCACTGCCGGCAATGTCAGGTAACGTATATTTCAATTTTTGTTTATAAATGAGCATTTCTTAAGGGAGTTTTGTGTATTTTTCTCCCTAACAATTAAGAGAGATATGCTAATGGGAGTTTTGTAGTTTTCTCCCTCATAATTAAAAAAACATATGAATTGCAGTTTTGTAGTCTTCTAACTCACAGTTTAAAAACCATATAAACCGGAGATTTGTAGTTTTCTCCCTCACAATTGAAAAAACATATGAACAAGAGTTTTGTAGTTTTCTCCCTCACAATTAAAAAAAATATATGAACGGGGGTTTTACCATCTCCCTTATTAAAAGATTAGAATGAGCATGAGAGTTTAAAATTAAATTGTTTTTTGTATTAAATGAGTACAAATTATTTGCTAATGTGTATTGATTTGTTTACAGTAATCATCTTTATGAGTTTTTGATAACAGGTATTAAGCAAGAGCCAGTTCAAGATTTTGAGTTCAAAAGGTTGGTAAGGAAGTAAACTACTTTGCGTTGCATATTTATGTTCCATGAAAAATGTTTGTTTTAAAACAAAAAGTTGATTATGGATTGTATATATCTATTATATTTTTTTGAGAATTGATACTTTTCATCTTTTAGGATGTTTAATAAAGTCCAAGAAGTGATGGCAAGATGATGATGTAGATGAAGAAAAGTACAAGAAGTCAAAATATGTTTTAGAAAGTGTTGACAGTGTGTTTCTTTGACTAGAAATCATGAGAACCATTTTCTTATTTGCACCGTGATTTTATAATTGCATCTATAGTATGCATGCTTCAAAATATATATGCACATATTCATGCCCATATGTGCACGTCCAATTGCACAACTAGCAAAAGTGTAATTGCATGATGCAAATCAAATAAGTTTATATGATGAGTAGAAAGCCTCTACATTGAAAGCCAAATACCCTATCTATGCACCATTTGTTTATCTAATGCATGAAGAGTATGCATGGTAGGGTCGTATTTCAAGACCTTGCATTAAGGCACAATTTGCATTTTTTTTCCATGCACTCGGAGTGATTGTAAGGCCAATGTATATGCACATTAATTGTATGCGAGGAAGAGCACAAGCCTCATCATCTGAAGCTATTTCCCTTATTGACTGCACCACGACTTTTATACATGCATTTTAAAAGTATGCATTTTACAGGGCTAATTTCAAGGCCGTGCATAAGGCACTTTATTTTTATACCCATGCACTTGCAGGAATTTGAAAAAAATGACATGAAAATCAAGTTTTAATGATATGAAGAAAACACGTCTTGGTTGGTGCATCCAGAGGACGCACAGGTTTGGTGGGGGTGAGTGTCATGAAGATTTTGTCTTCACAATTATTATCCAAAATCACAGAAGATTTTATTCTCAACGTTGATCTCAGAAAGTAGATGTTTTCTTTCATAACAAATATTTTCAAAATTTCAAACATAATGGAGGAAGGAAATATCCATTGCTTCTAGCTGCATTCATATGCCACACTTTTTATAGCATCAAATAGCATGTTATTATTTATGCTTACCCTCGAGTTTTCCCATACATTATAATCCACTTCATAATGGATTTGGCCACGGGTTGATCAATCCATAGTTTCCCGATCAATAATGATGATTGGTACCTCATGGTATAATAGTATTATGATGCTTGACCTTTACCTTAAAGGTAAAACCAATCCAAGAAGCGGCAGAAGAACGTAATGGACATGCATAAAGAAAGGTCGACACAGGAAAACATGCAAGGAAAAGAGAAGTCGTCATCTAAAAGAAAAGGAAAGATAACTCCGAGCGGGAGCACACGTCTCTTTTTTTTGGGAAGCGCATGTTCTAAGAAGGGGGATATATCTCTGGATTGAGTCAGGCAGAGGAGAGGGAGGCCAAATCATTGTTCATTAGCTTGCACGGAGGTCCATGCTGATATGGAGGAGGAGCTCTCTCTTTCCTTTCTGGGAGGACTGGGGCTGCAGGAGAGTTTGCATGCAGAAGTCTGAGGGGGGTGATGCTCTGAAGATTGGATGATACAAAACTGAAGACAGCTTGCGCAACAGTTGAGTGTGGCTGATCGTCCACACTGTATGAAGACCATTTAGGAGAGGGGAGGCATCTTAAAGGTTTGGCGGCTGTAAGAAAAGAAAAATTGGCTGCTGCGTAGACAAATAAAAGAGTAAAAGTGGATGTCGAGATGATAATAATGTTGAGAAGTCAAAGAGAGGAAGATGTGAAAAGTGTTGATACCTTCCCACACAGATTTGAAGATACAAACTATTGAGAGCTTGCACAACAGATATGGATAGCGCCTTGTTTAACCATTGAATGTATATGTTCGTAATTGTTTCAATTAAGTTTTATCATTTTATTTTGAATGGGGGATGGCTAAAATTCTATGAACTAAATGCGTCAGTTTAGATTTGCACGGATGTTTTAGTGCTGTACAGATCGAACACACCTTTACCTTCATTTTTAATGCGCCAATATCACAAAAATCCTATTGGCCTAAACAATTCCAGAAAAGGTTTAATTAAATCAAGGTAATACTGATGAAGGACGCATGAAATATTGTTTGTTTTTGGGGTTTTTTCGAGAATATAACAGGACAGGTTGAAAACATGATCGTGAATTGCGATGTAAAAGTGGAGGATTGTTATGGATGATGCACAATAAGTTGATCAACTAATTAAACCTTGTGCCTGAGGAAAATGATTGTTGGATTGATTTTTGCACGCTGAGATCTTTCTTGTTTTGAATCGGTTTGCTTTTTGGAATGTTTGTGATAAGTCATTCCAAGCTGGTGATTTCCAATTAGTTTGAATAATATTTGGTAACTAAAACGATTGCCGAACGAAGGATTGATTACCTTGAGTACGCTCAAAAACTTGCTTTTTCGTGTTAATACATCATCGCTTCTCCATTTCTGCACTTCATCATCAACCATCATTGTGATTCATAATGATTCACACTTGCTCCCATATATAATTCTTCATATAGTATTTCGAATGAGAGAAATATTATCGTTTATCTTCTGAAGTTCATAAATGCTATGGAGGAATACAAAAGTTCATCTAGTGATTAGCTACATGGTCACAACGATTAGTGTACTTGAACTAATTACGAGAGTTTGATTATCTAATTTCTGTACGATTGTGTCTACTCCAAGCATAGATATAGGCTTCCAATGATGATTTTCGTTGTATACAATTCATCAAACTTAAAGTCTGTCAAAGAGATTGATATAGACATATGATCATAGGTTTATCAACTTATGTGTGAAGTTAAGTGGTTTTGGTTTATTAACATAAACACTTTGATAAATACATTTGGAACTTGTTTATCGAGATATATGGTGTTTTTTCAATAATTTTTATAAAAGAAAAAGAAATATGTTCCTTATAAATGAATACTTTAATTTTTGTATTTCCAAAGCTATTTTGAAACTCATAACACTTGGAGACTATGGAATGAGGTTTGTATTATCACAACATTAACTTGAATTTCTATCAAAAATATTTTCCTTAAGCAAATATGAGTTTTAATGCTTATGTAAATTTTTCTTAATGCATTTGAATAATGGTGAATGGATCTTTCAAAAAGTTTGTTTACTAGTTTCAAGTTAATCTCTTATTGAGCTCATCTTCTTATTGAGTCTGCACCATACCTGAGATGCTTCAAGCACCCGGCGTGCACCGAGATTTCTAGCGGTCGGCCTGATCCACCGACCGTCGCTTTCGCACCTACATTTTGGTGAACCCGACGTGAAACACCACGGCCCCACAATCTCAGGTAACGTGTATTTCAATTTCAGTTTATAAATGAGCATGTTCTTAAAGGACTTTTTTTTTTTTTTTATAAAGGAAGTTCGGCAATAGCCTACTCTCCCGGACTTCAATTAAATTAAGAAACAAAGGTACAATAGAAGGGGACTAGTGCCCACGGGACCCCCCAAATCCCACAAAGCAGGGGAAGCTTGATTGAATCCTAGGTTGCATTACAGAGAAGGTTAATCACCCTCTCATCGCCCTCATGCGGGGCCCACTTGGGTTTGAGCTTGTTGTTGATCAAAAGGAGGACTTGATGGTGCCTGAAGGGGGGGGACTTCTTACTGTTAACAATCCTTTTGCCGAGGAGGAATAGTGATTTCTCAATCGACCACTCCCTGGGGGGATCGCCGAAGTTGAGAGCACACCTCTCCCGCCAAATTTTCCACAGGACTTCCCCTCTGATGGCGTTCCAGAGTGTCGCAGAGCAGCCGATCGCTTCTCCCAAAAGGACTTGTTTCCAACTAAGCTGTTTTTGAAGTCTGATTTTCATTCCAACCGTCTGCCAGATTTTGTAGGAGTTGGGGCAAGTGAGGAAGATGTGTGGGACATCTTCGATAGCACGGTGGCAGCGTTTGCACCAAGGAGGGATCCCACAAAGTTTGCTAGCCTTATGGTTGGTCCAAATTCCTCGATGAAGAATTTGCCATAAGAGGACAGACTTCTTAATCTCTATAAGGGGGTGCCAGATACCCATGAACTTCATGCCCCACCGAAGCCGCGTCCAAGACAGGCACCACTTCTTGTTGAGGCTGATCTAGAGGTCAACCGTTTCTTTGATGTTCGGGATTTTGAGTAGTTTATTTCCATTGTGCCATTTGAGACCAAGCGAGTTCGGTGTGTCGTGTCCCATGAGAAGGCGAGTCTTGTGACGATCCCAAGCGAGACATCTGCTTTGCAAGGTGTTCCATTCTTCGTAGGAGATGTTTATGCGAGGGTCAATATCCTCGAAGTTGATCCAGCTGTTGGTATCATGTTTCCAGAGGTGTTTCCATTTTTTGAATCCTTTGTTCCATAACTTCTTGGCATTTTGAATGTTCCACGACTCCACACTCCGGATGCCATGTATCGGAAACCAGATAGAGTCGTTTTGTCTGATTCCGGCCGCCCACTTCCAGTCCTCACTAATTCTTGTGAAGCTTTTGACTTTATTCCATCCCTTCCAAAGGGAGCACACGAGATTGGAGCCTTTCGGGAAGACGGGGATCGGGGAGAATAGCAGGGTCATGATGTCAAGATTCTTCCAGTTCGGGAACCCCTTGAGGGCCAACTCATTCTTGTTTCTGAAGATCAGCTTGGCCCACGAGGCCTCCCTATTGCACCAAGCCTTAATCATCCATTTGGCTGCCAGTTTGTTAGCCATACACCCAATGTCCAGGATACCAAGCCCCCCGCTATCTCTAGGGCTAGTGCAGATGGCCCATTTTATTTTAGGCACCCCCCTTCTGTTATGATCGCCCGTCCAAAGAAAGTTTCTACAAATACTATTCAGTTTGGACAGGCCTTGCTCATTCGGTCTCCAACAAGAAAGGAAATAGATGGTAGAAGAGAGGAGGAACGTGTTGATAACCATCGCATGTCCAGCGAGATTGATTTGCATACCTTTCCAATAGTTAAGCTTGTTTTCGAGTTTGGCCAGCAACCAGTTCCATCGCTGCTCCATAGAGACGCCAAACCCCAAGGGGATTCCAAGAAGTCGAAAGATTTGGCCCTGCGGAATGATTTGACAGCCATGATCGATGAGAAGGCCAGGATGATGTCCCACAATAGCCCTAAAGGCGGTCTTAGAGTGGTTGATTTTGGATCCAGAGGCATCACAAAAGGTAGCAGGACACCTCCAGAAAGTCTCCAGGCTGGTATTATCATTGTGAACGAACGCGTTCATATCATCGGCAAAAAGTCTCATGATGATTTGACTGTGGTCGTGAGGCAGCCGGAGGCCTTTGATATTGCCAGCCTCCACATGATGTGCCACAAGTCTGCTCAGCCCCTCAGTGGCGATGGCAAAAAGAAGGGGGGCCAGAGGGCACCCTTGTCTAATAGATCTTTTAAGATGGATCTCCTTCGAAAGTTTGCCGTTAACGTTAATTTGGGTCGTTGCGTTTCCGAGAAGGGTCGCGATCATCTTGGTGAGTTTCTGACTACATCCGAGATCTTGAAGCGACTGCAGAATATAGTCCCATTCTAGCCTGTCGTAGGCTTTGTCAAAGTCGATCTTGAGGAAAACCACATCTTGATTAGACTCATTTGCAAATTGAATACCTTCCCAAATATCCATAATGGTTTCCAGGATAGACCTGCCTTTGATGAAACCTTTTTGGTCCTCACTAAGCCAAGATCTCAGGTGGCACGAGAGTCTGTTGGCGATGACTTTGGCGATGATCTTGTATCCTGTTTGGAGCATCGTAATAGGCCGCCAGTTCTCGATTCTGTTCTTTTCCCCCTTCTTGTGTATCAACTTGATAATTCCATTATTTAGACAAGAAGGAAGAGCACCAAACTTTAGCGCTTCTTGCCAAACCATCCGAAGAGGGGTGGCAACCACCAGCTTGAAGGATTTAAAGAACTCGTTAGTGAGTCCGTCGGGTCCCGGGCTTTTACCGAGAGGGAGGGCATCAATGACCTCAATGATTTCTGATTCAGAGATAGGGGCATGAAGCAGGGAGTGGAGGTTGGGTGGTATTCTCCGGGGGGAAACCCTAGAAATGGCAGCCATACAGTCCCTTCTATTGTGGGAGAGGGGGTTCGAGGTTCCCAGGAGTCTCGTGAAGTGCCCTTCGATGATGCCAAGATTATCTTCTTCCGAATTGCATACATTGCCATGTGGATCTAGCAGTAGGGGGATCGATTCTCTGTTGTGTTTCCTTTTAAGGATACTGCACATCTCTTTGGTGGGTTTGTCGGCTTTGCCAGCCCACCACTCTTTGAAGAAGATTTGCAAGTTTTTCCTTTGTATTTCTTCCTCGTATCTCAACGCTGCTCTGATTTTTCGGAGACCTTTCTGGGCTTGGTGTTTTCCTTTGTTCACTTCCTCCTCGAGGCGCCAGAGTCTGCGGTAAAGAGCTTCCCTACGAGCCCGCCGCACAGTCTCGAGCATCTTCTTAGTTCTGATCATGATCTTACGAGACTTGTCGACCGCACTCTCCAGCACTTGGCTGGGGCCAAGCCAGAGGTGAACGCCACCTTCCACACATCGGCAATCCCTTGATGGACGGAGGGGAGAGAGAAGGTGGTTGCGTTGGCATGGAACCACGGAGCCTTGCGGATCTTGTTGGAAGGTTGAAAAGTGATAACGATCGGGTAGTGGTCAGAGATAGTGAGGTCAGTGCGTTGCGTGATGGTAGGGTGGCCCCACTGATAAGTAAAACTCTGAGAGATGTAGCATCTACCGAGTCTAGCTTTCCTCAGGTCCTCGCCCGCTTGGAGATTCGACCAAGAAAAGCCATTCGAGTCTTTGAATTCAACCAAATCCGAGTGGAGTTTGGTCATGTCCCACGTTTCTTTCTCCCGACTGTCGATGACCCTGCCCTTGCCCATCCATCTTTCCATAGGGTCCTCCACCATGTTGAAGTCTCCACATATAAGCACTTTGTGGGGAAGCGAGTCTAAGGAAGCCCAAGTGTTCAGTCTCTCCAAATCCCCGTTAGGGGCGTACAAAGAAACCATAGTAACACAAAGAGGAGCACCAAAAGAAACAGCAATCCAACGGTGACTTACATCTTCAATGGAGTTCTCAAGCTTTTCAAACCAGAGTTGTTTAACACCGATAACCGTTCCTCCAGACCCCCGCTGGTGCTTCGTTGGGATCCACACATGGGCCGAGGAGACCTGTCTGAGCCGTTTCTGGAGGTCTTCTCCGTCAATTTTAATCTCTTGAATACATATAAAGTCTGGGTTTAAGCTAATGTTGCGAAGCCATTGACCAATGATGGTCGCTCTTGAGGGGTCGGTTAGCCCTCTAGCATTTAGCGAGATGACAATCATTTTTGTATTGATCCCTCTTTGCGGGAGGGAGCTTTGTCCTTTCTTCTCTTGGCTTCATCTTTCTTTTTCGTTGGGATCTGATCCCGACTTAGAAATCGGTTCTTCTGGGGGCTTTTCCAGGGTAACTCCATAGGTTGTTTTCCTTTGCGGGATGCCCCTTGCTGGGGAGACTTGGGCCCCGTGCTCGGCACCGTTTGTGGGATCGTCGATCCAATGATGGAACTTTCACTATCCATGTTGTCTTCATTACTAGTGGTGAAACCATCTTCTTTGCTTGTAGTGTGGGTTTCTTTATTGTCAGGGATCTCTAGGGCTTTGTCGTAGGTGTCTACCTCAAGTAGCTTCCCACCTGGGTAGTCAAGCTCATTGATCTCCTTTCCTAGGTTGCAATACAGATTGCTGTAGGGGGTAAGTGGAAGGTTGTTTCTCTCACCGTTAGCCCTAGGGCTTCTTTTCCTTCTTCTTCTAACTTCAATAAAGCCATCAGCATCAGCTTGTGGATTAAGGAGGCCCTTGCCTTCCCCTTCCTTGGTCGAGTGGGTCAAATTGCCAATGTTGTCTTGAGCAGTTTTGGAGGCTTCTTGAAAT
Organism: Ceratopteris richardii; assembly: GCA_020310875.1. Lineage (NCBI taxonomy): Eukaryota > Viridiplantae > Streptophyta > Polypodiopsida > Polypodiales > Pteridaceae > Ceratopteris > Ceratopteris richardii. The sequence goes on from CM035411.1 coordinate 123,465,336, forward strand.
CGCTTGTTTTTTTGCCTGAAAGGGCAATCTTTAATCCTGTGACCTTGTTGGCTACAACGGAAGCACGCGTTGGGAAGGTTTTTGTAGGTGAGGTCCTGTTCCCATACATCTCCTTCGCCCATGTCCACTTTGATCATTGACGGAAGCGGCGAACTGAGGTCGGCCTCGACACAGATTTGGGGGTGCCACCTAGCATTGAACGAGTGTCTTGCACCTTCATAGATGAGACCACCAATGTCTTCGCGTGAAGCCAGCGGCTTGCCGATAGGAGAGACAATGTCCCACACGAAGTTGTACAAGAAGTAAGGAAGGTTAGGGAGCTCAACCCAAAGAGGGTACCTAAGCGATTTCGATTTGTCGGGAGTAAAGTCCGGGGACCATCTGAATAGGCACAGGGTCGCCCGACCGAACTGCCAAGTACCAACGCTAAGGGCTTGGAACGCCATCTCTTCATTTTCAAAGACTAGCAGCATGTGGTTCGCTGGTAAGAACTGACATTTGCTAACAATTAGTCCTCGAGGGAACCACTCTTTTCGGAGCCATTGTCGCACAGTTTCGAGCGGGGGCCTAGGGCCAAACACTTGGCCGACGAGGCAAACTTTCTTGAGCTCCTCCTGAGCAGACAGAACTGCAGGTCTACTGAGGGATACGATGGGGGATTCAACACTTTCGGAAATATGCACCGGCGATAACTTCCCCACCCGCGACACTCGGGCTCCGGCGACACTCCGAAGGTTTCCCCGCCTGCGGCACCTGCGCTTCGGCGACACACCGCAAGCTTCCCCGCGACACACGGGCAACGACCCGCGACACTTGGGCTCCGGCGACACTTCGAAAACCCCCCCGCCCGCGACGCCCGCACTCCGACGACACGTCGCAAGCTCCCCCGCGACACTTGGGCTCCGGCGACACACCGCCAGCCTCCCCGCGACACACTGCCGCCCGCGAGAGAGGGATTTCACGTCGAGCTTGTGGCGCTGCTACGGCGGAACGACTTCAGAGAGGTAGCCAAGTGCAGAAGCATGTGCGGACCACAGAATCCATAGCGGCAATAAGAAGGAGCGCCATTGCTGTTAATGTCGGAATACTGAAGCTGCGCCATCGCTCAGAAGACCATTGCCATCACCGAAGAGGTAAGCTGTTAATTGTTCTTAAAGGACTTTTGTGTATTTTTCTCCCTCACAATTAAAAAAGATATGCTAATGGGAGTTTTTTAGTTTTCTCCCTCATAATTAAAAAAATATATGAATGGGAGTTTTGTAGTTTTCTAACTCACAATTTGAAAAACATATGAATGGGAGTTTTGTAGTTTTCTCCCTCACAATTGAAAAAACATATGAACGAGAGTTTTGTAGTTTTCTCCCTCACAATTAAAAAAAAACAAATGAATGGGACTTTTATCATATCCCTCATCAAAAGGTAAGAATGAGCATGAGAGTTTAAAATTAAATTGTTTCTTGTATTAAATGACTACAAATTATTTTCTAATGTGTATTGATTTGTTTACAATAATCATCTTTATGAGTTTTTGATAACAGTTATTAATCAAGAGCTAGTTCAAGATTTTGAGTTCAAATGTTTTGTAAGGAAGAAAATTACTTTGCGTTGCATATTTATGTTCCATGAAAAATGTTTGTTTTAAAACAAAAAGTTGATTATGGATTGTATATATCTATAATATTTTTTTGAGAATTGATACTTTTCATCTTTTAGTATGTTTAATAAAGTCCAAGAAGTGATGGCAAGATGTTGATGCAGATGAAGAAAAGTACAAGAAGTCAAAATACGTTTTAGAAAGCATTGAGAGTGTGTTGCTTTGACTAAAAATCATGAGAACCATTTTCTTATTTGCACCGTGATTTTATAATTGCATCTATAGTACGCATGCTTCAAAATATATATGCACATATTCATGCCTATATGTGCACGTCCAGTTGCACAACCAACAAAATTGTAATGGCATGATTCAAATCAAATAAGTTTATATGGTGAGTGGAAAGTCTCTACATTGAAAGCCAAATACCCTATCTATGCACCATTTGTTTTTCTAATGCATGAAAAGTATGCATGGTAGGGTCGTATTTCAAGACCTTGCATTAAGGCACAATTTGCATTTTCTTCCATGCACTCTGAGTGATTGTTAGGCTAATGTATATGCGCATTAATTGTATGCAAGGAAGAGCACAAGCCTCATCATCACTCCTTTATTGATTGCACCATGACTTTTATACATGCATTTTAAAAGTATGCATTTACAGGGCTAGTTTCAAGGCCTTGCATAAGGCACTTTGTTTTTGTACCCATGCACTTGCAGGAATTTGAAGAAAATGACATGAAAATCAAGTTTTAATGATATGAGGAAAACAGGTCTTGGTTGGTGCATCCAGACGAGGCACAGGTTTGGTGGGGGTGAGTGTCAAGAAGATTTTGTCTTCACAATTATTATCCAAAATCAAGAAAGTACCCTTATGTTGTCTCTATCCTTCCAAGTAGTACTTGGATGAGAGGAGTGAGGGTTCATTCACAAAAGATTTTATTTTCAACGTTGATCTAAGAAAAATAGATGTTTTCTTTGATAACAAATATTTTCTAAATTTCAAACATAATGGAGGAAGGAAATATCCATTGCTTCTAGCTACATTCATATGCCACACTTTTCATAGCATCAAATAGCATGTTATTATTTATGCTTACCCTCAAGTTTTCCCATACATTATAATCCACTTCATAATGGATTTGGGCACGGGTTGATCAATCCATAGCTTTCCAATTAATAATTATGATTCATACCTCATGGTATAATAGTATTATGATCCTTGACCTTTACCTTAAAGGTAAAACCAATCCAAGAAGTGGCAGAAGAAAGTAAAGGATGTCGAGATGACAATAATGCTGAGAACTCAAAGAGACGAAGATGTGAAAAGTGTTGATACCTTGCCACATAGATTTGAAGATACAAACTATTGAGAGCTTGCGCAACAGATATGCATAGCGCCTTGTTTAACCATTGAATGTATATGTTCGTATTTGTTTGAATTAAGTTCTATTGTTTTAGTTTGAATGGGGGATGGCTAAAATTCTATGAACTAAATGTGTCACTTTAGATTTGCACGGATGTTTTAATGCTGTACATATCGAATGCACCTTTACCATCGTTTTTAATGGGCCTATATCACAAAAATCCTATTGGCCTAAACAATTCCGGAAAAGGTTTAATTAAATCAAGGTAATACTAATGAAGGACGCATGAAATATTGTTTGTTTTTGGGTTTTTTTCGAGAATATAACAGGACAGGTTGAAAACATATCGTGAATTGCGATGCAAAAGTGGAGGAATGTTATGGATGAAACTGATATACAGGATGATGCACAATAAGTTGATCAACTAATTAAACCTGTGCCTGAGGAAAATGATTGTAGGTTTGATTTTTGCACGCTTAGATATTTCTTTATTTGAGTCGGTTTGCTTATTGGATTTTTTGTGATAAATCATTCCACGCTGGTAATTTCCAATTAGTTTGAATAATATTTGGTAACTAAAACGATTGCCTATTGGATTTTCATGTTATGTACGAACGAATGATTCATTATCCTCAGTACGCGCAAAAATTTGCTTTTTCCTGTTTATACATCATCGCTTCTCCATTTCTGCACTTGATCATCAACCATCATTGTGATAGCCTTTCAGCACTTTTGAAGCTCAAGAAGATTGCGAAGTGTACTTTACGATAGGAATTTGGATATACTTTTGCATTTATACTGAGATTGGAGGTTTTCCTACTATCAACAGATACAAATTGCTATGCAAGTGTCACGTATAATGTGAATGATGGAATACTGTTCTATTTTTGGGTGACATGTTCTCCATGCTAACTTTTGATAGTTAATCTTAGCTAATGTTGCCTTTTATTTGTTTGATTTTTTTTCGCGCATGACTCTGTTCAGATGCCTTAGTAATTGAATTTACATTTTTTAAAGTTTATAGATTCATGCGAAAAACAAAAACTGATCAAAAGGTTTTAGCTAATGGTTTAAAAGGAAGTTGCATGTAGGTTTTAATCATAATGATGCACACTTGCTCCCATATATAATTCATCATATAGTATGTCGAACGAGACAAACATTATCGTTTATCTTCTGAAGTTTATAAATACTATGGAGGAATACAAAAGTTCATCTAGTGATTAGCTACGTGGTCACAAGGATTAGTGTACTTGAACTAATTACGAGAGTTTGATTATCTAATTTACATACGTTTGTGTCTACTCCAAGCATAGATATAGGCTTCAAATAATGATTTTCGTTGTACACAATTGATCAAACTTAAAGTCTGTAAAAGAGATTGATATAGACATATGATAACGATTGATTTATTTAGCGATAACGCTTTTGCATGAGCGTTCGTTTTCTTTTTTTATTTTTAATAGAGTTTAGGTTTTGTTTTGCTTTATTTCTTTTACGCATTTGACTTCGTTTCTTTCTATTGATTTGCATGCTTTATCTCTTTCGTTTCTTTCTTTTGATTTGACTTGGGCTTCGTTTCTTTCTTTTGATTTGCATGCACAAAACTTCGTGTAACACATAGACTCATATATCTACAAAAAGTGAGTTTCCATAACTCTGAGAGTGATGAAGACATAATGGAAACTCTTGATTGATATGGTATCGCAAAGATCTTAAATACAAATGCATATGCGGCATGTCTTCTAGTACGTGATTAAGTCGCTTGGTTTCCCTACCTAGAAAGATTTATCATGAGTTGTTAATGTTCATCCGATGGCTTCGATAGTCAATTCCTCTTCCTATGGTTTCTTCTCTGGTTCAACTCTCATCACCGATCTTGTTATAATTTTTAAGGTCATAGTCAAAATGCTGCCTTTAAATCCCCTAATCGTTACATGTCTCGTTTACGCTCACAAAAGAGCCTACACTAAACTTTGCTAAGGATTGAACTCAAGGCTTCATATTCATATATGATGTGCCAGATTCTCAGCATGTGTGTGTCCATGTGTGCATATGCACGCACGTGGATAAGCTGATTATTTTTTTGTTTTCTTGAAAGACAGATTGTTCGCATCCAGTTGTGAAGCATGAGAAAAAAAATGAGATGCTAAGCTAACGAAGTTATAAACCGGGATAATGAGTGCTAACTCTTTAATTGTTCACATTGAATTATGTAAAAATCAAGACACCCAATTCTCTGTCTCTCTCTCTCACGAGTCTTCTCTCTCTTCAATTACTGAGAACAAATTGCAAGAGCAATAGTGTGGAAATTGGTTCCCAAGACCTTCAATGCTGCTCGTTTCTCTCACCCATTTATAGCACACTCAAATGTTGACAATAAGGAGAGTAAAACGCTTCACAACTTGATCTTGCAATCAAATCAGAATAGACAATAGCACTGATCATGATCATATAGCAATCATATAAAGTAAAGACAAACAGTATCGCTTAGCACTAATCATGATCATAGAACAAAATCTCAAAGTGTTTCATATGAGTTGAGCAAGATGTTATTACACCATAAGGCTAGCACCATTAGGAATGGAAAATAGGAATGGATTCAAAAGATAGCATAGATATTTTTTATCTCAAAAATCATATGCATGCAAAAGTAGTAATAAAGAAAAAGAGATTATATAGAATCTACTACAGTGATTTTGATTTTGTTTTGAACTTTCGAGTACGCTCTCTCGATTGCAAGTTCCTCCTTCAATTCTAATGGAGTCTCCCTAAACCCAATGCACCATCCTCCAGCAAACACTCACGTGTTTTCAACATGTGAAGTTTTTTCTTTGAAGTGCTATGTTCAACAGCTATCGCTCCTCCTTTGACTCCCATATTGAACGCCACAACTCCTTTTGGAAGCAATGTATAATTATATCTAACAAAACCCTCAAATCCAGACTTCATTTTTTTCACTATAGGCCAACCTTCCAATCAATTATAGACAACTACCTGTTTATTTTATGCTCCCTTGAATTCTCACACAAAGGGTTGTCCTTATCTAGATTGACGTAGAAAGCAATCCCCCCCAAGTGAATTAAAGATGACCCCTTCTCAAATGAAGCTGGTCCTCCTCATTTTCAACACCGAGACCCTCACTTTCCTTCCCATCACCCCTCTTTCTCCTCATACCATGTTTTAGAAATCCGCCTCCCATGGACATGCACTATTGTCCCTTCACGATTCCCCCACTTAATCTTTGTCGAAGTGCCATATATGCTATGCGGAAATGAGCCCAGATATTCATTATAGACCCTAGTTGACAAATAATCTCATCTTTTAACCTTTTTAAAAGTTCCATTTGATAAACCATACTACAAGATATAAAAATAAACCATGCCTCCACATAATAGTATCATATAAGAACTAGATCCAATCTGAGCTTTCAACCATTCCAGCCTTTCGAGTTGCTCTACTTAATGAAATCAGATACAATCAAAGTAGAATAATAGTCCACCTAAGATGGAGGAGAAAAATTCAATTTTTTATATGCCTCTAAATCAATCCACCCATCTGGGAGGTAAGGTGTCTTGACTGTCATGCTCACAATTATTGGCTTATTGGCTCATCAAAACCCACTCCTCCAACTACGGTCACCACCAATGATGGTGCATTGCAAGCTAGCTCTAGCAAAGCAAATTTCAATAGGAATAATCCCAAAGCTGGTCTCAAAAATAAGGAGTGGAAATGTTATGACACTACATCCATCATTCAAGCTTGATCACATATACGATACACCTTGGAATGGTCATCATCATGAGCACCCATGAGCACCCCAACCTATACATGGTGTGCTGTGTGGCATACATGCATCTGAAATGCTCATTGCAGGAGTAGTTGTGGATGACACAACGTCCATTGCACTACCTCCACAACATTCATCTCCTCCAAACCCCACTTGTAGATCAACCTCTAGAACTTGCTCCTCTAGAACCTAACCTTGACCCATGAGACAGACTAGATGGGCCAGTGCCTCTATCATGTTGTGATGTGGAACATTGTTGCATACCTCGACTATGGGAGCCACTAGGGGATGGTTGAGAAGACAATCATGGTGGGGTCATAAAGCTAGGAGTATTGTCAATAGTAGTCCCATCAAACCGAGTACTTTCAATGGGAGTAGTCCCACCAAAGTGAGTGCCGCTAATGGGATTAGTCTTATCAAAGGGAGTGTGACTAGTGAGAGCATCATCCATGGGGGTGCCACTAAGAGCTATAACCTAGCAACCATATATGTGGCCGGTGTTGAAGATATGAACTCTAAGAACTTCTCCTCTATGATGGAATTTAGAGTGAACGATGAAATATCTCCCATTCTGCTTTGCAACAAAAAACTCAAATAATTAGCATACAATAATAATGGCACTATAAGAAATAGTAGTAAAAAAATAATATAGCAAAAGAATACCTTGCCGCATAGATTTGAAGATACAAACTATTGAGAGCTTGCACAACAGATATGGATAGCGCCTTGTTTAACCATTGAATGTATATGCTCGTAATTGTTTGAATTAAGTTTTATCGTTTTACTTTGAATGGGGGATGGCCAAAATTCTATGAACTAAATGCGTCACTTTAGATTTGCATGGATGTTTTAATGTTGTACAGATCGAACACACCTTCACCATCGTTTAATTAAATCAAGGTAATACTGATGAAGGACTCATGAAATATTGTTTGTTTTTGGGTTTTTTTCGAGAATATAACACGATAGGTTGAAAACATGATCGTGAATTGCGATGCGAAAGTGGAGTATTGTTATGGATGAAACTGATATACAGGATGATGCACAATAAGTTGATCAACTAATTAAATATGTGCTTGAGGAAAATGATTGCTGGATTGATTTTTGCACGCTGAGATCTTTCTTGATTTGAATCGGTTTGCTTATTGGAATCTTTGTGATAAATTATTCAATGCTGCTAATTTCCAATTAGTTTGAATAATATTTGGTAACTAAAATGATTGCCTATTGGATTTTCATGTTATGTACGAACGAAAGATTGATTATCTTGAGTACGCGCACAAATTTTCTTTTTCCCGTTAACACATCATCACTTCTCCATTTCTGCACTTCATCATCAACCATCATTCTGATAGCCTTTCAGCACTTTTGAAGCTCAAGAAGATTGCGAAGTGTTCTTTACGATAGGAATTTGGATATACTTTTGCATTTATACAGAGATTGGAGGTTTTCCTACTATCAATAGATATGTTGCAAATGTCACGTATAATGTGAATGATGGAATACTGTTCTATTTTTGCGTGACATGTTCTCCATGCTAACTTTTGATAGTTATTCTTAGCTAATGTTGCCTTTTATTTGTTTGATTTGTTTTCGCGCATGACTCTGTTCAGATGCCTTAGTAATTGAATTTACATTTTTTAAAGTTCATAGATTCATGCGAAAAACAAAAACTGATCAAAAGATTTTAGCTTATGGTTTAAAATGAAGTTGCATGTAGGATTTAATCATCATGATTCACACTTGCTCCCATATATAAATCGTCATATAGTATTTCGAATGAGACAAATATTATCGTTTATCTTCTGAAGTTTATAAATACTATGAAGGAATACAAAAGTTCATCTAGTGAATAGCTACATGGTCACAACAATTAGTGTACTTGAACTAATTACGAGAGTTTGATTATCTAATTTACGTACGTTTGTCTCTACTCCAAGCATAGATATAGGCTTCAAATGATGATTTTCGTTGTATACAATTGATCAAACTTAAAGTCTGTAAAAAAGATTGATGTAGACATATGATCATAGGTTTATCAACTTATGTATGAAGTTAAGTGGTTTTGATTTCTTAACATAAACACTTTGATAAATACATTTGGAACTTTTTTATCGAGATATATGGTGTTTTTTTCGATAATTTTTATAAAAGAACAAGAAATATGTTCCTTATAAATGAATAGTTTACTTTTTGTATTTACAAAGCTATTTTGAAACTCATAACATTTGCAGACTATGGAATGAGGTTTATATTGTCTCAACATTAACTTGAATTACTATCAAAAATATTTTACTTAAGCAAATATGAGTTGCAATGCTTAGGTAAATTTTTCTTAATGCATTTGAATAATGGTGAATGAATCTTTCAAAAAGTTTGTTTACTAGTTTCAAGCTAATCTCTTTGTGAGCTCATCTTCTCATTGAGTTTGCACCATACCGAAGATGCTTCAAGCACCCGGTGTGCACCATGATTTCTAGTGGTCTGCCTAATCCACCGACCGTCGCTTTCGCACCTATATTTTGGTGAACCTGACGTGAAACACCACGGCCCCACAATCTCAGGTAACGTATATTTGGATTTCTGCTTATAAATTAGCATGTTCTTAAGGGAGATTTGTGTATTTTCCTCCCTCACAATTAAAAAAGATATGCTAATGGGAATTTTATAGTTTTCTCCCTCATAATAAAAAAAACATATGAATGGAAGTTTTATACTTTTCTAACTCACAATTTAAAAAACATATGAATCGGAGTTTTGTAGTTTTCTCCCTCACAATTGAAAAAACATATGAATGAGAGTTTTATAGTTTTCTTCCTCACAATTAAGAAAAACATATGAACGGGAGTTTTACCATCTCCCTCATCAAAAGGTAAGAATGAGCATGAGAGTTTAAAATTAAATTGTTTTTTGTATTAAATGACTACAAATTTTTTGCTAATGTGTATTGATTTGTTTATAGTAATCATCTTTATGAGTTTTTTATAACAGGTATTAATCAAGAGTCAGTTCAAGATTTTGAGTTCAAATGGTTTGTAAGGAAGGAAACTACTTTACGTTGCATATTTATGTTCCATGAAAAATGTTTGTTTTAAAACAAAAAGTTGATTATGGATTGTATATATCTATTATAGTTTTTTGAGAATTGATACTTTTCATCTTTTAGTATGTTTAATAAAGTCCAAGAAGTGATCGCAAGATGATGATGCAGATGAAGAAAAGTACAAGAAGTCAAAATACGTTTTAGAAAGCATTGAGAGTGTGTTGCTTTGACTAGAAATCATGAGAACCATTTTCTTAGTTGCACCGTGATTTTATAATTGCATCTATAGTATGCATGCTTTAAAATATATATGCACATATTCATGCCCATAGGTGCACCTCCAGTTGCACAACCAACAAAATTGTAATTGCATGATGCAAATCAAATAAGTTTATATGGTGAGTGGAAAGCCTCTACATTGAAAGCCAAATACCCTATCTATGCACCATTTCTTTTCTATTGCATGAAGAGTATGCATGGTAGGGTCGCATTTCAAGACCTTTTATTAAGGCACAATTTGCTTTTTTTTTTTCATGCACTCTGAGTGATTGTAAGGCTAATGTATATGCATATTAATTGTATGCGAGGAAGAGCACAAGCCTCATCATCAGAAGCTATTTCCTTTATTGATTGCAACATGACTTTTATACATGCATTTTAAAAGTATGCATTTTACAGGTCTAATTTCAAGGCCGTGCATAAGTCACTTTGTTTTTATACCCATGCACTTGCAGGAATTTGAAGAAAATGACATGAATATCAAGTTTTAATGATATGAAGAAAACAGGTCTTGGTTGGTGCATCTAGAGGATAGACAGGTTTGGTGGGGGTGAGTGTCGTGAGGATTTTGTCTTCACAATTATCATCCAAAATCAAGAAAGTATCCTTATGTTGTCTTTATCCTTACAAGTAGTACTTGGATGAGAGGAGTAAGGGTTCATTCACAGAAGATTTTATTTTCAATGTTATCTGAGAAAAATAGATGTTTTCTTTGCTAACAAATATTTTCAAAATTTCAAAGATAATGGAGGAAGGAAATATCCATTGCTTCTAGCTACATTCATATGCAACACTTTTCATAGCATCAAATAGCATGTTATTATTTATGCCTACCCTCGAATTTTCCCATACATTAAAATCGACTTCAAAATGGATTTTTGCTACGGGTTGATCAATCCATATTATTCAGATCCGTAATGATGATTCATACGTCATGGTATAATAGTATTATGATCCTTGACCTTTACCTTAAAGGTAAAACCAATCCAAGAAGAAGCACAAGAAAGTAAAGGACATGCATAAAGAAAGGTCGACATAGGAAAACATGCAAGGAAAAGAGCAGTCGTCATCTAAAAGAAAAGGAAAGACAACTCCAAGTGGGAAAGCACACGTCTCTTTTTTTTGGGAAGCGCATGTTCTAACAAGGGGGATATATCTCTGGAATGAGTCACGTAGAGGAGAGGGAGGCCAAATCATGGCTCATTATCTGACATGGAGGTCCATGCTGATATGGAGGAGGAGCTCTCTGTTTTCTTTCTGGGAGGACTGGGGCTGCAGGAGAGTTTGCATGCAGAAGTCTGAGGGGGGTGATGCTTTGAAGGTTGGATGATACAAAACTGAAGAGAGCTTGCGCAACAGTTGGGTGTGGCTGATCCTGCACTCTGTTTGAAGACCATTTAGGAGAGGGGAGGCATATTAAAGGTTTGGCACCTGTAAGAAAAGAAAAATTGGCTGCTGCGCAAAAAAATAGAAGAGTAAAAGTGGATGTCAAGATGACAATAATGTTGAGAACTCAAACACAGGAAGATGTGAATAGTGTTGATACCTTGCCGCACATATTTGAAGATACAAACTATTGAGAGCTTGCACAACAGATATGGATAGCGCCTTGCTTAACCATTGAATGTATATGCTTGTAATTGTTTGAATTAAGTTTTATCGTTTTACTTTGAATGGGGGATGGCTAAAATTCTATGAACTAAATGCGTCAATTTAGATTTGCATGGATGTTTTAATGCTGTACAGATCGAATACACCTTCACCATCGTTTAATTAAATCAAGGTAATACTGATGAAGGACGCATGAAATATTGTTTGTTTTTGGGTTTTTTTGAAGAATATAACAAGACAGGTTGAAAACATGATCGTGAATTGTGATGCAAAAATGGAGGATTGTTATGGATGAAACTGATATACAGGATGATGCACAATAAGTTGATCAACTAATTAAATTTGTGCCTGAGGAAAATGATTGTTGGATTGATCTTTGCACGCTGAGATCTTTCTTCATTAGAATCGGTTTTCTTATTGGAATCTTTATGATAAATCATTCACTGCTGGTGATTTCCAATTAGTTTGAATAATATTTGGTAACTAAAACGATTGCCTATTGGATTTTCAATATTATGTACGAACGAGAGATTGATTATCTTGAGTACGCGCACAAATTTGCTTTTTCCTGTTAATACATCATCGCTTCTCCATTTCTGCACTTCATCATCAACCATCATTGTGATAGCCTTTCAGCACTTTTGAAGCTCAAGAAGATTGCGAAGTGTACTTTACGATAGGAATTTGGATATACTTTTGCATTTATACAGAGATTGGAGGTTTTCCTACTATCAATAGATACAAATTGTTATGAAAATGTCACGTATAATGTGAATGATGGAATACTATTCTATTTTTGGGTGACATGTTCTCCATGCTAACTTTTCATAGTTATTCTTAGCTAATGATGTCTTTTATTTGTTTGATTTGTTTTCGCGCATGACTCTGTTCAGATGCCTTATTAATTGAATTTACATTTTTTAAAATTTATAGATTCAAGCGAAAAACAAAAACTGATGAAAAGGTTTTAGCTCATAGTTTAAAAGGAAGTTGCATGTAGGTTTTAATCATAATGATTCACACTTGCTCCCATATATAATTTGTCATATAGTATTGATAAATACATTTGGAACTTGTTTATCGACATATATGGTGTTTTTTTCGATAATTCTTATAAAAGAAAAAGAAATATGTTCCTTATAAATGAATAGTTTACTTTTTGTATTTCCAAAGCTATTTTGAAACTCATAACATTTGGAGACTATGGAATGAGGTTTATATTGTCTAAACATTAACTTGAATTTCTATCAAAAATATTTTCCTTAAGCAAATATGCGTTTCAATGCTTATGTAAATTTTTCTTAATGCATTTGAATAATGGTGCATGGATCTTTCAAAAAGTCTGTTTACTAGTTTCAACCTAATCTCTTTGTTGTCTTCACAATTATTATTCAAAATCAAGAAAGTACCCTTATGTTGTCTCTATCCTTCCAAGTAGTACTTGAATGACAGTAGGGAGGGTTCATTCACAGAAGATTTTATTTTCAACGTTGATCTGAGAAAAGTAGATGTTTTCTTTGATAACAAATATTTTGAAAATTTCAAACATAATGGAGGAAGGAAATATCCATTGCTTCTAGCTACATTCATATGCCACACTTTTCATAGCATCAAATAGCAGGTTATTATTTATGCTTATCCTCGAGTTTTCCCATACATTATAATCCACTTCATAAAGGATTTGGGCAGGTGTTGATGAATCCATAGTTTTCCGATCAATAATGATAACTCATACATCATGGTATAATAGTATTATGATCCTTGACCTTTACCTTAAAGGTAAAACCAATCCAAGAAGCGGCAGAAGAAAGTAAAGGACATGCATAAAGAAAGTTCGACACAGGAAAACATGCAAGGAAAAGAGCAGTCATCATCTAAAAGCAAACGAAAGACAACTTCGAGTGGGAGCACACGTCTCTTTTTTTTGGGAAACGCATGTTCTAACAAGGGCGATATATCTCTGGATTGAGTCATGCAGAGGAGAGGGAGGCCAAATCATTGTTCATTATCTGGCACGGAGGTCCATGCTGATATGGAGGACGAGCTCTCTGTTTTCTTTCTGGGAGGACTGGGGCTACAGGAGATTTTGCATGCAGAAGTCTGAGGGGGGTGATGCTCTGAAGATTGGATGATACAAAACTGAAGACAGCTTGCGCAACAGTTGGGTGTGGCTGATCGTGCGCACTGTAAGAAGACCATTTAGGAGAGGGGAGGCATATTAAAGGTTTCACGGCTGTAACAAAAGAAAAATTGGTTGTTGCACAGAAAAATAGAAGAGTAAAAGTGGATGACGAGATGACAATAATGCTGAGAACTCAAAGAGAGGAAGATGTGAAAAGTGTTGATACCTTGCCGCACAGATTTGAAGGTACAAACTATTGAGAGCTTGCGCTGCAGATATGGATAGCGCCTTGTTTAACCATTGAATGTATATGTTCGTTATTGTTTGAATTAAGTTTTATCGTTTTAGTTTGAATGGGGGATGGCTAAGATTCTATGAACTAAATGCGTCACTTTAGATTTGCACGCATGTTTTAATGCTGTACAGATCGAACACACCTTTACCATAGTTTCTAATGCGCCAATATCACAAAAATCCTATTGGCCTAAACAAGTCCAGAAAAGGTTTAATTAAATCAAGGTAATACTGATGATGGACGCATGAAATATTGTTCGTTTTTGGGTTTTTTTTTATAATATAACAGGACAGGTTGAAAACATTTACAGGGCTAATTTCAAGGCCGTGCATAAGGCACTTTATTTTTAGACCCATACACTTTAAGGAATTTGAAGAAAATGACATGAAAATCAAGTTTTAATGATATGAAGAAAATACGTCTTGGTTGGTGCATCCAGAGGACGCACAGATTTGGTGGGGGTGAGTGTCGTGAAGATTTTGTCTTCACAATTATTATCCAAAATCAAGAAAGTACCCTTATGTTGTCTCTATCCTTCCAAGTAGTACTTGGATGAGAGGAGTGAGGGTTCATTCACAGAAGATTTTATTCTCAACGTTGATCTGAGAAAAATAGATTTTTTCTTTAATAACAAATATTTTGAAAATTTCAAACATAATGGAGGAAGGAAATATCCATTGCTTCTAGCTACATTCATATGCGACACTTTTTATAGCATCAAATAGCATGTTATTATTTATGCTTACCCTCGAGTTTTCCCATACATCATAATCAACTTCATAATGGATTTGGGCACGGGTTGATCAATCCATAGTTTTGTGATCAATAATGATGATTCATACCTCATTGTATAATATTATTATGATCCTTGACCTTTACCTTAAAGGTAAAACCGATCCAAGAAGCGGCAGAAGAAGGTAATGGACATGCATAAAGAAAGGTCGACACAGGAAAACATGCAAGGAAAAGAGCAGTCGTCATCTAAAAGAAAAGGAAAGACAACTCCGAGCGGGAGCACACGTCTCTTTTTTTTGGGAAGCGCATGTTCTAAGAAGGGGGATATATCTCTGGATTGAGTCACGCAGAGGAGAGGGAGGCCAAATCATTGTTCCTTATCTGGCACGGAGGTCCATGCTGATATGGAGGAGGAGCTCTCTGTTTTCTTTCTGGGAGGATTGGGGCTGGAGGAGAGTTTGCATGCAGAAGTCTGAGGGGGGTGATGCTTTGAAGATTGGATGATACAAAACTGAAGACAGCTTGCGCAACAATTGAGTGTGGCTGATCGTGCACACTGTATGAAGACCATTTAGGAGAGGGGAGGCATCTTAAAGGTTTGGCGGCTGTAAGAAAAGAAAAATTGGCTGCTGCACAGAAAAATAAAAGAGTAAAAGTGGATGTCGAGATGATAATAATGTTGAGAAGTCAAAGAGAGGAAGATGTGAAAAGTGTTGATACCTTGCCGCACAAATTTGAAGATACAAACTATTGAGAGCTTGCACAACAGATATGGATAGCGCCTTGTTTAACCATTGAATGTATACGTTCGTAATTGTTTGAATTAAGTTTTATCGTTTTAGTTTGAAGGGGGGATGGCTAAAATTCTATGAACTAAATGCATCAGTTTAGATTTGCACGGATGTTTTAATGTTGTACAGATCGAACACACCTTTACCATCGTTTTTAATGCGCCAATATCACAAAAATCCTATTGACAATTCCAGAAAAGGTTTAATTAAATCAAGGTAATACTAATGAAGGACACCTGAAATATTGTTTGTTTTTGGGTTTTTTTCAAGAATATAACAGGACAGGTTGAAAACATGATCGTGAATTGCGATGCAAAATTGGAGGATTGTTATGGATGAAACTGATATATAGGATGACGCACAATAAGATGATCAACTAATTAAACCTATGCCTGAGGAAAATGATTGTTGGATTGATTTTTGCACGCTGAGATCTTTCTTGCTTTGAATCGGTTTGCTTTTTGGAATCTTTGTGATAAATCATTCCAGGCTGGTGATTTCCAATTAGTTTGAATAATATTTGGTAACTAAAACGATTGCCTCTTGGATTTTCATGATATGTACGAACGAAGGATTGATTACCTTGAGTACGCTTAAAAATTTGCTTTTTCCTGTTAATACATCATCGCTTCTCCATTTCTGCACTTCATCGTCAACCATCATTGTGATAGCCTTTCAGCACTTTTGAAGCTCAAGAAGATTGCGAAGTGTACTTTACGATAGGAATTTGGATATACTTTTGCATTTATACAGAGATTAGAGGTTTTCCTACTATCAACAGATACGAATTGCTATGCAAATGTCACGTATAATGTGAATGATGGAATACTCTTCTATATTTGGGTGCCATGTTCTCCATGCTAACTTCTGATAGTAATTCTTAGCTAATGTTGCCTTTTATTTGTTTTATTTGTTTTCGTGCATGACTCTGTTCAGATGCCTTAGTAAATCAGTTTACATTTTTTTAAGTTTATAGATTCATGCGAAAAATAAAAACTGATCAAAAGGTTTTAGCTAATGGTTTAAAAGGAAGTTGCATGTAGGTTTTAATCATAATGATTCACACTTGCTCCCATATATAATTCTTCATATAGTATTTCGAATGAGACAAATATTATCGTTTATCTTCTGAAGTTTATAAATACTATGGAGGAATGCAAAAGTTCATCTAGTGATTAGCTACATGGTCACAACGATTAGTGTACTTGAACTAATTACGAGAGTTTGATTATCTTATTTACGTACGTTTGTGTCTACTCCAAGCATAGAGTAGGCTTCAAATGATGATTTTCGTTGTATACAATTCATCAAACTTAAAGTCTGTAAAAGAGATTGATATAGACATATGATCATAGGTTTATCAACTAATGTGTGAAGTTAAGTGGTTTTGGTTTATTAACATAAACACTTTGATAAATACATTTGGAACTTGTTTATCGAGATATATGGTGTTTTTCCAATAATTTTTATAAAAGAAAAAGAAATATGTTCCTTATAAATGAATAGTTTACTTTTTGTATTTCCAAAGCTATTTTGAAACTCATAACATTTGGAGACTATGGAATGAGGTTTGTATTGTCACAACATTAACTTGAATTTCTATCAAAAATATTTTCCTTAAGCAAATATGAGTTTCAATGCTTATGTAAATTTTTCTTAATGCGTTTGAATAATGGTGAATGGATCTTTCAAAAAGTTTGTTTACTAGTTTCAAGTTAATCTCTTTGTGAGCTCATCTTCTCATTGAGTCTGCACCATACCTGAGATGCTTCAAGCACCCGGCGTGCACCGTGATTTCTAGCGGTCGGCCTGATCCACCGACCGTCGCTTTCGCACCTACATTTTGGTGAACTCAACGTGAAACACCATGGCCCCGCAATCTCAGGTAACGTCTATTTCAATTTCAGTTTATAAATGAGCATGTTCTTAAGGGACTTTTGTGTATTTTTCTCCCTCACAATAAAAAAAGATATGCTAATGGGAGTTTTGTAGTTTTGTCCCTCATAATTAAAAAAACATATGAATGGGAGCTTTGTAGTTTTCTAACTCACAATTTGAAAAACATATGAACCGGAGTTTTGTAGTTTTCTCCCTCACAATTGAAAAAACATATGAACGAGAGTTTTGTAGTTTTCTCCCTCACAATTAAAAGAAACATATGAACGGGAGTTTTACCATATCCCTCATCAAAAGGTAAGAACGAGCATGAGAGTTTAAAATTAAATTGTTTCTTGTATTAAATGACTACAAATTATTTGCTAATGTGTATTGATTTGTTTACAATAATCATCTTTATGAGTTTTTGATAATAGGTATTAATCAAGAGCCAGTTCAAGATTTTGAGTTCAAATGGTTTGTAAGGAAGAAAACTACTTTGCGTTGCATATGTATGTTCCATGAAAAATGTTTGTTTTAAAACAAAAAGTTGATTATGGATTGTATATATTTATAATATTTTTTTGAGAATTGATACTTTTCATCTTTTAGTATGTTTAATAAAGTCCAAGAAGTGATGGCAAGATGATGATGCAGATGAAGAAAAGTACAAGAAGTCAAAATAGGTTTTAGAAAGCATTGAGAGTGTGTGGCTTTGACTAAAAATCATGAGAACCATTTTCTTACTTGCATCCTGATTTTATAATTGCATCTATAGTATGCATGCTTCAAAATATATATGCACATATTCATGCCTATATGTGCACGTCCAATTGCACAACCAACAAAATTATAATTGCATGATGCAAATCAAATAAATTTATATGGTGAGTGGAAAGCCTCTACATTGAAAGCCAAATACCCTATCTATGTACCATTTGTTTTTCTAATGCATGAAGAGTATGCATGGTAGGGTCGTATTTCAAGACCTTGCATTAAGGCACAATTTGCATTTTTTTCCATGCACTCTGAGTGATTGTAAGGCTAATGTATATGCACATTAATTGTATGCGAGGAAGAGCACAAGCCTCATCATCACAAGCTATCTCCTTTATTAATTGCACCATGACTTTTATACATGCATTTTAAAAGTATGCATTTTACAGGGCTAATTTCAAGGCCTTGCATAAGGCACTTTGTTTTTGTACCCATGCACTTGCAGCAATTTGAAGAAAATGACATGAAAATCAAGTTTTAATGATATGAAGAAAATAGGTCTTGGTTGGTGCACCCAGAGGACGCACAGGTTTGGTGGGGGTGAGTGTCGTGGAGATTTTGTCTTCACAATTATTATCCAAAATCAAGAAATTACCCTTATGTTGTCTCTATCCTTCCAAGTAGTACTTGGATGAGAGGAGTGAGGGCTCATTCACAGAAGCTTTTATTTTCAACATTGATCTGAGAAAAATAGATGTTTTCTTTGATAACAAATATTTTCAAAATTTCAAACATAATGGAGGAAGGAAATATCCATTGCTTCTAGCTACATTCATATGCCACACTTTTCATAGCATCAAATAGCATGTTATTATTTATGCTTACCCTCAAGTTTTCCCATACATTATAATCCACTTCATAATGAATTTGGGCACGGGTTGATCAATCCATAGTTTTCCAATCAATAATGATGATTCATACCTCATGGTATAATAGTATTATGATCCTTGACCTTTACCTTAAAGGTAAAACCAATCTAAGAAGCGGCAGAAGAAAGTAAAGGACATGCATAAAGAAAGGTCGACACAGGAAAACATGTAAGGAAAAGAGCAGTCGTCATCTAAAAGAAAAGGAAAGACAACTCTGAGTGGGAGCACACGCCTCTTTTTTTTGGGAAGCGCATGTTCTAACAAGGGGGATATATCTCTGGATTGAGTCACGCAGAGGAGAGGGAGGCCAAACCATTGTTCATTATCTGGCAAGGAGGTCCATGCTGATATGGAGGAGGAGCTCTCTGTTTTCTTTCTGGGAGGATTGGGGCTGCAGGAGAGTTTTGCATGCAGAAGTCTGAGGGGGGTGATGCTCTGAAGATTGGATGATACAAAACTGAAGACAGCTTGCGCAACAGTTGGGTGTGGCTGATCGTGCACACTATATGAAGACCATTTAGGAGAGGGGAGGCATATTAAAGGTTTGGCGACTGTAAGAAAAGATAAATTGGCTGCTGCACAGAAAAATAGAAGAGTAAAAGTGGATGTCGAGATGACAATAATGTTGAGAACTCAAAGAGAGGAAGATGTGAAAAGTGTTGATACCTTGCCGCACAGATTTAAAGATACAAACTATTGAGAGCTTGCGCAACAGATATGGATAGCGCCTTATTTTACCATTGAATGTATATGTTCGTATTTGTTTAAATTAAGTTCTATCGTTTTTGTTTGAATGGGGGGTGGTTAATATTCTATGAACTAAATGCGTCACTTTAGATTTGAACGGATGTTTTAATGCTGTACATATCGAACGCACCTTTACCATCCTTTTTAATGCGCCAATATCACAAAAATCCTATTGGCCTAAACAATTCCGAAAAATGTTTAATTAAATCAAGGTAATACTCATTAAGGACGCATGAAATATTGTTTGTTTTTGGGTTTTTTTCGAGAATATAACAGGACAGGTTGAAAACATATCGTGAATTGCGATGCAAAAGTGCAGGATTGTTATGGATGAAAGTGATATACAAGATGATGCACAATAAGTTGATCAATTAATTAAACGTGTGCCTGAGGAAAATGATTGTTGGATTGATTTTTGCACGCTGAGATATTTCTTTATTTGAATCGGTTTGCTTATTGGAATTTTTGTGATAAATAATTCCACGCTGGTAATTTCCAATTAGTTTGAATAATATTTGGTAACTAAAACGATTGCCTATTGGATTTTCATGTTATGTACGAACGAAAGATTGATTATCTTGAGTACGCGCAAAAATTTGCTTTTTCCTGTTTATACATCATCGCTTCTCCATTTCTGCACTTCATCATCAACCATCATTGTGATAGCCTTTCAGCACTTTTGAAGCTCAAGAAGATTGCGAAGTGTACTTTACGATAGGAATTTGGATATATTTTTGCACTTCATCATCAACCATCATTGTGATAGCCTTTCAGCACTTTTGAAGCTCAAGAAGATTGCGAAGTGTACTTTACGATAGGAATTTGGATATATTTTTGCACTTATACAGAGATTGGATGTTTTCCTACTATCAAGAGATACAAATTGCTATGCAAATGTCACGTATAATGTGAATGATAGTAATACTGATCTATTTTTGATAGTTATTCTTAGCTAATGTTGCCTTTTATTTGTTTGATTTTTTTTCGCGCATGACTCTGTTCAGATGCCTGAGTAATTGAATTTACATTTTTTAAAGTTTATAGATTCATGCGAAAAACAAAAACTGATCAAAAGGTTTTAGCTAATGGTTTAAAAGGAAGTTGCATGTAGGTTTTAATCATAATGATTCACACTTGCTCCCATATATAACTCATCATATAGTATGTCGAATGAGACAAGTATTATCGTTTATCTTCTGAAGTTTATAAATACTATGGAGGAATACAAAAGTTCGTCTAGTGATTAGCTACATGGTCACAACGATTAGTGTACTTGAACTAATTACGAGAGTTTGATTATCTAATTTACATACGTTTGTGCCTACTCCAAGCATAGATATAGGCTTCAAATGATGATTTTCGTTGTACACAATTGATCAAACTTAAAGTCTGTAAAAGAGATTGATATAGACATATGATCATAGGGTTTATCAACTTATGTTTGAAGTTAAGTGGTTTTGATTTATTAACATAGACACTTTGAGAAATACATTTGGAACTTGTTTATCGAGATATATGGTGTTTTTTTCGATAATTTTTATAAAAAAAAAGTAATATGTTCCTTATAAATGAATAGTTTTCTTTTTTGTATTTTCAAAGCTATTTTGAAACTCATAACATTTGGAGGCTATGATATGAGGTTTATATTGTCTCAACATTAACTTGAATTTCTATCAAAAATATTTTCTTTGAGCAAATATGAGTTTCAATGCTTATGTAAATTTTTCTTAATGCATTTGAATAATGGTGAATGGATCTTGTCAAAATAAGTTTGTTTACTAGTTTCGAGCTAATCTATTTGTGAGCTTCTCTTCTCATTGAGTCTGCACCATACCTGAGATGCTTCAAGCACCCCACGTGCATCGTGATTTATAGCGGTCGACATGTGAAGTTTTCAACACTCATGTGTTTTCAAACATGTGAAGTTTTTTCTTTGAAGTGCTATGTTCAACAGCTATCGCTCCTCCTTTGACTCCCATATTGAACGCCACAACTCCTTTTGGAAGCAATGTATAATTATATCTAACAAAACCCTCAAATCCAGACTACATTTTTTTCACTATAGGCCAACCTTCCAATCAATTATAGACAACTACCTGTTTATTTTATGCTCCCTTGAATTCTCACACAAAGGGTTGTCCTTATCTAGCTTGACGTAGAAAGCAATCCCCCCCAAGTGAATTAAAGATGCCCCCTTCTCAAATGAAGCTGGTCCTCCTCATTTTCAACACCGAGACCCTCACTTTCCTTCCCATCACCCCTCTTTCTCCTCATACCATGTTTTAGAAATCTGCCTCCCATGGAGATGCACTATTGTCCCTTCACGATTCCCCCACTTAATCTTTGTCGAAGTGCCATATATGCTATGCGGAAATGAGCCCAGATATTCATTATAGACCCTAGTTGACAAATAATCTCATCTTTTAACCTTTTGAAAAGTTCCATTGATAAACCATACTACAAGATATAAAAATATCGTGTATGCTACCATTGAAAATATGTTTCATTTCATTTCTTGCACATAGGAAGCTAACATCATACAAATGCATCCCATGCCAAACAAAAGAGCTGAATGTGGTACATGCCTCCACATAATAGTATCATATAAGAACTAGATCCAATCTGAGATTTCAACCATTCCAGCCTTTCGAGTTGCTCTACTTAATGAAATCAGATACAATCAAAGTAGAATAATAGTCCACCTAACATGGAGGAGAACAATTCAATTTTTTATATGCCTGTAAATCAATCCACCCATCTGGGAGGTAAGATATCTTGAGTGTCATGCTCACAATTATTGGCTTATTGGCTCATCAAAACCCACTCCTCCAACTACGGTCACCAAGAATGATGGTGCATTGCAAGCTAGCTCTAGCAAAGCAAATTTCAATAGGAATAATCCCAAAGCTGGTCTCAAAAATAAGGAGTGGAAATGCTATGACACTGCATCCACCATTCGAGCTTGATCACATATACGATACACCTTGGAATGGTCATCGTCATGAGCACCCATGAGCACCCCAACCTATACATGGTGTGCTGTGTGGCATACATGCATCTGAAATGCTCACTGTAGGAGTAGTTGTGGATGACACAACGTCCATTGTACTACCTCCACAACATTCGTCTCCTCCAAACCCCACTTGTAGATCAAGCTATAGAACTTGCTCCTCTAGAACCTAACCTAGACCCATGAGACAGACTAGATGGGCCAGTGCCTCTATCATGTTGTGATGTGGAACATTGTTGCATACCTCGACTATGGGAGCCACTAGGGGATGGTTGAGAAGACAATCATGGTGGGGTCATAAAGCTAGGAGTATTGTCGATAGTAGTCCCATCAAACCGAGTACTTTCAATGGGAGTAGTCCCACCAAAGTGAGTGCCGCTAATGGGATTAGTCTTATCAAAAGGAGTGTGACTAGTGAGAGCATCATCCATGGGGGTGCGACTAAGAGATATCTAGTACTATAACCTAGCAACCATATATGTGGCCGGTGTTGAAGATATGAACTCTAAGAACTTCTCCTCTATGATGGAATTTAGAGTGAACGATGAAATATCTCCCATTCTGCTTTGCAACAGCAAGCTCAATTAATTAGCATACAATAATAATGGCACTATAAGAAATAGTAGTAAAAAAATAATATAGCAAAAAAATACCTTGCCGCATAGATTTGAAGATACAAACTATTGAGAGCTTGCACAAAGCCTTGTTTAACCATTGAATGTATATGCTCGTAATTGTTTGAATTAAGTTTTATCGTTTTACTTTGAATGGGGGATGGCTAAAATTCTATGAACTAAATTCGTCACTTTAGATTTGCATGGATGTTTTAATGTTGTACAGATCGAACACACCTTCACCATCGTTTAATTAAATCAAGGTAATACTGATGAAGGACTCATGAAATATTGTTTGTTTTTGGGTTTTTTTCGAGAATATAACAGGACAGGTTGAAAACATGATCGTGAATTGCGATGCAAAAGTGGAGTATTGTTATGGATGAAACTGATATACAGGATGATGCACAATAAGTTGATCAACTAATTATATCTGTGCTTGAGGAAAATGATTGCTGGATTGATTTTTGCACGCTGAGATCTTTCTTGATTTGAATCGGTTTGCTTATTGGAATCTTTGTGATAAATTATTCAACGCTGCTGATTTCCAATTAGTTTGAATAATATTTGGTAACTTAAATGATTGCCTATTGGATTTTCATGTTATGTACGAACAAAATATTGATTATCTTGGGTACGCGCACAAATTTGCTTTTTCATGTTAATACATCATCGCTTCTCCATTTCTGCACTTCATCATGAACCATCATTCTGATAGCCTTTCAGCACTTTTGAAGCTCAAGAAGATTGCGAAGTGTTCTTTACGATAGGAATTTGGATATACTTTTGCATTTATACAGAGATTGGAGGTTTTCCTACTATCAATAGATATGTTGCAAATGTCACGTATAATGTGAATGATGGAATACTGTTCTATTTTTGAGTGACATGTTCTCCATGCTAACTTTTGATAGTTAATCTTAGCTAATGTTGCCTTTTATTTGTTTGATTTGTTTTCGCGCATGACTCTGTTCAGATGCCTTAGTAATTGAATTTACATTTTTTTAAGTTTATAGATTCATGCGAAAAACAAAAACTGATCAAAAGGTTTTAGCTAATGGTTTAAAATGAAGTTGCATGTAGGATTTAATCATCATGATTCACACTTGCTCCCATATATAATTCGTCATATAATATTTCGAATGAGACAAATATTATCGTTTATCTTCTGAAGTTTATAAATACTATGAAGGAATACAAAAGTTCATCTAGTGATTAGCTACGTGGTCACAACGATTAGTGTACTTGAACTAATTACGAGAGTTTGATTATCTAATTTACGTACGTTTGTCTCTACTCCAAGCATAGATATAGGCTTCAAATGATGATTTTCGTTGTATACAATTGATCAAGCTTAAAGTCTGTAAAAGAGATTGATGTAGACATATGATCATAGGTTTATCAACTTATGTATGAAGTTAAGTGGTTTTGATTTATTAACATAAACACTTTGATAAATACATTTGGAACTTGTTTATCGAGATATATGGTGTGTTTTTCGATAATTTTTATAAAAGAACAAGAAATATGTTCCTTATAAATGAATAGTTTACTTTTTGTATTTCCAAAGCTATTTTGAAACTCATAACATTTGGAGACTATGGAATGAGGTTTATATTGTCTCAACATTAACTTGAATTACTATCAAAAATATTTTACTTAAGCAAATATGTGTCTCAACGCTTAGGTAAATTTTTCCTAATGCATTTGAATAATGGTGAATGAATCTTTCAAAAAGTTTGTTTACTAGTTTCAAGCTAATCTCTTTGTGAGATCATCTTCTCATTGAGTCTGCACAATACCAAAGATGCTTCAAGCACCCGGTGTGCACCGTGATTTTTAGCGGTCCGCCTGATCCACCAACCGTCGCTTTCGCACTTATATTTTGGTGAACCCGACGTGAAACACCACGGCCCCACAATCTCAGGTAACGTATATTTCAATTTCTGCTTATAAATGAGCATGTTCTTAAGGGAGATTTGTGTATTTTCCTCCCTCACAATTAAAAAAGATATGCTAATGGGAATTTTATAGTTTTCTCCCTCATAATTAAAAGAACATATGAATGGAAGTTTTATACTTTTCTAACTCACAATTTAAAAACATATGAATCGGAGTTTTGTAGTTTTCTCCCTCACAATCGAAAAAACATATCAACGAGAGTTTTATAGTTTTCTCCCTCACAGTTAAAAAAAACATATGAACGGGAGTTTTACCATCTCCCTCATCAAAAGGTAAGAATGAGCATGAGAGTTTAAAATTAAATTGTTTTTTGTATTAAATGACTACAAATTTTTTGCTAATGTGTATTGATTTGTTTATAGTAATCAACTTTATGAGTTTTTTATAACAGGTATTAATCAAGAGTCAGTTCAAGATTTTGAGTTCAAATGGTTTGTAAGGAAGAAAACTACTTTGCGTTGCATATTTATGTTCCATGAAAAATGTTTGTTTTAAAACAAAAAGTTGATTATGGATTGTATATATCTATTATAGTTTTTTGAGAATTGATACTTTTCATCTTTTAGTATGTTTAATAAAGTCCAAGAAGTGATGGCAAGATGATGATGCTATAGATAAAGAAAAGTACAAGAAGTCAAAATATGTTTTAGAAAGCGTTGAGAGTGTGTTGCTTTGACTAGAAATCATGAGAACCATCCTCTTAGTTGCACCGTGATTTTATAATTGCATCTATAGTATGCATGCTTTAAAATATATATGCACATATTCATGCCCATAGGTGCACGTCCAATTGCACAACCAACAAAATTGTAATTGCACGTCCAGTTGCACGTCAAATAAGTTTATATGGTGAGTGGAAAACCTCTACATTGAAAGCCAAATACCCTATCTATGCATCAGTTTTTTTCTATTGCATGAAGAGTATGCATGGTAGGGTCGCATGCAAAAGTTTCAGGGGGGTGATGCTCTGAAGGTTGGATGATACAAAACTGAAGAGAGCTTCGGCAACAGTTGGGTGTGGCTGATCGTGCACACTGTTTGAAGACCATTTAGGAGAGGGGAGGCATATTAAAGGTTTGGCGGCTGTAAGAAAAGAAAAATTGGCTGTTGCGCAGAAAAATAGAAGAGTAAAAGTGGATGTCGAGATGACAATAATGCTGAGAACTCAAACAGAGGAAGATGTGAAAAGTGTTGATACCTTGCCGCACATATTTGAAGATACAAACTATTGAGAGCTTGCACAACAGATATGGAGAGCGCCTTGCTTAACCATTGAATGTATATGCTCGTAATTGTTTGAATTAAGTTTTATCGTTTTACTTTGAATGGGGCATGGCTAAAATTCTATGAACTAAATGCGTCTTGTTAGATTTGCATGGATGTTTTAATGCTGTACAGATGGAATACACCTTCACCATCGTTTAATTAAATCAAGGTAATACTGATGAAGGACGCATGAAATATTGTTTGTTTTTGGGTTTTTTTCGAGAATATAACAAGACAGGTTTAAAACATGATCGTGAATTGCGATGCAAAAATGGAGGATTGTTATGGATGAAACTGATATACAGGATGATGCACAATAAGTTGATCAACTAATTAAATCTGTGCCTGAGGAAAATGATTGCTGGATTGATTTTTGCACGCTGAGATCTTTCTTGATTAGAATCGGTTTGCTTATTGGAATCTTTATGATAAATCATTCAGCAAAGACTCATGTGTTTTCACCATGTGAAGTTTTTTCTTTGAAGTGCTATGTTCAACAGCTATCGCTCCTCCTTTGACTCCCATATTGAACGCCACAACTCCTTTTGGAAGCAATGTATAATTATATCTAACAAAACCCTCAAATCCAGACTACATTTTTTTCACTATAGGCCAACCTTCCAATCAATTATAGACAACTACCTGTTTATTTTATGCTCCCTTTAATTCTCACACAAAGGGTTGTCCTTATCTAGCTTGACGTAGAAAGCAATCCCCCCCAAGTGAATTAAAGATGCCCCCTTCTCAAATGAAGCTGGTCCTCCTCATTTTCAACACCGAGACCCTCACTTTCCTTCCCATCACCCCTCTTTCTCCTCATACCATGTTTTAGAAATCTGCCTCCCATGGAGATGCACTATTTTGCCTTCACGATTGCCCCAGTTAATCTTTGTCCAAGTGCCATATATGCTATGCGGAAATGAGCCCAGATATTCATTATAGACCCTAGCTGACAAATAATCTCATCTTTTAACCTTTTGAAAAGTTCCATTTGATAAACCATACTACAAGATATAAAAATATCGTGTATGCTAGCATTGAAAATATGTTTCATTTCATGTCTTGCACATAGGAAGCTAACATCATACAAATGCATCCCATGCCAAACAAAAGAGCTGAATGTGGTACATGACTCCACATAATAGTATCATATAAGAACTAGATCCAATCTGAGCTTTCAACCATTCCAGCCTTTTGAGTTGCTCTACTTAATGAAATCAGATACAATCAAAGTAGAATAATAGTCCACCTAAGATGGAGGACAAAAATTCAATTTTTTATATGCCTCTAAATCAATCCACCCATCTGGGAGGTAAGGTGTCTTGACTGTCATGCTCACAATTATTGGCTTATGGGCTCATCAAAACCAACTCCTCCAACTACGGTCACCACCAATGATGGTGCATTGCAAGCTAGCTCTAGCAAAGCAAATTTCAATAGGAATAATCCCAAAGCTGCTCTCAAAAATAAGGAGTGGAAATGCTATGACACTACATCCATCATTCGAGCTTGATCACATACACGATACACCTTGGAATGGTCATCGTCATGAGCACCCATGAGCACCCGAACCTATACATGGTGTGCTGTGTGGCATACATGCATCTGAAATGCTCACTGTAGGAGTAGTTGTGGATGACACAATGTCCATTGCACTACCTCCACAACATTCATCTCCTCCAAACCCCACTTGAATATCAACCTCTAGAACTTGCTCCTCTAGAACCTAACCTAGATCCATGAGACAGACTAGATGGGCCAGTGCCTCTATCATGTTGTGATGTGGAACATTGTTGCATACCTCGACTATGGCAGCCACTAGGGGATGGTTGAGAAGACAATCATGGTGGGGTCATAAAGCTAGGAGTATTGAAGATAGTAGTCCCATCAAACCGAGTACTTCACAATGGGAGTAGTCCCACCAAAGTGAGTGCCGCTAATGGGATTAGTCTTATCAAAGGGAGTGTGACTAGTGAAAGCATAATCCATGGGGGTGCCACTAAGAGATATCTAGTACTATAACCTACCAACCATATATGTGGCCGGTGTTGAAGATATGAACTCTAAGAACTTCTCCTCTATGATGGAGTTTAGAGTGAACGATGAAATATCTCCCATTCT
This sequence comes from Ceratopteris richardii, assembly GCA_020310875.1. NCBI lineage: Eukaryota > Viridiplantae > Streptophyta > Polypodiopsida > Polypodiales > Pteridaceae > Ceratopteris > Ceratopteris richardii. The sequence goes on from CM035411.1 coordinate 123,494,204, forward strand.
GCTTTACAAAAGTTCATCTAGTGATTAGCTACATGGTCACAACGATTAGTGTACTTGAACTAATTACAAGAGTTTGATTATCTTATTTACGTACGTTTGCGTCTACTCCAAGCATAGATATGGGCTTCAAATGATGATTTTCGTTGTATACAACTCATCAAACTTAAAGTCTGTAAAAGAGATTGATATAGACATATGATCATAGGTTTATCAACTTATGTGTGAAGTTAAGTGGTTTTGGTTTATTAACATAAACACTTTGATAAATACATTTGGAACTTGTTTATCGAGATATATGGTGTTTTTTCAATAATTTTTATAAAAGAAAAAGAAATATGTTCCTTATAAATGAATACTTTACTTTTTGTATTTCCAAAGCTATTCTGAAACTCATAACATTTGGAGACTATGGAATGAGGTTTGTATTGTCACAACATTAACTTGAATTTCTATCAAAAATATTTTCCTTAAGCAAATATGAGTTTCAATGCTTATGTAAATTTTTCTTAATGCATTTGAATAATGGTAAATGGATCTTTCAAAAAGTTTGTTTACTAGTTTCAAGTTAATCTCTTTGTGAGCTCATCTTCTCATTGAGTCTGCACCATACCTGAGATGCTTCAAGCACCCGGCGTGCACCGTGATTTCTAGCGATCGGCCTGATCCACCGACGGTCACTTTTGCACCTACATTTTGGTGAACCCGACGTGAAACACCACGGCCCCGCAATATCAGGTAACGTGTATTTCAATTTCAGTTTATAAATGAGCATGTTCTTAAGGGACTTTTGTGTATTTCTCTCCCTCACAATTAAAAAAGATATGCTAATGGGAGTTTTGTAGTTTTGTCCCTCATAATTAAAAAACATATGAATGGGAGTTTTGTAGTTTTCTAACTCACAATTTGAAAAACATATGAACCGGAGTTTTGTAGTTTTCTCCCTCACAATTGAAAAAACATATGAACGAGAGTTTTGTAGTTTTCTCCCTCACAATTTAAAAAAACATCTGAACGGGAGTTTTACCATATCCCTCATCAAAAGGTAAGAATGAGCATGAGATTTTTTTTTTAATATAAAGGAAGTTCGGCAATAGCCTACTCTCCCGGACTTGAATTAAATTAAGAAACAAAGGTACAAAAAAAGGGGACTAGTGCCCACGGGACCCCCCAAATCCCACAAAGCAGGGGAAGCTTGGTTGATTCCTAGGTTGCATTACAAAGAAGGTTGATCACCCTCTCGTCGCCCTCATGCGGGACCCACTTGGGTTTGAGCTTGTTGTTGATCAAAAGGAGGACTTGATGGTGCCTGAAGGGGGGGGATTTCTTACTGTTGACAATCCTTTTGCCAAGGAGGAATAGAGATTTTTCAATCGACCACTCCCTGGGGGGGTCGCCGAAGTTGAGAGCACACCGCTCTCGCCAGATTTTCCACAGGACTTCCCCTCTGATTGCGTTCCAGAGAGCCGCAGAGCATCCAATCGCTTCTCCCAAAAGGACTTGTTTCCAACTAAGCTGTTTCTGAACTCTGATTTTCAGTCCAACCATCTGCCAGATTCTGTAGGAGTTGGGGCAAGTAAGGAAGATGTGTGGGACATCTTCGATTGCGCGGTGGCAGCGATTGCACCACGGAGGGATCCCACAAATTTTGCTTGCCTTATGGTTAGTCCAAATTCCTCGATGAAGAATTTGCCATAAGAGGACAGACTTCTTAATCTCTATAAGTGGGTGCCAGATACCCATGAATTTCATGTCCCACCGAAGCCGCGTCCAAGACAGGCACCACTTCTTGTTGAGGCTGATCTGGAGGTCAGTCGTTTCTTTGATGCTCGGGATTTTGAGTAGGCTATTTCCATTGTGCCATTTGAGACCACGCGCGTTCGGAGCATGAGAGTTTAAAATTAAATTGTTTCTTGTATTAAATGACTACAAATTATTTGCTAATGTGTATTGATTTGTTTGCAATCATCATCTTTATGAGTTTTTGATAATAGGTATTAATCAAGAGCTAGTTCAAGATTTTGAGTTCAAAAGGTTTGTAAGGAAGAAAACTACTTTGCGTTGCATATTTATGTTCCATGAAAAATGTTTGTTTTAAAACAAAAAGTTGATTATGGATTGTATATCTCTATAATATTTTTTTGAGAATTGATACTTTTCATCTTTTAGTATGTTTAATAAAGTCCAAGAAGTGATGGCAAGATGATGATGCAGATGAAGAAAAGTGTGTGGCTTTGACTAAAAATCATGAGAACCATTTTCTTATTTGCATCATGATTTTATAATTGCATCTATAGTATGCATGCTTCAAAATATATATGCACATATTCATGCCTATATGTGCACGTCTAGTTGCACAACCAACAAAACTGTAATTGCATGATGCAAATCAAATAAGTTTATATGGTGAGAGGAAAGCCTCTACATTGAAAGCCAAATACCCTATCTATGTACCATTTGTTTTTCTAATGCATGAAGAGTATGCATGGTAGAGTCGCATTTCAAGACCTTGCATTAAGGCACAATTTGCATTTTCTTCCATGCACTCTGAGTGATTGTAAGGCTAATGTATATGCACATTAATTGTATGCGAGGAAGAGCACAAGCCTCATCATCACAAGCTATTTCCTTTATTGATTGCACCATGACTTTTATACATGCATTTTAAAAGTATGCATTTTATAGGGCTAATTTCAAGGCCTTGCATAAGGCACTTTGTTTTTGTACCCATGCACTTGCAGCAATTGGAAGAAAATGACATGAAAATCAAGTTTTAATGATATGAAGAAAATAGGTCTTGGTTGGTGCATCCAGAGGACGCACAGGTTTGGTGGGGGTGAGTGTCGTGAAGATTTTGTCTTCACAATTATTATCCAAAATCAAGAAAGTACCCTTATGGTGTCTCTATCCCTCCAAGTAGTACTTGGATGAGGTGAGTGAGGGTTCATTCACAAAAGATTTTATTTTCAACGTTGATCTGAGAAAAATAGATGTTTTCTTTGATATTAAATATTTTCAAAATTTCAAACATAATGGAGGAAGGAAATATCCATTGCTTCTATCTACATTCATATGCCACACTTTTCATAGCATCAAATAGCATGTTATTATTTATGCTTACCCTCAAGTTTTCCCATACATTATAATCCACTTCATAATGGATTTGGGCACGGGTTGATCAATCCATAGTTTTCCAATCAATAATGATGATTCATACCTCATGGTATAATAGTATTATGATCCTTGACCTTTACCTTAAAGGTAAAACCAATCCAAGAAGTGGCAGAAGAAAGTAAAGGACATGCATAAAGAAAGGTCTACATTGGAAAACATGCAAGGAAAAGAGCAGTCGTCATCTAAAAGAAAAGGAAAGACAACTCCAAGTGGGAGCACATGCCTCTTTTTTTTGGAAGCGCATGTTCTAACAAGGGGGATATATCTCTGGATTGAGTCACGCAGAGAAGTGGGAGACCAAACCATTGTTCAATATCTGGCAAGGAGGTCCATGCTGATATGGAGGAGGAGCTCTCTGTTTTCTTCCTGGGAGGATTGGGGCTGCAGGAGATTGGGGCTTCTCCATTTCTGCACTTCATCATCAACCATCATTGTGATAGCCTTTCAGCACTTTTGAAGCTCAAGAAGATTGCGAAGTGTACTTTACGATAGGAATTTGGATATATTTTTGCATTTATACAGAGATTGGAGGTTTTCCTACTATCAAGAGATACAAATCGCTATGCAAATGTCACGTATAATGTGAATGATAGAATACTGATCTATTTTTGGGTGACATGTTCTCCATGCTAACTTTTGATAGTTATTCTTAGCTAATGTTGCCTTTTATTTGTTTGATTTTTTTTCGCGCATGACTCTGTTCAGATGCCTTAGTAATTGAATTTACATTTTTTAAAGTTTATAGATTCATGCGAAAAACAGAAACTGATCAAAAGGTTTTAGCTAATGGTTTAAAAGGAAGTTGCATGTAGGTTTTAATCATAATGATTCACACTTGCTCCAATATATAATTCATCATATAGTATGTCGAATGAGACAAATATTATCGTTTATCTTCTGAAGTTTATAAATACTATGGAGGAATACAAAAGTTCATCTAGTGATTAGCTACATGGTCACAACGATTAGTGTACTTGAACTAATTAAGAGAGTTTGATTATCTAATTTACATACGTTTGTGTCTACTCCAAGCATAGATATAGGCTTCAAATGATGATTTTCGTTGTACACAATTGATCAAACTTAAAGTCTGTAAAAGAGATTGATATAGACATATGATCATAGGGTTTATCAACTTATGTTTGAAGTTAAGTGGTTTTGATTTATTAACATAGACACTTTGAGAAATACATTTGAAACTTGTTTATCGAGATATATGGTGTTTTTTTCGATAATTTTTATAAAAAAAAAGTAATATGTTCCTTATAAATGAATAGTTTTCTTTTTGTATTTTCAAAGCTATTTTGAAACTCATAACATTTGGAGGCTATGGAATGAGGTTTATATTGTCTCAACATTAACTTGAATTTCTATCAAAAATATTTTCTTTGAGCAAATATGAGTTTCAATGCTTATGTAAATTTTTCTTAATGCATTTGAATAATGGTGAATGGATCTTGTCAAAATAAGTTTGTTTACTAGTTTCAAGCTAATCTCTTTGTGAGCTTCTCTTCTCATTGAGTCTGCACCATACCTGAGATGCTTCAAGCACCCCACGTGCATCGTGATTTATAGTGGTCGACCTGATTCACCGATCGTCACTTTCGCGCCTACAACGTAAAAACATAAATCATACGTATAAATAGCGATAACGCTTTTGCATGAGCGTTCGTTTTCTTTTTTTCTTTTTAATAAAGTTTAGGTTTTGTTTTTCTTTATTTCTTTTACGCATTTGACTTCGTTTCTTTCTTTTGAGTTGCATGCTTTATCTTTAAAAAGTGAGTTTCCATAATACAAATGCATATGCGGCATGTCTTCTAGTACGTGATTAAGTCGCTTGGTTTCCCTACCTAGAAAGATTTATCATGAGTTGTTAATGTTCATCCGATGGCTTCGATAGTTAATTCCTCTTCCTATGGTTTCTTCTCTGGTTCAACTCTCATCACCGATCTTGTTATAATTTTTAAGGTCAAAGTCAAAATGCTGCCTTTAAATCCCCTAATCGTTACATGTCTCGTTTACGCTCACAAAAGATGATGTGCCAGATTCTCAGCATGTGTGTGTCCATGTGTGCATATGCACGCACGTGGATAAGATTGTTTTCTTGAAAGAAAGATTGTTCGGATCCAGTTGTGAAGCATGAGAAAAAAAATGAGATGCTAAGCTAACGAAGTTATAAACCGGGATGATGAGTGCTAACTCTTTAATTGTTCACATTGAATTATGTAAAAATCAAGACACCCAATTCTCTGTTTCTCTTTCTCACGAGTCTGCTCTCTCTTCAATGAATGAGAACAAACTGCAAGAGCAATAGTGTGGAATTTGGTTCCCAAGACCTTGAATGCTCCTCGTTTCTCTCACCCATTTATAGCACACTCAAATGTTGACAATAAGGAGAGTAAGACGCTTCACAACTTGATCTTGCAATCAAATCAGAATAGACAATAGCACTGATCATGATCATATAGCAATCATATAAAGTAAAGACAAACAGTATCGCTTAGCACTAATCATGATCATAGAACAAAATCTCAAAGTGTTTCATATGAGTTGAGCAAGATGTTATCACACCATAAGGCTAGCACCATTAGGAATGGAAAATAGGAATGGATTCAAAAGATAGAATAGATATTTTTTACCTCAAAAATCATATGCATGCAAAAGTAGTAATAAAGAAAAAGAGATTATATAGAATCTACTACAGTGATTTTGATTTTGTTTTGAACTTTCGAGTACGCTCTCTCGATTGCAAGTTCCTCCAATTCTAATGGAGTCTCCCTAAACCCAATGCACCATCCTCCAGCAAACACTCATGTGTTTTCAACATGTGAAGTTTTTTCTTTGAACTGCTATCTTCAACAGCTATCGCTCCTCCTTTGACTCCAATATTGAATGCCACAACTCCTTTTGGAAGGAATGTATAATTATATCTAACAAAACCCTCAAATCCAGACTACATTTTTTTCACTATAGACCAACCTTTCAATCAATTATAGACAACTACCTGTTTATTTTATGTTCCCTTGAATTCTCACACAAAGGGTTGTCCTTATCTAGTTTGACGTAGAAAGCAATCCCCCCCCCCCCCAAGTGAATTAAAGATGCCCCCTTCTCAAATGAAGGTAGTCCTCCTCATTTTCAACACCGAGACCCTCACTTTCATTCCCATCACCCCTCTTTCACCGCGTACCATGTTTTAGAAATCTTCCTCCCATGGAGATGCACTATTGTCCCTTCACGATTCCCCCACTTAATCTTTGTCGAAGTTCCATATATGCTATGCGGAAATGAGCCCAGATATTCATTATAGACCCTAGTTGACAAATAATCTCATCTTTTAACCTTTTGAAAAGTTCCATTTGATAAACCATACTACAAGATATAAAAATATCGTGTATGCTAACATTGAAAATATGTTTCATTTCATGTCTTGCACATAGGAAGCTAACATCATACAAATGCATCCCATGCCAAACAAAAGAGCTGAATGTCGTACATGCCTCCACATAATAGTATCATATAAGAACTAGATCCAATCTGAGCTTT
>CM035411.1:123505920-123545920 GCA_020310875.1 Ceratopteris richardii
ATGAATAGAGAAAGAGAGAGGATGAAGGAGTTCACACAACACTTACCAATATGAGAGACAGAGAGAGATGTGTGTGTGTGTAGAGAGACAGAGAGATCTATGTGTGTGTGGAGAAAAAAATACCTTTGTATGTATGGATCACAATGTAGGTGGATGTGTAAGATGGAGCACAATGCAGACAAGTGAAAATTCAATAGTGTGAGATCCTAGTTTAAACTAGAGGAGTAGTCGACTTCTGACACTCGGATTATTAAAATGCATCGTTAGTATGTGCATCAGTATAAGTGTCATTATAAGCACCAGTATAAGTGTCCATAGTGTTGGTAAAGATGGATGGACACCTCAAGAAACGAGTTGGAACTACTAATCCTTGCCTTGTACCTGCCCTTTTTCACTTCAAAGTTGTATTTTAGTCCCCTTTAGCTTTCGAGTGACACTAAATAGGTTCCTATGTACTTTGGAGATGATGCTACAAAAAATTACATCAAAACAGATAATTTTGCAACTAACTAGTGACCAAAACCTTGCTATTGTGGTCTTGATACCTCCTGGAGGTTTTGCTTAGTACTCCCAGTACAATAGTAGTTAGAAACATTCCTTCTAAGGATATCTAATCAGCTTAGAGAGCTAATGTTTCGAAGTGAAGTCACTTAAAATGATTGGCTATACACATAGCAATGCCTTTAGCAAGTAGAAGCTTCGCCCTGACTTTTTGGGAACTCTACAGGGAATGACCAGTGACCCCTTCAGGACGTTTCTCTCCGAATTGGTTGAATGAAACTTCTTCAACCTTTGATAGCTTGTAGTATATTTGAGCTGCTTCTAACAAGCTATAGATCATTGAAGATGGATAACAACGCAATGAGATATGGTCATCACAAGTACATTGTTTTGAGTAGACATAGCAAAGAAAGAGATGAACTTGATCAATGGAATAGTATATTATATGACAATGTTGTACATGATCATTGGCATGAATATGATGCCCAATGATCGTGATAAGAGTAGGCTATAGTTTAAGCCTCTCAACTACATCAAATGATCGACAATATGCTCTGTAATTGTAGGCAGACAGGCCGTGTGACTACGAGTCCCTTTTATAGATGTTTTGCCTCCAAGATTGAATTCAAATTCAAACTTGGCTTTAGCTACAAATTCTCCTGAAAGGTAAGAGATATTCCATCTAAATGAATTCTTAGCTTTATCTCTCCTAACTCCATACATTTAGTGGCTTTACAAGATTCTTCCATGTCAAATGACTTTTACAAAGGTTAAAGGTAAAAACCTCATAAGCAATGGTTCATGTGGTTCTTCCAAATTGGTAGGCAGTTAAGCACATCTTTCGCTACTTAAGTGGTATCCAACTATTTGAATTGTTTTATCCCAAGGGGACATCATTATTGCTAGATTTGCGTGCTTTTTCTAATAGTGATTGGGTTGGTTGCTATGACACTTGTGTGTCCACTAGGGGCTTTTTGTTCATGCTTGGTAGCACATGTATATATTAGTTGACGAAGAAGCAGCCCACTATGGCCACTTCCATTTGTGAGGCTGAGTATAAGGTAGCTTTCATAGCGATTGTTGAGTATGTGTGGCTCAAATGCCTTATGGATTATTTGGGTGTTGATGAGTCTTCTACCACCACCATCTTCAGTGACAGTGAAAGCGCATTTGTAATTGCGAGGAACCCTGTGTTTTGTTGGGTGTGTGTAGAAGTGCGAGAGACACACAAGAAGCACACACAAGGAGCACAAACGCAGCAAGACACACGGAGAAGACGATGGCTGGAATAGCTCTCTCTATTGATCGATGAACTGAACTGAAGTAGGAGCTGAATAATATCGCTAAGTACAAAGTACCACCACATATGAGAGTATCAAGTATGTGGTAACATGGGGAAAAAACCTCTAGCCAGCACTAGAGTAAAAAGTGCCCATGTATAGGGAAAAGGTTCACATGAGGAACACATAGATGTGACATGTTTGATGCTCGCACTAAGCACATTGAGGTGTATTATCATAATGTCAGGGAGAGGTTCTCTACTGGAGAGACCAGCTTGGTATATGTACCCATGTAGGAGAACATTTTAGACCTTTTCACGAAGGCTCTGCCCAAGGAGAAGTTTGAAGCATTTTGCAAAGCTTTAGGCTTACTTCCTTTTGTGGATTGATTTCACATAGCTTGGCACTTCCCTATACTACTCCTTCTTCATTGCATGACTCGTAGGGGGGATTTGTTGATATATTTAGTGATGTGTGTGAACACACTAGGAATGTCGGGGCACTTTTTTCCGGCTTTAAGATGTTGTTTTCCCCTTGCTTGTATATATGGCTATAACCTTAACATGTTACTTATCTTTGTACATTCTAGTGGTAATACATTCGGTATTCTGTGTAGTGCTCCAAGCTTCTCCTTCTTCCTTCTAATGTTTGTGTGCTTCTATAGACATCTAACTCCAACAGCAACAAAGTGTCATTCATGTCTTTGGAGCTAACTGATGTCTTTGTAGTATATGAAAGTGATGGGTCAATAGGATCTTCCACAAAAACAACATCACGGCTAACCAAAATGTGTTTAGTATATGGATGATACAAAAGATTGCCTTTCTTTCAAAACTTTACCCAACAAAAATACATTTCACTACTTTATCATCCAATTTCTTGTGTTGTTGCTCAACCACTAATGCATATGCTAGACAATAAAAAACATGCAGGTGGGAAACAAATGACTTATGGCCATCCCAAGCCTCATATGGAGTGATAGATTGTAATGCTTTAGTGGGATACACGTTAAGTAGATATGCTACACACATAACAGCCTCAAGCTAGAAACTATGTGGTAAAGCCTGACTCTTGACCGTACACCTCACCATCTCCATGAGTGACATGTTCTTCCATTCAGCAACTCCATTTTGTTGAGGTCATATGACACTATACAATGATGTTTTATCCCACGTTTAGCCAAAAATGCATTAAAATTAGAAGACATATATTCCCTCCTTGATCAAAATAGAAGGTGCCAATTTTACATGCTTAGAGATTTTCAACGAAGACAAAGAACCTGTTTGAAGCACATAAACACATCATACTTTACTTTCAATGGACATACACATGCATGCCTAGAAAAAATCGATGAAATTCATGATGTAAAGATAGTTTCCAAGAGAGCATGTCTACATAGGACTAGAGACATCATTATGAACAAGCTACAATTTGTGGGTATCTCAAATTGAGCCATCTTTTGGGAACAAGGAATGCTATATTTTGCCCAAAATACAACCTTCATAAACATGTTTACCATGTGCCTCAAGTTTGGGCAAAAGGGATTCCATTTCAAATGTTTATAGGTGTAGCAAACTAGCAAACTTTAGATGATGAAAGTGTGCATGCCGAAGCATTGCATCTGACATAGCTTGAGAATCATGTACTGCACATGCTGAATCATTCATAGATTTTCATAGTTGATGATCTTATAGAACTCGTGACATAAGCAAACAACAATAATGATATTGCCATTTGACATATCATGTACTATACATTTTTCATCAATAAATTTCACAACCAAGCCAATCTTGGCTAAATCTGAAACTGGTAATAAATTCTTCTTGATCTATTGCATAAACAAAGCATTACATAATGTAAAGGAAATACCATCACGAGTAGTCAGAATGATCTTACCAACTCCCATGATAGGATAAAAGAACTTTTTGGTGCATGTGATAGTATTCCCTATAGGGGCAAGCTCGAGTGAAGTGAAGAAACTACGTTGCAAGGTAATATGTTTGGTTGCCCCACTATCGAAGTACCAAACATTTGACTCTACTATAAACATATTCTGTTCATGAGAAGATTGTTGATAATTGCAAACAATATCAAATGCCCATTCTTCATTCTACACAAGATTAGCAGACTCTGTTTTGGGTGTAGAGGCCTTTGCAACAACCATTCCATTCTCTTTCTTCCTTGCCTTTTTAGTAGCTAGTGTTACACAACTCTTTACGACATGATCATTTCCTTTACAATATTTGCAACACATTTTTTGCTTTTCTCTTTTCTTCTCATCTTCTTCATCCTTCTTTGATTGTGCAGAATTAGCATATTGCTTACTAGTAGAAGAGCTCCATTTACCTTTGCACTTTTGACTAGCCAGAAAAGCTGGATCTACAACATGCATAATGGAACTATTCTATCTAGAGTGATCTTCCTACAATAGAACAGAGACTAACCCTTCAAATGTTAAGGCATTTGGATTGCCTTTCATCATCAAATAAAGAGCAAAAGCAAAAAATATGATATGAATCGAGAAGACCATTTAGAACAGTCAAGCAAGACTTCATCACTAGAAATCAACTATTTCTTCAAATCTTTGATCTTTGTCAATAAATTATCCATGGAATCTCCTTCATTCATGTGCTCACTCTCCAATTGTTTTGGAGGTATGCAACACGATCCTCATTCCTTGCCTAATATAAAGTGGTAAGTGTATCCCAAGCATCCTTAGCTATTCTGTAAGAGTGAATGTGAGGAGTAATGGCATGTTTGACAGACAAGACTATCAGTGCATGTGCCTGAGCATCTCTATTATCACAATGAATTTGCTCTATAGTAGGTGCAACGGGAACCATAGCACGAACAGGAACATGAAGAATATCTTCGTTTTCAATGCCCTCTACATCACCCTCAACAATTGTGCCTCCGGGTGTAATAGGACGTTTTTCAACACCCTGCATAATATTCCATAGTCCACACAAAAAACAAAATCACCTGCAGTAGCACTGTAATAGTGGGTTCGGAGGCCGACATGAGCTTAGATCATGATTTTGGCACCACATAGCGAAGATGTTTTGAACTCCTAATCACCTTGATTATTCTCACTAAATTTTGTGTGTTTTTGTGACTGTAACCAGAGGGTTGTCACAATGCCCTAGATGAAGTGTCGACCTGCTCCGATACCCATTGTTGGAGCTTGAGCTCTATGGAAGCATGCGAACAACACAAGGAAGAAGAAGAAGCTTGGAGCACAACACACAATACTAAATGTATTACCACTAGAATGTACAAATATAAGTGACCCATTATGGTATATACAAGCTGAGGGAAAAAACCTCCTCCCGAGGAAACAAAGTGCCTCAGCGGTCCTAGTGTGTTCACACACATCACTACCATATGTGTATGAAAAGTAAAGCGTATAATAGATGTCACACACAATTGAGGTGAGTATAGTTTCTTCAACAACAAAAGATGCATATACTTGTCTGGGAGTGACCGCATATCCAAAGTACTTCAAAGGTTCAAGCCTTCAATGTTTGAACAAGCATGAAGGCTTTCCATATTCAACAAAAGATGTGAGACACACAAACTTGACTATGCTTCTTGTGTAATTTTATTGGCCTTAAGTGAGAATTTTTTACCATGAGTATCTACATCAAAGGCCAAACGGCCATCACATTCTTGTATGCGCATGTTCCAAAAAAACTTAAAGTGGCCTCATCAACCATAACTACATTAAAGTCGCCTATTGCGGAACCTGCATACTCAAAAATTCATGCAGGCTGGATCTATATTCTCTATGTTCTTATAGTTTTTCACATGCAAGAGTCTGGATCTATATTCTCTATGCCTTGTTTTTGCTACGTGATTAGTCAATGGTGTTGTTCTAACATGCTCTCTCTCTCTCTCTCTCAATCTCAATGTAAAAACGTTTGATCTCACTCTCTTTTCGAATGAACAATGTGAGGTTCACCTTTCCTGTTTTGTAAAAAAAATGCTAAAAGTTTTTTTTTAAATAAAAGGAAGTTCGGCCTTAGCCTAATCTCCCGGAATTTAATTAAAGTAAAGAAGAAAAATTACAAGTGAATGGGACTAGTGCCCACGGGAGCCCCCAAATCCCACAAAGTAGGGGAGGAAAGTGGCAAGCTATAGGGCATTACAAATGAGGTTGATAAGCCTAGTATCATCCTCATGTGGGACCCATTTGGGTTTCAACTTGTTGTTTTCGAGGAGATAAATACACTGATGTCTAAATGGTGGAGATCTCTTATCTTGGGAGATTCTTTTACCTAGAATAAACAAGGATTTCTCGATCGACCATTCCTTAGGAGTTTGGCCAAAATTGAAAGCACATCGCTCCCTCCTAATCTTCCAAAGAGTCTCACCCCTGATGGCATTCCACAACCTCGATGAGCAGCCGACCACCTCACCCAACAACAGTTGTTGCCAATTGATTTGGTTCGTGAGTCTCAATATCCGGGTCACATGATGCTAGATAGAACGAGACATGGGGCAATTGAAGAATAGGTGAGCTAAATCTTCAATGCATCGATGGCAACGCTTGCACCATGGCGGCACACCACAAATTTTATTAGCCCTTGCATTGGACCAGATACCTTTATGCAAGGTCTGCCACATGAGAAGGGACTTTTTTATCTCAATTAGGGGGTGCCAAATAGACATGAGTTTAAGTTCCCATCGAAGTTTGGTCCATGAAAGGCACCATCTCTTGTTAAGAATGTGATGAACCTCTAAGTTCTCTTTGAAATTGGGGATTCTGGATAGTTTCTTTCCATTGCTAGATTTGAGGCCGTCCAGGCAAGGAAGATCTTGACCGTAGAGAAGGCGGGTAGTTGAGCGTTCCCATGCAAAACATCTTCCTTGAAGAAGAGTCCATTCCTCTGGGGTAACTCTAAGTCTCGAGTCTAAGTCTTCGAACCTAATCCACTCGCTGGTCTCTTGTTTCCAAAGTTGTTTCCGCTGTTTGAACCCCTTGTTCCATAGCCGCTTTGCAGTTTGGAGGTTCCAAGACTCCACCCCCCTAATGCTGCCGATCGGGAACCACATAGAGTCATTTTGTCTTATCCCAGCCGCCCACTTCCACTCATCACTAATTCTGATGAATTGTTTGGCCTTGTTCAAACTCTTCCATAAAGAACACACAAGGCTAGAGCCTTTAGGGGACACTAGGTGGGGGGAGAACAAAAGCGTGAGAATCCCTAGGTCCTTCCAACCGGGATGGCCAACTAGGGTAAGGTCTTCCATGTTTCTGAAGATCAATTTAGCCCAAGAGGACTCACTATTGCTCCATGCCTTGATAAGCCACTTTGCCGCCAGCTTGTCAGCCAATCCAACGATATCCGAAATTTCCAAGCCCCCTGAGTCTTTTGGGCTAATGCAAGTTTCCCATTTGATTTTGGGAATCCCCCTCCTGTTGGGGTCCCTAGTCCAAAGGAAGTTTCTACAAATTCTTTCCACTTTGGCCAATTCTTTCTCCTTAGGTCTCCAACACAAGATAAAGTAAATAGTTGTAGATAGCATAAATGTGTTAACAACCATAGCACGCCCTTCCAAGTTGACTTCCATACCTTTCCAATGATTTGTTTGTTATCCATCCTAGATAGCACCTAGTTCCATCGTTGGTCCATTGAGATACCGAATCCCATCGGAATGCCTAGGAGATAGAGGACTTGACCTCTAGGGATAATTTGACACCCCTAATCTAACAACAATTGGGGTGTAGGGCCATTGATTGCTCTAAAAGAAGTTTTAGCGTGGTTGATTTTCGAATCTGACACCGCACAAAAGGTGTCGAGGCACCACCAAAACACGCCAATGCTGTTAATATCGTTATGCACAAAGGCCTTCATGTCGTCGGCAAAAAGTCGCGAAACCATTTGGCCGTGATATAGAGGTAGGGAGAGACCCTCGAGATTGCCAGCATCCATGTGATGCGTTAATAGGCGACTGAGACCATTCGAGGCGATAGCGAAAAGTAAAGGAGCCAGAGGGCAACCTTGCCTAATTGATCTTTTTATAAACGAATGGGCTCAGAGAGCTTACCGTTGATATTTACTCTAGTTGAAGCATTTCCAAGAAGAGTGGAAACCATCTTCGTGAACTTTTGGCTGCATCCAATGTCTTTCAATGATTGAAGAATAAAGTCCAATTCCAATCTGTCATATGCTTTGTCGAAGTCGATCTTAATGAATACCAGATCTTGTGCAGTCTCCTCAGCAAACGCTAGGCCTTCCCAAATATCAACAATTGCTTCAAGTATCGATCTACCTTTGATAAAACCTTTCTGGTCCTCACAAAGCCATGACTTTAAATGGCAAGAGATTCTGTTGGCGATAACTTTAGCAATTATTTGTATCCTGTTTGGAGCATGGTAATCGATCGCCAGTTTTCAATTTTTGTTCTTATCTCCCCTTTTGTGGATTAACTTGATGATGCCCTTATTAAGACACTCCGAGAGGGCACCGAAGGAGAGAGCCTCTTGCCACACGACGCAGTGGGGTGGCCACTGCATGTTTGAAGGACTTGAAAAACTCATTGGTGAGGCCATCCTGCCCCGGACTTTTCCCATTGGGAAGAGCATCAATAACCTCGATAATTTCATTCTCGGGAATGTTAGCATCCAGCAGAGAAATCAAGTTCTGTGGGATTCTAGATTGAGCAACCCTTGAGATGGTTGCCATGAAGTCACGCCTATGTGGGGAAAGGGGAGTCGAGACCCCAAGAAGATGGGTAAAGTGCTCGACGATGATAGATCTATTCTCAACTTCCGTGCTACATTCGCTTCCATTGTTATCGACCATTAAGGGGATGGATTCCCTAGCTTGCTTCCTTTTGAGGATGTTACACATCTCTTTCGCTGGTGTGCCGGCCTTCCCCGCCACCAATCTTTGAAGAATATTTGAAGACTTTTCCTTTGTACCTCCTCTTCTAATCTTAGTCTTCCCCTGATTTTCAAAAGACCTTGTTGGCATTGTAAGTTACCTTTGTTCACCTCTTCTTCAAGCCGTGAGAGCCTCCGGTATACCGTTTCTCTTCTATTTTTGTGGATATCTCTTATAGCCTTTTGAGTCCTGATCAGAATTTTTCGATTCCTTTCCACCGCGCTTCTCCAGCACTTAGCCGGTTCATAACAGAAAGCAAAGGCTTCCGCCCACACTACAGAAATTTCTTGGTGGACAGAGGGGAGGGAAAATGATGTCTAACAAGCATGAAACCAAGGAGCTTTTTGGAGCATGGGGATCAGTTTGAAAGATAGAGTAATCGGGTAGTGGTCCGAGATAGTCAGGTCTATGTGTTGGGAAATTGAAGGAATACCCCACTGGAGGATGGTGTTTTGATCCACGTAACATCTATCAAGTCTTGCTTTCCTCAAAGAGTCCCCCAATTGGAGATTTGACCAAGAGAACCCCTTCATGTCTTTTACCTCTACAAGATCGAGATGGAGCTTGATTTTATCCCATATCTCTTTCTCCTAGCCGTCAATAATTTTTCCCTTGTTATTCCATCGGTCATCGGGAAACTCAACCATGTTGAAGTCCCCACATATCAAAGCATTATGTGAGAGGGAGTCGAGAGAAGCCCAAGTATCAATTCTATCCGCTTCTCCATTAGGGGCATAAATTGAGACCACAATGAACTGAAAAGGGAACACGATAGAGGCAGCAATCCAACGATGATTCCGACCTTCAAAAGTTGAGGTCACACTGCCAGA
Organism: Ceratopteris richardii; assembly: GCA_020310875.1. Classification (NCBI taxonomy): domain Eukaryota; kingdom Viridiplantae; phylum Streptophyta; class Polypodiopsida; order Polypodiales; family Pteridaceae; genus Ceratopteris; species Ceratopteris richardii. The sequence goes on from CM035411.1 coordinate 123,515,422, forward strand.
CAAGGAGTGACTAATACCAATCGCAGCCCCCCCTACCCCCCTAGGGTGAGAAGTGGAGAACCAAAGGTGTTTTGAAGAAATGCATTTAAGCCTTTTTTGGAGATCCTCTCCGGCGATTTTAACCTCTTGTAAGCAGATAAAGTCAGGGTTGAGGCACTTGTCTTTGAACCACTAGGACAGATTGCTGAGATCAAAATCAAAGATTGCTGAGACAGATTCGGAAGGATTCACTAAAGTAAGACGCAGGAGGAAAGTCAGCCCTCGAAGATCAACAGCAAGGATAGAAAAGGAGATTAATGAGCAAAGATTACAACCAAGAAGGTTACACCACGAGTAAAGAGGAAGGCTTCACTACTAGCAATGAAGATAGTGAAAGCTCCTTCCTTGGTCCTACCCTTCCGGTTTGCAACAAAAGTGTAAACCATCGGGCATGCCATGGAAGAAGCCCCCTCAAGAGTAGGATCCTAAGTCAAGAAGCTGGGAGGAAAAAAGAAGATCACAAGAAGAAAAAAGATCGGGTTCCTCCCCTCAAAGAGGGCAACCATCAACAATGAAATTCACATCACTAAACGTCATAGATTTGTCGGACCCAAAAATGCTAAAAGTTTTTTTTTTAAATAAAGGAAGTTCGGCCTTAGCCTAATCTCCCGGACTTTAATTATATTAAAGAGAAAAAGTTACAAGTGAATGGGACTAGTGCCCATGGGACCCCCCAAATCCCCCAAAAATGCTAAAAGTTTTTTTTTTTTCAAAAAAGGAAGTTCGGCCTTAGCCTAATCTCCCGGACTTTAATTATATTAAAGAGAAAAAGTTACAAGTGAATGGGATTAGTGCCCATGGGACCCCCCGAATCCCACAACGTAGGGGAGGAGTATGGCAAGCTACAAGGCATTACAAATGAGGCGGATAACATTACCATCACCCTCATGTGGGACCCATTTGGGTTTCAACTTGTTGTTTTCCAGGAGATAAATACAGTGATGTCTAAACGGTGGCGATCTCTTGACTCGGGAGATTCTTTTACCAAGGAGAAACAAGGATTTCTCGATCGACCATTCCTTAGGAGTTTGGCCGAAATTGACGGCACAGCGCTCTCTCCAAATCTTCCAGAGAGCCTCACCTCTGATGGCATTCCATAGCCTCGCTGAGCATCCGATCGCCTCACCCAACATCACTTGTTGCCAGTTGATTTGACTCGTTAGTCTCAAAACCCGGGACACGTGATGCCAGACAACACGGGACTTGGGGCAGTCAAAGAACAGGTGGGCCAAATCTTCGATGCACCGATGACACCGCTTGCACCATGGCGGCACACCACAGATTTTGTTAGCCCTTGCATTGGTCCAGATTCCCCTATCCAAGACCTGCCACATGAGAACGGACTTTTTGACCTCAATTAGGGGGTGCCAAAGAGACATGAATTTTAGCTCCCACCGAAGTTTGGTCCAAGCAAGGCACCATCTCTTGTTAAGGGTGTGGTGAACATCCAAATCCCCTTTGAAGTTCGGGATTCTGGAAAGCTTCTTACCATTGCTCCATTTGAGGCCCTCCGAGCAAGGAAGATCCTGACCGCAGAGAAGGCGGGTAGTTGAGCGGTCCCAGGCTAAACACCTGCTTTGAAGAAGATTCCATTCCTCAAAGGTAATGCTAAGTCTAGGATCCAAATCTTCGAACCTAATCCACTGGCTGGTCTCTTGTTTCCAGAGCTGTTTCCACTGTTTGAACCCCTTGTTCCATAACCGCCTTGCAGTTTGGAGGTTCCAAGATTCCACTCCCCGAATGCCACTGATTGGGAACCAAATAGAGTCATTTTGTCTTATGCCAGCTGCCCACTTCCAATCATCGCTGATTCTGATGAACTGTTTGGCCTTGTTCCAATTCTTCCATAAGGAACACACGAGGCTAGAGCCTTTAGGGCAGACTGGGTGGGGGGAGAACAAAAGCGTGAGAATCCCTATGTCCTTCCAACCAGGGAGGCCGACAAAGGAAAAGTCTTCCGTGTTTCTGAAGATCAATTTAGCCCAAGAGGACTCCCTATTGCTCCAGGCCTTGATAAGCCATTTAGCCGCCAGCTTGTCAGCTAAACCAGCAATATCCAAAATACCCAAGCCCCCTGAGTCTTTAGGGCTAATGCACGTTTGGGTGGACCGGCCCAGTTGCCAGGAGCCGGCTTGCAGGGCTTGGAAAGCCATCTCTTCGTTCTCAAATACAAGAAGCAGGTGACTCGCCGGCAGGAATTGACATTTGGACACAATTAGGCCTCGAGGGAACCACTCCTTGCGAAGCCAAGTTCTCACACTATCAAGAGAGGGCCTGGGGCCAAACATTTGACTGATCAGGCAAGTTTTCTTCAGTTCTTCCTGCTTTGCCGCCACAGACTCCTTGCATAAAGAGACCTCTGGGGGCGCGACGTCCACTAGGACAGACTCCAACTCAAGGGGGGACACGGACTGAGGGGGAGCCACAAAGTCCATGACCAGAGCTTGAAAGAGCAAAAGGAAACCCCACGGGAAAGGAGCAAGATTGAGAATTAATCTTACCCAAGGAACCCTCTGCCTTCTTTTTTCCTTTTACTTTTATTTTAATTACCCTTTTTTTCTTCTCTTTTCTTTATTTTTTTTTCTTTTTTTTTCTCTCTTTTTTTTTAACGAGACGGTTGAGCAAATAGGAACTAGAGGTACTAGGGGTGGGGGATCGCGACGATGGGCCCATGGGAACGAAGAGAGATCTCCCCGTGACCCATCGCGAGCGACAGGAGAACCATCAAAACTACTTTAAATGAAGCCATACACGCCTGCCATCCCTCAGTCGCACATTGAATGAGAAAACAACTTTGGAACGGTCCCTACGGCCCACCCCGGCCCACGATGGCCGCCGCCAGGCTGTAAAGCGCGATTGATGACTGGGCGATGGACAGAACGTCCGCGCGATGGACAGAACCTCACCCGCGATGGACAGAACGAATGATAGGAGCCGATGGACCCGCGTCCGCGATGGACGAGCCCCGCGATGGACAGACTTCAGACTTCGAGCTAGAAATCTTCCGCGATGGACAGACTTCGAGCCCCGCGATCACCAGATTTGATGGGGAATTGAGCCATACATTCGCAGGTGGGCTGGCAGTCGGAAATGGACGCGATCGTCAAAGTCAGAGCGTCACCCGCGATGGACAGAATGCCCGCGAAACCCGGCGTCACCCGCGATGGACGGACAGCCGCCCGCGATGGACGATTGACAGAAGCCCGACGATTGACAGAAGCCCCGCGATGGACGCTTGACAGAAGCCCGGCGCGATCGTCAAAGTCACCCCCGCGATGGACAGAACGCCCGCGATGGTCAGAGCGTCACCCGCGATGGACGCCCGCGGTACCCGGCGTCACCCGCGATGGACAGACAGACCCCGCGATGGTCAGAGCGTCACCCGGCGATGGACAGAACGCCCGCGATCGTCAAAGACACCCCCGCGATGGACAGAACGCCCGCGATCGTCAAAGACACCCCCGCGACTGCCGTTCCTTCTCGTTTTCCGTTTCTCAAAGCTCGAGAGTTCTTTTTCTTCTTCTCTCTCTCTCAGAAAAACAGTATAAGTGCGTTCGCTTGCAGCGAACAAAGCTGAATAACTCAGACGCTCAGCGCAGCAAGGCGTTCGAGCTGTAGCTACACCTCTGTTTATTACACGGAAGAAAAACCATACTCTTTCAAACATCGTTTTATGAAAGCTGTCTTTTTCATTTTCCAATTATCTTTTTCTCTTTTTTGTCTTCGTCGTACTTACGCTTATGATGATGAATTAGTACCATACAATCATTGCCTCGAGCGGTGTGTGCCGCGTGCGAGATATGGACACGCACACACACACGATTATATATATATATATATATATATATATATATATATATATATATATATATATAGGTGTGTGTGTGTGCGCGCGCGCGTGTTTATCGGTCATCCTGAAAACGATGTAATAGAAGTTATTGAATCGTCAGAGCAACTATATTTGGGTTTTTCTTTCTCAAAAGCGAATTTGTACCTATGTAGATCATTAGGCATATTAGTTTTATCATAGATATAAATCACTTTTATCATAGATATAAATCATTAGTTCTAAGAAACTATAGTTTACGTAACCACGAATAAAATATCAAAAAGCGATGGAAGATACTTCGCCAACATATGGATACATGAAGTAATTTGTGAATGTTTTCGGTTGCTAGTGAAGCTTCATCAAGATCTAGAGAAAAAGTCGCATGAGCCTTTCCTAGCGTGTTAGTGTGTGTATAGTGGTGTTTCTCCTAACAACACACACATACACACTCACTCCAATGTAAAAACTTCGGATCTACCTCTGTACTTTTTGCATGTACAATATCAAGCTTGCCTCTATTATTCCTTGCTTTTTTTCCCTTCGTTTTCACCACATTGTAGATGATTAGAAAGATACTTAAAATATGAATCCAAGGAATAGAGTCAAAATTAGACCTTGAGAATGGATCCCTAAGAGTGATTATCCATAAATTTTAGAGACATGCACCGAATGTAGAATGTTCCGAAAGAATGCACAATTTAATAGATCGAAATAGAGTATTAATAGGATCATTAATAGAATATTAATGAATTTAAATATTGACCTTGTTTAAGCTACGTAATCTTAATATTAGAGCCACATTATTCAATTATCCGATTTAACCCATTATCCTTCTCTCTTCCTTCAAATAGGAATGATGTTGAAAGTGAGTTGGCCTCATTCTTTAACTCAATGACTTTAGCTTCACTGAAGAAACTCTTACTATTTCTTTATTCAAATCATAAAAGAATGCAAAACTACCTTTACAAACTTGAGAATTTAATTTGATTTTCCGAATAATAAGCATACTCTTTTAATTGAAAATTTTGAAATTGATAAATAACCATGTTAAGAAGTGGTTGAAAATTGATAATATTAGATGGCGATCATACTTTTTCCAGCTCAGAACTCTTTTGCCATTACAGCCATCGATTCCGTCTCATGAAACCCATCTTTGTGATCCCATCTTATTGGTTTCCTTATTAGTGTAGCAAAAATCTTTCACTACTTGCTCAAGTGATGTACATGAGTGAAACTAGTCACTCTTTGGGTATTCCTGATAATACCCCATAGTCTACTAATCATATTGTGAGACTCTTCTGAAGATAAGTGAATCTTCACTACTTTGGAGATTATCATATATATATCTCCCGTACCTATATGCTACTTCCTAAAACCTATAGGATTGCTTGTGCAGATTACTAATGGTGAAAGTTTAGCTCCTTCCCTTAGCAATCCTATGGTCTAAATCCATAAGGATTATGTGTAGGGATCCTGTTACTACCGAGGTTGCCTTATGTATACTACTATGATGGTCCTAAGTCCATCAAATACATGCTTAGAAGCATGCCTACACCTTATTGAAGTTTGCAGAAAGGGCATGTTACCATGCCATAACATTCTTACCTAAAGGCAAGTGCGTGTATAACGCCATGCGGTAGGAAATTTTTCGGCAGCATTTCCCCAGGAAATGGAATCCCCAAAAAATTTAAACCAAAAGCTGAGTGGCACACACGCCACCCAACAACATAGGGATTGACAGGCCCATGGCATGCACGCCATAATCTCATAGATGGATTCCATAACCTCCTAAAAAAAAAAAGCAATTGCTAGCAACAATTCTTTGTGTTGCATAGCCATATAGTTTCTGCAATTCTATTTCTTGCAAACAATAAAAGTGTGCTTCTCTCCCAATGATCCATACTTTTATAATTTAAATAATGATCAACATTTGATGTATGCAATCCAATCTATGCATGTAAGTACGAAAGATGCCATAACATAAAGTAAAATGCTTGAAGCATAAAGCATACGTCCCTAAATAGTTTGGTTTTGGAATTGCATGCATCCAATCATTCTGGATAAGCTTCGAGACTTCTGCACCTTCCTCCTCAGGTCCTAACATAAACTTTGAAGTGTCCAAAAACATTAGGGCACTCCCCAAACACTACAACACATCGAGGGTGTACCGAGGCACCTACCGAGGAAATTGAACGGGCGTGATTTCTTCGCGATGTCGATGTCACAGTCGGTATAGGCGTCAGAAAGAAAGCGCCGGTATGGGCGTCGGTATAGTCATCGGTATAAGCATCAGTGTTTCCTATGCTTATACCGATGTCCATACCGACGTCCCCGCTGGGTGTACCGGCGCATATACCGACGACCATACTAGAGCTACCGACGTGTATACCGACGACCATACCTGCACAAAGTTTTTTGGGCAGAGTGTGTTGTCTTTTGCTATAGCATGATGTTGTTTAGCAAAAGACAATACACTCCGCCCAACTGAGTACATGTGTTATGTACTCTAATGGCAACCAAAACATAAGCTTGCCCTTTTTGCAAACTTTAATAAGGTGTAGGCATGCTTCTAAGCATGTATTTGATGGACTTAGGACCATCATAGAAGCATATGCCACATAGGAGTGTAATACAAAATTGTGGCAATGTGACAAAACAATTCCATATAGGAATCGAATACAAAATTATGGTTCATCAGTGTCGTATGCGAGTGTGATACAAAATTGTGGCATTGATCAAAATATTTACACCTACAATCCTACAACAAAACAATTGTATAAAATAAGACCAATTAACATGACATTTATAAACAACAACTAGAAACACGAAACCAAGATATAACTTTACCTAATTAAGAATATTCTCCCATGAGACAATTGCACCGCGTCCCTCTAAGTCTTGTAACAGTGCAGTCAGTCCATGTCCATATCCATATGATTCTTCAGTTCGCATTGGAGGATGACCCACTGCCAACTCCTATAGTAAATATGCAAAACGTTAGATGAATATACATAATATACTTAACACAAACAACTTCAATAATTAACATCATACTTACAAATTGGTAGCGCATATTGTCGTATCCGCCGCTACCTAAATGCGACGTTCCAATGGTATCTAAACGTGTGGCCGCCGCATTTCTTTGTTGACGATACCGATCAGGAGTATTTTGATGCTCATCCTGAATCGATTCCCATTCGTCGGCATCTAGCCATACAGGCTTTGGTAAGCCTTCTTTGAAAGCATCACGAGCTTCCGATCGTCGGAGCGACATCACCTCGCATGCTATATGTTGAATCCAATCCGAACTCACAATAGGATTGCCAGGTGCTCACCGGTACTCTTCATATATGCATTGTGTGATATGATTTTTAGAGTCTCTATCCTGTTCGTTCCATTTCAACATTACTAAATGACCGAATTTGATAGAGCAGAGTTATCATATACGCTGACACATTGACTTTCCCGCCGCATCCATAACTGGAGCTCCATTACGGATATGATATATCTTTCATTCGTCATGATCATGTGCACCCCAAGGTGTACGTGGAGATCCCATCTGATGCAATATGAAGATCTCATCTCATCCAATGTATATATATGCATGCTTAAGCCTCTAAATCAATCCACCCATCTGGGAGGTAAGGTGTCTTGACTGTCATGCTCACAATTATTGGCTTATTGGCTCATCAAAACCCACTCCTCCAACTACGGTCACCACCAATGATGGTGCATTGCAAGCTAGCTCTAGCAAAGCAAATTTCAATAGGAATAATCCCAAAGTTGGTCTCAAAAATAAGGAGTGGAAATGCTATGACACTACATCCATCATTCGAGCTTGATCACATATACGATACACCTTGGAATGGTCATCGTCATGAGCACCCATGAGCACCCGAACCTATACATGGTGTGCTGTGTGGCATACATGCATCTGAAATGCTCACTATGGAGTAGTTCTGGATGACACAACGTCCATTGCACTACCTCCACAACATTCATCTCCTCCAAACCCCACTTGTAGATCAACCTCTAGAACTTGCTCCTCTAGAACCTAACCAAGACCCATGAGACAGACTAGATGGGCCAGTGCCTCTATCATGTTGTGATGTGGAACATTGTTGCATACCTCGACTATGGGAGCCACTAGGGGATGGTTGAGAAGACAATCATGGTGGGGTCATAAAGCTAGTGTTAGATGGCCGCCGAACAAAGGACAATTGTACTTAGACAGGAGTTTTTAATGTAGAAAGAACCCTTCTGGAAGTACGCGGTAAAGAAAGATTCGCGTAAAAGCCTTGTAACAAAACTCTATTTAAAGCGATCAGAGAGTAGGCAGAGTAAGGAAGGAGCCCAGAGAGCCCCTCGCTCCCCGTGTTTTTGGAAGTTGCGAATACATTGTGAGAATTCCCGTGTTGGGGTCACTTTACTGCTTCTACTGTGTGCAACGAGTAGAGTGTCTTGGTTCCGTCCTGCCTGTGCACCTTCTCTGTGTAATCATTCGACTGTGTATGTGTGATACACTGTGTGTTACGAGTCGGTACTGCGATTGTGAGAGTCTGTTCGGTAACGAGTTAAAGAGTCCCCTGTGTTTTGGGAACTGCACGTATAAGTGTTGTGTGTGTAGAACAAGAGTAACTCTGCTCTGTTTCGTCTGCTCCCTTCCCTCTCCTGTGTATGTGTTCGTGTGCGTATGTGCGAATTGATGCGGTGTTGCAGAGATTTCACCCGGTAATGATTAAAGTATTTCCTAAGCGTTAGTCGGCAGGAATGCGTTTGTCTGCTCGTTCGTCTGTGGAACACGAACGCATAGAGCACTAACATGCTTCGGTTGTGAGTTATGAAACTCTGTGAATGACTGAGTAGGTAGTATATCTATGTTCAGATTAGTACCAGTAGTGTTCTGAATGCGAGTAGAATGATGATAAAGTGCGCGACAAGTTATAGTCAGTAGGTCTTGCCATTTGAATGTGGTACTCGGTAAAGTCGTAAATTGTGCAGAAGGATTTCGTGTTAAGTTACCAGCAGTGTGCCTTGTGTATTGATTCTCAATCCGGATTACTGCTCAACTGTTATAGCAGATAGATCTTGGAGAACGGGATTCTAAGACGTTGATAGCCTTGGTTGATCAGAACAACTACTGAGCTAAGACGCGCTGACCGAGTAACGAGCGAGTGAGAAGTTGGGAAAATAGTATAGGGCCTCTGTCTAACAGACCCCTACCACTCCCAAGGACCCACGTGGCTAGAGTCCGTTTACTTTTACGGTAAGATTGAGTACAGAGAAAGAGAGACTCGGAAATATCTGGTACGCAGGTGTGGAACCAGATTCTGGAGTCTCCGAAGGGTTGTTGCGTTGAAGTAGTAATTAACGACCGCGGTAGGTACATAACAGTTACGATAATCATAAACGACAACTTAACCTTTAACATTTGGCGCCGTCTGTGGGAAAGTGGCATCCGAATTGCCAGTTCTCGGGCCATTTCTCTGTGGGAATGTGGCAACTATTTATCAGTACCTGCGGTAAAGAAGTATTTGATTGCGAGTCACTTACGAGACCGTGGCATTAGAACACCAGCGATCTGTAAGAAGTAAACATCCGGTGACAGTGATTCACTGACAGTAGCAACAGACCCAGATTGTTGCAAACTGCTCAGATAATATCACTGGGCAATGATACATGCCGGTCACTCGATCGGGCGAAACATATCCTAAGAATCGTCAGGATGAAGCACGGAAATCACAAAAGATAGCCTCAGGAGAAGTAGGCATAACTAGATCTGACCCAGTGATCAAGAAAAGTGGAAACGATACAACCAATTCCGGTCATATTCCGGTAGAACGATCAACGCCTTCGCTACCTTCTGGCGCTACTTCGACCCCACCTATCGAAGATATAGCAAGTCCAGACTCTATCAAAACGCCGTTGGAACCTAGTCTAACAATATCAGATCAAGATTTAGAGATATCCACGGTCAGAAATACGTTAGGAACATTCGGCAAAAGTAGTAAAAGAGGGCGTTCTGGCCCAATTTCGGTTCATTCCGGTGAGATTCCGGTGATAGAATCGCCGATCGCTGGCAAAGGTTTAGCCTTTTTTGCGGAATCATCAGCTCAACCTTCGTGTTTGGAAGAAAGATTTCGAATATTAGACATCCAGAAGGAAGGAAAGCTGTTCGAAACCAAGATCCGAAGCATCCTAAGTCGACACAGTGCACCGGAAAACGCACCATCCGGTGATACAAGTCCAGATAGTTTATCCGATACAGAAGGAAACCCTGAACCCTCCACAATGAGCGGGCAACACCAACAACAACAACATCAACACCAACAGCTAGGACAGCCAAGGCCGCCGCCAACAGGAGTAACCTACACGAAATTCGGTGGATTCCCAGGAGACGACCCAGACGCCCACGTACGGACGTTCGAGATAAGTTATGCAGTTCTTAACCATCCACCCGATCAGGCGTATAAGGCCATTGTTTTTCAATCCACACTGATCAATGCAGCAGCGAGATGGCTCACGGAATACGATATCAATCATTTCGGTACTTACGAGGCAGTACGAGACGCCTTCTTACAGCGTTTCAGACTAAAGAAGAATCCTGCCGAAATCTTTGAGTATTTACAGAACAACAGACAAAAGGCAAATCAGACCGTCCAGGAGTACGCTACTCTCTTCAGAACACATTTACGGCAGATACCACAGGCTCACGCTAATCTGCCTGATGATGTCATCTCTCAATGGTTTATCAATGGATTAACACCACAACTGAAGCAGATCATGATCATAAGATGTGTCGGAGCCATGACCCTGGATGCCGTCATTGCAATGGCTCTACAGCTAGAGTCCAAGGTTGGTGGATTTTCAGAAGACTTGGAATGGTTAAAAACAAACAAAAATATGGCTGAAGATATCACAAGGCAAGTATACTGCACCACATGCAAAAATTCGGGGCACACAAGTGCCAACTGTGCCCTGAATCAAGCGTTTTGCGCTATCTGTAACACTGCCGGACACACCACCGGAAACTGTATCTACAACGCTAGAATACAAGGAACAGCAACCGTCAATGCGGTCATCCAAGAACATGGCCAACCAGTAAATCACTATGTGCCTCCGCAACTGAGAAACAATCAACAACAAGGATATCGGAACTACCGAGGACAGAGAAACAACAATTATAATGCCAACCGATGGCACAACGGACCACCACCGGAAAACCCCGAGTTACCACCTCCACGCTGTCATTTCTGTGGCGAATTCGGCCACATTAGAAGGTTTTGTAAAGATGCAATAGAGTATGATCAAAGAAAGAAGGAACGCCAAAACCCAATGGCCAACATGGTAAAAATTACACCGATTGAGACACAGACTGCTACCGTCCAGACCCGTTCCGGTAAACAACTTCAGTCGGCAGCAGAAATCTTCGAACCAGGGATACAAGAACAACGAAGGATGTACAACAAAGCTAGTCACTGGACCGCAACAGAACCACCAGTGTTCCCAGAACCCATTCCGGTGACTCAGGCTTCTTCATCAAGGGATGAAACACCACAAAAGGAAGCATCAGCAGAACCATCATCAGTAGAAACAACAGCAGACACTTCTGCGTCGGTAGAAACTCCAAATCTAAAAGAACCAGACAGTCAAGCTCAACAGACCTGGGAAATTCTGTCCAAGGCATCCATCACTCTACCTCTAGGCCAACTTCTGGCCTTAGTACCTGGAATCCGACAGCAGTTTCAGCGACAGTTCAGCCCAGTACCCTCCTGCATTCCGACAACAGCCACAGTTCAACCGGAACCCGAGGCAGCAATTGATCATGCAGTGCCCTTGATTACAGTATGGTATAAAAATCAGAAAATTACGCAAGTACTGATTGATGGAGGTTCAGGAGTAAACATTGCAACCGCAGCATTATGCAAAAAGCTAGGCTGGACCGAAATTGAACCAGTTCAATTCTTTGTTCGAATGGCGGATCAATCAAGAGTCCATCCTGTAGGACTTGTGCGGAATGTACCAATCACCCTACAAGGTACAACCTTCAAGATGACTTTTGTCATACTAGATCTACCCGAATCCACTTTGGATTACAATCTTCTTTTCGGCCGACCTTGGCTAAAGCATGCGAAGGTAATACAGGATTGGTCCGCACAAGAGCTTACATTTAAGGATGCCCATCGCAAATATGTCGTAAAATTAGACGCTATACAATCTTGTGACCCTCACGCCAGACCGTACTTTGCTGAACCAGTTCACATGTTAGATGGACTATCAGATGATGAAGAAGAGCAATTTCTGAAGAGTAATGTCGATTTAATGTCTCTAGGAACTGTTGATCTACAATCCGTCATAGATAATTGGAACACATCGATATGTACAGTAGTAGCTATCACCGGAAAGTCGGTCCGGGAAGATACTTCCTCGACCCATGACGATGAATTACAACCACTGCTCAAGCCAACAGACGATACAGAGAAACCTCAACAATTTTATGTCCCAGAAGACCAGCTGATCACGCACGATCTCGGAGATAGAGATCATCCACGACCAGTAAAAATAAGGCAGAACTTACCGGAACCATTTAAGGAAGGTTTGATCGAACTTCTTCGCGAATTCACAGACGTCTTTGCATGGGATTACAAGGACATGAAAGGCTTAGATCCGCGCATCTATCAACACAGAGTCACGTTGAAACCAGAAGCGAAACCAACCAGACAACCCAGCTACAGAATGAACCCCCATTATGCAGCACAGGTAAAAGCCGAAATCGATAGACTATTAAAAGTCGGATTCATTGTACCAGTAGAACACGCTGAATGGATCTCACCCATTGTGATCGTGCCGAAGAAAAACAAGCAGTTACGAATCTGTGTGGATTACCGGAAATTGAATGCAGCAACAGTTCCAGATCCTTTTCCAATCCCCTTTTTGGATACCATGCTGGACAGAGTCGCAGGTCATGAAATGTATTCATTTTTAGATGGATACAGCGGGTACAACCAGGTTAGAATGGCTGAAGAAGATATACCAAAAACTGCCTTCATTACCAATTGGGGTGTTTTTGCCTGTACAGTAATGTGGTTCGGACTAAGAAATGCGCCAAGCACCTTTCAAAGATGTATGCAGGAGATATTTTCTCCTTATCTCACTTCATTCATGCAAGTCTACCTCGACGACTTCTCAATCTTTGGAAAGATGATAGCCCATTTGTTTCACTTACGATGCTGTTTTCAGAAGTGTAGAGAATATAGACTCTGCCTTAACCCCAACAAATCAGTGTTTGCAGTTTCTTGTGGCAAGCTACTTGGGCATATTGTATCTGCTCAAGGTATTCGAGTGGACCCAGATAAGATTTCAGCGATTTTAGAAGCCCCGATACCCACAACTCCGAAGGAAGTAATGCGTTTTATGGGTCAAATACGATGGCATGGCAGACACTTACGGTGGCTTGCTCACCTAGCAGTACCTCTGAACAAGCTAATCACAAAAACTCCCCGACAGTTTGAATGGACTGAAGAATGTCAAACTACATTTGATCGACTCAAGTATCTCCTAACGCACGCTCCAATTTTACAACCACCGGACTGGGACAATCCGTTCCATGTTTTTGTCGATGCTTCAGACATTGCAATTGGCAGTATTCTGATGCAACAAACAGAGAAGTGGTTTCACCCTGTTTATTACGCCAGTAGAAGGCTTGCACCTGCAGAAAAGAACTATTCCACCACGGAAAGAGAATGTCTAGGATTGATCTATTCAATCAAAAAGTTCAGACATTATCTACTAGGCCGGAAATTTACCTTTCATGTGGATCACGCTGCCCTTGTTTATCTAGTAAGACAGCAGCATTTAGGTGGACGATTAGCACGATGGGTACTACTTTTACAAGAATTCGACTATGATGTCATTCACCGACCCGGAAATGCACATGCCTTAGCAGATTTCTTATCACGTCTAGATTCCGGTGAAGCTCCGGTAGGCATAGATGATACGACTCCTGCGATTTATAATGCTGAACCACTGCCCGATGAGACTGCCAACTTAGAAACACCACCTACATACTATGATCAAATTCTAACTTTCCTCACCGAAGGACGCCTTCCCGCCGAGACTGCCAGGGCAGTTCGAAGAAAAATCGCAGTTGTTAGTCGCCGATTTCGGTTAGTTGCTGGAGAACTGTATTATACAGATCATACCGGAATCTTACTTCGCTGTATTCCACCACATGAAGTTAACTCAGTTATCACTCTGGCTCACTCAATTCCTTCCGGTGGCCATTTTGCAGCAGACTTAACTCACCGGAAAATTTTACAAGGAGGACTTTGGTGGCCAACTATGTACAGAGATATCTCACAGTTTGTTAGACAATGCGATGCTTGCCAAAGAACTGGTCAGCCCTTACAACGGCATCTTTTTCCCCTGCAACCCATCTTACCATTAGAACCTTTCCAGAAATGGGGTTTAGATTTTATCGGACCAATTACACCTCCAGCAGTATCCAGTAACAATCGATACATACTAACTTGCACAGATTACGCAACTCGATGGGCAGAAGCTTGGGCTTTGCGATCTGCTACAGCAGTTACGGTAGCAAAATGCCTGCTCACGGATGTCTTTCCACGATTTGGATTACCACTGGAAATTGTCTCAGATCAAGGTACTCATTTTGTAAACAATTTAATGAAGGCTCTCACACAGTCCTTCCAAGTCACACATAAATTTAGCTCTCCTTATTATCCACGTGCCAATGGATTGGCCGAAAGTACAAACAAAGCACTGTTAAATATCCTCCGGAAATTGATCAGGGAAACACCGGAAAGATGGGATCAACTACTACCTGCAGTATTATGGGCCTACCGAACTACATATAAAGTAACCACAGGACTGACACCTTTCAAGTTAGCTTATGGCTTAGAAGCTATCGCTCCCATGGAAATAGTCATCCCAAGTTTGCGGGTAGCAATCACTCAGAAGATGCTTCCAGAATCTTCACTGACAGAACGAATGGACGCACTCAGAGCACTCGATGAGCACCGATGGCTCAGTTTTTTAACTATGCGTGAAGTTCAACTAAGGCAGGCTAAGACGCACGATCGATATTTGAAGACGCCAGTCTTTTCGGTAGGACAGCTTGTACTCTTCTATAATGCAAAATCGGACAGAGCAGCCGGAAAATTCAAACTACGATGGTTCGGCCCTTTCAAGATCTCAGCACAAATCGGTCCGGCAACTTTTCGGTTGACTACGTTGACCGAAATTCCACTTCCAAAAGTAATTAATGGATCGAAGTTGCGACCGTACTATCCCACTACCAGTACGCCTTAATTATTCGGCGACGAGCCACGCTTTTGTACAAATTTATACGTTTTGCTTTTAGCCGTCTTTTGTACAGATCTTTATGATACCAGCCGCCTCTCCCTACCAATCACTCAGTACGCACGACAGCATGCAAACCATATCGTTCCCGCACCACACAATGATCCTCACCTCCACACCGTGTTTTACATATTTAACCCCTCAGTTGCGCCAGAACCGCTATTGTGTTTTTGTGATTGTATGTGTTATCCGAGTACTCTGTGTTTTCTGTATACGTGCCTGTAACCACCATGGAGGCTCTAGCTAACTACACCACTTTCAGTGAAGGTATCCCTGCCGACGTAGGCGAATACCTGCGATGCAGAGGGTTGGCCAACTTCGCTGAGTTGCCTTGGCACTCAGTGGAAGCCCACCCCTTCGCTGCACAGATCATCCAAGCCATTGCCCAAAGCTCCGCCACCGAACGACAGTGGGCCTTCCTTTCCCTTCCACACAGAACTGTCATCACCTTCCAAGCCTTCGCCGACGCCTACCGCCTCACCCCGCAAGGCCGCGAAAATGGCCCGGGCATCCCTGTTGCTCGTATGACCGAACTTTTTCCTCGCTCCTCATCCAACGAATACGCCATCCTATGCCGACCAGACCCCGAGCGATCCGCCCTCCAATTCCTTGTAGCAATTCTCAACCTGCAGAAGAGAACATATGGTATCTCTCGCCCCTTCTACTCCGCCTTAGAGTTAGCAGCCCGCGAACCTGTAAACTTTGCTTCCTACTTCTTCCTGAGAATCCATAGAGAGTGCGTAGCTATCGTTAAACAGCTTCAAAAGGGATCCACCCCACGCTCTCGCCTTCCCCACATCATCTCCTTCCTCTTTCCCACCATTCTCGCCGCACAACCCCCACCCACAGGCCCCGCAATTAGGCACGAGGAATCAGCACAGCCGATCGAAGACACCGAAGACGAAGACGAAGAAATTAATCAACTCTTCCGCACCAAGCGCATTCGAATCAGTTCCTCGGAGAGTGAAGTCCAAGGATCCACCGGAAAAGATCAAGAGACGAAGCCAGACGACCAAGAAGAAACGTACCACGACACCACCACACACATCGAAACCTCGACGGAGCAACCAGACCAGCAGGAGCAAGCCGAAACAGAAATACTATCCACCGAAAAAGAATCTGAGCACCACCAAGATGAACAGGAGTCCGCCACCAAAGCATTAGATCGACTCATCGACGCCATCAACCAGACAGAAACACTCGCCAAGGTAAACCCCTCAGACACCGTCCTCCCTACATCACCTCCTGCTAAACCCCTACCCCCACCTGAACCACCCCTCCCCCCCACCGATGAACCCACACCATCTTCCTCTTCCTCCCCTAACTACTCTCCACCCAACTCCCAGCAACTACGCTCCAATACATCCTCTCAACTACCACCGCCACCCAACGCATTCTCGGAACTTGCCGCCATGGGGCAGTTCCTCATTCAGCTATCACACCAGCTGCCCGCACAATTTACAGCCGCTACAAACAGCCTGAAGGCTGAATACCAGCACAAAGTAGACACCATAGAAGCCGACATCACCCCCCTCCAGGAAGAGATCGTCGCCGTAAAGGCAGAGAATCATCACCTGCAGACACTGCTAGCCGAACTCCAAGCACGGTTTTCAACAGAGCAGACCTTACTACAACAACGAGATGCAGCCCTGGAACAGCTCGCTGCCAAAGACCTGATCATCCAAGATGCCAATGAAGAAATTCAAAACCTGAAGACCGCCCTTCAGGAACAAGAAGACATCAACGCCTCTCTTGAAGATTTGGTCGCAGAATCGAAGACCCAATTACAAGAAGCCACCCAGAAGCTGCAGGAGCAACAGAAAGAAGCTGCCGAAGTTCGAGAACAATTACGGCGAGCCGAAGAATGCGCCGACGCGGTCAACAGCATTCTCAAAAAACAATTAATAAAGGAAGGCCAATACCAGAAAGACATCGCCACTACCCGCAGAGAACGAGACGCATTAAAGAAAACGCTGGATTTCCAAACCCAACAATTCGAACGTCACGATAACCAAATACGCAACCAGAAGGAGTGTATCCACGAGCTGCAGAACAAATTAACCGAAATTACGACCGCCCGAGATGCAGCGCTCGCCAACGACTTCTATCTACAGGAGGCTTTCCTTCAAACCCAAGCCGACATTTTGTTACATCAAGCCATAGCCCTCAGTGCAGTTAGAACCGACGCACAATTATTAGAACCCACCACCTTAGTCCAGATGTTAGAAACCCTTAAAAAGAAAATTACCCGAACATTTAGACTTGCCAGAAGTATGTATTTAGAAGGTATAGTATCCGAACCGTAGGAACTTGCGGATACGAGTCCCGAGGACCCGATAATACTAAGTCCGAAAGTTAGTATTAGAAGTCACGATTTTCTGTGCATAATACTTTCACACATGTAAAAGACGTCCCACGTCCAGCACCAGTCTCCAGAATGATGATTCTTGATTCGAGAATCTCGGTAAGCAACCTAAAATGTCATATCAGAATGGAATACCATCATTCTAGCGACTGGCAGCTTAAGGTCTCGCACTGATAAATACGAATACCCGGGAACGCACACTTACACCAAACGGTGTGAAGACTACCACCGATACTACATCACAGTGGCTACGATCGAGCTGGCAAGACACTAAGCGTACGCTGTGTGACTTAGTGAGGAACAAGACTGAAAGACAACGCTCTTCATGGTGACCGGAAAGGGTGATGAAGCAAGGTAGCGTCAAGAATGGTGCCGATGCAGACAAAAGCAAGATGGGGAGTGATGAAGTGCGCATACAACTGCGGGGAAGAATTGATCACTTCCAGCGACTCGGGAGAAGTGATCATGGCTAGCGATTCGGAAGACGACAGGCGCAACGAACAGGATAATGACAAGGATTTGATGGAGAATATCAAAGAACTTCGACAACATCACCAGAGGATGGGACTCCTACAGTTTGCTAAGTCACCCTGGGGACAGTGGATTTCTTTCGCCACTAGAACAAGTGCGCTCAGAAAAATTGGGGAGTTAAATTCCTGGCACGGACCGACAGACAACAGAAATGGATATCTCAGCCAGGTGGTGATAGGATACTGTATGACTACATGACTTCTACAGAAGACACGGATTCAACAGCACAGAGGGTACTTTGATTCCATCGACGAAGCGATTAAAGCACATGACAAGGCCAATTCACAAGGTCAAGTTGTCTGTGCTAACTCACGAACAGCTTCTTTTGCTCTCGATGCAGCTAACAACCATATCATTGTCTGGCCTCCTATTGTATGTATATATGGACATGCTTTTCAGGATGACTTAGATGTTCAGAAAACTATTTAAAGGAAGAGCTGCGAGTTTTGAGTACTTGAGGCAACTAGACCAGCTATACGAGTTTGAAGGAATTATGGAGAAAGAGACGACCTACCACGTACAGCAACATATTCGGGATTGGAAGATAGTTGCAGAAACACCCGCAGGATATGGACATTATGAACGATTAACCAGAGCCTTTCTGGTGGACAGCCCAGGCAGACATACCCTTGGACGAGCCACGGGCGCAAGTTGCGTTCAAAAACTCGATGATTCGCGGAATTCTGCAATTCACACTACGTATCGCATTTCGTTGCGTTCTTCATCGTTGCAAGAGCCAAAAGGACATTACCAACAGTATTGCACTTGCGGGTTCGAGTCCACCGTGCGTGCCAGTGTTAGATGGCCGCCGAACAAAGGACAATTGTACTTAGACAGGAGTTTTTAATGTAGAAAGAACCCTTCTGGAAGTACGCGGTAAAGAAAGATTCGCGTAAAAGCCTTGTAACAAAACTCTATTTAAAGCGATCAGAGAGTAGGCAGAGTAAGGAAGGAGCCCAGAGAGCCCCTCGCTCCCCGTGTTTTTGGAAGTTGCGAATACATTGTGAGAATTCCCGTGTTGGGGTCACTTTACTGCTTCTACTGTGTGCAACGAGTAGAGTGTCTTGGTTCCGTCCTGCCTGTGCACCTTCTCTGTGTAATCATTCGACTGTGTATGTGTGATACACTGTGTGTTACGAGTCGGTACTGCGATTGTGAGAGTCTGTTCGGTAACGAGTTAAAGAGTCCCCTGTGTTTTGGGAACTGCACGTATAAGTGTTGTGTGTGTAGAACAAGAGTAACTCTGCTCTGTTTCCTCTGCTCCCTTCCCTCTCCTGTGTATGTGTTCGTGTGCGTATGTGCGAATTGATGCGGTGTTGCAGAGATTTCACCCGGTAATGATTAAAGTATTTCCTAAGCGTTAGTCGGCAGGAATGCGTTTGTCTGCTCGTTCGTCTGTGGAACACGAACGCATAGAGCACTAACATGGTTCGGTTGTGAGTTATGAAACTCTGTGAATGACTGAGTAGGTAGTATATCTATGTTCAGATTAGTACCAGTAGTGTTCTGAATGCGAGTAGAATGATGATAAAGTGCGCGACAAGTTATAGTCAGTAGGTCTTGCCATTTGAATGTGGTACTCGGTAAAGTCGTAAATTGTGCAGAAGGATTTCGTGTTAAGTTACCAGCAGTGTGCCTTGTGTATTGATTCTCAATCCGGATTACTGCTCAACTGTTATAGCAGATAGATCTTGGAGAACGGGATTCTAAGACGTTGATAGCCTTGGTTGATCAGAACAACTACTGAGCTAAGACGCGCTGACCGAGTAACGAGCGAGTGAGAAGTTGGGAAAATAGTATAGGGCCTCTGTCTAACAGACCCCTACCACTCCCAAGGACCCACGTGGCTAGAGTCCGTTTACTTTTACGGTAAGATTGAGTACAGAGAAAGAGAGACTCGGAAATATCTGGTACGCAGGTGTGGAACCAGATTCTGGAGTCTCCGAAGGGTTGTTGCGTTGAAGTAGTAATTAACGACCGCGGTAGGTACATAACAGTTACGATAATCATAAACGACAACTTAACCTTTAACACTAGGAGTATTGTCGATAGTAGTCCCATCAAACCGAGTACTTTACAATGGGAGTAGTCCCACCAAAGTGAGTGCCGCTAATGGGATTAGTCTTATCAAAGGGAGTGTGACTAGTGAGAGCATCATCCATGGGGGTGCCACTAAGAGATATCTAGTACTATAACCTAGCAACCATATATGTGGCCGGTGTTGAAGATATGAACTCTAAGAACTTCTCCTCTATGATGGAGTTTAGAGTGAACGATGAAATATCTCCCATTCTTCTTTACAAAAGTTCATCTAGTGATTAGCTACATGGTCACAACGATTAGTGTACTTGAACTAATTACGAGAGTTTGATTATCTTATTTACGTACGTTTGTGTCTACTCCAAGCATAGATATGGGCTTCAAATGATGATTTTCGTTGTATACAATTCATCAAACTTAAAGTCTGTAAAAGAGATTGATATAGACATATGATCATAGGTTTATCAACTTATGTGTGAAGTTAAGTGGTTTTGGTTTATTAACATAAACACTTTGATAAATACATTTGGAACTTGTTTATCGAGATATATGGTGTCTTTTCAATAATTTTTATAAAAGAAAAAGAAATATGTTCGTTATAAATGAATACTTTTCTTTTTGTATTTCCAAAGCTATTTTGAAACTCATAACATTTGGAGACTATGGAATGAGGTTTGTATTGTCACAACATTAACTTGAATTTCTATCAAAAATATTTTCCTTAAGCATATATGAGTTTCAATGCTTATGTAAATTTTTCTTAATGCATTTGAATAATGGTGAATGGATCTTTCAAAAAGTTTGTTTACTAGTTTCAAGTTAATCTCTTTGTGAGCTCATCTTGTCATTGAGTCTGCACCATACCTGAGATGCTTCAAGCACCCGGCGTGCACCGTGATTTCTAGCGGTCGGCCTGATCCACCGACCGTCGCTTTTGCACCTACATTTTGGTGAACCCGACGTGAAACACCACGGCCCCGCAATATCAGGTAACGTGTATTTCAATTTTAGTTTATAAATGAGCATGTTCTTGAGGGAGTTTTGTGTATTTTTGTCCCTCACAATTAGAAAAGATATGCTATTGGGAGTTTTGTAGTTTTGTCCCTCATAATTAAAAAAACATATGAATGGGAGTTTTGTAGTTTTCTAACTCACAATTTGAAAAACATATGAACCGGAGTTTTGTAGTTTTCTCCCTCACAATTGAAAAAACATATGAACGAGAGTTTTGTAGTTTTCTCCCTCACAATTAAAAAAAACATATGAACAGGAGTTTTACCATATCCCTCATCAAAAGGTAAGAATGAGCATGAGAGTTTAAAATTAAATTGTTTCTTGTATTAAATGACTACAAATTATTTGCTAATGTGTATTGATTTGTTTACAATCATCATCTTTATGAGTTTTTGATAATAGGTATTAATCAAGAGCCAGTTCAAGATTTTGAGTTCAAAAGGTTTGTAAGGAAGAAAACTACTTTGCGTTGCATATTTATGTTCCATGAAAAATGTTTGTTTTAAAACAAAAAGTTGATTATGGATTGTATATCTCTATAATATTTTTTTGAGAATTGATACTTTTCATCTTTTAGTATGTTTAATAAAGTCCAAGAAGTGATGGCAAGATGATGATGCAGATGAAGAAAAGTACAAGAAGTCAAAATAGGTTTTAGAAAGCATTGAGAGTGTGTGGCTTTGACTAAAAATCATGAGAACCATTTTCTTATTTGCATCGTGATTTTATAATTGCATCTATAGTATGCATGCTTCAAAATATATATGCACATATTCATGCCTATATGTGCACGTCCAGTTGCACAACCAACAAAATTGTAATTGCATGATGCAAATCAAATAAGTTTATATGGTGAGTGGAAAGCCTCTACATTGAAAGCCAAATACCCTATCTATGTACCATTTGTTTTTCTAATGCATGAAGAGTATGCATGGTAGAGTCGCATTTCAAGACCTTGCATTAAGGCACAATTTGCATTTTCTTCCATGCACTCTGAGTGATTGTAAGGCTAATGTATATGCACATTAATTGTATGCGAGGAAGAGCACAAGCCTCATCATCACAAGATATTTCCTTTATTGATTGCACCATGACTTTTATACATGCATTTTAAAAGTATGCATTTTACAGGGCTAATTTCAAGGCCTTGCATAAGGCACTTTGTTTTTGTACCCATGCACTTGCAGCAATTGGAAGAAAATGACATGAAAATCAAGTTTTAATGATATGAAGAAAATAGGTCTTGGTTGGTGCATCCAGAGGACGCACAGGTTTGGTGGGGGTGAGTGTCGTGAAGATTTTGTCTTCACAATTATTATCCAAAATCAAGAAAGTACCCTTATGGTGTCTCTATCCCTCCAAGTAGTACTTGGATGAGAGGAGTGAGGGTTCATTCACAGAAGATTTTATTTTCAACGTAGATCTGAGAAAAATAGATGTTTTCTTTGATATTAAATATTTTTAAAATTTCAAACATAATGGAGGAAGGAAATATCCATTGCTTCTATCTACATTCATATGCCACACTTTTCATAGCATCAAATAGCATGTTATTATTTATGCTTACCCTCAAGTTTTCCCATACATTATAATCCACTTCATAATGGATTTGGGCACGGGTTGATCAATCCATAGTTTTCCAATCAATAATGATGATTCATACCTCATGGTATAATAGTATTATGATCCTTGACCTTTACCTTAAAGGTAAAACCAATCCAAGAAGCGGCACAAGAAAGTAAAGGACATGCATAAAGAAAGGTCTACATTGGAAAACATGCAAGGAAAAGAGCAGTCGTCATCTAAAAGAAAAGGAAAGACAACTCCAAGTGGGAGCACACGCCTCTTTTTTTTGGAAGCGCATGTTCTAACAAGGGGGATATATCTCTGGATTGAGTCACGCAGAGAAGAGGGAGACCAAACCATTGTTCAATATCTGGCAAGGAGGTCCATGCTGATATGGAGGAGGAGCTCTCTGTTTTCTTCCTGGGAGGATTGGGGCTCCAGGAGAGTTTTGCATGCAGAAGTCTGAGGGGGGTGATGCTCTGAAGATTGGATGATACAAAACTGAAGACAACTTGCGCAACAGTTGGGTGTGGCTGATCGTGCACACTGTATGAAGACCATTTAGGAGAGGGGAGGCATATTAAAGGTTTGGCGACTGTAAGAAAAGAAAAATTGGCTGCTGCGTAGAAAAATAGAAGAGTAAAAGTGGATGTCGAGATGACAATAATGTTGAGAACTCAAAGAGAGGAAGATGTGAAAAGTGTTGATACCTTGTCGCACAGATTTGAAGATACAAACTATTGAGAGCTTGCGCAACAGATATGGATAGCGCCTTGTTTAACCATTGAATGTATATGTTCGTATTTGTTTAAATTAAGTTCTGTCGTTTTAGTTTGAATGGGGGATGGCTAAAAGTCTATGAACTAAATGCGTCACTTTAGATTTGCAAGGATGTTTTAATGCTGTACATATCGAACGCACCTTTACCATCGTTTTTAATGCGCCAATATCACAAAAATCCTATTGGCCTAAACAATTTCGAAAAAGGTTTAATTAAATCAAGGTAATACTCATGAAGGACGCATGAAATATTGTTTCTTTTTGGGTTTTTTTCAAGAATATAACAGGACAGTTTGAAAACATATCGTGAATTGCGATGCAAAAGTGGAGGATTGTTATGGATGAAACTGATATACAAGATGATGCACAATAAGTTGATCAACTAATTAAACCTCTGCCTGAGGAAAATGATTGTTGGATTGATTTTTGCACGCTGAGATCTTTCTTTATTTGAATCAGTTTGCTTATTGGAATTTTTGTGATAAATCATTCCACGCTGGTAATTTCCAATTAGTTTGAATAATATTTGGTAACTAAAACGATTGCCTATTGGATTTTCATGTTATGTACGAACGAAAGATTGATTAGCTTGAGTACGCGCAAAAATTTGCTTTTTCCTCTTTATACATCATCGCTTCTCCATTTCTGCACTTCATCATCAACCATCATTGTGATAGCCTTTCAGCACTTTTGAAGCTCAAGAAGATTGCGAAGTGTACTTTACGATAGGAATTTAAATATATATTTTTGCATTTATACAGAGATTGGAGGTTTTCCTACTATCAAGAGATACAAATTGCTATGCAAATGTCACGTATAATGTGAATGATAGAATACTGATCTATTTTTGGGTGACATGTTCTCCATGCTAACTTTTGATAGTTATTCTTAGCTAATGTTGCCTTTTATTTGTTTGATTTTTTTTCGCGCATGACTCTGTTAAGATGCCTTAGTAATTGAATTTACATTTTTTAAAGTTTATAGATTCATGCGAAAAACAAAAACTGATCAAAAGGTTTTAGCTAATGGTTTAAATCATAATGATTCACACTTGCTCCAATATATAATTCATCATATAGAATGTCGAATGAGACAAATATTATCGTTTATCTTCTGAAGTTTATAAATACTATGGAGGAATACAAAAGTTCATCTAGTGATTAGCTACATGGTCACAACGATTAGTGTACTTGAACTAATTACGAGAGTTTGATTATCTAATTTACATACGTTTGTGTCTACTCCAAGCATAGATATAGGCTTCAAATGATGATTTTCGTTGTACACAATTGATCAAACTTAAAGTCTGTAAAAGAGATTGATATAGACATATGGTCATAGGGTTTATCAACTTATGTTTGAAGTTAAGTGGTTTTGATTTATTAACATAGACACTTTGAGAAATACATTTGAAACTTGTTTATCGAGATATATGGTGTTTTTTTCGATAATTTTTATAAAAAAAAAGTAATATGTTCCTTATAAATGAATAGTTTTCTTTTTGTATTTTCAAAGCTATTTTGAAACTCATAACATTTGGAGACTATGGAATGAGGTTTATATTGTCTCAACATTAACTTGAATTTCTATCAAAAATATTTTCTTTGAGCAAATATGAGTTTCAATGCTTATGTAAATTTTTCTTAATGCATTTGAATAATGGTGAATGGATCTTGTCAAAATAAGTTTGTTTACTAGTTTCAAGCTAATCTCTTCGTGAGCTTCTCTTCTCATTGAGTCTGCACCATACCTGAGATGCTTCAAGCACCTCACGTGCATCGTGATTTATAGCGGTCGACCTGATCCACCGATCGTCACTTTCGCGCCTACAACGTAAAAACATAAATCATACGTATAAATAGCGATAACGCTTTTGCATGAGCGTTCGTTTTCTTTTTTTCTTTTTAATAGAGTTTAGGTTTTGTTTTGCTTTATTTCTTTTACGCATTTGACTTCGTTTCTTTCTTTTGAGTTGCATGCTTTATCTTTTGTATTTTATTTTCACATGCACAAAACTTCGTGTAACACATAGACTCATATATCTACAAAAAGTGAGTTTCCATAATTCTGAGAGTGATGACGACATAATGGAAACTCTTGATTGATATGGTATCGCAAAGATCTTAAATACAAATGCATATGCGGCATGTCTTCTAGTACGTGATTAAGTCGCTTGGATTTATCATGAGTTGTTAATGTTCATCCGATGGCTTCGATAGTCAATTCCTCTTCCTATGGTTTCTTCTCTGGTTCAACTCTCATCACCGATCTTGTTATAATTTTTAAGGTCAAAGTCAAAATGCTGCCTTTAAATCCCCTAATCGTTACATGTCTCGCTTCATATTCATATATGATGTGCCAGATTCTCAGCATGTGTGTGTCCATGTGTGCATATGCACGCACGTGGATAAGATTGTTTTCTTGAAAGAAAGATTGTTCGGAACCAGTTGTGAAGCATGAGAAAAAAAATGAGATGCTAAGCTAACGAAGTTATAAACCGGGATGATGAGTGCTAACTCTTTAATTGTTCACATTGAATTATGTAAAAATCAAGACACCCAATTCTCTGTCTCTCTCTCTCACGAGTCTGCTCTCTCTTCAATGAATGAGAACAAATTGCAAGAGCAATAGTGTGGAATTTGGTTCCCAAGACCTTGAATGCTCCTCGTTTCTCTCACCCATTTATAGCACACTCAAATGTTGACAATAAGGAGAGTAAGACGCTTCACAACTTGATCTTGCAATCAAATCAGAATAGACAATAGCACTGATCATGATCATATAGCAATCATATAAAGTAAAGACAAACAGTATCGCTTAGCACTAATCATGATCATAGAACAAAATCTCAAAGTGTTTCATATGAGTTGAGCAAGATGTTATCACACCATAAGGCTAGCACCATTAGGAATGGAAAATAGGAATGGATTCAAAAGATAGCATAGATATTTTTTACCTCAAAAATCATATGCATGCAAAAGTAGTAATAAAGAAAAAGAGATTATATAGAATCTACTACAGTGATTTTGATTTTGTTTTGAACTTTCGAGTACGCTCTCTCGATTGCAAGTTCCTCCAATTCTAATGGAGTCTCCCTAAACCCAATGCACCATCCTCCAGCAAACACTCATGTGTTTTCAACATGTGAAGTTTTTTCTTTGAAGTGCTATCTTCAACAGCTATCGCTCCTCCTTTGACTCCCATATTGAATGCCACAACTCCTTTTGGAAGGAATGTATAATTATATCTAACAAAACCCTCAAATCCAGACTACATTTTTTTCACTATAGACCAACCTTCCAATCAATTATAGACAACTACCTGTTTATTTTATGTTCCCTTGAATTCTCACACAAAGGGTTGTCCTTATCTAGTTTGACGTAGAAAGCAATCCCCCCCCCCAAGTGAATTAAAGATGCCCCCTTCTCAAATGAAGCTGGTCCTCCTCATTTTCAACACCGAGACCCTCACTTTCATTCCCATCACCCCTCTTTCACCGCGTACCATGTTTTAGAAATCTTCCTCCCATGGAGATGCACTATTGTCCCTTCACGATTCCCCCACTTAATCTTTGTCGAAGTGCCATATATGCTATGCGGAAATGAGCCCAGATATTCATTATAGACCCTAGTTGACAAATAATCTCATCTTTTAACCTTTTGAAAAGTTCCATTTGATAAACCATACTACAAGATATAAAAATATCGTGTATGCTAACATTGAAAATATGTTTCATTTCATGTCTTGCACATAGGAAGCTAACATCATACAAATGCATCCCATGCCAAACAAAAGAGCTGAATGTCGTACATGCCTCCACATAATAGTATCATATAAGAACTAGATCAAATCTGAGCTTTCAACCATTCCAGCCTTTCGAGTTGCTCTACTTAATGAAATCAGATACGATATCAAAGTAGAATAATAGTCCACCTAAGATGGAGGAGAAAAATTCAATTTTTTATATGCCTCTAAATCAATCCACCCATCTGGGAGGTAAGGTGTCTTGACTGTTATGCTCACAATTATTGGCTTATTGGCTCATCAAAACCCACTCCTCCAACTACGGTCACCACCAATGATGGTGCATTGCAAGCTAGCTCTAGCAAAGCAAATTTCAATAGGAATAATCCCAAAGCTGGTCTCAAAAATAAGGAGTGGAAATGCTATGACACTGCATCCACCATTGGAGCTTGATCACATATATGATACACCTTGGAATGGTCATGGTCATGAGCACCCATGAGCACCCCAACGTATACATGGTGTGCTATGTGGCATACATGCATCTGAAATGCTCACTGTAGGAGTAGTTGTGGATGAGACAACGTCGAGTGCGCTACCTCCACAACATTCGTCTCCTCCAAACCCCACTTGTAGATCAACCTCTAGAACTTGCTCCTCTAGAACCTAACCTAGACCCATGAGACAGACCAGATGGGCCAGTGCCTCTATCATGTTGTGATGTGGAACATTGTTGCATACCTCGACTATGGGAGCCACTAGGGGATGGTTGAGAAGACAATCATGGTGGGTTCATAAAGCTAGGAGTATTGTCGATAGTAGTCCCATCAAACCGAGTACTTTCAATGGGAGTAGTCCCACCAAAGTGAGTGCCGCTAATGGGATTAGTCTTATTAAAGGGAGTGTGACTAGTGAGAGCATCATCCATGGGGGTGCCACTGTGAGACATCTAGTACTATAACATAGCAACCATATATGTGGCCGGTGTTGAAGATATGAACTCTAAGAACTTCTCGTCTATGATGGAATTTAGAGTGAACGATGAAATATCTCCCATTCTGCTTTGCAACAGAAAACTCAAATAATTAGCATACACTAATAATGGCACTATAAGAAATAGTAGTAAAAAAATAATATAGCAAAAAAGTAAACAAAAATAGGTACGTACAAGTGATTTCTTCATAAGTCCTTTATTCTAGCATCCTCTTGGAGATCTGCATGCAATGGATATCTATCTCTATATTGGCCACTTCTAGATCTCTTGGTATGGCTTCCCCTTCTTGATCATCATCTTTGTACATGATATCCTCCATTACCTCCTTATGTACCTCCTCTTCTTCAAAGAACTCTTCTTTTAGGACAATGATATCTTCCACCTGGACTATTGCATGCATCTTAGAGTCCATTGTAGAAGGACTTTCTTTTGTGCCTACATCCTCATAATTTTTTTTGCTACATAGAGAGACTTGTAAAACAAATAGCCACTATGGTTCTTCCGAATCTAGCATAAAAGAAACTCGCTCAAGGTCTTTAGAAAGTAGAAAGGTGTGTCTTTCATCTTTCGATAGTGTCATGAAGTCTACTTAAATCCAAACACTCTTATCCTACCTCAGTGTTGCATTTCTTCTAGTGGTGACACTTTGGACCATTTCACATCGAATAAAAAAGTAGTCAAACCTCCTGAATGATATCTTCAAAATACCTTGGATTAGTCCATAATACTTGAGCTAGCCTTCTTGAGCATTGTTGTCTCTTGTATTAACTCTACTTTTTTTGAGAAAGTTCACCATCACCCCACTATCAAAAGTAGACATATTTTTGTCGATGCATGCAATCCAAAAGTGTTATCCATGAGACCATAGTGCATTGTATTTATAATACTCCTTATCACACCCCTTTGCAAGTTCTTTCTCTTCTTTAAGGATATCCTCACATGCAACCTTTGCTTGTGAAACAACTGTATTTATCCATCTGCTCATTGGAAAGCGTGGAAGAGTTCAAAGACTTTTTGAAAGAGGCAAAGAATGAGTGGAACAATTATTTTTAAATTGCACTCTTTCCGTTGTGTTTGCCTCCTTATCAAGCTCATACCTCTCCAACTACTTCAGCATGGGTCCCAAGTTAATGATGCAAAACTTAGTTGCCTTCTCTTTGAAAAATATACCTATTTTTCTCTAGTTCCCTTTATCTTGGAGCTCATACCCTAGCAGATGAGCATCTTCATCGTTGCTCCATAAACGAAGCATTTCTAGGTTAGACATGCATAGAAACTCTATTATGAATACTAGAGACTCTTGTATGAGCTACCCCTCTACCATGCTACCCTCTAGACATGGTCTCTAATGAACAAACCCTTTTAGTGTGTTCATAGACCGCTCTAAGAAGAAATTCCATGAACTATTGGTAGTTCCTTCTATTGCAACTTTGTCGACCACATGAATGAGTAAATAAAGCTCAATATTAAGAATAATTATGGGAAAGTACTTATCAACCTTATGGATAGCCTTGAAAGGATTGTGGTTGGCACTCTCTATGCTATCTCTCCTTATCTCTTTGGAAGAGATCCATCATAGCAAGGAGCTAATTTTACAAAAGGTTATTTGCACTCTCCAAAATACAATCTTTCAGAGCTATAGGGAGGAAAAACTATGAAAATTTGTGCCACTCATGAGACTTGAACCCTCTCAGATCATGGCTCCATGTGAAGGCAATCTTTAGATACCTCATGCTTTTGGTAGGTGTCCCAAACTCTAAAATCAAGTTCTTCACTTGTTCCTCTTCCATCTTGTAGAGCACCCATGGAGCTTTTGGTAGTGACATTGTTCATTGTGGCTTGGTAACCTCCCATAACTCTTGCATATGACCTCACTCTTCCAAGTCCTCCCTTTGTGCTTTTCTTTCCTTTTCTAATTAATGTCTTCTAGATCATCTCGTGAGCATTCTTCAAAATATGCATTGGGTCCACCAAATGATTGATCAATAACTCACTCCAATAAGACAGATTGTGAAAGTTCAATAGTCATTTCATGCCATCGAGTGGTGTTCCTACATCCCATAATTGCTTCCAATTAATTGCTTTCTTTTGTCCTTCAGCTTGTTGTCAGCCAATTTATCCTTCACATACGACATGTCCATCAAGCAAATATCTATGATGTCCTTCATAGAGAACTTTTCAAAGTGCTTTGGAGTAGGGTGTTTCAAGTCATGGT
>CM035411.1:123550920-123575920 GCA_020310875.1 Ceratopteris richardii
CATCGTTAGTATGTGCATCAGTATAAGTGTCATTATAAGCACCAGTATAAGTGTCCATAGTGTTGGTAAAGATGGATGGACACCTCAAGAAACGAGTTGGAACTACTAATCCTTGCCTTGTACCTGCCCTTTTTCACTTCAAAGTTGTGTTTTAGTCCCCTTTAGCTTTCGAGTGACACTAAATAGGTTCCTATGTACTTTGGAGATGATGCTACAAAAAATTACATCAAAACAGATAATTTTGCAACTAACTAGTGACCAAAACCTTGCTATTGTGGTCTTGATACCTCCTGGAGGTTTTGCTTAGTACTCCCAGTACAATAGCAGTAAGAAACATTCCTTCTAAGGATATCTAATCAGCTTAGAGAGCTAATGTTTCGAAGTGAAGTCACTTAAAATGATTGACTATACACATAGCAATGCCTTTAGCAAGTAGAAGCTTCCCCCTGACTTTTTGGGAACTCTACAGGGAATGACCAGTGACCCCTTTAGGACGTTTCTCTCCGAATTGGTTGAATGAAACTTCTTCAACCTTTGATAGCTTGTAGTATATTTGAGCTGCTTCTAACAAGCTATAGATCATTGAAGATGGATAACAACGCAATGAGATATGGTCATCACAAGTACATTGTTTTGAGTAGACATAGCAAAGAAAGAGATGAACTTGATCAATGGAATAGTATATTATATGAGAATGTTGTACATGATCATTGGCATGAATATGATGCCAAATGATCGTGAGAAGAGTAGGCTATAGTTTAAGCCTCTCAACTACATCAAATGATCGACAATATGCTCTGTAATTGTAGGCAGACAGGCCGTGTGACTACGAGTCCCTTTTATAGATGTTTTGCCTCCAAGATTGAATTCAAATTCAAACTTGGCTTTAGCTACAAATTCTCCTGCAAGGTAAGAGATATTCCATCTAAATGAATTCTTAGCTTTATCTCTCCTAACTCCATACATTTAGTGGCTTTACAAGATTCTTCCAAGTCAAATGACTTTTACAAAGGTTAAAGGTAAAAACCTCATAAGCAATGGTTCATGTGGTTCTTCCAAATTGGTAGGCAGTTAAGCACATCTTTCGCTACTTAAGTGGTATCCAACTATTTGAATTGTTTTATCCCAAGGGGACATCATTATTGCTAGATTTGCATGCTTTTTCTAATAGTGATTGGGTTGGTTTCTATGACACTTGTGTGTCCACTAGGGGCTTTTTCTTCATGCTTGGTAGCACATGTATATATTGGTTGACGAAGAAGCAGCCCACTATGGCCACTTCCATTTGTGAGGCTGAGTATAAGGTAGCTTTCATAGCGATTGTTGAGTATGTGTGGCTCAAATGCCTTATGGATTATTTGGGTGTTGATGAGTCTTCTACCACCACCATCTTCAGTGACAGTGAAAGCGCATTTGTAATTGCGAGGAACCCTGTGTTTTGTTGGGTGTGTGTAGAAGTGTGAGAGACACACAAGAAGCACACACAAGGAGCACAAACGCAGCAAGACACACGGAGAAGACGATGGCTGGAATAGCTCTCTCTATTGATCGATGAACTGAACTGAAGTAGGAGCTGAATAATATCGCTAAGTACAAAGTACCACCACATATGAGAGTATCAAGTATGTGGTAACATGGGGAAAAAACCTCTAGCCAGCACTAGAGTAAAAAGTGCCCATGTATAGGGAAAAGGTTCACATCAAAGCTACTCGAGGAACACATAGATGTAACATGTTTGATGCTCGCACTAAGCACATTGAGGTGTATTATCATAATGTCAAGGAGAGGTTCTCTACTGGAGAGACCAGCTTGGTATATGTGCCCATGTAGGAGAACATTTTAGACCTTTTCACGAAGGCTCTGCCCAAGGAGAAGTTTGAAGCATTTTGCAAAGCTTTAGGCTTACTTCCTTTTGTGGATTGATTTCACATAGCTTGGCACTTCCCTATACTACTCCTTCTTCATTGCATGACTCGTAGGGGGGATTTGTTGATATATTTAGTGATGTGTGTGAACACACTAGGAATGTCGGGGCACTTTTTTCCGGCTTTAAGATGTTGTTTTCCCCCTGCTTGTATATATGGCTATAACCTTAACATGTTACTTATCTTTGTACATTCTAGTGGTAATACATTCGGTATTCTGTGTAGTGCTCCAAGCTTCTCCTTCTTCCTTCTAATGTTTGCGTGCTTCTATAGACATCTAACTCCAACAGCAACAAAGTGTCATTCATGTCTTTGGAGCTAACTGATGTCTTCGTAGTATATGAAAGTGATGGGTCAATAGGATCTTCCACAAAAACAACATCACGGCTAACCAAAATGTGTTTAGTATATGGATGATACAAAAGATAGCCTTTCTTTCAAAACTTTACCCAACAAAAATACATTTCACTACTTTATCATCCAATTTCTTGTGTTGGTGCTCAACCACTAATGCATATGCTAGACAATAAAAAACATGCAGGTGGGAAACAAATGACTTATGGCCATCCCAAGCCTCATATGGAGTGATAGATTGTAATGCTTTAGTGGGATACACGTTAAGTAGATATGGTACACACATAACAGCCTCAAGCTAGAAACTATGTGGTAAAGCCTGACTCTTGACCGTACACCTCACCATCTCCATGAGTGACATGTTCTTCCATTCAGCAACTCCATTTTGTTGAGGTCATATGACACTATACAATGATGTTTTATCCCACGTTTAGCCAAAAATGCATTAAAATTAGAAGACATATATTCCCTCCTTGATCAAAATAGAAGGTGCCAATTTTACATGCTTAGAGATTTTCAACGAAGACAAAGAACCTGTTTGAAGCACATAAACACTTCATACTTTACTTTCAATGGACATACACATGCATGCCTAGAAAAAATCGATGAAATTCATGATGTAAAGATAGTATCCAAGAGAGCATGTCTACATAGGACTATAGACATCATTATGAACAAGCTACAATTTGTGGGAATCTCAAATTGAGCCATCTTTTGGGAACAAGGAATGCTGTATTTTGCCCAAAATACAACCTTCATAAACATGTTTACCATGTGCCTCAAGTTTGGGCAAAAGGGATTCCATTTCAAATTTTTATAGGTGTAGCAAACTAGCAAACTTTAGATGACGAAAGTGTGCATGCCGAAGCATTGCATCTGACATAGCTTGAGAATCATGTACTTCACATGCTGAATCATTCATAGATTTTCATAGTTGATGATCTTATAGAACTCGCGACATAAGCAAAAAGCAATAATGATATTGCCATTTGACATATCATGTACTATACATTTTTCATCAATAAATTTCACAACCAAGCCAATCTTGGCTAAATCTGAAACTGGTAATAAATTCTTCTTGATCTATTGCATAAACAAAGCATTACATAATGTAAAGGAACTACCATCACGAGTAGTCAGAATGATCTTACCAACTCCCATGATAGGATAAAAGAACTTTTTGGTGCATGTGATAGTATTCCCTATAGGGGCAAGCTCGAGTGAAGTGAAGAAACTACGTTGCAAGGTAATATGTTTGGTTGCCCCACTATCGAAGTACCAAACATTTGACTCTACTATAAACATATTCTGTTCATGAGAAGATTGTTGATAATTGCAAACAATGTCAAATGCCCATTCCTCATTCTACACAAGATTAGCAGACTCTGTTTTGGGTGTAGAGGCCTTTGCAACAACCATTCCATTCTCTTTCTTCCTTGCCTTTTTAGTAGCTAGTGTTACACAACTCTTTACGACATGATCATTTCCTTTACAATATTTGCAACACATTTTTTGCTTTTCTCTTTTCTTCTCATCTTCTTCATCCTTCTTTGATTGTGGAGAATTAGCATATTGCTTACTAGTAGAAGAGCTCCATTTACCTTTGCACTTTTGACTAGCCAGAAAAGCTGGATCTACAACATGCATAATGGAACTATTCTACCTAGAGTGATCTTCCTACAATAGAACAGAGACTAACCCTTCAAATGTTAAGGCATTTGGATTGCCTTTCATCATCAAATAAAGAGCAAAAGCAAAAAATATGATATGAATCGAGAAGACCATTTAGAACGGTCAAGCAAGACTTCATCACTAGAAATCAACTATTTCTTCAAATCTTTGATCTTTGTCAATAAATTATCCATGGAATCTCCTTCATTCATGTGCTCACTCTCCAATTGTTTTGGAGGTATGCAACACGATCCTCATTCCTTGCCTAATATAAAGTGGTAAGTGTATCCCAAGCATCCTTAGCTATTCTGTAAGAGTGAATGTGAGGAGTAATGGCATGTTTGACAGACAAGACTATCAGTGCATGTGCCTGAGCATCTCTATTATCACAATGAATTTGCTCTATAGTAGGTGCAACGGGAACCATAGCACGAACAGGAACATGAAGAATATCTTCGTTTTCAATGCCCTCTACATCACCCTCAACAATTGTGCCTCGGGTGTAATAGGACGTTTTTCAACACCCTGCATAATATTCCATAGTCCACACAAAAAACAAAATCACCTGCAGTAGCACTGTAATAGTGGGTTCGGAGGCCGACATGAGCTTAGATCATGATTTTGGCACCACATAGCGAAGATGTTTTGAACTCCTAATCACCTTGATTATTCTCACTAAATTTTGTGTGTTTTTGTGACTGTAACCAGAGGGTTGTCACAATGCCCTAGATGAAGTGTCGACCTGCTCCGATACCCATTGTTGGAGCTTGAGCTCTATGGAAGCATGCGAACAACACAAGGAAGAAGAAGAAGCTTGGAGCACAACACACAATACTAAATGTATTACCACTAGAATGTACAAATATAAGTGACCCATTATGGTATATACAAGCTGAGGGAAAAAACCTCCTCACGAGGAAACAAAGTGCCTCAGCGGTCCTAGTGTGTTCACACACATCACTACCATATGTGTATGAAAAGTAAAGCGTATAATAGATGTCACACACAATTGAGGTGAGTATAGTTTCTTCAACAACAAAAGATGCATATACTTGTCTGGGAGTGACCGCATATCCAAAGTACTTCAAAGGTTCAAGCCTTCAATGTTTGAACAAGCATGAAGGCTTTCCATATTCAACAAAAGATGTGGGACACACAAACTTGACTATGCTTCTTGTGTAATTTTATTGGCCTTAAGTGAGAATTTTTTACCATGAGTATCTACATCAAAGGCCAAACGGCCATCACATTCTTGTATGCGCATGTTCCAAAAAAACTTAAAGTGGCCTCATCAACCATAACTACATTAAAGTCGCCTATTGCGGAACCTGCATACTCAAAAATTCATGCAGGCTGGATCTATATTCTCTATGTTCTTATAGTTTTTCACATGCAAGAGTCTGGATCTATATTCTCTATGCCTTGTTTTTGCTACGTGATTGGTCAATGGTGTTGTTCTAACATGCTCTCTCTCTCTCTCAATCTCAATGTAAAAACGTTTGATCTCACTCTCTTTTCGAATGAACAATGTGAGGTTCACCTTTCCTATTTTGTAAAAAAAATGCTAAAAGTTTTCTTTTTAATAAAAGGAAGTTCGGCCTTAGCCTAATCTCCCGGAATTTAATTAAAGTAAAGAAGAAAAATTACAAGTGAATGGGACTAGTGCCCACGGGAGCCCCCAAATCCCACAAAGCAGGGGAGGAAAGTGGCAAGCTATAGGGCATTACAAATGAGGTTGATAAGCCTAGTATCATCCTCATGTGGGACCCATTTGGGTTTCAACTTGTTGTTTTCGAGGAGATAAATACAGTGATGTCTAAATGGTGGAGATCTCTTATCTTGGGAGATTCTTTTACCTAGAATAAACAAGGATTTCTCGATCGACCATTCCTTAGGAGTTTGGCCAAAATTGAAAGCACATCGCTCCCTCCAAATCTTCCAAAGAGTCTCACCCCTGATGGCATTCCACAACCTCGATGAGCAGCCGACCACCTCACCCAACAACAGTTGTTGCCAATTGATTTGGTTCGTGAGTCTCAATATCCAGGTCACATGATGCCAGATAGAACGAGAAATGGGGCAATTGAAGAATAGGTGAGCTAAATCTTCAATGCATCGATGGCAACGCTTGCACCATGGCGGCACACCACAAATTTTATTAGCCCTTGCATTGGACCAGATACCTTTATGCAAGGTTTGCCACATGAGAACGGACTTTTTTATCTCAATTAGGGGGTGCCAAATAGACATGAGTTTAAGTTCCCATCGAAGTTTGGTCCATGAAAGGCACCATCTCTTGTTAAGAATGTGATGAACCTCTAAGTTCTCTTTGAAATCGGGGATTCTGGATAGTTTCTTTCCATTGCTCCATTTGAGGCCCTCCAGGCAAGGAAGATCTTGACCGCAGAGAAGGCGGGTAGTTGAGCGTTCCCATGCAAAACATCTTCCTTGAAGAAGAGTCCATTCCTCTGGGGTAACTCTAAGTCTCGGGTCTAAGTCTTCGAACCTAATCCACTCGCTGGTCTCTTGTTTCCAAAGTTGTTTCCACTGTTTGAACCCCTTGTTCCATAGCCGCTTTGCAGTTTGGAGGTTCCAAGACTCCACCACCCTAATGCTGCCGATCGGGAACCACATAGAGTCATTTTGTCTTATCCCAGCCGCCCACTTCCACTCATCACTAATTCTGATGAATTGTTTGGCCTTGTTCAAACTCTTCCATAAAGAACACACAAGGCTAGAGCCTTTAGGGGACACTAGGTGGGGGGAGAACAAAAGCGTGAGAATCCCTAGGTCCTTCCAACCGGGATGGCCAACTAGGGTAAGGTCTTCCATGTTTCTGAAGATCAATTTAGCCCAAGAGGACTCACTATTGCTCCATGCCTTGATAAGCCACTTTGCCGCCAGCTTGTCAGCCAATCCAACGATATCCGAAATTTCCAAGCCCCCTGAGTCTTTCGGGCTAATGCAAGTTTCCCATTTGATTTTGGGAATCCCCCTCCTGTTGGGGTCCCTAGTCCAAAGGAAGTTTCTACAGATTCTTTCCACTTTGGCCAATTCTTTCTCCTTAGGTCTCCAACACAAGATAAAGTAAATAGTTGTAGATAGCATAAATGTGTTAACAACCATAGCACGCCCTGCCAAGTTGAATTCCACACCTTTCCAATGATTTAGTTTGTTATCCATCCTAGATAGCACCCAGTTCCATCGTTGGTCCATTGAGATACCGAATCCCATCGGAATGCCTAGGAGATAGAGGACTTGACCTCTAGGGATAATTTGACACCCCTAATCTAACAACAATTGGGGTGTAGGGCCATTGATTGCTCTAAAAGAAGTTTTAGCGTGGTTGATTTTCGAATCTGACACCGCACAAAAGGTGTCGAGGCACCACCAAAACACCCCAATGCTGTTAATATCGTTATGCACAAAGGCCTTCATGTCGTCGGCAAAAAGTCGCGCAACCATTTGGCCGTGATATAGAGGTAGGGAGAGACCCTCGAGATTGCCAGCACCCATGTGATGCGTTAATAGGCGACTGAGACCATTCGAGGCCATAGCGAAAAGAAAAGGAGCGAGAGGGTAACCTTGCCTAATTGATCTTTTTATAAACGAATGGGCTCAGAGAGCTTACCGTTGATATTTACTCTAGTTGAAGCATTTCCAAGAAGAGTGGAAACCATCTTCGTGAACTTTTGGCTGCATCCATTGTCTTTCAATGATTGAAGAATAAAGTCCCATTCCAATCTGTCATATGCTTTGTCGAAGTCGATCTTAATGAATACCAGATCTTGTGCAGTCTCCTCAGCAAACGCTAGGCCTTCCCAAATATCAACAATTGCTTCAAGTATCGATCTACCTTTGATAAAACCTTTCTGGTCCTCACAAAGCCATGACTTTAAATGGCAAGAGATTCTGTTGGCGATAACTTTAGCAATTATTTTGTATCCTGTTTGGAGCATGGTAATCGATCGCCACTTTTCAATTTTTGTTCTTATCTCCCCTTTTTTTAATATAAAGGAAGTTCGGCAATAGCCTACTCTCCCGGACTTGAATTAAATTAAGAAACAAAGGTACAATAGAAGGGGACTAGTGCCCACGGGACCCCCCAAATCCCACAAAGCAGGGGAAGCTTGGCTGATTCTTAGGTTGCATTACAAAGAAGGTTGATCACCCTCTCGTCGCCCTCATGCGGGACCCACTTGGGTTTGAGCTTGTTGTTGATCAAAAGGAGGACTTGATGGTGTCTGAAGGGGGGGGATTTCTTACTGTTGACAATCCTTTTGCCAAGGAGGAGTAGAGATTTTTCAATCGACCACTCCCTGGGGGAGTCGCCGAAGTTGCGAGCACACCGCTCTCGCCAAATTTTCCACAGGACTTCCCCTCTGATTGCGTTCCAGAGAGGCGCAGAGCACCCAATCGCTTCACCCAGAAGGACTTGTTTCCAACTAAGCTGTTTCTGAACTCTGATTTTCAGTCCAACCATCTGCCAGATTCTGTAGGAGTTGGGGCAAGTAAGGAAGATGTGTGGGACATCTTCGATTGCGCGGTGGCAGCGTTTGCACCACGGAGGGATCCCACAAATTTTGCTTGCCTTATGGTTAGTCCAAATTCCTCGATGAAGAATTTGCCATAAGAGGACCGACTTCTTAATCTCTATGAGTGGGTGCCAGATACCCATGAATTTCATGTCCCACCGAAGCCGCGTCCAAGACAGGCACCACTTCTTGTTGAGGCTGATCTGGAGGTCAGTCGTTTCATTGATGTTCGGGATTTTGAGTAGGCTGTTTCCATTGTGCCATTTGAGACCACGCGCGTTCGGAGCGTTATGTCCCATGAGAAGGCGAGTTTTGTGACGATCCCAAGCGAGGCATCTACTTTGCAAGGTGTTCCATTCTTCGTATGAGATGTTTATGCGAGGGTCGATATCCTCGTAGTTTATCCATCTGTTGGTGTCATGTTTCCAGAGGTGTTTCCATTTTTTGAATCCTTTGTTCCATAACTTCTTGGCATTTTGAATGTTCCACGGCTCCACACTCCTGATGCCATGAATCGGAAACCAGATAGAGTCGTTTTGTCTGATTCCGGCCGCCCACTTCCAGTCCTCACTAATTCTTGTGAAGCTTTTGACTTTATTCCAGCCCTTCCAAAGAGAGCATACGAGACTGGAGCCTTTCGGGAAGACAGGTATCGGGGAGAATAGCAGGGTCATGATGTCAAGGTTCTTCCAGTTCGGGGATCCCGTGAGGGCCAACTCATTTTTGTTTCTGAAGATCAGCTTGGCCCACGAGGCCTCCCTATTGCACCAAGCTTTAATCATCCATTTGGCCGCCAGTTTGTTAGCCATGCACCCAATGTCCAGGATGCCAAGCCCCCCGCTATCTCTAGGGCTGGTGCAGATGGCCCATTTGATTTTAGGCACCCCCCTTCTGTTATGATCACCCGTCCAGAGAAAGTTTCTGCAGATGCTATTCAATTTGGACAGGCCTTGCTCATTCGGTCTCCAGCAAGAAAGGAAATAGATGGTAGACGAGAGGAGGAACGTGTTGATAACCATCGCCCGTCCAGCGAGATTGATTTGCATGCCTCTCCAGTAGTTGAGCTTGTTTTCAAGTTTGGCCAGCACCCAGTTCCATCGCTGCTCCATAGAGACGCCAAACCCCAAGGGGATTCCAAGCAGCCGAAAGATTTGACCCTGCGGAATGGATTGACAGCCATGATCAATGAGAAGGCCAGGTTGATGTCCCACAATGGCCCTAAAGGCGGTCTTATTGTGGTTGATTTTGGATCCAGAGGCCTCACAAAAGGTATCAAGACACCTCCAGAAAGTCTCCAGGCTGGTATTATCATTGTGAACGAATGCGTTCATATCGTCGGCAAAGAGTCTCATGATGATTTGACTATGGTCGAGAGGTAGCTGGAGGCCTTTGATATTGCCAGCCTCCACGTGATGGGCCACAAGTCTGCTCAGTCCTTCAGTGGCGATGGCAAAGAGAAGGGGGGCAAGAGGGCATCCTTGTCTAATAGATCTTTTAAGATGGATCGCCTTCGAAAGTTTGCCGTTAACGTTAATTTGGGTCGTTGCATTGCCGAGAAGGGTCGCGATCATCTTGGCGAATTTCTGACTACATCCGAGGTCTAGGAGCGACTGCAGAATATAATCCCATTCTAGCCTATCGTAGGCTTTGTCAAAGTCGATCTTGAGGAAGACCACGTCTTGATTAGACTCATTTGCAAATTGAATACCTTCCCAAATATCCATAATGGTTTCCAGGATGGACCTGCCTTTGATGAAACCTTTTTGGTCCTCACTAAGCCAAGATCTCAGGTGGCACGCAAGTCTGTTGGCAATGACTTTGGCGATGATCTTGTATCCTGTTTGAAGCATCGTAATTGGCCGCCAGTTCTCGATTCTGTTTTTTTCCCCCTTCTTGTGAATTAACTTGATGATGCCCTTATTAAGACACTCCGGGAGGGCACCGAAGGAGAGAGCCTCTTGCCACACCAGACGCAGTGGGGTGGCCACTGCATGTTTGAAGGACTTGAAAAACTCATTGGTGAGGCCATCCTGCCCCGGACTTTTCCCATTGGGAAGAGCATCAATAACCTCGATAATTTCATTCTCGGAAATGTTAGCATCCAGCAGAGAAATCAAGTTCTATGGGATTCTAGATTGAGCAACCCTTGAGATGGTTGCCATGAAGTCACGCCTATGTGGGGAAAGGGGAGTCGAGACCCCAAGAAGATGGGTAAAGTGCTCGACGATGATAGATCTATTC
Source organism: Ceratopteris richardii (assembly GCA_020310875.1). Taxonomy (NCBI): domain Eukaryota; kingdom Viridiplantae; phylum Streptophyta; class Polypodiopsida; order Polypodiales; family Pteridaceae; genus Ceratopteris; species Ceratopteris richardii. Next base: position 123,561,647 of record CM035411.1, read on the forward strand.
TCAACTTCCGTGCTACATTCGGTTCCATTGTTATCGACCATTAAGGGGATGGATTCCCTAGCTTGCTTCCTTTTGAGGATGTTACACATCTCTTTCGATGGTTTGTCAGCCTTCCCCGCCACCAATCTTTGAAGAATATTTGAAGATTTTTCCTTTGTACCTCCTCTTCTAATCTTAGTCTTCCCCTGATTTTCAAAAGACCTTGTTGGCATTGTAAGTTACCTTTGTTCACCTCTTCTTCAAGCCGTGAGAGCCTCCGGTATACCGTTTCTCTTCTATTTTTGTGGATATCTCTTATAGCCTTTTGAGTCCTGATTAGAATTTTTCGATTCCTTTCCACCGCGCTTCTCCAACACTTAGCCGGTTTATAACAGAAAGCAAAGGCTTCCGCCCACACTACAAAAATTTCTTGGTGGACAGAGGGGAGGGAAAATGATGTCTGACAAGCATGAAACCAAGGGGCTTTTTGGAGTATGGGGATCAGTTTGTAAGATAGAGTAATCGGGTAGTGGTCCGAGATAGTCAGGTCTATGTGTTGGGAAATTGAAGGAATACCCCACTGGAGGATGGTCAATAATTTTTCCCTTGTTATTCCATCGGTCATCGGGAAACTCAACCATGTTGAAGTCCCCACATATCAAAGCATTATGTGAGAGGGAGTCGAGAGAAGCCCAAGTATCAATTCTATCCGCTTCTCCCTTAGGGGCATAAATTGAGACCACAATGAACTGAAAAGGGAACACGATAGAGGCAGCAATCCAACACTGATTCGGACCTTCAAAAGTTGAGGTCACACTGCCAGACAAGGAGTGACTAATACCAATCGCAGCCCCCCCTGCCCCCCTAGGGTGAGAAGTGGAGAACCAAAGGTGTTTTGAAGAAATGCATTTAAGCCTTTTTTGGAGATCCTCTCCGGCGATTTTAACCTCTTGTAAGCAGATAGAGTCAGGGTTGAGGCACTTGTCTTTGAACCACTGGGACAGATTGCTGAGATCAAAATCAAAGATTGCTGAGACAGATTCGGAAGGATTCACTAAAGTAAGACGCAGGAGGAAAGTCAGCCCTCGAAGATCAACAGCAAGGATAGAAAAGGAGATTAATGAGCAAAGATTACAACCAAGAAGGTTACACCACGAGTAAAGAGGAAGGCTTCACTACTAGCAATGAAGATAGTGAAAGCTCCTTCCTTGGTCCTACCCTTCCGGTTTGCAACAAAAGTGTAAACCATCGGGCATGCCATGGAAGAAGCCCCCTCAAGAGTAGGATCCTAAGTCAAGAAGCTGGGAGGAAAAAAGAAGATCACAAGAAGAAAAAAGATCGGGTTCCTCCCCTCAAAGAGGGCAACCATCAACAATGAAATTCACATCACTAAACATCATAGATTTGTCGGACCCAAAAATGCTAAAAGTTTCTCTCCTCTTACAAACATCGTTTTATGAAAGCTGTCTTTTTCATTATCTTTTTCTCTTTTTTGTCTTCGTCGTACTTACGCTTATGATGATGAATTAGTACCATACAATCATTGCCTCGAGCGGTGTGTGCCGCGTGCGAGATATGGACACGCACACACACACGATTATATATATATATATATATATATATATATATATATATATATATATATATATATGTGTGTGTGTGTGTGCGCGCGCGCGCGCGTGTTTATCGGTCACCCTGAAAACGATGTAATAGAAGTTATTGAATCGTCAGAGCATCTATATTTGGGTTTTCTTTCTCAAAAGCGATATAAATCATAGATATAAATCATTAGATATAAATCATTAGTTCTAAGAAACTATAGTTTACGTAACCACGAATAAAATATCAAAAAGCGATGGAAGATACTTCGCCAACATATGGATACATGAAGTAATTTGTGAATGTTTTCGGTTGCTAGTGAAGCTTCATCAAGATCTAGAGAAAAAGTCGCATGAGCCTTTCCTAGCGTGTTAGTGTGTGTATAATGGTGTTTCTCCTAACAACACACACATACACACTCACTCCAATGTAAAAACTTCGGATCTACCTCTGTACTTTTTGCATGTACAATATCAAGCTTGCCTCTATTATTCCTTGCTTTTTTTTCCCTTCGTTTTCACCACATTGTAGATGATTAGAAAGATACTTAAAATATGAATCCAAGGAATAGAGTCAAAATTAGACCTTGAGAATGGATCCCTAAGAGTGATTATCCATAACTTTTAGAGACATGCACCGAATGTAGAATGTTCCGAAAGAATGCACAATTTAATAGATCGAAATAGAGTATTAATAGGATCATTAATAGAATATTAATGAATTTAAATATTGACCTTGTTTAAGCTACGTAATCTTAATATTAGAGCCACATTATTCAATTATCCGATTTAACCCATTATCCTTCTCTCTTCCTTCAAATAGGAATGATGTTGAAAGTGAGTTGGCCTCATTCTTTAACTCAATGACTTTAGTTTCACTGAAGAAACTCTTACTATTTCTTTATTCAAATCATAAAAGAATGCAAAACTACCTTTACAAACTTGAGAATTTAATTTGATTTTCCGAATAATAAGCATACTCTTTTAATTGAAAATTTTGAAATTGATAAATAACCATGTTAAGAAGTGGTTGAAAATTGATAATATCAGATGGCGATCATACTTTTTCCAGCTCATAACTGTTTTGCCATTACAGCCATCGATGCCGTCTCATGAAACCCATCTTTGTGATCCCATCTTATTGGTTTCCTTATTAGTGTAGCAAAAATCTTTCACTACTTGCTCAAGTGATGTACATGAGTGAAACTAGTCACTCTTTGGGTATTCCTGATAATACCCCATAGTCTACTAATCATATTGTGAGACTCTTGTGAAGATAAGTGAATCTTCACTACTTTGGAGATTATCATATATATATCTCCCGTACCTATATGCTACTTCCTAAAACCTATAGGATTGCTTGTGCAGATTACTAATGGTGAAAGTTTAGCTCCTTCCCTTAGCAATCCTATGGTCTAAATCCATAAGGATTATGTGTAGGGATCCTGTTACTACTGAGGTTGCCTTATGTATACTACTATGATGGTCCTAAGTCCATCAAATACATGCTTAGAAGCATGCCTACACCTTATTGAAGTTTGCAGAAAGGGCATGTTACCATGCCATAACATTATTACCTAAAGGCAAGTGCGTATATAACGCCATGCGGTAGGAAATTTTTCGGCAGCATTTCCCCAGGAAATGGAATCCCCAAAAAATTTAAACCAAAAGCTCAGTGGCACACACGCCACCCAACAACATAGGGATTGACAGGCCCATGGCATGCACGCCATAATCTCATAGATGGATTCCATAACCTCCTAAAAAAAAAGCAATTGCTAGCAACAATTCTTTGTGTTGCATAGCCATATAGTTTCTACAATTCTGTTTCTTGCAAACAATAAAAGTGTGCTTCTCTCCCAATGATCCATACTTTTATAATTTAAATAATGATCAACATTTAATGTATGCAATCCAATCTATGCATGTAAGTACGAAAGATGCCATAACATAAAGTAAAATGCTTGAAGCATAAAGCATATGTCCCTAAATAGTTTGGTTTTGGAATTGCATGCATCCAATCATTCTGGATAAGCTTCGAGACTTCTGCACCTTCCTCCTCAGGTCCTAACATAAACTTTGAAGTGTGCAAAAACATTAGGGCACTCCCCAAACACTACAACACATCGAGGGTGTAGCGAGGCACCTACCGAGGAAATTGAACGGGCGTGATTTCTTCGCGATGTCGATGTCATAGTCGGTATAGGCGTCAGAAAGAAAGGGCCGGTATGGGCGTCGGTATAGTCATCGGTATAAGCATCAGTATTTCTTATGCTTATACCGATGTCCATACCGACGTCCCCGCTGGGTGTACCGGTGCATATACCGACGACCATACTAGAGCTACCGACGTGTATACCGACGACCATACCTGCACAAAGTTTTTTGGGCAGAGTGTGTTGTCTTTTGCTACAGCATGATGTTGTTTAGCAAAAGACAATACACTCCGCCCAACTGAGTACATGTGTTATGTACTCTAATGGCAACCAAAACATAAGCTTGCCCTTTCTGCAAACTTTAATAAGGTGTAGGCATGCTTCTAAGCATGTATTTGATGGACTTAGGACCATCATAGAAGCATATGCCACATAGGAGTGTAATACAAAATTGTGGCAATGTGACAAAACAATTCCATATAGGAATCGAATACAAAATTATGGTTCATCAGTATCGTATGCGAGTGTGATACAAAATTGTGGCATTGATCAAAATATTTACACCTACAATCCTACAACAAAACATATGTATAAAATAAGACCAATTAACATGACATTTATAAACAACAACTAGAAACACGAAACCAAGATATAACTTTACCTAATTAAGAATATTCTCCCATGAGACAATTGCACCGCGTCCCTCTAAGTCTTGTAACAGTGCAGTCAGTCCATGTCCATATCCATATGATTCTTCAGTTCGCGTTGGAAGATGACCCACTCCCAACTCCTATAGTAAATATGCAAAACATTAGATGAATATACATAATATACTTAACACAAACAACTTCAATAATTAACATCATACTTACAAATTGGTAGCGCATATTGTCGTATCCGCCGCTACCTAAATGCGACGTTCCAATGGTATCTAAACGTGTGGCCGCCGCATTTCTTTGTTGACGATACCGATCAGGAGTATGTTGATGCTCATCCTGAATCGATTCCCATTCGTCGGCATCTAGCCATACAGGCTTTGGTAAGCCTTCTTTGAAAGCATCACGAGCTTCCGATCGTCGGAGCGACATCACCTCGCATGCTATATGTTGAATCCAATCCGAACTCACAATAGGATTGCCAGGTGCTCACCGGTACTCTTCATATATGCATTGTGTGATATGATTTTTAGAGTCTCTATCCTGTTCGTTCCATTTCAACATTACTAAATGACCGAATTCGATAGAGCAGAGTTATCATATACGCTGACGCATTGACTTTCCCGCCGCATCCATAACTCGAGCTCCATTACGGATATGATATATCTTGCATTCGTCATGATCATGTGCACCCCAAGGTGTACGTGGAGATCCCATCTGATGCAATATGAAGATCTCATCTCATCCAATGTATATATATGCATGCTTAAGCCTCTAAATCAATCCACCCATCTGGGAGGTAAGGTGTCTTGACTGTCATGCTCACAATTATTGGCTTATTGGCTCATCAAAACCCACTCCTCCAACTACGGTCACCACCAATGATGGTGCATTGCAAGCTAGCTCTAGCAAAGCAAATTTCAATAGGAATAATCCCAAAGCTGGTCTCAAAAATAAGGAGTGGAAATGCTATGACACTACATCCATCATTCGAGCTTGATCACATATACGATACACCTTGGAATGGTCATCGTCATGAGCACCCATGAGCACCCGAACCTGTACATGGTGTGCCGTGTGGCATACATGCATCTGAAATGCTCACTGTAGGAGTAGTTGTGGATGACACAACGTCCATTGCACTACCTCCACAACATTCATCTCCTCCAAACCCCACTTGTAGATCAACCTCTAGAACTTGCTCCTCTAGAACCTAACCTAGACCCATGAGACAGACTAGATGGGCCAGTGCCTCTATCATGTTGTGATGTGGAACATTGTTGCATACCTCGACTATGGGAGCCACTAGGGGATGGTTGAGAAGACAATCATGGTGGGGTCATAAAGCTAGGAGTATTGTCGATAGTAGTCCCATCAAACCGAGTACTTTACAATGGGAGTAGTCCCACCAAAGTGAGTGCCGCTAATGGGATTAGTCTTATCAAAGGGAGTGTGACTAGTGAGAGCATCATCCATGGGGGTGCCACTAAGAGATATCTAGTACTATAACCTAGCAACCATATATGTGGTCAGTGTTGAATATATGAACTCTAAGAACTTCTCCTCTATGATGGAGTTTAGAGTGAACGATGAAATATCTCCCATTCTGCTTTACAAAAGTTCATCTAGTGATTAGCTACATGGTCACAACGATTAGTGTACTTGAACTAATTACGAGAGTTTGATTATCTTATTTACGTACGTTTGTGTCTACTCCAAGCATAGATATGGGCTTCAAATGATGATTCTCGTTGTATACAATTCATCAAACTTAAAGTCTATAAAAGAGATTGATATAGACATATGATCATAGGTTTATCAACTTATGTGAGAAGTTAAGTGGTTTTGGTTTATTAACATAAACACTTTGATAAATACATTTGGAACTTGTTTATCGAGATATATGGTGTTTTTTCAATAATTTTTATAAAAGAAAAAGAAATATGTTCCTTATAAATGAATACTTTACTTTTTGTATTTCCAAAGCTATTTTGAAACTCATAACATTTGGAGACTATGGAATGAGGTTTGTATTGTCACAACATTAACTTGAATTTCTATCAAAAATATTTTCCTTAAGCATATATGAGTTTCAATGCTTATGTAAATTTTTCTTAATGCATTTGAATAATGGTGAATGGATCTTTCAAAAAGTTTGTTTACTAGTTTCAAGTTAATCTCTTTGTGAGCTCATCTTCTCATTGAGTCTGCACCATACCTGAGATACTTCAAGCACCCGGCGTGCACCGTGATTTCTAGCGGTCGGCCTGATCCACCGACCGTCCCTTTTGCACCTACATTTTGGTGAACCCGACGTGAAACACCACGGCCCCGCAATATCAGGTAACGTGTATTTCAATTTCAGTTTATAAATGAGCATGTTCTTAAGGGACTTTTGTGTATTTTTCTCCCTCACAATTAAAAAAGATATGCTAATGGGAGTTTTGTAGTTTTGTCCCTCATGATTAAAAAAACATATGAATGGGAGTTTTGTAGTTTTTTAACTCACAATTTGAAAAACATATGAACCGGAGTTTTGTAGTTTTCTCCCTCAAAATTGAAAAAACATATGAACGAGAGTTTTGTAGTTTTCTCCCTCACAATTAAAAAAAACATATGAACGGGAGTTTTACCATATCCCTCATCAAAAGGTAAGAATGAGCATGAGAGTTTAAAATTAAATTGTTTCTTGTATTAAATGACTACAAATTATTTGCTAATGTGTATTGATTTGTTTACAATCATCATCTTTATGAGTTTTTGATAATAGGTATTAATCAAGAGCCAGTTCAAGATTTTGAGTTCAAAAGGTTTGTAAGTAAGAAAACTACTTTGCGTTGCATATTTATGTTCCATGAAAAATGTTTGTTTTAAAACAAAAAGTTGATTATGGATTGTATATCTCTATAATATTTTTTTGAGAATTGATACTTTTCATCTTTTAGTATGTTTAATAAAGTCCAAGAAGTGATGGCAAGATGATGATGCAGATGAAGAAAAGTACAAGAAGTCAAAATAGGTTTTAGAAAGCATTGAGAGTGTGTGGCTTTGACTAAAAATCATGAGAACCATTTTCTTATTTGCATCCTGATTTTATAATTGCATCTATAGTATGCATGCTTCAAAATATATATGCACATATTCATGCCTATATGTGCACGTCCAATTGCACAACCAACAAAATTGTAATTGCATGATGCAAATCAAATAAGTTTATATGGTGAGTGGAAAGCCTTTACATTGAAAGCCAAATACCCTATCTATGTACCATTTGTTTTTCTAATGCATGAAGAGTATGCATGGTAGAGTCGCATTTCAAGACCTTGCATTAAGGCACAATTTGCATTTTCTTCCATGCACTCTGAGTGATTGTAAGGCTAATGTATATGCACATTAATTGTATGCGAGGAAGAGCACAAGCCTCATCATCACAAGATATTTCCTTTATTGATTGCACCATGACTTTTATAGATGCATTTTAAAAGTATGCATTTTACAGGGCTAATTTCAAGGCCTTGCATAAGGCACTTTGTTTTTGTACCCATGCACTTGCAGCAATTGGAAGAAAATGACATGAAAATCAAGTTTTAATGATATGAAGAAAATAGGTCTTGGTTGGTGCATCCAGAGGATGCACAGGTTTGGTGGGGGTGAGTGTCGTGAAGATTTTGTCTTCACCATTATTATCCAAAATCAAGAAAGTACCCTTATGGTGTCTCTATCCCTCCAAGGAGTACTTGGATGAGAGGAGTGAGGGTTCATTCACAGAAGATTTTATTTTCAACGTTGATCTGAGAAAAATAGATGTTTTCTTTGATATTAAATATTTTCAGAATTTCAAACATAATGGAGGAAGGAAATATCCATTGCTTCTATCTATATTCATATGCCACACTTTTCATAGCATCAAATAGCATGTTATTATTTATGCTTACCCTCAAGTTTTCCCATACATTATAATCCACTTCATAATGGATTTGGGCACGGGTTGATCAATCCATAGTTTTCCAATCAATAATGATGATTCATACCTCATGGTATAATAGTATTATGATCCTTGACCTTTACCTTAAAGGTAAAACCAATCCAAGAAGCGGCACAAGAAAGTAAAGGACATGCATAAAGAAAGGTCTACATTGGAAAACATGCAAGGAAAAGAGCAGTCGTCATCTAAAAGAAAAGGAAAGACAACTCCAAGTGGGAGCACACACGTCTTTTTTTTGGAAGCGCATGTTCTAACAAGGGGGATATATCTCTGGATTGAGTCACGCAGAGAAGAGGGAGACCAAACCATTGTTCAATATCTGGCAAGGAGGTCCATGCTGATATGGAGGAGGAGCTCTCTGTTTTCTTCCTGGGAGGATTGGGGCTGCAGGAGAGTTTTGCATGCAGAAGTCTGAGGGGGGTGATGCTCTGAAGATTGGATGATACAAAACTGAAGACAACTTGCGCAAGAGTTGGGTGTGGCTGATCGTGCACACTGTATGAAGACCATTTAGGAGAGGGGAGGCATATTAAAGGTTTGGCGACTGTAAGAAAAGAAAAATTGGCTGCTGCGTAGAAAAATAGAAGAGTAAAAGTGGATGTCGAGATGACAATAATGTTGAGAACTCAAAGAGAGGAAGATGTGAAAAGTGTTGATACCTTGCCGCACAGATTTGAAGATACAAACTATTGAGAGCTTGCGCAACAGATATGGATAGCGCCTTGTTTAATCATTGAATGTATATGTTCGTATTTGTTTAAATTAAGTTCTGTCGTTTTAGTTTGAATGGGGGATGGCTAAAATTCTATGAACTAAATGCGTCACTTTAGATTTGCAAGGATGTTTTAATATTGTACATATCGAACGCACCTTTACCATCGTTTTTAATGCGCCAATATCACAAAAATCCTATTGGCCTAAACAATTTCGAAAAAGGTTTAATTAAATCAAGGTAATACTCATGAAGGACGCATGAAATATTGTTTCTTTTTGGGTTTTTTTCGAGAATATAACAGGACAGGTTGAAAACATATCGTGAATTGCGATGCAAAAGTGGAGGATTGTTATGGATGAAACTGATATACAAGATGATGCACAATAAGTTGATCAACTAATTAAACCTGTGCCTGAGGAAAATGATTGTTGGATTGATTTTTGCACGCTGAGATCTTTCTTTATTTGAATCAGTTTGCTTATTGGAATTTTTGTGATAAATCATTCCACGCTGGTAATTTCCAATTAGTTTGAATAATATTTGGTAACTAAAACGATTGCCTATTGGATTTTCATGTTATGTACGAACGAAAGATTGATTAACTTGAGTACGCGCAAAAATTTGCTTTTTCCTCTTTATACATCATCGCTTCTCCATTTCTGCACTTCATCATCAACCATCATTGTGATAGCCTTTCAGCACTTTTGAAGCTCAAGAAGATTGCGAAGTGTACTTTACGATAGGAATTTGGATATTTTTTTGCATTTATACAGAGATTGGAGGTTTTCCTACTATCAAGAGATACAAATTGCTATGCAAATGTCACGTATAATGTGAATGATAGAATACTGATCTATTTTTGGGTGACATGTTCTCCATGCTAACTTTTGATAGTTATTCTTAGCTAATGTTGCCTTTTATTTGTTTGATTTTTTTTCGCGCATGACTCTGTTCAGATGCCTTAGTAATTGAATTTACATTTTTTAAAGTTTATAGATTCATGCGAAAAACAAAAACTGATCAAAAGGTTTTAGCTAATGGTTTAAAAGGTTTTAGCTAATGGTTTTAATCATAATGATTCACACTTCTCCAATATATAATTCATCATATAGTATGTCGAATGAGACAAATATTATCGTTTATCTTCTGAAGTTTATAAATACTATGGAGGAATACAAAAGTTCATCTAGTGATTAGCTACATGGTCACAACGATTAGTGTACTTGAACTAATTACGAAGTTTGATTATCTAATTTACATACGTTTGTGTCTACTCCAAGCATAGATATAGGCTTCAAATGATGATTTTCGTTGTACACAATTGATCAAACTTAAAGTCTGTAAAAGAGATTGATATAGACATATGATCATAGGGTTTATCAACTTATGTTTGAAGTTAAGTGGTTTTGATTTATTAACATAGACACTTTGAGAAATACATTTGAAACTTGTTTATCGAGATATATGGTGTTTTTTTCGATAATTTTTATAAAAAAAAAAGCAATATGTTCCTTATAAATGAATAGTTTTCTTTTTGTATTTTCAAAGCTATTTTGAAACTCATAACATTTGGAGGCTATGGAATGAGGTTTATATTGTCTCAACATTAACTTGAATTTCTATCAAAAATATTTTTTTTGAGCAAATATGAGTTTCAATGCTTATGTAAATTTTTCTTAATGCATTTGAATAATGGTGAATGGATCTTGTCAAAATAAGTTTGTTTACTAGTTTCAAGCTAATCTCTTTGTGAGCTTCTCTTCTCATTGAACCTGCACCATACCTGAGATGCTTCAAGCACCTCACGTGCATCGTGATTTATAGCGGTCGACCTGATCCACCGATGGTCACTTTCGCGCCTACAACGTAAAAACATAAATCATACGTATAAATAGCGATAACGCTTTTGCATGAGCGTTCGTTTTCTTTTTTTCTTTTTAATAGAGTTTCCATAATTCTGAGAGTGATCTTAAATACAAATGCATATGCGGCATATCTTCTAGTTGTTAATGTTCATCCGATGGCTTCGATGGTCTCTTCTCTGGTTCAACTCTCATCACCGATCTTGTTATAATTTTTAAGGTCAAAGTCAAAATGCTGCCTTTAAATCCCCTAATCGTTACATGTCTCGTTTACGCTCACAAAAGAGCCTACACTAAACTTTCCTAAGGATTGAACTCAAGGCTTCATATTCATATATGATGTGCCAGATTCTCAGCATGTGTGTGTCCATGTGTGCATATGCACGCACGTGGATAAGCTTGTTTTCTTGAAAGAAAGATTGTTCGGATCCAGTTGTGAAGCATGAGAAAAAAAATGAGATGCTAAGCTAACGAACTTATAAACCGGGATGATGAGTGCTAACTCTTTAATTGTTCACATTGAATTATGTAAAAATCAAGACACCCAATTCTCTGTCTCTCTCTCTCACGAGTCTGCTCTCTCTTCAATGAATGAGAACAAATTGCAAGAGCAATAGTGTGGAATTTGGTTCCCAAGACCTTGAATGCTCCTCGTTTCTCTCACCCATTTATAGCACACTCAAATGTTGACAATAAGGAGAGTAAGACGCTTCACAACTTGATCTTGCAATCAAATCAGAATAGACAATAGCACTGATCATGATCATATAGCAATCATATAAAGTAAAGACAAACAGTATCGCTTAGCACTAATCATGATCATAGAACAAAATCTCAAAGTGTTTCATATGAGTTGAGCAAGATGTTATCACACCATAAGGCTAGCACCATTAGGAATGGAAAATAGGAATGGATTCAAAAGATAGCATAGATATTTTTTACCTCAAAAATCATATGCATGCAAAAGTAGTAATAAAGAAAAAGAGATTATATAGAATCTACTACAGTGATTTTGATTTTGTTTTGAACTTTCGAGTACGCTCTCTCGATTGCAAGTTCCTCCAATTCTAATGGAGTCTCCCTAAACCCAATGCACCATCCTCCAGCAAACACTCATGTGTTTTCAACATGTGAAGTTTTTTCTTTGAAGTGCTATCTTCAACAGCTATCGCTCCTCCTTTGACTCCCATATTGAATGCCACAACTCCTTTTGGAAGGAATGTATAATTATATCTAACAAAACCCTCAAATCCAGACTACATTTTTTTCACTATAGACCAACCTTCCAATCAATTATAGACAACTACCTGTTTATTTTATGTTCCCTTGAATTCTCACACAAAGGGTTGTCCTTATCTAGTTTGACGTAGAAAGCAATCCCCCCCCCCAAGTGAATTAAAGATGCCCCCTTCTCAAATGAAGCTGGTCCTCCTCATTTTCAACACCGAGACCCTCACTTTCATTCCCATCACCCCTCTTTCACCGCGTACCATGTTTTAGAAATCTTCCTCCCATGGAGATGCACTATTGTCCCTTCACGATTCCCCCACTTAATCTTTGTCGAAGTGCCATATATGCTATGCGGAAATGAGCCCAGATATTCATTATAGACCCTAGTTGACAAATAATCTCATCTTTTAACCTTTTGAAAAGTTCCATTTGATAAACCATACTACAAGATATAAAAATATCGTGTATGCTAACATTGAAAATATGTTTCATTTCATGTCTTGCACATAGGAAGCTAACATCATACAAATGCATCCCATGCCAAACAAAAGAGCTGAATAGTATCATATAAGAACTAGATCCAATCTGAGCTTTCAACCATTCCAGCCTTTCGAGTTGCTCTACTTAATGAAATCAGATACGATATCAAAGTAGAATAATAGTCCACCTAAGATGGAGGAGAAAAATTCAATTTTTTATATGCCTCTAAATCAATCCACCCATCTGGGAGGTAAGGTGTCTTGACTGTCATGCTCACAATTATTGGCTTATTGGCTCATCAAAACCCACTCCTCCAACTACGGTCACCACCAATGATGGTGCATTGCAAGCTAGCTCTAGCCAAGCAAATTTCAATAGGAATAATCCCAAAGCTGGTCTCAAAAATAAGGAGTGGAAATGCTATGACACTGCATCCACCATAGGAGCTTGATCACATATACGATACACCTTGGAATGGTCATGGTCATGAGCACCCATGAGCACCCCAACGTATACATGGTGTGCTATGTGGCATACATTCATCTGAAATGCTCACTGTAGGAGTAGTTGTGGATGACACAACGTCCATTGCACTACCTCCACAACATTCGTCTCCTCCAAACCCCACTTGTAGATCAACCTCTAGAACTTGCTCCTCTAGAACCTAACCTAGACCCATGAGACAGACCAGATGGGCCAGTGCCTCTATCATGTTGTGATGTGGAACATTGTTGCATACCTCGACTATGGGAGCCACTAGGGGATGGTTGAGAAGACAATCATGGTGGGGTCATAAAGCTAGGAGTATTGTCGATAGTAGTCCCATCAAACCGAGTACTTTCAATGGGAGTAGTCCCACCAAAGTGTGTGCCGCTAATGGGATTAGTCTTATTAAAGGGAGTGTGACTAGTGAGAGCATCATCCATGGGGGTGCCACTGTGAGACATCTAGTACTATAACATAGCAACCATATATGTGGCCGGTGTTGAAGATATGAACTCTAAGAACTTCTCCTCTATGATGGAATTTAGAGTGAACGATGAAATATCTCCCATTCTGCTTTGCAACAGAAAACTCAAATAATTAGCATACACTAATAATGGCACTATAAGAAATAGTAGTAAAAAAATAATATAGCAAAAAAGTAAACAAAAATAGGTACGTACAAGTGATTTCTTCATAAGTCCTTTATTCTAGCATCCTCTTGGAGATCTGCATGCAATGGATATCTATCTCTATATTGGCCACTTCTAGATCTCTTGGTATGGCTTCCCCTTCTTGATCATCATCTTCGTACATGATATACTCCATTACCTCCTTATTTACCTCCTCTTCTTCAAAGAACTCTTCTTTTAGGACAATGATATCTTCCACTTGGACTATTGCATGCATCTTAGAGTCCATTGTAGAAGGACTTTCTTTTGTGCCTAGATCCTCATAATTTTTTTTGCTACATAGAGAGACTTGTAAAACAAATAGCCACTATGGTTCTTCGGAATCTAGTAGAAAGGTGTGTCTTTCATCTTTCGATAGTGTCATGAAGTCTACTTAAATCCAAACACTCTTATCCTACCTCAGTGTTGCATTTCTTCTAGTGGTGACACTTTGGACCA
>CM035411.1:123583420-123695920 GCA_020310875.1 Ceratopteris richardii
GTAATTGCGAGGAACCCTGTGTTTTGTTGGGTGTGTGTAGAAGTGCGAGAGACACACAAGAAGCACACACAAGGAGCACAAACGCAGCAAGACACACAGAGAAAACGATGGCTGGAATAGCTCTCTCTATTGATCGATGAACTGAACTGAAGTAGGAGCTGAATAATATCGCTAAGTACAAAGTACCACCACATATGAGAGTATCAAGTATGTGGTAACATGGGGAAAAAACCTCTAGCCAGCACTAGAGTAAAAAGTGCCCATGTATAGGGAAAAGGTTCACATCAAAGCTACTCGAGGAACACATAGATGTAACATGTTTGATGCTCGCACTAAGCACATTGAGGTGTATTATCATAATGTCATGGAGAGGTTCTCTACTGGAGAGACCAGCTTGGTATATGTGCCCATGTAGGAGAACATTTTAGACCTTTTCACGAAGGCTCTGCCCAAGGAGAAGTTTGAAGCATTTTGCAAAGCTTTAGGCTTACTTCCTTTTGTGGATTGATTTCACATAGCTTGGCACTTCCCTATACTACTCCTTCTTCATTGCATGACTCGTAGGGGGGATTTGTTGATATATTTAGTGATGTGTGTGAACACACTAGGAATGTCGGGGCACTTTTTTCCGGCTTTAAGATGTTGTTTTCCCCCTGCTTGTATATATGGCTATAACCTTAACATGTTACTTATCTTTGTACATTCTAGTGGTAATACATTCGGTATTCTGTGTAGTGCTTCAAGCTTCTCCTTCTTCCTTCTAATGTTTGCGTGCTTCTATAGACATCTAACTCCAACAGCAACAAAGTGTCATTCATGTCTTTGGAGCTAACTGATGTCTTCGTAGTATATGAAAGTGATGGGTCAATAGGATCTTCCACAAAAACAACATCACGGCTAACCAAAATGTGTTTAGTATATGGATGATACAAAAGATAGCCTTTCTTTCAAAACTTTACCCAACAAAAATACATTTCACTACTTTATCATCCAATTTCTTGTGTTGTTGCTCAACCACTAATGCATATGCTAGACAATAAAAAACATGCAGGTGGGAAACAAATGACTTATGGCCATCCCAAGCCTCATATGGAGTGATAGATTGTAATGCTTTAGTGGGATACACGTTAAGTAGATATGGTACACACATAACAGCCTCAAGCTAGAAACTATGTGGTAAAGCCTGACTCTTGACCGTACACCTCACCATCTCCATGAGTGACATGTTCTTCCATTCAGCAACTCCATTTTGTTGAGGTCATAGGACACTATACAATGATGTTTTATCCCACGTTTAGCCAAAAATGCATTAAAATTAGAAGACATATATTCCCTCCTTGATCAAAATAGAAGGTGCCAATTTTACATGCTTAGAGATTTTCAACGAAGACAAAGAACCTGTTTGAAGCACATAAACACTTCATACTTTACTTTCAATGGACATACACATGCATGCCTAGAAAAAATCGATGAAATTCATGATGTAAAGATAGTTTCCAAGAGAGCATGTCTACATAGGACTAGAGACATCATTATGAACAAGCTACAATTTGTGGGTATCTCAAATTGAGCCATCTTTTGGGAACAAGGAATGCTGTATTTTGCCCAAAATACAACCTTCATAAACATGTTTACCATGTGCCTCAAGTTTGGGCAAAAGGGATTCCATTTCAAATTTTTATAGGTGTAGCAAACTAGCAAACTTTAGATGACGAAAGTGTGCATGCCGAAGCATTGCATCTGACATAGCTTGAGAATCATGTACTGCACATGCTGAATCATTCGTAGATTTTCATAGTTGATGATCTTATAGAACTCGCGACATAAGCAAAAAGCAATAATGATATTGCCATTTTACATATCATGTACTATACATTTTTCATCAATAAATTTCACAACCAAGCCAATCTTGGCTAAATCTGAAACTGGTAATAAATTCTTCTTGATCTATTGCATAAACAAAGCATTACATAATGTAAAGGAACTACCATCACGAGTAGTCAGAATGATCTTACCAACTCCCATGATAGGATAAAAGAACTTTTTGGTGCATGTGATAGTATTCCCTATAGGGGCAAGCTCGAGTGAAGTGAAGAAACTACGTTGCAAGGTAATATGTTTGGTTGCCCCACTATCGAAGTACCAAACATTTGACTCTACTATAAACATATTCTGTTCATGAGAAGATTGTTGATAATTGCAAACAATGTCAAATGCCCATTCTTCATTCTACACAAGATTAGCAGACTCTGTTTTGGGTGTAGAGGCCTTTGCAACAACCATTCCATTCTCTTTCTTCCTTGCCTTTTTAGTAGCTAGTGTTACACAACTCTTTACGACATGATCATTTCCTTTACAATATTTGCAACACATTTTTTGCTTTTCTCTTTTCTTCTCATCTTCTTCATCCTTCTTTGATTGTGCAGAATTAGCATATTGCTTACTAGTAGAAGAGCTCCATTTACCTTTGCACTTTTGACTAGCCAGAAAAGCTGGATCTACAACATGCATAATGGAACTATTCTATCTAGAGTGATCTTCCTACAATAGAACAGAGACTAACCCTTCAAATGTTAAGGCATTTGGATTGCCTTTCATCATCAAATAAAGAGCAAAAGCAAAAAATATGATATGAATCGAGAAGACCATTTAGAACGGTCAAGCAAGACTTCATCACTAGAAATCAACTATTTCTTCAAATCTTTGATCTTTGTCAATAAATTATCCATGGAATCTCCTTCATTCATGTGCTCACTCTCCAATTGTTTTGGAGGTATGCAACACGATCCTCATTCCTTGCCTAATATAAAGTGGTAAGTGTATCCCAAGCATCCTTAGCTATTATGTAAGAGTGAATGTGAGGAGTAATGGCATGTTTGACAGACAAGACTATCAGTGCATGTGCCTGAGCATCTCTATTATCACAATGAATTTGCTCTATAGTAGGTGCAACGGGAACCATAGCACGAACAGGAACATGAAGAATATCTTCGTTTTCAATGCCCTCTACATCACCCTCAACAATTGTGCCTCGGGTGTAATAGGACGTTTTTCAACACCCTGCATAATATTCCATAGTCCACACAAAAAACAAAATCACCTGCAGTAGCACTGTAATAGTGGGTTCGGAGGCCGACATGAGCTTAGATCATGATTTTGGCACCACATAGCGAAGATGTTTTGAACTCCTAATCACCTTGATTATTCTCACTAAATTTTGTGTGTTTTTGTGACTGTAACCAGAGGGTTGTCACAATGCCCTAGATGAAGTGTCGACCTGCTCCGATACCCATTGTTGGAGCTTGAGCTCTATGGAAGCATGCGAACAACACAAGGAAGAAGAAGAAGCTTGGAGCACAACACACAATACTAAATGTATTACCACTAGAATGTACAAATATAAGTGACCCATTATGGTATATACAAGCTGAGGGAAAAAACCTCCTCACGAGGAAACAAAGTGCCTCAGCGGTCCTAGTGTGTTCACACACATCACTACCATATGTGTATGAAAAGTAAAGCGTATAATAGATGTCACACACAATTGAGGTGAGTATAGTTTCTTCAACAACAAAAGATGCATATACTTGTCTGGGAGTGACCGCATATCCAAAGTACTTCAAAGGTTCAAGCCTTCAATGTTTGAACAAGCATGAAGGCTTTCCATATTCAACAAAAGATGTGGGACACACAAACTTGACTATGCTTCTTGTGTAATTTTATTGGCCTTAAGTGAGAATTTTTTACCATGAGTATCTACATCAAAGGCCAAACGGCCATCACATTCTTGTATGCGCATGTTCCAAAAAAAC
The DNA here is from genome assembly GCA_020310875.1 of Ceratopteris richardii. Taxonomy (NCBI): domain Eukaryota; kingdom Viridiplantae; phylum Streptophyta; class Polypodiopsida; order Polypodiales; family Pteridaceae; genus Ceratopteris; species Ceratopteris richardii. Next base: position 123,587,233 of record CM035411.1, read on the forward strand.
TTAAAGTGGCCTCATCAACCATAACTACATTAAAGTCGCCTATTGCGGAACCTGCATACTCAAAAATTCATGCAGGCTGGATCTATATTCTCTATGTTCTTATAGTTTTTCACATGCAAGAGTCTGGATCTATATTCTCTATGCCTTGTTTTTGCTACGTGATTGGTCAATGGTGTTGTTCTAACATGCTCTCTCTCTCTCTCAATCTCAATGTAAAAACGTTTGATCTCACTCTCTTTTCGAATGAACAATGTGAGGTTCACCTTTCCTATTTTGTAAAAAAAATGCTAAAAGTTTTCTTTTTAATAAAAGGAAGTTCGGCCTTAGCCTAATCTCCCGGAATTTAATTAAAGTAAAGAAGAAAAATTACAAGTGAATGGGACTAGTGCCCACGGGAGCCCCCAAATCCCACAAAGCAGGGGAGGAAAGTGGCAAGCTATAGGGCATTACAAATGAGGTTGATAAGCCTAGTATCATCCTCATGTGGGACCCATTTGGGTTTCAACTTGTTGTTTTCGAGGAGATAAATACAGTGATGTCTAAATGGTGGAGATCTCTTATCTTGGGAGATTCTTTTACCTAGAATAAACAAGGATTTCTCGATCGACCATTCCTTAGGAGTTTGGCCAAAATTGAAAGCACATCGCTCCCTCCAAATCTTCCAAAGAGTCTCACCCCTGATGGCATTCCACAACCTCGATGAGCAGCCGACCACCTCACCCAACAACAGTTGTTGCCAATTGATTTGGTTCGTGAGTCTCAATATCCAGGTCACATGATGCCAGATAGAACGAGAAATGGGGCAATTGAAGAATAGGTGAGCTAAATCTTCAATGCATCGATGGCAACGCTTGCACCATGGCGGCACACCACAAATTTTATTAGCCCTTGCATTGGACCAGATACCTTTATGCAAGGTTTGCCACATGAGAACGGACTTTTTTATCTCAATTAGGGGGTGCCAAATAGACATGAGTTTAAGTTCCCATCGAAGTTTGGTCCATGAAAGGCACCATCTCTTGTTAAGAATGTGATGAACCTCTAAGTTCTCTTTGAAATTGGGGATTCTGGATAGTTTCTTTCCATTGCTCCATTTGAGGCCCTCCAGGCAAGGAAGATCTTGACCGCAGAGAAGGCGGGTAGTTGAGCGTTCCCATGCAAAACATCTTCCTTGAAGAAGAGTCCATTCCTTTGGGGTAACTCTAAGTCTCGGGTCTAAGTCTTCGAACCTAATCCACTCGCTGGTCTCTTGTTTCCAAAGTTGTTTCCACTGTTTGAACCCCTTGTTCCATAGCCGCTTTGCAGTTTGGAGGTTCCAAGACTCCACCCCCCTAATGCTGCCGATCGGGAACCACATAGAGTCATTTTGTCTTATCCCAGCCGCCCACTTCCACTCATCAGTAATTCTGATGAATTGTTTGGCCTTGTTCAAACTCTTCCATAAAGAACACACAAGGCTAGAGCCTTTAGGGGACACTAGGTGGGGGGAGAACAAAAGCGTGAGAATCCCTAGGTCCTTCCAACCGGGATGGCCAACTAGGGTAAGGTCTTCCATGTTTCTGAAGATCAATTTAGCCCAAGAGGACTCACTATTGCTCCATGCCTTGATAAGCCACTTTGCCGCCAGCTTGTCAGCCAATCCAACGATATCCAAAATTTCCAAGCCCCCTGAGTCTTTCGGGCTAATGCAAGTTTCCCATTTGATTTTGGGAATCCCCCTCCTGTTGGGGTCCCTAGTCCAAAGGAAGTTTCTACAGATTCTTTCCACTTTGGCCAATTCTTTCTCCTTAGGTCTCCAACACAAGATAAAGTTAATAGTTGTAGATAGCATAAATGTGTTAACAACCATAGCACGCCCTGCCAAGTTGACTTCCATACCTTTCCAATGATTTAGTTTGTTATCCATCCTAGATAGCACCCAGTTCCATCGTTGGTCCATTGAGATACCGAATCCCATCGGAATGCCTAGGAGATAGAGGACTTGACCTCTAGGGATAATTTGACACCCCTAATCTAACAACAATTGGGGTGTAGGGCCATTGATTGCTCTAAAAGAAGTTTTAGCGTGGTTGATTTTCGAATCTGACACCGCACAAAAGGTGTCGAGGCACCACCAAAACACCCCAATGCTGTTAATATCGTTATGCACAAAGGCCTTCATGTCGTCGGCAAAAAGTCGCGCAACCATTTGGTCGTGATATAGAGGTAGGGAGAGACCCTCGAGATTGCCAGCATCCATGTGATGCGTTAATAGGCGACTGAGACCATTCGAGGCGATAGCGAAAAGAAAAGGAGCGAGAGGGCAACCTTGTCTAATTGATCTTTTTATAAACGAATGGGCTCAGAGAGCTTACCGTTGATATTTACTCTAGTTGAAGCATTTCCAAGAAGAGTGGAAACCATCTTCGTGAACTTTTGGCTGCATCCATTGTCTTTCAATGATTGAAGAATAAAGTCCCATTCCAATCTGTCATATGCTTTGTCGAAGTCGATCTTAATGAATACCAGATCTTGTGCAGTCTCCTCAGCAAACGCTAGGCCTTCCCAAATATCAACAATTGCTTCAAGTATCGATCTACCTTTGATAAAACCTTTCTGGTCCTCACAAAGCCATGACTTTAAATGGCAAGAGATTCTGTTGGCGATAACTTTAGCAATTATTTTGTATCCTGTTTGGAGCATGGTAATCGATCGCCAGTTTTCAATTTTTGTTCTTATCTCCCCTTTTGTGGATTAACTTGATGATGCCCTTATTAAGACACTCCGGGAGGGCACCGAAGGAGAGAGCCTCTTGCCACACCAGACGCAGTGGGGTGGCCACTGCATGTTTGAAGGACTTGAAAAACTCATTGGTGAGGCCATCCTGCCCCGGACTTTTCCCATTGGGAAGAGCATCAATAACCTCGATAATTTCATTCTCGGAAATGTTAGCATCCAACAGAGAAATCAAGTTCTATGGGATTCTAGATTGAGCAACCCTTGAGATGGTTGCCATGAAGTCACGCCTATGTGGGGAAAGGGGAGTCGAGACCCCAAGAAGATGGGTAAAGTGCTCGACGATGATAGATCTATTCTCAACTTCCGTGCTACATTCGGTTCCATTGTTATCGACCATTAAGGGGATGGATTCCCTAGCTTGCTTCCTTTTGAGGATGTTACACATCTCTTTCGATGGTTTGTCAGCCTTCCCCGCCACCAATCTTTGAAGAATATTTGAAGATTTTTCCTTTGTACCTCCTCTTCTAATCTTAGTCTTCCCCTGATTTTCAAAAGACCTTGTTGGCATTGTAAGTTACCTTTGTTCACCTCTTCTTCAAGCCGTGAGAGCCTCCGGTATACCGTTTCTCTTCTATTTTTGTGGATATCTCTTATAGCCTTTTGAGTCCTGATCAGAATTTTTCGATTCCTTTCCACCGCGCTTCTCCAACACTTAGCCGGTTTATAACAGAAAGCAAAGGCTTCCGCCCACACTACAGAAATTTCTTGGTGGACAGAGGGGAGGGAAAATGATGTCTGACAAGCATGAAACCAAGGGGCTTTTTGGAGTATGGGGATCAGTTTGAAAGATAGAGTAATCGGGTAGTGGTCCGAGATAGTCAGGTCTATGTGTTGGGAAATTGAAGGAATACCCCACTGGAGGATGGTGTTTTGATCCACGTAACATCTATCAAGTCTTGCTTTCCTCAAAGAGTCCCCCAATTGGAGATTTGACCAAGAGAACCCCTTCATGTCTTTTACCTCTACAAGATCGAGATGGAGCTTGATTTTATCCCATATCTCTTTCTCCTGGCCGTCAATAATTTTTCCCTTGTTATTCCATCGGTCATCGGGAAACTCAACCACGTTGAAGTCCCCACATATCAAAGCATTATGTGAGAGGGAGTCGAGAGAAGCCCAAGTATCAATTCTATCCGCTTCTCCATTAGGGGCATAAATTGAGACCACAATGAACTGAAAAGGGAACACGATAGAGGCAGCAATCCAACGATGATTCCGACCTTCAAAAGTTGAGGTCACACTGCCAGACAAGGAGTGACTAATACCAATCGCAGCCCCCCCTGCCCCCCTAGGGTGAGAAGTGGAGAACCAAAGGTGTTTTGAAGAAATGCATTTAAGCCTTTTTTGGAGATCCTCTCCGGCGATTTTAACCTCTTGTAAGCAGATAAAGTCAGGGTTGAGGCACTTGTCTTTGAACCACTGGGCCAGATTGCTGAGATCAAAATCAAAGATTGCTGAGAGAGATTCGGAAGGATTCACTAAAGTAAGACGCAGGAGGAAAGTCAGCCCTCGAAGATCAACAGCAAGGATAGAAAAGGAGATTAATGAGCAAAGATTACAACCAAGAAGGTTACACCACGAGTAAAGAGGAAGGCTTCACTACTAGCAATGAAGATAGTGAAAGCTCCTTCCTTGGTCCTACCCTTCCGGTTTGCAACAAAAGTGTAAACCATCGGGCATGCCATGGAAGAAGCCCCCTCAAGAGTAGGATCCTAAGTCAAGAAGCTGGGAGGAAAAAAGAAGATCACAAGAAGAAAAAAGATCGGGTTCCTCCCCTCAAAGAGGGCAACCATCAACAATGAAATTCACTTTTTTTTTTTTTTTTTTTTTTTTTTTTTTAAATGGAGGTTCGGCCGAGGCCTACTCCCCCTGACTTTAATTAGAGAAAGAGGAACAACTGTACAATGAAGGGCATAGTACCCATGGGACCCCCCATATCCCACAAGAGCAGGGGCAGACAAGGTGGACGGCCCGGAGGCCCATACATCGACTGGGTTTGCGCGCCCGAAGGCGGATTACACATCGATTTGCGCGCCCGAAGGCGGGTTACGCGCCCAAAGGCGGATACAGATATCCCGCAGCGCAGGGGGATCGAACCCTCGCCCCCGCCTCAAGAGGCGAGGGACTCAACCACACGCCCTGGCGTCTTGGGATAAAATGCTAAAAGTTTCTCTCCTCTTACAAACATCGTTTTATGAAAGCTGTCTTTTTCATTTTCCAATTATCTTTTTCTCTTTTTTTTTATATAAAGGAAGTTCGGCAATAGCCTACTCTCCCGGACTTGAATTAAATTAAGAAACAAAGGTACAATGGAAGGGGACTAGTGCCCACGGGACCCCCCATATCCCACAAAGCAGGGGAAGCAAGAATGATTCCTAGGTTGCTTTACAAAGAAGGTTGATCACCCTCTCGTCGCCCTCATGCGGGACCCACTTGGGTTTGAGCTTGTTGTTGATCAAAAGGAGGACTTGATGGTGCCTGAAGGGGGGGGACTTCTTACTGTTGACAATCCTTTTGCCAAGGAGGAATAGTGATTTTTCAATCGACCACTCCCTGGGGGGGTCGCCGAAGTTGAGAGCACACCGCTCCCGCCAGATTTTCCACAGGACTTCCCCTCTGATAGCGTTCCAGAGAGCCGAAGAGCAACCAATCGCTTCTCCCAAAAGGACTTGTTTCCAACTAAGCTGTTTCTGAATTCTGATTTTCAGTCCAACCGTCTGCCAGATTCTGTGGGAGTTGGGGCAAGTAAGGAAGATGTGTGGGACATCTTCGATTGCACGGTGGCAGCGTTTGCACCACGGGGGGATCCCACAAATTTTGCTTGCTTTATGGTTAGTCCAAATTCCTCGATGAAGAATTTGCCATAGGAGGACAGACTTCTTAACCTCTATAAGTGGGTGCCAGATACCCATGAATTTCATGTCCCACCTAAGCCGCGTCCAAGACAGGCACCACTTCTTGTTGAGGCGGATCTGGAGGTCGTCCGTTTCTTTGATGTTCGGGATTTTGAGTAGGCAATTTCCGTTGTGCCATTTGAGACCACGCGCGTTCGGAGTATCATGTCCCATGAGAAGGCGAGTTTTGTGACGATCCCAGGCGAGGCATCTGCTTTGTAAGGTGTTCCATTCTTCGTAGGAGATGTTTATGCGAGGGTCGATATCCTTGTAGTTGATCCAGCTGTTGGTGTCATGTTTCCAGAGGTGTTTCCATTTTTTGAATCCTTTGTTCCATAACTTCTTGGCATTTTGAATGTTCCACGATTCCACCCTCCTGATGCCATGTATCGAAAACCAGATAGAGTCGTTTTGTCTGATTCCGGCCGCCCACTTCCAGTCTTCACTAACTCTTGTGAAGCTTTTGACTTTGTTCCAGCCCTTCCAAAGGGAGCACACGAGATTGGAGCCTTTCGGGAAGACGGGGATCGGGGAGAATAGCAGGGTCATGATGTCTAGATTCTTCCAGTTTGGGTGCCCCATGAGGGCCAACTCATGCTTGTTTCTGAAGATCAGCTTGGCCCACGAGGCCTCCCTATTGCACCAAGCCTTGATCATCCATTTGGCCGCCAGTTTGTTGGCCATACACCCAATGTCTAGGATACCCAGCCCCCCACTATCTCTAGGGCTGGTGCAAATGGTCCATTTGATTTTTGGCACCCCCCTTCTGTTATGATCGCCCGTCCAAAGAAAGTTTCTACAACTACTATTCAGTTTGGACAGGCCTTGCTCGTTCGGTCTCCAGCAAGAAAGGAAATAGATGGTAGAAGAGAGGAGGAACGTGTTGATAACCATCGCCCGTCCAGCGAGATTGATTTGCATACCTCTCCAATAGTTGAGCTTGTTTTCTAGTTTGGCCATCACCCAACTCCAACGCTGTTCCATAGAGACGCCAAACCCCAAGGGGATTCCAAGAAGGCGAAAGATTTGGCCCTGCGGAATGATTTGACAGCCATGATCAATGAGAAGGCTAGGGTGCTGTCCCACTATAGCCCTGAAGGCGGTCTTAGAGTGGTTGATTTTGGATCCAGAGGCATCACAGAAGGTAGCAAGATACCTCCAGAAGGTCTCCAGGCTCGTATTATCGTTGTGAACGAACGCGTTCATATCATCGGCAAAAAGTCTCATGATGATTTGCCCGTGGTCGCGAGGCAGTCGGAGGCCTTTGATATTGCCAGCCTCCACATGATGTGTCACCAGTCTGCTCAGCCCCTCAGTGGCGACAACAAAGAGAAGGGGGGCTAGAGGGCACCCTTGTCTAATAGACCTTTTAAGGTGGATTGCTTTCGAAAGTTTGCCGTTAACGTTAATTTGGGTCGTTGCGTTTCCGAGAAGTGTCGCGATCATCTTGGTGAATTTCTGACTACATCCGAGATCAAGGAGCGACTGCAGAATATAGTCCCATTCTAGCCTGTCGTAGGCTTTGTCAAAATCGATCTTGAGGAAGACCACATCTTGGTTAGACTCATTTGCAAATTGAATGCCTTCCCAAATATCCATAATGGTTTCCAGGATAGACCTGCCTTTGATGAAACCTTTTTGGTCCTCACTAAGCCAGGATCTCAGGTGGCACGAGAGTCTGTTGGCGATGACTTTGGCGATGATCTTGTATCCAGTTTGGAGCATCGTGATAGGTCGCCAGTTCTCGATTCTGTTCTTCTCCCCCTTCTTGTGAATCAACTTGATAATTCCATTGTTTAGGCAAGACGGAAGAGCACCAAACTTTAGCGCTTCTTGCCAGACCAACCGAAGAGGGGTGGCAACCACCAGCTTGAATGATTTAAAGAACTCGTTAGTGAGTCCGTCGGGTCCCGGGCTTTTACTGAGAGGGAGGGCATCAATGACCTCAATGATTTCTGATTCAGATATCGGAGCATGAAGCAGAGAGAGGAGGTTGGGTGGAATCCTCCGGGGGGAAACCCTAGAGATGGCAGCCATACAGTCCCTTCTATGGTGGGAGAGGGGAATCGAGGTTCCCAGGAGTCTCGTGAAGTGCCCTTCGATGATGCCTAAATTATCTTCTTCCGAATTGCAGACATTGCCAAGCGGATCAAGCAGTAGTGGGATCGCTTCTCTGTTGTGTTTCCTTTTAAGGATACGGCACATCTCTTTGGTGGGTTTGTCGGCTTTGCCAGCCCACCACTCCTTGAAGAAGATTTGCAAGTTTTTCCTTTGTATTTCTTCCTCGTATCTCAACACTGCTCTGATTTTTCGGAGACCTTTCTGAGCTTGATGTTTTCCTTTGTTCACCTCCTCCTCGAGCCGCCAGAGTCTGTGGTAGAGAGCCACCCTCCGAGCCCGCCTCACAGTCTCAAGCATCTTCTTAGTTCTGATCATGATCTTACGAGACTTGTCGACCGCATTTCTCCAGCACTTGGCTGGGGCCAAGCCAGAGGCGAACGCCACCTTCCAAGCCAGAGGCGAACGCCACCTTCCAAGCGTCGGCAATTTCTTGGTGAACGGAGGGGAGAGAGAAGGTGGACGCGTTGGCATGGAACCACGGAGCCTTGCGGGTCTTGTTGGCAGGTTGAAAAGTGATAACGATCGGGTAGTGGTCAGAGATGGTGAGGTCAGTGCGTTGCGTGATGGTAGGGAGGCCCCACTGTTGGGTAAAACTCTGAGAAATGTAGCATCTGTCGAGTCTAACTTTCCTCAGGTCCTCGTCCGCTTGGAGATTCGACCAAGAAAAGCCATTCGAGTCTTTGAATTCAACCAAATCCAAGTGCAGTTTGGTCATGTCCCACGTTTCTTTCTCCCGACTGTCGATGACCCTGCCCTTGCCCATCCATCTGTCCATTGGGTCCTCCACCATGTTGAAATCACCACAAATGAGCACGTTGTGGGGAAGCGAGTCTAAGGAGGCCCAAGTGTTCCGTCTCTCCAAATCACCGTTGGGGGCGTACAAAGAGACCATAGTAACACAAAGAGGGGCACCGAAAGAGACAGCGATCCAACGGTGACCCCCATCTTCAATGAAGTTCTCGAGCTTTTCAAACCAGCGTTGTTTAATGCCGATAGCCGTTCCTCCGGACCCCCGCGGGTGTTTCGTTGGGATCCACACGTGTTTCGAGGAGACCTGCCTGAGCCGTTTCTGGAGGTCTTCTCCGTCAATTTTGATCTCTTGAATGCATATAAAGTCTGGGTTTAGGCTAATGTCGCGAAGCCATTGACCAATGATGGTCGCTCTTGAGGGGTCGGTTAGCCCTCTAGCATTTAGCGAGATGACAATCATTTTGTATTAATCCCTCTTTGCGGGAGGGAGCTTTGTCCTTCCTTCTCTTGGCTTCATCTTTCTTTTTCGCTGGGATCTGGTCCCGACTTAGGAATCTGATCTTGTGAGGGCTTTTCCAGGGTACCTCCATGGGCTGTTTTCCTTTGCGGGCCGCCCCTTGCTGGGAAGACTTGGGCCCCGGGCTCGGCACCGTTTTCGGGATCGTCGATCCAATGATGGAACTTTCACTGTCCATATTGTCTTCGTTACTAGTGGTGAAGCCATCTTCTTTGCTTGTAGTGTAGCCCTCCTGGGGGGTTTCTTTAATGTCGGGGATCTCTAGGGCTTTGTCATAGGTGTCTACCTCCAGTTGCTTCCCACCTGGGTAGTCCAACTCATTGATCTCCTTTTCTAGATTGCAATACAAGTTGCTATAGGGGGTATGTGGCAGGTTGTTTCTCGCGCCGTTGGCCCTAGGGCTTCTTTTCCTTCTTCTTCTAACTTCAGTAAAGCCATCTTCATCAGTTTGTGGGTTCAAGAGGCCCTTGCCTTCCCCTTCCTTGGACGAGTGGGTCAATTCGCCATTGCTGGTTTGGGCAGTTTTGGAGGCTTCTTGAAAGCGCTTGTTTTTTTGCCTGAGAGGGCAATCTTTAATCCTGTGACCTTGCTGGCCACAGCGAAAGCACGCGTTGGGAAGGTTCTTGTAGATGATGTCCTGCTCCCACACATCGCCTTCGCCCATGTCCACTTTGATCATAGATGGAAGCGGCGAACTGAGGTCGGCTTCGACACAGATTTGGGGGTGCCACCTGGCATTGAACGAGTGTCTTGCGCCTTCATAGATGAGCCCACCAATGTCATCGCGTGAGGCCAGCGGCTTGCCGATAGGAGAGACAATGTCCCACACGAAGTTGTACAAGTAATAAGGGAGGTTAGGGAGCTCAACCCAAAGAGGGTACCGAAGTGATTTCGATTTGTCGGGAGTAAAGTCCGGGGACCATCTGAATAGGCACAGGGTCGCCCGACCGAGCTGCCAGGTGCCAACGCTTAGGGCTTGAAACGCCATCTCTTCATTTTCAAAGACTAGCAGCATGTGGTTTGCTGGTAAGAACTGACATTTGCTGACAATTAGTCCTCGAGGGAACCACTCTTTTCGAAGCCATTGTCGCACGATTTCGAGCGGGGGCCTAGGGCCAAACACTTGGCCGACGAGGCAAACTTTCTTGAGCTCCTCCTGGGCAGATAGAACTGCGGGTCTACTGAGGGACACGATGGGGGATTCAAAGCTTTCGGGAGCCCCATGGGCGGCACACGATCCCCCCTCCAGCAGAGCGGCCAGTGTACCGGTCTCCCCGAGGGGAGGGGCCCGATTACTTTTCACAAGGGAGGAAGAAGCCACATCCATGGCCAAGGGAGCATGCAACACTTTTGCTTTTCAATGCCCAGCGGCTAATCCCTCCAACATGGCGAGAAAGCCCCCGAACACCACGAAGCCTAACACCCACTTTTCAGGAGAAGACCACTAGGCCAAATGTCCCACCAAAACGGAACGCACACTTCTTCTTTTCGGGTCTTTACTAAAATCCTTTTTCTTTTTTCTTCTCTTCTTCTTTTTTTTTTTCCTCCTTTTTTTTTTTCTTCTTCCTTTCTTTTTTTTTTCTCTCTTTCTTCTTTTTTTTTTCTTTTCTCTTTTTCTTTTTTTTTTTTTTTTCTTTTTCTTCTTCTTTCTTTCTCTCGTTTTTTTTTCTTCTCCCTCTTTTTTTCAAAAGAAACCTTCTATTCTCTTGTTCTGGATATCCCGGCGACCGCCATCGGCGTCAGACAGATCTTTTTCTCTTTTTTGTCTTCGTCGTACTTACGCTTATGATGATGAATTAGTACCATACAATCATTGCCTCGAGCGGTGTGTGCCGCGTGCGAGATATGGACACGCACACACACACGATTATATATATATATATATATATATATATATATATATATATATATATATATATATATATATATATATATATATGTGTGTGTGTGCGCGCGCGCGCGCGCGTGCGCGTGTTTATCGGTCATCCTGAAAACGATGTAATAGAAGTTATTGAATCGTCAGAGCAACTATATTTGGGTTTTCTTTCTCAAAAGCGAATTTGTACCTATGTAAATCATTAGGCATATCAGTTTTATCATAGATATAAATCACTTTTATCATAGATATAAATCACTTTTATCATAGATATAAATCATTAGTTCTAAGAAACTATAGTTTACGTAACCACGAATAAAATATCAAAAAGCGATGGAAGATACTTCGCCAACATATGGATACATGAAGTAATTTGTGAATGTTTTCGGTTGCTAGTGAAGCTTCATCAAGATCTAGAGAAAAAGTCGCATGAGCCTTTCCTAGCGTGTTAGTGTGTGTATAATGGTGTTTCTCCTAACAACACACACACATACACACTCACTCCAATGTAAAAACTTCGGATCTACCTCTGTACTTTTCGCATGTACAATATCAAGCTTGCCTCTATTATTCCTTGCTTTTTTTTTCCTTCGTTTTCACCACATTGTAGATGATTAGAAAGATACTTAAAATATGAATCCAAGGAATAGAGTCAAAATTAGACCTTGAGAATGGATCCCTAAGAGTGATTATCCATAACTTTTAGAGACATGCACCGAATGTAGAATGTTCCGGAAGAATGCACAATTTAATAGATCGAAATAGAGTATTAATAGGATCATTAATAGAATATTAATGAATTTAAATATTGACCTTGTTTAAGCTACGTAATCTTAATATTAGAGCCACATTATTCAATTATCCGATTTAACCCATTATCCTTCTCTCTTCCTTCAAATAGGAATGATGTTGAAAGTGAGTTGGCCTCATTCTTTAACTCAATGACTTTAGTTTCACTGAAGAAACTCTTACTATTTCTTTATTCAAATCATAAAAGAATGCAAAACTACCTTTACAAACTTGAGAATTTAATTTGATTTTCCGAATAATAAGCATACTCTTTTAATTGAAAATTTTGAAATTGATAAATAACCATGTTAAGAAGTGGTTGAAAATTGATAATATCAGATGGCGATCATACTTTTTTCAGCTCAGAACTGTTTTGCCGTTACAGCCATCGATGCCGTCTCATGAAACCCATCTTTGTGATCCCATCTTATTGGTTTCCTTATTAGTGTAGCAAAAATCTTTCACTACTTGCTCAAGTGATGTACATGAGTGAAACTAGTCACTCTTTGGGTATTCCTGATAATACCCCATAGTCTACTAATCATATTGTGAGACTCTTGTGAAGATAAGTGAATCTTCACTACTTTGGAGATTATCATATATATATCTCCCGTACCTATATGCTACTTCCTAAAACCTATAGGATTGCTTGTGCAGATTACTAATGGTGAAAGTTTAGCTCCTTCCCTTAGCAATCATATGGTCTAAATCCATAAGGATTATGTGTAGGGATCCTGTTACTACTGAGGTTGCCTTATGTATACTACTATGATGGTCCTAAGTCCATCAAATACATGCTTAGAAGCATGCCTACACCTTATTGAAGTTTGCAGAAAGGGCATGTTACCATGCCATAACATTCTTACCTAAAGGCAAGTGCGTATATAACGCCATGCGGTAGGAAATTTTTCGGCAGCATTTCCCCAGGAAATGGCATCCCCAAAAAATTTAAACCAAAAGCTCAGTGGCACACACGCCACCCAACAACATAGGGATTGACAGGCCCATGGCATGCACGCCATAATCTCATAGATGGATTCCATAACCTCCTAAAAAAAAAGCAATTGCTAGCAACAATTCTTTGTGTTGCATAGCCATATAGTTTCTGCAATTCTGTTTCTTGCAAACAATAAAAGTGTGCTTCTCTCCCAATGATCCATACTTCTATAATTTAAATAATGATCAACATTTGATGTATGCAATCCAATCTATGCATGTAAGTACAAAAGATGCCATAACATAAAGTAAAATGCTTGAAGCATAAAGCATAAGTCCCTAAATAGTTTGGTTTTGGAATTGCATGCATCCAATCATTCTGGATAAGCTTCGAGACTTCTGCACCTTCCTCCTCAGGTCCTAACATAAACTTTGAAGTGTCCAAAAACATTAGGGCACTCCCCAAACACTACAACACATCGAGGGTGTACCGAGGCACCTACCGAGGAAATTGAAGGGGCGTGATTTCTTCGCGATGTCGATGTCACAGTCGGTATAGGCGTCAGAAAGAAAGCGCTGGTATGGGTGTCGCTATAGTCATCGGTATAAGCATCAGTATTTCCTATGCTTATACCGATGTCCATACCGACGTCCCCGCTAGGTGTACCGGCGCATATACCGACGACCATAGTGGAGCTACCGACGACCATACCTGCACAAAGTTTTTTGGGCAGAGTGTGTTGTCTTTTGCTACAGCATGATGTTGTTTAGCAAAAGACAATACACTCCGCCCAATTGAGTACATGTGTTATGTACTCTAATGGCAACCAAAACATAAGCTTGCCCTTTCTGCAAACTTTAATAAGGTGTAGGCATGCTTCTAAGCATGTATTTGATGGACTTAGGACCATCATAGAAGCATATGCCACATAGGAGTGTAATACAAAATTGTGGCAATGTGACAAAACAATTCCATATAGGAATCGAATACAAAATTATGGTTCATCAGTGTCGTATGCGAGTGTGATACAAAATTGTGGCATTGATCAAAATATTTACACCTACAATCCTACAACAAAACATATGTATAAAATAAGACCAATTAACATGACATTTATAAACAACAACTAGAAACACGAAACCAAGATATAACTTTACCTAATTAAGAATATTCTCCCATGAGACAATTGCACCGCGTCCCTCTAAGTCTTGTAACAGTGCAGTCAGTCCATGTCCATATCCATATGATTCTTCTGTTCACGTTGGAGGATGACCCACTGCCAACTCCTATAGTAAATATGCAAAACGTTAGATGAATATACATAATATACTTAACACAAAAACCTTCAATAATTAACATCATACTTACAAATTGGTAGCGCATATTGTCGTATCCGCCGCTACCTAAATGCGACGTTCCAATGGTATCTAAACGTGTGGCCGCCGCATTTCTTTGTTGACGATACCGATCAGGAGTATGTTGATGCTCATCCTGAATCGATTCCCATTCGTCGGCATCTAGCCATACAGGCTTTGGTAAGCCTTCTTTGAAAGCATCACGAGCTTCCGATCGTCGGAGCGACATCACCTCGCATGCTATATGTTGAATCCAATCCGAACTCACAATAGGATTGCCAGGTGCTCACCGGTACTCTTCATATATGCATTGTGTGATATGATTTTTAGAGTCTCTATCCTGTTCGTTCCATTTCAACATTACTGAATGACCGAATTCGATAGAGCAGAGTTATCATATACACTGACGCATTGACTTTCCCGCCGCATCCATAACTGGAGCTCCATTACGAATATGATATATCTTTCATTCGTCATGATCATGTGCACCCCAAGGTGTACGTGGAGATCCCATCTGATGCAATATGAAGATCTCATCTCATCCAATGTATATATATGCATGCTTAAGCTTGTATATATATGCATTCATGTATACATATGCATATGCATTGTGTATGCATATGCATTCATGTATGCATATTCTTGCTTGTATGCATATGCATGTTTAAGATTGTATACATATGCATATGCTTGCTTGTATATGTATACATGTATACATATACATATACATATGCTTGCTTGTATGCATATGCATTCATGTATACATATGCATATGCATATGCATACATGTATACATATACATATGCATATGCTTGCTTGTATATGTATACATGTATACATATACATATACATATGCTTGCTTGTATGCATATGCATTCATGTATACATATGCATATGTATATGCATACATGTATACATATACATATGCATATGCTTGTTTGTATACATACATGCACATATACATACATGTACATATACATATGCATATGCATTCATGTATACATATGCATATGCATATACATACATGTATACATATACATATGCATATGCTTGCTTCTATACATACATGTACATATACATACATGTACATATACATATGCATATGCATATGTATATGTACATGTATGCATATGCATATCCCTCATCCATGCATGCATGCATATGCATGCATGTATGCATATGCCTTCATGTATACATATGCATATGCATTCATGTATACATATGCATATACATACATGTATACATATACATATGCATATGCTTGCTTCTATACATACATGTACATATACATACATGTACATATACATATGCATATGCATATGTATATGTACATATATGCATATGCATATCCCTCATGCATGCATATGCATGCATGTATGCATATGCATTCATGTATACATATGCATATGCATATGCATTCATGTATGCATATGCATATGTATATGTATACATATGCATATGCATATCCTTCGTGCATATACATGCATGCATGCATATGCATGCATGTATGCATATGCATTCATGTATGTATGCATATGCATGCATGCATGTATGCATGTATGCATATGCATATCCCTCATGCATGCATGTATGCATAAGCATGCATGCATATGTATATGTACATGTATGCATATGCATATCGCTCATGCATGCATGTATGCATATGCATTCATGTATACATATGCATATGCATTCATGTATGCATATTCATATGCATTCATGTATGCATATGCATATGTATATGTATAAATATGCATATGTATATGTATACATATGCATATGCATATCCTTCATGCGTGCATGCAATCATGTATGTATGCATATGCATGCATGCATGTATGCATATGCATATCCCTCATGCATGCATGTATGCATAAGCATGCATGCATATGTATATGAACATGTATGCATATGCATATCCCTCATGCATTCATGCATGCATGCCTGCATGCATGTATGCATATGCATTCATGTATACATATGCATATGCATTCATGTATGCATATGCATATGCATTCATGTATGCATATGCATATGTATATGTATACATATGCATATGCATATGTATATGTATACATATGCATATGCATATCCTTCATGCATGCATATGCATGCATGTATGCATATGCATTCATGTATGTATGCATATGCATGCATGCATGTATGCATGTATGCATATGCATATCCCTCTTGCATGCATGTATGCATTTTAGATGCATGCATGTATGCATATTAGATGCATGCATGTATGCATATGCATGCATGCATGTATGCATATATGCATGTATACATGTATGCTTATGCATGCATGCATGCATGCATAAGCATGCATGCATGTATGCATAAGCATGCATGCATGTATGCATGTAAGCATGTATGCATGTAAGCATGTATGCATGTAAGCATGCATGCATGTATGCAAATGTATGCATATGCCTCATGCTTGCATGTATGCATATCCCTCATGCATGCATGCATATCCCTCATCCATGTATGCATATCCCTCATGCATGTATGCATATCCTTCATGCATGTATGCATATCCCTCATGCATGTATGCATATCCCTCATGCATGCATGTATGCATATCCCTCATGCATGCATGTATGCATAAGTATGCATGCATGTATGCATAAGCGTGCATGCATGTATGCATATGCATGCATGCATGTATGCATAGAAGAAAACAAAAATATAAAGAAAGAAAACAAAAAATAAAAAAAGATATTAGAAAACAAAAATATAAAAATTCATGTATGCATATGCATACATGCATGCATGCATGCATATGCATTCGTGTTTGCATATCCCTCATGCATGCATGTATGCATATGAATGCATGTATGCATAAGCATGCATGCATGTATGCATAAGCATGCATGCATGTATGCATATTAGAAAACAAAAATATAAAGAAAGAAAACAAAAAATGAAAAAAGATATTAGAAAACAAAAATATAAAAATTCATGTATGCATATGCATACATGCATGTATGCATATGCATGCATGCATATGCAGTCATGTATGCATATCCCTCATGCATGCATGTATGCATAAGCATGCATGCATGTATGCATATTAGATGCATGCATGTATGCATATGCATGCATGTATGTATGCATACGCATGCATGCATGTATGCATATGCGTATCCTTCATGCATGCATAGATGTATGCATATGCATATCCCTCATGCAAGCATGCATGCATGCATATGCATATCCCTCATGCATGCATGCATGCATATGCATATCCTTCATGCATGTATACATGTATGCATATGCATATCCCTCATGCATGCATGCATGCATATGCATGCATGCATATGCATACATGTATGCATATGCATTCATGTATGCATATGCATGTATGTATGCATATGCATTCATGTATGTATGCATATGCATGCATGCATGTATGCATGTATGCATATGCATGCATGCATGTATGCATATGCATGCATGCATGTATGCATATGCATGCATGCATGTATGCATATGCATGCATGTATCTATGCATATGCATGCATGTATGCATATGCATATCCCTCATGCATGCATATCCTTCATGCATGTATGTATGCATATGCATGCATGCATATGCATGTATGCAAATGCATGCATGCATGTATACGTATGCATGCATGTATGCATATGCATGCATGTATGTATGCATATGCATGCATGTATGTATGCATATGCATGCATGTATTTATGTGTATGCATGCATGTATGCATATGCATATCCCTCTCTCTCTCTCAAACAAAAATAAAGAGAGAAGATATTAGAAAAGCAAAAACATAAACAAAGAAAATAGAGTGATACAATATGTGCGAGCTACTTAACAAAGCGTCAGATCTATAAAAATAGAGGTGTGTTTAGAGAGAGAGAGAGAGAGGGAAAGAGAGGAAGAGAGAGAGAGAGAGAATTGTTTGAATCACGGTTGTCAAAATCCACTTGAAGTTCTTCTTCGTCGAATTTCCAAAGATTTGATCCCAAAATCTCTTGCAAAACCAAACAAAGAACAGATTAGTAAAGAAAAAACATAGAAAAAGAAAAAAGAGTGCTACAATATGTACGATCTACTTACCAAAACTTCAGATCTATAAAGATAGAGGTTTGTTTAAAGAGAGAGAGAGTGAGGGAGAGAGAAAGAGGGAGAGAGAGGGAGAGAGAGTGAGAGAGAGAGGGAGAGAGAGAGGGAAAGAGAGAGATAGTAAGAGAGAGGGAGGGAGAGAGAGAGAGAGAGGGAGAGAGAGAGAGAGAGGAAAGGGAGGGAGAGAGGGAGAGAGAGAGAGAGGATGACAAACAGAGATCTGTTGTTGGCGCGCGCAAACCCGAAAGCAGATGTTCTAGATTCAAAACGCTCAGCATGACGAATTTTGGGTTTGGGCCCGGTTAAAAAGAGAGCGTCGGTATAAGCGTCTGTATACGTGTCGATAATTCCACCAAATT
Organism: Ceratopteris richardii; assembly: GCA_020310875.1. Classification (NCBI taxonomy): domain Eukaryota; kingdom Viridiplantae; phylum Streptophyta; class Polypodiopsida; order Polypodiales; family Pteridaceae; genus Ceratopteris; species Ceratopteris richardii. Next base: position 123,605,706 of record CM035411.1, read on the forward strand.
ACCGACACTTATACCAACGCTTATATCGACGCTTTGCTTCCGAGGCAAAGCAGCTTTCCCAAATTGTCTGAGGGGTATATTGATGCCGAAAGCTGCCCGTCGGTACACTGACCGTCGGTATTCCCTCGATATGCTGTAGTGAAAACATAAAGCATGGTCTGGTGATTACCAAAATAATGCAAATTTAGTCAAAAAATGCATTAGTAATCCTTCTTTAGACCTCTAAAACCACTTCAGGACCTGCAAATGATCATAAACTGAAACATATAGAATGTGCAAAGAGATCGAAGCAAAATTACTCAAATTGCCTTCCCGGTTTGAAAGATATGGCTCTCGGAAGGTAGTTTCCAAAAACTGTTCAGACTTTGCAGAGCTGTACAGACCTACAAAAATACATTACTTTTTCTAAATTTTCTTTTCATAAACTGAAAAGAGACCTTGTTTTCTTTCAAACGAGCAATACCACCTCTAATTTGGAGTTTTCTAGCCCAAGATATGGCCATTCCAAGTTGGACATGCCAAACTAGTGGATTGTTGGAGGGGCTGGAAAAAGTGTGAAAATGTGATTTTTGGGGTGCCCAAAAGCATTCTTCAATCAAGTAAATCGTAAAATTCTCTCCATAATCTCAGAGAGAAACATGTAAAGATGCTTTGGACTATTTTCAACTTTCCAAATCCTGCGTTCATGCATACTAATTCGCTCCCCAAAAAAGGCCTAAATCAAGATTTTTGCTTTCATGCAAAAACTTAAATGGGAGCTTTTAGCAAGTTTCTAATCCACTCTTAATGTGGATTTCTCTTGGATTTTCTTATTTTCCCTGCTAATGCATACACCATACTTCATGTATGTATACAATAATCCATGGGAAGCTTCTTAAATGGTCTTTTTTCTTACTCTCAAAAGTGGAGTTTGATAAAACTTAACTTCTAAAATTTTTCCAAAAAGTGCATGAAGGGGGTCTTTGAGGAAGTAAAATTCCTAAGAATTCCATACACCCTAATCTTAGTATATATACTTTTTTCCCATCCATCCATAGCTATTGCACCTCTTTTTCCCTCTTCCAAAATAGGAATTTCTTAGATTTGACACATGGGCAATGCAAACACCTTCTCATCTCTGATAGAAGCAAATTCAATATCTAGCCGAGTAATGCATAAGTAAATCATGCATCCAACAGCCTCCTAATAGAGAACAACATCAAATGCATCTTTATCATCATGAAGACTCAATCGTATTTTGTCTCCATAGGAGTGGCCATAGGCTTATAGTCTTCAAGGCGAAAATGCTACAATAATGTGTTAATATATTTCATTTGGAACAAATCCATTCCACCATCAACGTGCATAAACTGAATGCCAAAATAATGATGCAAATCTCCAAATCAAACATCTCAAATGAGGCATGAAAATCAGCCTTAAAATCAGCATTTTGATTGTCATTAGGACTTGTGAGTAGCAAGTCACATGTACACAACGATGGTCAGAAGCACATCATTAGCACGCTTAACATATAGGGTGCTTTCAGTTGGATTGTTCTCAAAACCATGTGCAACTAGATAGGCATTTATCTTTTCATACAAACCACGTGATTGTTGCCTTAAACCATATAATGCCTTCTTTAACCTGCACACCTAGTTTTCATGCCCTTTCTACACAAAGCCACAGGGCTAAAAACATACACTTCTTCATGCAAGTCACCATTCATAAATGTTGTTTTAATGTCCAGCTGATGTACATTCCAACCATGATGAGCTACAAGTGCACAAATGCTACGAACAGTAGTCATTTGGCATGTAGGATCAAAGGTCTCATCAAAATCAATGTCTGTTTCTTGCCCATGACCCTTTACAACAAGCCTAGATTTATATTTGTCAATTGTTCCATCAAGCTTATGCTTCTGCTTGTATACCCACTTAGTGCCAATGGCCTTCTTGCGAGGAGGCAAGTCACATAAAGACCAGGCACCATTCTTTGCTATAGCATCATACTAAGATTGCATAGTAGCCATCCAAGTTTCAAAATGTTGTGTTTTATCAAATGAAATAGATTCATTCTTATCAAGAGACTAGATGCAACCATAACATATCAATTTGATGCAAAAGAGGCATTATGAGAGCCTGAGTGAGTACGATATGAGAGAGTGCATCTAATTTGCTATCACATAAAGTTTGCACTAGCCATTTAGACATAGTCTTTGCCTCCTCAATATTCTCTCATCAACAAGTGCATCATGTAAATCTGCATGAGAAATGGAATGATCTCCATCATCTCATGAAACTTGTAAGGTCTGAGAATTTTCATCATTAGGACCAACACTAGACTATCCACCTATAAAAGGAGGCAACAAAGTATAATACATTTCTTTGGAGCTAACAGATGTCTCCTTAGTACATGAAAGTATTGACTGAATAACATCTTTCAACAACACTACGGCTAATCAGAACGCCTTTTGTTTGTGGATGATACAGATAATAACCTTTGCTTTCAAAACTCTACCCCAAGGAAAATACATTTTATTCTTTATCATCCAATTTCCTACGATGTTGTTCAGGCACTAATGCATATGCGAGACAACCAAAAATACGCTGATGAGCAACTGATGGCTTGCAACCATGCCAAGCCTCATATGGAGTGATAGACTGTAGTGCTTTAGTGGGACACCTGTTAAGTACATATGTTGCACACATAACAACCTCAAGCCAAAAACTAGGTGGTAAAGCCTGACTCTTGACCATACACCTCGCAATCTCCATTAGTGACCTGTTCGTCTATTTAGCAACTCCATTCTGTTGAGGTGTATACGATAGTGTACACTAATATTTTATCCCATGTTCAGTCAAAAATGCATTAAAGTCATAAGACATATTCCCTCCCCCCTCAATCAAAACGAAGGGGGCCCAGTTTACATGCTAATAGGTTTTTACCCAAAACGAAAAATTGTTTGAAGCACATGAACACTTCAGACTTTTGTGTCAATGGATATACACATGCATGCCCTGAAAAAGCATGAATGAAAGTCACGAAGTAAAGATAGTTTCCAAAAGAGGGTGTCTGCATAGGACCATATACATTATTGTCAACAAGCTTCAATTTCTATGTAGCTCAAACAAAACCATCTTTTGGGAATGAGGAACACTGCATTTTGCCCAAAATACAGCCTTCACATACATGTTTGCTAGGTGCCTCAAGTTTGGGCAAAGAGGACATCATTTCAGATTTTTGTAGGTGTAGCAAACTAACCAAATTCGGATGACCAAAGCATGCATGCCAAAGCTTTGCATCTAGCATAGTATGACAGTCATGTACTACACATGCTTAGTCATTCATAGATTTTTCATAATATATGAGCTTATACAGCCCACGAGATAAAATGCCAGAAGCAATAATCACGTTGCCACTTGACAGTTCATGAACTGTACATCTACCATCAAGTTCAAGTGAAGAGAAGAAGCTACACTGCGAGGTAATATGTTTGGTTTCCCCACTATCAAAGTACTAAACATTTGAGTCTATTGTAGATGCGCACTACTTCTTGGTGTAGAGGAATCTGCAACAACCATTCTAGCCTCTTTCTTCCTTGCCACCTTAGCAGCTAATTTTGGAAAGCTCGTAATGACATGATCATTTTCTTTATAGGATTTTGAAAACAATTTGTGCTTTTCTAATTTCTTCTAATCTTGGTCTTCCTTCCTCGATTATGCAGAGTTAGCAGATTTCTACTTACTAGTAGAAGAGCTCTATTTACCTTTGCCCTTCCGACTAGCCATGAAATCTTGATTTACAACATGCATAATAGACATGTTCTGCCTAGAATGATCTTCTTGCAAGAGAACAGAGACTAACTCCTCTAATATTAAGGCATTTGGATTTCCTTTCATCATCAAATGAAGAGTAGACCAAAAAATCTCATATGAGTTGAGAAGACCATTTAGAACAGTCTGCAAAACTCAACTGTTAGGAAGGACTTTATTAGTAGAAATCACTTGCTCCTTCAAATCCTTGATCTTTGGTAGAAAATTGTCCCTAGAGTCACCTTCATTCATGTGCTCACTCTCCAACTGTTTTCGAAGGTAAGCAACATAAGCCACATTCCTAGCCTGGTACAATGTGGTAAGTGTATCCTAAGCATCCTTAATTCTTTTGCAAGAGAAAATGTGAGGATTAATGGCACGTTTGATAGACAAAGCTATCAATGCATGTGCTTATGCATCTCTACCATCCCAATGAATTTGCTCTACATTAGGTGCAACAGATATAGTAGCACGAATAGGAATCTATAGAATATCACCATCTTTGATACCATCTACATCAGCTTCAGTACCTATATTAGCAATACCTCTATTTGTAGGTGTAATAGCAAATTTTTCAACACCTTGCACAATATTCCTTAGTCCTTTTCCGACCAATATATGTCACAATGTATAAGCCCACAATGGATAATTGTTACCATCTAACGTATCCTCAACAACCAACATATGAAATACATCATTGCTTTCAGCCATGGCGACTTACTAAAATACCTTGATGTAGAAAAATGACTATATCTGAAAACGTTAAGCAGAACTACCCAAAGGAGTTCTGCTACACCTACAACAGACTTCGAGATGCTTATAGTAGCAAACCAAAACCTATATATATCTTTGGCACAAAGATGAAATAGTCTGCATAAGGGTTGCGATAGTGCATTCGGAGGCCAAAACGAGCTGAGATCATGATTCCGACATGATAAAGTGAAGATGTTTTGATCTCGTAATCACCCTCAGTATGCACACCAAATTTCTTGTGATTCTAAGACTGTGCTCGGAGGAGTGTCGATGATTCCTTAGATGAAGCGGTGACCTCGTCTGATACCAATTGTTGGAGTACATGTCTGTAGAAGCACGGAAACAACACAAGGAAGAAGGAGAAGCTTGGAGCACAACACACAATACTGAATGTATTACCACTATAATGTACAAAGATAAGTAACTCGTTAGGGTTATAGGCATATATACAAGTCGGGGGGAAAAAACCTCCTAAAGAGGGAAAAACATACCCTGGCAATCCTAGTGTGTTCACAAACATCTTTACTTAAATATATCAACTCCTACCTCTTTTTACAAGTGGATAGTCTAGTCCTGTTCCTAATGAGGCAACTTCTCAGCTTACAAGTTTCATGTGAGATGCAAATCATTCCATTTTTTATGAACATTTACATGATGCACTTGTTGATGAGAGACCCAATATAGAGGAGGCCAAAGCTAGGCCTAAATGGCTAGTGCAGACTTTGTGAGATAGAAAATTAGATGCACTTTTGACATATCGTACTTGTTCAAGTTCTCATAGAGCTTCTTTTGCATCAGATTGCTATGCTATGAAAGTCTCTACTCTTTATGATGAGAATGAGCTTGTTTCATTGGATGAAGCAAAAAATTCTAAACCTTTGTTGGTTGCTATGCAATGAGAATATGATGCTATTATGAAGAATTATACCTGGTCTTTACATGACTTCCCTCCTAGTAAGAAAGCCATTGGCACTAAGTGGGTATATACTCTGAAGCATAAGCCTGATGGAGTAGTTGACAGGTATAAGGCTAGGCTTATTGCAAAGGGTTATGCTCAAGAACGAGGCATTGATTCTGATGAGACCTTTGCTCCTACATGTTGAATGACTACTGTTTGTAGTGTTTGTGCACGTGCAGCTCATCATGGTTAGAATGTATAGCAGTTGGACATTAAAATTGCATTTCAAAATGGTTATTTGCATGAAGAAGTGTATGTTTCTCACACCCATGGCTTTGTGCAAACCAAGTGTGCATATTGAAAAAGGCATTATATGGTTTGACGCAAGCACCATGTGCTTGGTATGAAAAGATACATGCCTACCTAATTGAATATGGTTTTGAGAATAGTACAACTAAGGACACCTTATATGTTAAGTGTGCAAATTATGTGCATCTAATCATTGTTGTCTATGTTGATGACATGGTGCTCACTGGCCATCCTCATGAGAAGCATATTGCTGATTCTAGGGCTGATCTGCATGCCTCATTTGAGATGTCTAATTTGGGGCATTTGCATTATCATTTGGGCATTCAGTTTATGCAAGTTGATGGTCGAATAGCTTTGTGTCAAAAAATATATATCGACACATTATTGCAGCAATTTGGCCTTGTGGAATCTAAACCTATTGCCACTCCTATGGAAACACGTCTATGATTGAGTCTTCATGATGTTGGAGATGCATTTAATGTTGTTCTCTATCCGCAAGCGATTCGATGCTTGATTGACTTATGCATTACTTGGTTAGATATTCAGTTTGTTGTCTTACATATGAGCACGTTTATGCATTGCCCAAGTGTCAAGCATTGGGAGGTGGTTAAGCGCATCTTTTGCTACTTGAGTGGTACCCGACTACTTGGCTTGTTTTATCCCAATGGCCGATAACTAGCAATAGATTAACATGCTTTTTTTGCTCTGACTAGGCTCGTTGCTATGAAACTTGTGTGTCCACAAGTGGTTTTTGCTTCATGCTTGGTAGCTCATGCATATCTTGGTTGAGCGAGAAGTAGCCTACTATGGCCACTTCTACTTGTGAAGCAAAGTATAGGGCAGCTTTCATAGTGACTGTTGAGTGTGTGTGGCTCATATTCCTTATGGATGATTTGGGTGTTGGGGAATTTGTTGATATATTTAGGTAGTGATGTGTGTGAAGACACTAGCACTGTTGGGGCACTTTTATCCCTCTTGAGGAGGAGCTATTCCCCTAGCTTGTATATACACCTATAACCCTAACGGATCACTTATCTTTGTACATTCTAGTGGTAATACATTTGATATTGTGTGTTGTGCTCCAAGCTTCTTCTTCTTCCTTGTGTTGTTTGTGTGCTTCCACAGACCTCAAACTCAAAGAATACGTTAGTGCATACTTCGATAACTTGATTAAAGAGAGTTAGTGAAACCCAACAGCTACAAGTTTTTGGTAGCTGAAAGAATTGAGAAGTAGTTGAAATTGACAAGTAATTTCATCTTTTATCAATCAACATCAAACTACTATATTCCTATATATATATATATATATATATATATATATATATATATATATATATATATATATATATATATATATATATATATATATATATATATATATATATATATATATATATATATATATATATATATATATATATACTCTAAGTTTAGTCATAGGATATACATGAGTATACACAAAATGCATTGATTTCCATCACACTACTCTGTAGTCGAGGATTCTTGTAACACCGAGAATCTTCATATATAATTAAGTTAGTGAAAATTAAGAAGATTCATTTACATCTTTTTTTAAAAGAGGAAATTCGGCCAAAGGTTGATCTCCCTTTGCATGAACTCATTGAAAGAAAAATTGAGTGATAGATGTAAATGAACTCATCAGGGGTCCCATGGATTCATTTACATCTCTGTGCATTTATGTATTGGTGTCTTCAATATTGGCAGGTTTTTCTACTTCTCATTCCTCTGAAGCCATCAATCGTAACCAAGATTATTGGGATAATATCCCTGAAAAGCTTTGTTCGAAACAATTTGTTAAGAGATATTAGTCCAACAAGCTAACTCTCTATACACGCTATTAGTCTCCTAAAAAAAAAATTGGATCACACGACTTGTTAAATATATTTTTATTTATCTACGCACTCTGGAATTTTCGGACAATTGTTCGTTGTTATCTTTCTAATTGAGGTTCTACAAGATTATCTAGCACAATTTCGATCATGCTGATAGATCTCACCATTTCAAGTGCACATTCATACTAAAAGCAAAGCTTTCCTCTCATTGTGAAAGCTTCTAGACTATTTTATTTCTAATAAACTTTTGAGGTCTTTGCAACAAAGTACTTTACTGATATCTATTAGCCCTTAGCAAGATTAGAAAGTCCACTTATACTTTTAGACAAGAACTGGGTAGGTAGAGTAAGAACATTGCAACACCACCTCATGTTGAGAGTTGTTCATCACTTCCATACAATGTTGTAAAGAATTTCTACACAACTTCATTAACATGGCTGATGTTATTCCTTCATCAGTTAAAGAAATTGATGAAAGAAATTTATATCCAACATGAGCTCCAAGGATGGAGGCATTTTGCCAAGAAACAAATATCTATGGATATGTGACTAAAGATGGGTGTTGGCATCAAAGTAGATGACATGTGTGAACCATTTACGAATGCAAAGAGCTTGTACATGGATATGTGGGTCGGTAAGTTCAATGCCCTCAAGTGGCATCGACTTATACATAAGAAAAGCTCATAGAGAATGCATAATCTCATAATTAAAAATGACCATTTCTTTGCCTTGTACATTGAAAATAGTAAGAGTAGGGACACTTAAGGAAAAGGGAAGAAATTTGATGAAGACAAGGACCTCCCAAGATAAGCTTTCAAGTAGAGGGAGGAATGCATGGGGAGATCATAAAACCTCTCACCTTGTGCAATTTATGGATTAACCAAGTACATTAAAAAGAATTATTTTAAGAATCCAAGAAATCCAAGAGAAACAAGATACGGTAGAGGTGGATATGGACCTCCAAAGAAGACTCCACAATAGTTATGGATACAATGGCAACTACAATAACAACAACTACTACTACAAAAGAGATTACAAACCAAGACATGATTTCGACAAAATACATATATTATCAATCACAACAGGGATCCTCTATTTATGAACCTTAATATACGGCAAGATAAATCAGATGCGTATGTGTTGTATATGGATTCTTAATGTTCAAATCATGTGGTAAGCAATGTTGCAGTATGCTCACATTTCAAGCATTTCAACCGTTTTGAGTGTGTTATAGTTCATAGGAACAATTCTTATTTTCCTCTTCTACTATGACTTAATATATCATTAGAATTCTCCCGAATACCTAGAACAGATTAAAAAGAGTGATTTCTCAAACCATACTATAACCACTAGAAGCTACCCTCAATTTCACATATGCAACAAATTGATAATACTATTAATAATGTTCCCTTAAAGTACAATATTGGTAGTTTGATAGAAGGAAGGAAAAAAAATAATGATAAAACGATATATAAGTAGATAACCATGACTGCCACTCAATAGGCATGTTACACAGTTCACAAAAACGAATCAAAAACAACAATCAAGTGACAACCATGATTTTGTCATCTTTTAATTTCGTGAAATATTCTACATATCAAATTTATCTCATGTACTCCAATGAGTACTATCATGTATTCCAAATAGTTTCCGTACCTATCTATGACTGTGTGTGAGTATGTAGGTAAAATGGTTGAAAAATGAGTTCTTTTAGTGATACAAAAAAATTGATTTCTGCAAAAATATTATGTGCAAACGTTATTCGTAAAATCAGTATACTGTTCATAGTCATTACAATGAATAGAAACGCATATTTTTAATCCTCAAAATGTGTCAACACTACATATGCATAATTATTAGTCAAATGATAACCAATCAAGTTTCTTAGCGAAATTTGCAATGTCTCATGATTGCAATTTAAAATTTTTAATTATGAGAAATACATTAAACTTGTAGTTTAAGTTTTGTTTTCATCTTTAAGTTTTTTTTTTTCAAAACAACCTTTAAGTTATAAGCAAAGAAAAGTTATAAGAACTTTAGGCTCTATGTTTTCGAATTCTAGTACAAACAAAGCAATCATTCATGAAGGTAAGCTCTCTAGAGATTTCACCTAGAAGATTCCTCCCAAAAGGAAATTCATGCCCCCTAGCTCAAATATCTCGCCGAAGAGAGAAGACACATAAAACAAGGAAAAAAGGGAAAGGTTGATAAAAAAACCATTATAATAGTAAAAAATGATTATCATCTCCTTCAATATACGAGGACTCATGAATCGCTCTAGAACGACCATGATTGGCCACTTGCTTAGAGGTAAGAGCATAAACCTAGGCTTTACCTATCTTCAAGCGATTAAAATTGATATAAAGGACCTTCTAATAGGACTATAGAGCATCTCTCGATGTCATTGATGGCTTTTCATGGAACACTCTTAGGGGACTAGTGGCACTGTAATTGGTGTTAAGAATTTTTATTTGATTACTTACTAGGGACATTGGAGGACCCACAACATAGATGGCTCGTTGCATGCTTTGCTAATTTGAATTCCTTTCATATCGCTCTATTTATGCTCTAAACCATGATTATAGTAGGATTAATATGTGGTAGAATGTAGATTCCCAACCCTTCAATTTAGTTATCTATATAGACTTTAACATCATGGAGTTTATGCCTCATAGGTGGGAACAAAAAGGCCACATTGTTGATAAAATGGAGAATTATTTGTGGATGTTAAACTTCATCGTGATTTATTGGAGGTGAATGATAAGATGGGCTCTTCATGGTGAATTCTCTAGTCGAACAATGATTTGTGCAAAGCAAGATTTGATAGAGGTTACACCTTCAAGAGCATCATTGATAACTTGTGCATACACTCCCTCTACAAAAACATGGATATTGTTTTCTCATACCACTTCCCTAGTCTGACTCTTACAAGTATTTTGTTTATTAGTATGGCTATCTCACTATCTACGTATACTTAATGGGAGATAGTGGATGATAATTGCAATGCCTAAGTTATTAGTTGGATAAATTATTATGAAAATGATTTAACTTTGTAATCTTTGTTCAGGTGATAGTATAACGGATTATATAGTTTAAGGCTAGTAACGTACAAAATTATGTTCTCTATTTTGGTGATATTTGTAATTTAACACAGTTCGGTGATATAGATTGTGATATATTGTATATTTGGATACTGTTATGTAGTTGGTTGTAATCCCTTAGCTTTAGGTTTTGGGAGAAACTAAGGGATTTAGAGAAATCTATGTCATCCCACCCAAGGAGCCAACGTTGACGTAATCCTATCCTTAACTAGAATGGAGAGAGAGGTTAACAGTGACAATCCTATTGGGGTGTGGTCTTTCCGCACTACATGCCAGATTTGAGATCTGGTGAAACATATCCGAAGTATAAGATTCATAAGAAACACATATGAATGAATATTGCAATAAGTGCATTAAGGAGAAGAACATAAGATCCAATAGTATCAGACAAGAAAAGAGCCGACAATCACAAGGAATTAGGCGAAGAAGTATTGACATGAAATGACTTTTTCTAATTCTTGTCTGTAGACAATAACGGTAATTTCTTTGGTCAACCTCGATAAGATTTTGGCATTTGGTGAAAGTTTGGTAACGTTAGATATAATGGCTAATCGAGAACCGAAGTCAGACAATCATACTAATTAGGTGAAATTTTAGTAAGAAACAATTTTTAATATCTCCAAAATCACCAAAGATCCTCTCCCACAACCAAAACATTCTAGTGAAGGGTGAAGGACACCAATTGAAAGGTGAATTGCTACATTTTTTAAAAGATTTTGGATCAATAGAAATTTACTTGTTTCTAGTACACAAGAACCTATTCAAGGGTGGAATTCAGGACTTCTTGTAAAGGAGGCATAATTTGTAGGACAAGTATCTTCCACAAATTTGGATTATGAAGAAGTAATTGCTGTGGCAAAAAAAATTACTTCTTGACCTATGGTGGATACACAATTCCTCTGAAGAAGATAGTACCCAATCACAATGACTTATGCCAAATTCAATGGATTCCCTCGTGATTACCCATATGTGCATGTTCGAGCATTTGCGTTAACTATAGTGTATTGGATAATCTAGATGACAATGAATACGAATCTCAAATATTTCAATCAACTTTAGCCAATGAAGCGGAAGTTGTTGAGAGAATTTTATTTAGATCATTTCTAGCAATATTATGCAGTCTGAGATGCCTTCCTACAAAGGTTCTGGCTAAAGAAGAGCTGAGTAGATAGTTTTGATTGCCTATAGAACAAAAGGAAGAAACAAAATCGAGTAAAAGGATATGCAACTATATTTGAAACTCATCTAAGGAAATTACCTATACCAAATGCATCCCTACCAACAAATGTAATTATACAATGGTTTGAACCTCCAATTATGCCAAATCATGGTCATCAAATGTGCTAGACAAATGAATCTAGAGGCCGTTATAGAAATGGCATTAAAATTAAAACACAAAATCAGAGATTTTACTAAAGATCTGGACTAGTTAGGAACCGAAAAGAATAAAGTTGAGGAATCCTTAAAAAATTCTCCATTGGATGTGGAAACTATCTAATAGTGTAGCTTGAAAATCATGACAAAATGCACCTTCATATGTCATCCATCGGATGGACCTAGAAATGAATGGTTGAGATGTATTGTTTTGAATTTTGGGCCACTTTCAATTGCATCCACTGGATGCTTGCTTGATCGAATGGTTGTGAGGCTTTATTCTTGAGAGCATCCCAAAGCTATTTTCTAGCCATTAGATCAATGTCCCATCAAAGGAAGGAGAAAACATTTTTTCGTAGAACTATGCCTACATTTTTCTTTTTTATATGAGTCCACAACCTCCCTCAGCTCCTTTAGTGATCCATATCGTTTCCTTTAGTGACATACACATTCACATCCATCTTGACTCTCTGTCAACATCTTATCTAATGGTAAGAATACCCATGACTATTCACTTCTTGGGAGAACTTTTGTCTTCATGTCATAGGCACACAAAAGTTGATATTAGTCCTCCATTCAACCTTATGAAGGGGATAAGAATGCGGATGACTCCATTCAGGCTAAGCACATATCTTAGAAGAAAACCTTTATTGCAAAAACTAGTAATTGCTTTTTTGTGAGCTTAATCACTCTTTTGTTAATTTTAATCCCTAAGAATTAGGAATCCTTTCATTGTCCCTATCGAACATGCAGAGTGGGTCTCACCTATTGTGATTATTGTCAAGAAAAACAAGAATTTGAGAATCAATCTAGATTATTAAAAACTAAATGCATACATAGTACTAGACTCCTTTTTGTTACCATTTTTAGAAATCATGCTTGATTACATGGAAGGTCATGGAATCTAATCTTTCCTTGATGGTTACAATGGGTATAAACAAGTTTGTATGGCAGAACAAGATGTACTTAAGATATATTTTATTACCAATTGGGGTGTTTATGCTTGCACGATTATGTGATTTGTCCCAATAAATTCCCCTATTACCTTCCAACAATGTATGTAGGATATTAATCTCTCTCCTTACCTGATGAGCTTCATGCATGTGTTCCTAGATGGGTTGCTAACCAAGTAGTTACTAACCAAGGTACCCATACTCCAAGCACCATAGTGGAATTTACCTTTTCATGTTTTTGTCGATGGATCTGACATAGCCATTGGGAGCGTCTTAATGTAGTTGAAGGATAAGTGGTATGGTCCAGTGTGTTATGCTAGTTGGTGAATTGCACTTGTTGAGCAAAATTACTCAATCATAGAAAAATAGTGCTTATGCCTCATTTACTCTATTAAGAAGTTTTGACACTATCTCTTAGGCTAAAAATTCACATTTCATGTTCACCATTGAGCATTGAAATACTTAGTTTGCCAATAGAATCTTGGTGTTGGATTAGGTCGCTATGTCTTGGTCCTATACGAATTTGAATACGACATGATACATCATCCAGGATCTTTCCATGTAGTTGCATGTTTTCTTTCCCTACTCGATTTCAATTTTCTAGCTATTTCTCCTCACCTAAAGTTAGCATTGTACGATCATCAATTTTGCATTATTGTGGGATAATTATATTATTCTGACCCCTCAAGAGCTTTGCTTTGGTGTTTCTGACACATGAGGTTCCTTCTACTTTAGCACTAATGCATCTGGACCCAAATAGTGGTCCGTTTTTGGCCAAGTTAACAAACATGAAGGTATTGTGGACCGGACTCTAGTGGCCAACTATACAGAGGGACATTCATCATTATGTCCAAACCTATGATCCCTCCCTAAGGATTGGACAAACTTTGCCTCATCATCATTTCCTCCTCCAACCTATTCTACCCTTCCAAATGTGGGGGTTAAACTTTATTGCGCCAATCACTCCACCTTCCCTCCCTACCAAGAATTGGTATACACTCACCTAGATAGAGGATGCCACTTGTTGGCCTTTAGCCTAGGCTATTAAATCTGCTATTGCTTTGGTGGTTGCCCATTGTTTGATGGGTGATGTTTTAACATGTTTTGGTCTCCCCTTCAAACTTGTCTATGATCATGGTTCACATTTTGTGAATGATGTAATTACATTCTTCACTTAGTCATTTCAAATCAGCCATGAATTTAAGACGCCATACTATGCTCTTGCCAACGGATTGGATGAAAGTACTAATAAAACATTGCAAAACTATGTTGTAGAAGTCGACTGCAGATTGTCCTGAGCGATGGGACTAGTTACTATTGATTGCCTTGAGGGCCCATTGCACTACTGATATAGCTGCTATTGACCGTAGACCTTTAAAACTTGCTTTATGGGCTAGATGCTATTGCCCCTATGGAAAATTGTTGTTCCTAGTGTACGTGTGGTTATTGAATATAAGCTATTGTCGGAGGAATCCCTATATATTCAACTAGATCAACTTTGAAAATTGGATGAGCAATATTTTTAAAGCTTCTTACTTATGCAAGAACAACAAATTCAGGAAGCCTGCACCCATGATCGCTTTCTCAAAAACCCCTATCTTTAAAGAAGGACAACTAGTACTCTTCTATAATTTGAAATGAGATTGGGTTGCTTGCAAGTTTAAAGTTTGATGGTTTGGTCCCTACAAAAGTTTTGCCCAGCTCAGCTCTGTGACTTTCTAGTTCCAAAAACTTATCAAAGCACCGATAAAAATCGGGTCAATGGGTCAAACTTCCAACATTTTTGGCCACCTACCATGTGTTCATATTTTTAAATCTACCTCCCATGACTGCATGGTTTTGCATATTGATTACTATGCTATCTCTCATATTGCACACATCATTCCCTTTGTCCTCACCCATATGAAGCCATCATTTAGCTTTGTGCTTATATATCCCAGCATTGCATTTTGTCACTATTTTCTTCCGTGCTCTTGTTTGCATAGTGTTGTCACCTTTAGCTTGCTAATGCATGTTGTAGCCATGGATGTTTTGGCCCCAATCCATCCCTCTTTATGGTCGTTTTTATGCCACTTCCCAATACATTACTTTTTTAACATTGCGAGGCGCAACTGTCGGACGCTACTGCTGTATTGACTATCGCCTGAGGACGGAGGCGCAACTGCCGGATGGGTTTCACTTTTGCAGCTGTTTGAATCCTTGCATATGAGCAACTGTCGGACATCGACATGATTAGGCACAGTGGACGACTGCCATTATGTTTTCGAAATTCTCTTGAACAATGAGTTTTTTGTCGGAGTCTTGTTGTCGTAAAACATCAGCATCATTAGCAACATCTCCAGGGAGCGCTCTCAGAACAGCAGGTGTATTGCTGCGCTTCACCCTGGCCATTGCCTTCGCTTGTTGCAACCTCGCGATGGTACGGCTATGTTTGGTCACGATGGTACGGCTCGTCGGTTAACTTATTAAGAGTGTGAAAAGTTGCCCCATCGCGACGGTGCCTAGCTGCCCATCGCGACGGTGTGGCTCATGCCCACCGTCTGTGCGCTCCTATTCGCTTAAGTGCTCACTCGCTTCGGGCACGATTCCCGAGGATGGCCCATCGCGACCCTCCAAACCTGGACCATCGCGCGATCTCTCTGCAGGTCTGGACCGTCGTTTTCCGGAACGCCGCCTGTGGCCTAGGGCATTTCGCGACCGTCGCACGCTTCAGCTTTTAAAAGTCCGTGCCATCGCGCTCCAGGGACCATCGCGCCTATTCTAATCCTCGCCAGCTTGGTGTTGGATTTGAGGTATGGTTGACATGAAGACTACCTTATGGATTCCCAAGAGATAAGTGCAAAGGATAAGCTACGAGAGAAGAGTGACGACGTATGCCTAACTCTTAGGTCTAGAAAAATAGATAAAGAAAGGTAAATTTGAACTCCAATCCTCCTCTCGCGGTGGGCACTCCGAGGTTGCTTGGCGGTTCCGAGTGAATAGTTTTCTTTCCTCCGCCAAGCCTGTATGGAAGGTTTTCTTAGCTTGAATTAGAAAAAAGAAGAAAAAAAAAAGGAAGAAAAAAAAAGAAAAAAAAGAAGAAGAAAAAAAAGAGAAAAAAAAAAAGAAGAAAAAAGAAGAAAAAGAAAAAGGAAATTAGAAAAGTTTCAAAAAAGTAGAAGTGTGCTCCCCTCTTTCGTGGGATTTTTGGCCTTTTTGTTTTCCCCTGAAACGTGGAGTATTTGGTTGCGATGTGATCGGTGGGGGGAGTTTTCCTTGTCTGTGGTCTGCCTTCTCTCTATGTTGGAGGGTCTTGACGCTGGGCATTGGAAATTAAAAGTGGTGCAGGTTCCTTCGGCCATGGATGTGGCTTCGTCCTCTCTCGTGAAAAGTAATCGGGCCCCCCCCCCTGGGGAGACCGGCACTCTGGCCGCTCTGTTGGAGGGGGGGTCATGTGCTGCCCCTGGGGCATCCGAAAGTGTTGAATCCCCCATCGTGTCCCTCAGTAGACCCGCAGTTCTGTCTGCTCAGGAGGAGCTCAAGAAAGTTTGCCTCGTCGGCCAAGTGTTTGGCCCTAGGCCCCCGCTCGAAATCGTGCGACAATGGCTTCGAAAAGAGTGGTTCCCTCGAGGACTAATTGTCAGCAAATGTCAGTTCTTACCAGCAAACCACATGCTGCTAGTCTTTGAGAATGAAGAGATGGCGTTCCAAGCCCTAAGCGTTGGCACCTGGCAGCTCGGTCGGACGACCCTGTGCTTATTCAGATGGTCCCCGGACTTTACCCCCGACAAATCGAAATCACTTCGGTACCCTCTTTGGGTTGAGCTCCCTAACCTCCCATACTTCTTGTACAACTTCGTGTGGGACATAGTCTCCCCTCTCGGCAAGCCGTTGGCTTCACGAGAAGACATTGGTGGTCTCATCTACGAGGGTGCAAGACACTCGTTCAATGCTAGATGGCACCCACAAATCTGCGTCGAGGCCGACCTCAGTTCGCCGCTTCCATCAACGATCAAAGTGGACATGGGCGAAGGTGACATTTGGGAGCAGGATATCACCTACAAAAACCTCCCCAACGCGTGCTTTCGTTGTGGCCAACAAGGTCACAGGATTAAAGACTGCCCTCTCAGGCAAAAAAACAAGCGATTTCAAGAAGCCTCCAAAACTGCTCAAGACAACCTTGACGATCTGACCCACCTGACCAAGGAAGGGGAAGGCAAGGGCCGCCTCAATCCACAAGCTGATGCCGATGGCTTTACTGAAGTTAGAAGAAGAAGGAAAAGAAGTCCGAGGGCCAACGGTGAGAGGAACAACCTGCCAATTACCCCACACAGCAATTTGTATTGCAATCTCGGAAAGGAGATCAACAAGCTCGACTACCCAGGTGGGAAGCCACCTGAGGTAGACAACTACGACGAAGCCCTAGAGATCCCTGACAACAAAGAAACCCCCCAGGAGGGCTACACTACAAGCAAAGAAGATGGTTTCACTACTAATAATGAAGACAACATGGATAGTGAAAGTTCCATCATTGGATCGACGATCCCGGAAACGATGCCGAGCACGGGGCCCAATTCTCCCCAGCGGGGGGCATCCCGCAAAGGGAAACAGCCTTTGGAGTTACCTTGGAAAAGCCCCCATAAGAACCGATTTCTAAGTCGGGATCAGATCCCAGCGAAAAAGAAAGATGAAGCCAAGAGAAGAAAGGACAAGGCTCCCTCCCGCAAAGAGGGATCAATACAAAAATGATTGTCATCTCGCTAAATGCTAGGGGGCTAACCGACCCCTCAAGAGCGGCCATCATTGGTCAATGGCTCCGCGACATTAGCTTAAAACCAGACATTATATGCATTCAAGAGATTAAAATTGACGGAGAAGACCTTCTGAAACGGCTCAGACAGGTTTCCTCGGCCCATGTGTGGATCCCAACAAAGCACCAGCGGGGGTCCGGTGGAACGGCTATCGGTGTTAAACAACCCTGGCTTGAAAAGCTTGAGAACTCCATTGAAGATGTAAATCACCGCTGGATTGCGGTTTCTTTTGGTGCTCCCCTCTGTGTTACTATGGTTTCTTTGTACGCCCCTAACGGGGATTTGGAGAGGCTGAACACTTGGACTTCTCTTGACTCGCTTCCCCACAACGTGCTTATTTGTGGCGACTTCAACATGGTGGAGGACTCTATGGACAGATGGATGGGCAAGGGCAGGGTCATCGACAGTCGGGAGAAAGAAACGTGGGACATGACCAAAATCCACTTGGATCTGGTTGAATTCAAAGACTCGAATGGCTTTTCCTGGTCGAATCTCCAAGCGGGCGAGGATCTGAGGAAAGCTAGACTTGATAGATGCTACATCTCTCAGAGCTTTACTCATCTGTGGGGCCACCCTTCCAGCACGCAACGCACTGACCTCACCATCTCTGATCACTACCCGATCGTTATCACTTTTCAACCTTCCAACAGGTCCCGCAAGGCTCCGTGGTTCCATGCCAACGCTTCCACCTTCTCTCTCCCCTCTGTCCATCAAGAGATTGCCGATGTGTGGAAGGTGGCGTTCGCCTCGGGCTTGGCCCCAGCCAAGTGCTGGAGAAGTGCGGTCGACAAGTCTCGCAAGATCATGATTAGAACCAAGAGGATGCTCGAGACGGTGCGGCGGGCTCGTAGGGAAGCGCTTTACCATAGACTCTGGCGACTCGAGGAGGAAGTGAACAAAGGAAAACACCAAGCCCAGAAAGGTCTC
Organism: Ceratopteris richardii; assembly: GCA_020310875.1. NCBI lineage: Eukaryota > Viridiplantae > Streptophyta > Polypodiopsida > Polypodiales > Pteridaceae > Ceratopteris > Ceratopteris richardii. The sequence goes on from CM035411.1 coordinate 123,624,454, forward strand.
CGAAAAATCAGAGCAGCGTTGAGATACGAGGAAGAAATACAAAGGAACAACTTGCAAATCTTCTTCAAGGAGTGGTGGGCTAGAAAAGCCGACAAACCCACCAAAGAGATGTGCAGTATCCTTAAAAGGAAACACAACAGAGAGACGATTCCCCTACTGCTAGACCCACATGGCAATGTATGCAACTCGGAAGAAGATAATTTTGGCATCATCGAAGGGCACTTCAAGAGACTCTTGGGAACCTCAAACCCCCTCTCCCACCATAGAAGGGACTGCATGGCTGCCATTTCTAGGGTTTCCCCCCGGAGAATTCCACCCAACCTCCACTCCCTGCTTCATGCCCCGATCTCTGAATCAAAAATCATTGAGGTCATTGATGCCCTCCCTCTCGGTAAAAGCCCAGGACCCGACGGACTCACTAACGAGTTTTTTAAATCCTTCAAGCTGGTGGTTGCCACCCCTCTTCGGATGGTTTGGCAAGAAGCGCTAAAATTTGGTGCTCTTCCTTCTTGTATAAATAATGGAATTATCAAGCTGATTCACAAGAAGGGGGAAAAAAACAGAATCGAGAACTGGCGGCCAATTACGATGCTCCAAACAGGATACAAGATCGTCGCCAAAGTCATTGCCAACAGACTTGCGTGCCACCTGAGATCTTGGCTCAGTGAGGACCAAAAAGGTTTCATCAAAGGCAGGTCCATCCTGGAAACCATTGTGGATATTTGGGAAGGTATTCAATTTGCAAATGAGTCTAATCAAGATGTGGTCTTCCTCAAGATCGACTTTGACAAAGCCTATGATAGGCTAGAATGGGACTATGTTCTGCAGTCGCTCCAAGACCTCGGATGTAGTCAGAAATTCACCAAGATGATCGCGACCCTTCTCGGCAACGCAATGACCCAAATTAACGTTAACGGAAAACTTTCGAAGGCGATCCATCTTAAAAGATCTATTAGACAAGGGTGCCCTCTTGCCCCCCTTCTCTTTGCCATTGCCACTAAGGGGCTGAGCAGACTTGTGGCTCATCATGTGGAGGCTGGCAATATCAAAGGCCTCCAGCTACCTCACGACCACAGTCAAATCATCATGAGACTTTTTGCCGACGATATGAACGCGTTCGTTCACAATGATAATACCAGCCTGGAGACTTTCTGGAGGTGTCTTGATACCTTTTGTGAGGCCTCTGGATCCAAAATCAACCACAATAAGACCGCCTTTAGGGCCATTGGGGGACATCAACCTGGCCTTCTCATTGATCATGGCTGTCAAATCATTCCGCAGGGCCAAATCTTTCGGCTGCTTGGAATCCCCTTGGGGTTTGGCGTCTCTATGGAGCAGCGATGGAACTGGGTGCTGGCCAAACTTGAAAACAAGCTCAATTACTAGAGAGGCATGCAAATCAATCTCGCTGGACGGGCGATGGTTATCAACACGTTCCTCCTCTCGTCTACCATCTATTTCCTTTCTTGCTGGAGACCGAATGAGCAAGGCCTGTCCAAACTGAATAGCATCTGCAGAAACTTTCTTTGGACGGGTGATCATAACAGAAGGGGGGTGCCTAAAATCAAATGGGCCATCTGCACCAGCCCTAGAGAGAGCGGGGGGCTTGGCATCCTGGACACTGGGTGTATGGCTAACAAACTGGCAGCCAAATGGATGATTAAAGCCTGGTGCAATAGGGAGGCCTCGTGGGCCAAGTTGATCTTCAGAAACAAAAATGAGTTGGCCCTCACGGGGTCCCCGAACTGGAAGAACCTTGACATCATGACCCTGCTATTCTCCCCGATTCCTGTCTTCCCGAAAGGCTCCAATCTCGTATGCTCTCTTTGGAAGGGCTGGAATAAAGTCAAAAGCTTCACAAGAATTAGTGAGGACTGGAAGTGGGCGGCCGGAATCAGACAAAACGACTCTATCTGGTTTCCGATACATGGCATCCGGAGTGTGGAGTCGTGGAACATTCAAAATGCCAAGAAGTTATGGAACAAAGGATTCAAAAAATGGAAACACCTCTGGAAACATGACACCAACAGTCGGATCAACTACGAGGATATCGACCCTCGCATAAACATCTCCTACGAAGAATGGAACACCTTGCAAAGCAGATGCCTCGCTTGGGATCGTCACAAAACTCGCCTTCTCATGGGACATGATGCTCCGAACGCGCGTGGTCTCAAATGGCAGAATGGAAATAGCCTACTCAAAATCCCGAACATCAAAGAAACGACTGACCTCCAGATCAGCCTCAACAAGAAGTGGTGCCTGTCTTGGACGCGGCTTCGGTGGGACATGAAATTCATGGGTATCTGGCACCCACTTATAGAGATTAAGAAGTCTGTCCTCTTATGGCAAATTCTTCATCAAGGAATTTGGACTAACCATAAGGCAAGCAAGATTTGTGGGGTCCCTCCGTGGTGCAAACGCTGCCACCGTGCAATCGAAGATGTCCCACACATCTTCCTTACTTGCCCCAACTCCTACAGAATCTGGCAGACGGTTGGACTGAAAATCAGAGTTCAGAAACAGCTTAGTTGGAAACAAGTCCTTTTGGGAGAAGCGATTGGATGCTCTGCGGCTCTCTGGAACGCAATCAGAGGGGAAGTCCTGTGGAAAATTTGGCGGGAGCGGTGTGCTCTCAACTTCGGCGACCCCCCCAGGGAGTGGTCGATTGAAAAATCTCTATTCCTCCTTGGCAAAAGGATTGTCAACAGTAAGAAATCCCCCCCCTTCAGGCACCATCAAGTCCTCCTTTTGATCAACAACAAGCTCAAACCCAAGTGGGTCCCGCATGAGGGCGACGAGAGGGTGATCAACCTTCTTTGTAATGCTACCTAGGAATCAACCAAGCTTCCCCTGCTTTGTGGGATTTGGGGGGTCCCGTGGGCACTAGTCCCCTTCTATTGTACCTTTGTTTCTTAATTTAATTCAAGTCCGGGAGAGTAGGCTATTGCCGAACTTCCTTTATATTAAAAAAAAAATACATTACTTTTTGCCGTCTCAACACCTTTTCACTCCTTTAGTGGGATGTTGCCATTGCACACCTTATAGCAGAAAGCATCACATAGTTTGTTGTTTTTGAGCCCCCCTTAGGATTAGTACGTACCATCCCAATGAATGGTGCTGAGGTTTGCACAACTTCAATGAAGGTGGTGCAACGTTTCCACCTCCATATTGATGCTATCACCCACATAAAGTCGTTTTCTTGGGCTGCTATAGAGTAGCTTTTTCCTTGGCGTAGCTTGAACGAGGTTTCCATTAGCTACCGCCCTCAACTAGAGCAATCAATCCTCAATTCTTGCTCGTGCCAATGAATATGAAAAATCATGCATGGAGTACATGAGAAAAATTTGGAATGTACAATAATTCACGAAATTAAAAGATAATAAAATCATGGGTCTCACTTGACTCTTGTTTCTGCTTCGTTTTTATGAACTATGTAACATGCCTATTGGGTGGTCATGGTTATCTACTTATATATCTTTTTATCATTAGTTTTTCTCCTTCCTTCTATCAAAATACCAATATCGTACTTTAAGGGGACTAAATAATAGTATTATCCATTTGTTGCGCATGTGAAATTCAGGGTAGCTTCTAGTGGTTATAGTGTGTTTGAAAAATCACTCTTTTTATTCGCTTATAGGTATTCGGGAAAATTCAAATGACACACACGAACACACACACAAATATATATATATATATATATATATATATATATATATATATATATATATATATATATATATATATAGAGAGAGAGAGAGAGAGAGAGAGAGAGAGAGAGAGCTTAAGTCATAGTAGAAGAGAAAAATAAGAACTGTTCCTATGAAGTATAAAACACTCAAAATGCTTGGAATGTTGATCTTTGGGTCTTGCAAATGTTAGTGTATTGCAACATTGCTTACCACATGATTTTTGCATCAAGAATCCGTATAGAAAACATACATGTCTGATTTATCTTGCCTTATATTTAGGTTCATAAGTATAGGATCACTCTTGTGATTGATAATATATATAGTTTGTTGAAATCATGTCTTGGTTTGTAATCTCTTTTCTAGTTGTTGTTGTTGTTTTTGTTGTTATTGCCGTTGTGACTATATCCATAATTATTGTGGAGTCTTCTTTGCAGCTCCATATCCACGTCTACCATATCTTGATTCTCTTTAATTCATTTGGATTCTTAAAAGAAATTATTTGTAACATAGTTGGTCAATCCATAAATTGCACAAGGTGAGAATTTTCGTGATCTCCCCGTGCATTGTATACCTCCTCTGCCTCTTTCCATTGCATTCCTTCCTCTACTTGATAGCTTATCTTGGGAGGTCCTGATGTGTAATTACACAAGGTGAGAATTTTCGTGATCTCCCCGTGCATTGTATACCTCCTCCGCCTCTTTCCATTGCATTCCTTCCTCTACTTGATAGCTTATCTTGGGAGGTCCTGATGTGTAATTGCACAAGGTGAGAATTTTCGTGATCTCCCCGTGCATTGTATACCTCCTCCGCCTCTTTCCATTGCATTCCTTCCTCTACTTGATAGGTTATCTTGGGAGGTCCTTATGTGTTCATCGAACTTCTTCACTTTTCCTTTGGTGTATCTACCTTCACTATTTTCAATGTACAAGGCAAAGAAATGATCACGTTTTTGAGATTCTCCGTGAGCCTTTCTTCATCTACAAATAGTTGTCACTTACCTGCAGATAAATGTGCAAGTTCATTGCATTTGTAAATGATTCACACATGTCATCTACTTTGATGTCATTGATGCCTTGTGTAGACACCTACTTTTACCTATTACTTCTGTGATACTTCCTAACTACTTGCCAACACTTATAGGGGTCAAAACCCTATGAGGATTAATGTCCTCTCTCCTATGTCTGTCTCTCCACCTCCTCTATATCTGCCTCTCCATAATACTTTTGTATTACATATACCAAAGATAAATAAATAAAACATATAAAACATCAATAAAATTAAAGTAAAGTAAATTGAATTAATAACACTAACAAAATGATTAGGATGATTTCGTATGTGCTCACTTAGATGTTGATCTCCACAATATGTAGAAAATTGGATTTCCTTTTTTGTATGATAATGACCATAATCCTTTAGCTGCATTGAAACAAATACAAAAGATAAACTATTAGTATTTTAAATAAAATAAAAGAATTAGTCTCAATAATACATATTCTTACAAATGGAGCAACAAAACCGTGATGGTCCATTTGGCCTAAGCGTGATGTATGGCATGACTCAAATATGTTCTTTGCAGTAGCCTATGTTTATTTAATGACACAAAAGTACATAAATTAAATGTAAAATATTTATGGAACCTATGATAATTTTAAATCACACAAAAGGCCCTGCATAGGGTGAAGTTTGAAGCTTTTTGCAAAGCTTTGGGCTTACTTCCTTTATGATTGATCTCTATCCACATAGCCTAGCACTACCTTATACATGAGTGCTAGTTGCTTGTTCACCGCTCACTCACAGGGACGGATTTGTTGATATATTTCATTAGTGATGTGCGTTGTGGTCAACATCCAAGGAGGAGGACCGCAAACAAGGTGAAAGCAACCAAATCGTGCGCGAAGGAATTCTCAAGTGTGTATTTATATGTGATATATTTCAATTGAGTTCGTCTTCATCGAGGGCAAGTAATCGTTGATTCAATCTTTGAATGATCGCTTGAACTTGAAAATAAATGTTTATTTTGAATACACGAGAATCATCAATGTGCGTGCATAGATATGCATATGCATAAATGTATGTTCAAGTATGTGTGCTTGAAACATATATGATTGTGAGCATGTATTGTATATATATTTGCATGGAAATATGTGCGCGAAGTCAAATTAACTATGTGTCCAAATGTGCGTGCGAACACACTTTTGCATCTATGTAAATGCACATAAATCACATGTAAATATAACATTTTAAACATAGCAATAAAGCGACGTGCATACGTTTTTTTTGGGAGTTTTGCACTCTTTCTTTTTTGGCAGGTCGAAGAGAAGCGTGCGATAAGTAATTTAGACAGGGACTTCGTGTCAAAAGAAGGGAGAGCCGTGTGGAGAAAACCAAGAGGACATGTACGCAGAAGAAAAGTGTGGGCTCCTACTCTCCTGTTTCTTTCTTTTGCTTCACGATTCTTGCGAAGAAAGGGCATCAGAGTTGGCTACTGTAGGGTTCCGAAGGGGCAAACTTTTCATGTATGGTTGCTACCTCTTCGAGAGTCATGCAAATTTGAGATACCTATCTTCGGCATATCCAGGCATAGCATCACGAAGCTCTGAGTATATGGTGTGGTAGACACATCGAAGTTGCAGCAGAGATGTTTGGACGACTTCTGCAAAGATTTATAGTATTTGCTATCTTGAACACTTACATGGATTGCATGGTTGTAGTAAAGAAAACAAGAGGCTCCCTTACAGACAGGATAAGACAAGTGTCAGAAAGATTGCTCGATAAAAGAAGTGTACTGCAGGGATGTCGAATTGGACAGTAGCGCTAACTAGCTTCCTTCAATATCTTTGACAGGATGTAAACCAACAAGTGATGTAGCAGTTTGAATAAGGACTATTCTAAGTTGATATTGATCGCCAGTTTACTTCATTGTCTCAAGTGCTATGAAAATGATTTTATGAAAAGGGAAGCTCACAAGAAACGAAGCATGCGAAGAATCATGGTAGAAGTGTAAGGGATGCATGTCAAGGCCACAAACACGTGCCAGCTGGAACAATGGATTCATCGGTTGAAACTTGCAGTTAAGTGCAATTTTGTTTTGGATGTTGTGTCTTGAATTTAGCGTTTGAAGGGAAAGTCTAAAATTCCTTGTTTTGAAACTGTGAATGGTTTTTATGAAGTACACTAGAAGTATCTTGAGGTTATCAAACTCCCTCTTCAACTTTATTGGCATCATTGTATAAAATCTTGCACATGTATTTACACACAGGAAACAGGTTATCAAAAATGATAGCTGTGTCTAATGCGAGTTGGGATTATCCCATCGGCTTGCCAGTAGGGAAATTGATAAGCTAAGAAAATATTTGTAAACTTTCATGTACAAAATTCTGAATTACCATTTCTACGTCTCTTCATGAACTTTCTTTCCCATAGAAATTATTTGATGAAGTTTGGCAATGCTTATAATGAACAGAAAGAAGAAAACAGCTGCACGTTGATTCTGTTGACAATGAACTTTTGAACGCACTCTCAATTTTGTGTTTTCAAACAAATAAGTATTGTTGTGTTCACTAAATTGCTAAATGATTGGACATGTGAATGTTCAATGTGTTAGATAATTTTCTAAGTCTTGCGAGATAGTCATGATAAAAGCAAATGGTCACCATGTTCCTAAAAGAAACGAGTTCTTTGGAGGGTTCAATGGAGAAGAATTTCTCTCTGTTTCACAAACAAACTTCTTTTCTGTGGTTCCCGTAACTCTTTCAATGCCCTTTTCCTCTTGTGTTCTTTGTGTCTTTCTGTCCGCTTTTCTCAGTTTGTTCTTAACTCATTAAGGTTTTCTTTTGCCCTTGTTTACATTTAATATAATCTTCAGCCTTTGTGCTCGTCATGCCTTCCACGGCAGCATTAACCAGCATTAACAGTATAAATAATGTTAATAAGTACATCTTCTACGAGCATCTTACAAAGTTGCATAAATTGTTGAAAACTTGGAAAATCATCACATTGCAACATGGGCGCTCCATCAAAGCATTTGAGAGAGCTTGGTTGTAGTAAAATATATTTAAACAAATAAATACACACTTACTGGTTTACAATGGAATGCAAAACTGATTTGAGACATGCATTAGAAAGAGGATCAATGTATACAATAACAATCGAAGGTAAACTCTTGGTTTTCTTTCTCCCTCCTTTCCTTGATCCTCGCGACATATGTGGTGGTGAACCCGACGTGAAAGGAGGAGAGTGTAGAGATTCTGATTCTAGTTTAGCTAGTGGTACGGTTGAGAGAGCTCATTGTGCTTGATCATTTATGGGCGACACTACGATGGATGTTATAACCCAACTCCTGCGCTTCCAGCAGGACGAGAAAAGACGAAGTGCCATTTTGGCATCCCATGAGCGAGTAATCAGAAGGAGCGGGTATTGCAATGGCAAAAATGTTACTCGTTTATGCAAGGAGTACGAATTAGAGGCACAATATCTTGGCACGGGTGTTACACCATTAAGTGAGCAAGAACTAATAGATAATTTTGTATATGTTTCAGAATTGCATCTGCGTGACCGACTAGTTGTGGATGCACCTCGACTAGTCGTAGAAGGGCAAAGAAGATGGTCACAATATAAGACAATACTCACAAGGATGTTTGCACTTGATGACGATGATAAACTGACTAGGTCAAGATTTCTAAAATGGATACATAAACCTAAAGACCAATCCATTTTGGATATAAAAAGAGAATTTGATCAGCAATTTGGGGATCTATCTGAATATGATAGGAGGGCTATAGCTCATGAAAAGGTATCCTTGTTTCTCCGGGCTACAGATGCAAAAGCCCGAGAAGAACGTTTTCCACAACTACAACATGTAGAAATTGAGTCTAGTCTTACGGAACATTGGGATAATGTGAACAAAGTTGTTAGAGGATATGTTGAAAAGCAAAGAACTTTGTCTAAATTTATGCAGAGTTGGCATAATGATATGCAGGAAGAACAAGCCCAGACTATTCGGTAACTTGTACAAAACCCTCAGGTGAACCCACCAATGCTAAAGGATGTTGTGCCCGCTAATAAAATGGAAGATATGTTTAAGAAGTTTACAAATCTTACGATGCAAAGTATGAAACAAATGATTGAATCTCAAGCTTTACAAGCACTAGTAGCTAGAAACCCAAAAGCTCCTGAAATTAAAAGATGCATCTGGTGTGACTCTTTGGAGCACAACAGATACTCATGTGAGAGCTTTAAAGAAGGATTGGCAAAGAATCTAGTGTTCATAAAGAAAAATATGATTTATGACTCAAAGACTGGAGAAAATGTAAATATTAACTTTGGTTGGAGAGGCATGAGAGTGTTTTTCCCTAGCATATCTGGAAATATTGCTTCAACATCATATACATACCCACCTCAAGTAATTGATCAAAATAATGATATAGAACCATGGTCTAAAGTGATAAAGTCCCTAGATCGGGGAAAGATGCACCATGAAATCTTAAAGTCAGCAAGGAATGAGATCCAAGGGGTAACTAGGTGGAGTGATCCTGTAGATACTCTCTCGGTTGCTACTTTTTCATGCTATTTAGTGGAGCATGAGGCAGTAGTGGAAGAAAAACAGATGAGAACTAATGAAGATGAGGAAGAAAAAAGCAGAAATTAGCATCAAGTAGAAGCTTTACAAGATCAAACTCAACCACCAAATCAAAATCAATCAATACAAATAAATCAACCCACTCAAGAAATTCCACTATTCCAAATACCAATAATCCAACCAAATCAAATTCTGACCCAAGTTCAAAACCCTACTTCTACTGAGGTGCTAATTTCTACTCAAGTTAATAATCCTTCTCACGATCAAGAGATAGAACCTGCAAGGAGAAAACAAGAAAATATTGAGCTAAATGGCTACATTGATGAAGCTAGATTCAAATACTATCCGATAAATGGAGATTTAATTGACTCAAATGAATGTGCCGAGATATTTACACATGAAGTATTTGAGCAAGAATGGATGACCGAGGAGATGTATAAAGAATGTGATCTAAGTGTATTGTCTGAAGAGAATGAGCAAGAAGCGATAGACATGGATGCAAGATCCTATGATGGCATTTTAAATAAAAAAATTGAAGATCATGATTTTCTTGATTATGAAGATATGGATTCCCTTCATGTTGAAGGAGAGATTTTTAGATCATAGTGATGATGAAGAGTTTCTAATTAATGGCATTCAAGTAGGAAGAAATCATGATAGATCAAATGAAAAATATGAATATATATTGCGATAAAAAGATGATGATTCTTCTTATTCAGAGTGCAGAACTTGTGAATCTATTCAAAGACTCAATTGCAATGATGATGAAAGTTTGAATAATCATAATGGAAATGATGAAACTCTTTCAAATGGTTTCAACCCTAAAATGGATCAAAACATATGCATGATGGATTTGTTTGACGATGGTCTAAATACTCCAAATTTCAAAAATTTATACACGTGCTCATTTATCACGTGCATCTTCATATGATACATTGGAGAGATTCATGAATAAAGGTAACTATGCCCAAATGATTGAATCATGGATTTTCAAGTTTTTCAAAAGCTATGACTACCATTTAAACCACCAAGAAATGGACAAGCAAATGAAATGGCTTGTCCACATATCTAATCAGTTTAAAAATGATTCAAGAATTGATGCAATCCAAAGGTGGCTTCTTTTCAAGCACAACTTCTTTCGTGAGCATGTATCAGAGAAGGTGAGATTGAAGGAAGAATCTTTTTCAATAAAATTCCATAAAGCTTAAAGAAATGTTTTTGTAAATAGGAATGTATATAACTAATGTTTTTGCTTTGATTTGAAGAAAGACACAGGAACCAAATCAATAAATGGAAGATAGCGACTCAGAATGAAACAAGAAGAGGAGATTGGAGGCGACAAGCTCAAGCGGCTTTTGACTTCATACTGGTGAGATGCTATCACTTCAGATTTTTCTTTTCTCTTGTATATATGTGTATGCATGTACATATGTCGATATGAAAGACTTTATAAATTGAGCATCTGTCACATAATGAAATGCACAATTAAGAAAACCAAGTAGACCAAAAATCTTGTACCACTAATAAGATTACATATGATGTATAAGGACTGAGATTATATGAGTAAGATTAGAAGACGGACTAGAACTTTCGAGAACAAGACCTAGGAAAGTGAAGGGAAGACCTAGACTAAGTATATGTATATACTAGTGTTTATGACAATTGACGAGTGAGACACTTCGACTTTTGCTCTTGATCTCTCATCTGACCTGATCTTCATACAGATTATGTCCTGAGAAAAGAATTCTTATACTAGCTAGCAATCTATGTGTATGCGTATGTGGTGTTGGGCGCTGCGATGATCTAGTAGGCAGGTGGAACGACCCTGGTCAGGTGATCAGGGCCACGAGCCGACGCTAGTTGTGTCGTATGGCATGACCTACATGTTGTTACGCGCTCATACTGGTTGATAGGCGGGTGGAGTCACTCTGACCGGGTGGTCAGAGCCACGAGCTGACGTTGATTTCGTATGAGGTTGACATTGTGCATCGTGCGCTATGTCAGGTCGGTAGATGGGTGGGCTAAACCTGGTCGGGTGGTCAGGTCCATGAGTCGCATCCGATTTCGGCACAGGCCGATATGTATAGATAAATAAATATATAAAGTGAAAACAAAAATATAAAGGCTAAGCTGGGACAAAGAATTAAAATAAAGAAAAATAGAATAAAAATAAGAGAAAAAATAAGAAAAGGTATGATGAGGGCCTGGATGATGGGAGATCAATAGGGAAGCCAGAAGTGAGTTTCATAAATCGAGTTAGTAAGGACTGGTATATGCAAATGCTTCGGATAGGCTACTAGATCTAACCGGGTCGAGTTAACGAGAGAGCTAAGAAGTTTTTCATTTACTCATGTGATTTCTAGTCTAAGTGCATTAATGTATTCTGATACGTTCTATGGGATGTTTTTTTCTACTTTCTTCTCTTAATTTATGCCAAGTTCAATGCATACCCAGATTTCATGCATCTAGTTGAAATTTATTTAAGTTGTGTTTATCTACCATGACTACGTGATCCTTGCTTGTGTTTGATGTTATGTATGCAGGTTGGCGCATCCGGACGACGCACAGGTTTAGAGGGGGTAGATGTGGTCAAGATCCAAGGAGGAGGACCACAAACAAGATGAAAGCAACCAAATTGTCCGCGAAGGAATTCTCAATTGTGTATTTGTATGTGATATATTTCAGTTGAGTTCGTCTTCATCGAGGGCAAGTAATCGTTGATTCACTCTTTGAATGATCACTTGAACCTGAAAATAAATGTTTATTTTGAATACACGAGAATCATCAATGTGCGTGGATAGATATGCATGTGCATAAATGTATGTTTATGTATGTGTGCTTGAAACACATATGATTGTGAGCATGTATTGTATATATATTGGCATGATAATATGTGCGCGAAGTCTAATTAACTATGTGTGTAAATGTGCGTGTAAACACACTTTTGCATCTATGTAAATGCACATAAGTCACATGTAAATATAACATTTTAAACATAGCAATAAAATCGACGTGGATACGTTTTTTTGGGAGTTTTGCACTCTTTCTTTTTTGGCAGGTCGAAGAGAAGCGTGCGATAAGTAATTTAGACAGGGACTTCGTGTCAAAAGAAGGGACAGCCGTGTGGAGAAAACCAGGTCGAAGAGAAGCGTGCGATAAGTAATTTAGACAGGGGCTTCGTGTCAAAATAAGGGAGAGCCGTGTGGAGAAAACCAAGAGGACATGTACGCAGAAGAAAAGTGTGGGCTCCTACTCTCCTATTTCTTTCTTTTGCTTCACGATTCTTGGGAAGAAAGGGCATTGGAGTTGGCTACTATAGGACTCTGAAGGGAGGAAACTTGTCCTGTATGGTTGCTACCTCTTCAAGAGTCATGCAAATTTGAGATACCTATCTTCGGCATATCTAGGCACAGCCTCACAAAGCTCTGAGTAAAAGGTGTGGCAGACACATCGAAGTTGCAGCAGAGATCTTTGGACGACTTCTGCAAAGATTTATAGTATTTGTTGTCTTCAACACTTCCATGGATTGCATGGTTGTAGTAAAGAAAACAAGAGGCTCCCTTATAGATAGGATAAGACAAGTGTCAAAAAGATTGCTCAATAAAAGAAGTGTACTGCAGGGATGTCGAATTGGACAATAGCGCTAACTAGCTTCCTTCAATATCTTTGACAGGATGGAAACCAAAACGTGATGTAGCAGTTTGAATAAGGACTATTCTAAGTTGATATTGGTCGCCAGTTTACCTCATTGTCTCAACTGCTATGAAAATGATTTTATGAAAAGGGAAGCTCATAGCAAAGGAAGCATGCGAAGAATCATGGTAGAAGTCTAAGGGATGCATGTCAAGGCCACAAACACGTGCCAGCTCGAACAATGGATTCATCGGTTGAAACATGTAGTTAAGTGCAATTATGTTTTGGATGTTGTGTCTTGAATTTAGCGTTTGAAGGGAACGTCTAAAAATCCTCGTTTTGAAAACAGGTTATCAAAAATGATAGTTGTGTCTAATGCGAGTTTTGATTGTCCCATCGGCTTGCTAGTAGGGAAATTGATAAGATAATTTGTAAACTTTCATGTATGAAATTCTGAATTACCATTTCTACGTCTCTTCATGAACTTTCTTTCCCATAGAAATTAGTTGATGAAGTTTGGCAATGCTTACAATGAACAGAAAGAAGAATGAACTGAAAGAAGAAAACAGCTGCACGTTGATTCTGTTGACAATGAACTTTTGAACGCATTCTCAATTCTGTGTTTTCAAACAAATAAGTATTGTTGTGTTCACTAAATTGCTAAATGATTGGACATGTGAATATTCAATGTTTTAGATAATTTTCTAAGTCTTGTGAGATAGTCATGATAGAAGCAAATGGTCACCATGTTTCCTAAAAGAAATGAGTTCTTTGGAGGGTTTAATGGAGAAGAATTTCTCTCTCTTTCACAAACAAACTTTTGTTTTGTGGTTCCCGTAACTCTTTCAATGCCCTTTTCCTCTTGTGCTCCTTGTGTCTTTCTGTCCGCTTTTCTCAGTTTGTTCTTATCTCATTAAGGTTTTCTTTTGCCCTTGTTTATGTTTAATATAATCTTAAGCCTTTGTGCTCGTCATGCCTTCCGCGGCAGCATTAACAGTATAAATAATGTTAATAAGTACATCTTCTACGAGCACCTTACAAAGTTGCATAAATTGTTGAAAACTTGGAAAATCATCACATTGCAACATGGGCGCTCAATCAAAGCATTTGAGAGAGCTTGGTTGTAGTAAAATATATTTAAACAAATAAATATACGCTTACAGATTTACAATGGAATGCGAAACTGATTTGAGACATGCATTAGAAAGAGAATCAATGTATACGATAACAATCTAAGGTAAACTCTTTGTTTTCTTTCTCCCTCCTTTCTGTTGGGTATGTGTAGAAGTGCGAGAGACACACAAGAAGCACACACAAGGAGCACAAACGAAGCAAGACACACGGAGAAGACGATGGCTGGAATAGCTCTCTCTATTGATCGATGAACTGAACTGAAGTTGGAGCTGAATAATATCCCTAAGTACAAAGTATCACCACATATGAGAGTATCAAGTATGTGGTAACATGGGGAAAAAACCTCTAGCCAGCACTAGAGTAAAAAATGCCCATGTATAGGGAAAAGGTTCACATCAAAGCTACTCGAGGAACACATAACTGTAACAAAGCCCCCTGGAGCGAATGATGTGAACATATACAGGGAGTGACAGATCAACCCCCACAAGGTAACAAGCCTAAAGCTTTGCGAAAAGCTTGAAACTTTTCCCATGGAAGAGCTTTGGTGAATATGTCTGCCACATTATCTTGTGTAGGCACATATACCAAATCAATATCTCCTGCATGAAGGCGCTCTCTCACATAGTGATAATGCACCTCAATATGTTTGGTCCGTGCATGAAACACTGGGTTTCGTGCAACAGTCAAAGCACTCTGATTATTTGTGAGAATATGCGTAGCAGCATCAATCTCCATGCAAAGATCCATCAATAGGTGTCTCAGCCATATACACTCCACTATCGCTGTGAAAACTGCCTTGTACTTAGCTTCACAACTCGATGTCGCCACTGTAGGTTGCTTCTTACTCAACCAACATATGCATGAGTCTCCAAGGAAAAAGCAATTACCAGTAGTGGACACGTGAGTATCATAACAACCAGCCCAATCACTATCTGTAAAAGCATGCAAGCATGGCTGAACATCTCTTCCATAAAAGAGACATAAGCTCAAAGTGCCTCGAAGATATCTAAACACACGTTTCACCGCTTGCCAATGATTAGTGCCAGGGCTATGCATGAATCAACTCAACTGGGAAACTGCATACTGTATATCCGGCCTTGTGTTGCATGCATATATAAGACATCCCACAACTTGCTGATAAAGAGAAGTATCAAATGCATCACTGGAATCCTCAATCGAGAACCTGAATCCTGTCTCAACTGGCGTGGAAACTGGCTTACAATCCTCAAAGTCAAAACGTTGAAGTAGTTTCTCAACGTACTTTGCTTGATGCATAACAATTCCCCCCTCAACGGATACAAACTGGATGCCAAGATAGTAGCTCAAAAGACCAAGATAAGTGACATCAAAAGTATGCTACAAATCAGCCATAAGAATGTCAAGTTTTGCATCACATGACCCAATCAAGAGTATGTCATCAACATAAAGAACAAGCACTGTAAGATCAACCCCATTTTTGCGTACATAGAGTGTGCTCTCAATCGGACTACATGTGAAGCCAAGAGCAATCAAGTGCTTATGTATTTTGTCATACCATGCACGTGGAGCTTGCTTGAGACCATACAAGGCTTTATGCAAGCGACAAACCATATGCTCTTTCCCTTTCATAGCAAATCGAGGAGGTTGCTTCACATAAACCTCTTCTTGCAAATCTCCATTCAAGAAGGCTGTTTTTATGTCGAACTGATGCACTTTCCAACCTCGATGGGCAGCCAATGCAACCACGGTACGAATGGTAGTCATGCGTGAAGTAGATGCAAAAGTTTCCTCATAGTCAATGCCATATTGTTGCGCATATCCTTTGGCAACCAATCTAGCTTTGTAGCGATCAATGCTACCATCAGATTTTCTCTTAATCTTATAAACCCACTTTGTACCAATGGCATTCTTTCCTTTTGGCAATTCACATAACTCCCAAGTACCATTCCTATGTATGGAATCCATTTCTGATTGCATAGCACTCATCCATTGTGGATCGTCACATGCATCCTCAAAAGAAAGTGGCTCTTCATTACATGCTGTAGCAATAAGAGAATAATCCACAAAATTACTTGATGCATGGTGAGAGCTTGATCTTGTTCTACCAAGTAAAGGTGCACTCAATTTGCTGTCCTACAAAGTTTATTTCAGCCACTTTGGCATAGATTGAGCACTCTTGTGCTTTCATTATGTAAAACATCTTCAAGATGTACATCATGCGTGGGCTGAATTTCGTGCTCAGTTTCAGCCATATTTGGACGCAAATGTTTAGCCATATGTGGCTGAAAATTTCCAACAGTTTTGGCAATTTTTTGCTGAATTTTTTCAGCCATGTTTGGCTGGAAATTCTCTGCATTTTCAGCCCTATTTGGCTGGAATTTTTCAGCCCTTTGAACCTCAGTTGGCTGGTCTACATGGCCATAGTCAAGCGCACCATTTTGGAACAAAGGCATGAGTGTATCGAACACATCTTGTGAGCTAACTGTTGGTAGTTTTTTGCATTCAAGTAGAGGAAAAACTGAATTTTCAGCAAATACTACATCTCGACTCACAATAATTGTGTTCGTCAATGGATGGTACAACCGATATCCCTTACTTTCAACACTATAACCAACAAATATACATTTCTTTGCCTTGTCATCAAGTTTGTGACGTTGTTGTGATGGCACAAGAGCATATGCCAAACAACCAAACACACGCATATGACTAACCATAGGCTTATGACCATTCGAAGCCTCATAAGGAGTGATGACTCTCAATGCTTTTGTAGGGTAGCGATTCAACACATAATTTGCACACATGACCGCTTCCATCCAAAATTTATGAGGAAGATGCTTTCCTTTAACCATACATCGTGCCATTTCAAGTAGAGTTCTATTTTTACGCTCGGCAACACCATTTTGTTGAGGTGTATATGGCACCGTACATTGGTGTGAAATACCACATGTGTTCACCACCACGATTCGTGCGTAGAGTCAAAAGCTTTTGTGAAGAAAAATTTTCAGCTATAGCTAAAAATGCTTTGAAGCAAGAAAATACCTCATTCTTTGCTTTCATAGGATACACCCATGTATGGCGAGTAGCATCATCAATGAAGGTAACAAAATATACATGCTTCCCAAAAGATGGAGTCTTGACGGGACCACATACATCACTATGAACAAGTTGCAATTTTCTTGTAGTATGTGTGTGACTATCTTTTGGAAAAGAAGCACGAATGCAACCTTCACATGCATGCTTTTCAATGGACTCAAGTGTAGGCAAGCCAATAACCATGTCCTTCTTTTGTAAGTAGAGCAAGCTATTGAAGTTTAAATGACCAAAACGAGCATGCTAAAGCTCCATTTCAGCCATGGAAGAAGTATGAGCAACTAAGGCATTCGAGGCAGCCCTCTTGTATGTATCCATGCGATACAAACCATTACATAATGTACCGGACATCACGATAACATCGCCATTGCTGAAATCATGAACCATGCACTTATCATCTACAAAGTGTACATGAAGTTCAGCTTTGGCAATCAACGGAACTGAAATTAAGTTCTTCTTCATACCGGGCACATACAATGCATTTTTCAAGAGAATCACACCTCCATTTGCAGCCGTAAGCTCAATTTCTCCTACTCCAATGATAGGATAAGAGGCATTGTTTGCACACACCACATGTCTTCCTTTAGGTGCATCTTTCAAAGAGGCAAAAAATCTTTTGCATGATGTTATGTGCTTTGAAGCACCACTATCAAAGAACCAATCGGAATCAGCCTCACTCACAACCATACATTTAGAATGTAAAGAAGCATCATAATGACATGTAACAACAAATGCCCAAAAATCTTGAGCCATGTTAGCTTCATCATTCTTTGCATTTGCTGAATTTTCAGCAATAGACATGCCCGATTCCTTCTTCTTTTCATTGCGTTTAACAAGCTTTCTACACTCATCAATAGTATGACCAGCCTTCCGGCAATATTTGCATCTCTTCTTCTTTTGCAAATCACCATCATTAGAGGAATGAGTGGAAGAGGAAGCTTGAGGCTTTGGTTTTGATGAACCAAAAGTTGAACCATACTTGCTTTTCCCCTTTTGTGAGATAGCAAGTGCTTGCGTTCCTTCAATCAAACCACTCCTATTCACTCTAGATTGCTCTTCTTGCAAAAGAAGAGACACAAACTCATCAAATGCATACATATTCTGATTTCCTTTTGCAACCAAACGAAGTGTAGTAGCAAAGCTTTGAAAAGATTCTGGTAATCCTTTCAACAATGTAGAAATGAGTGATGCATTCGGAATGATCTCATCTATGTTTGCCAATTGCTCTTTCAAGTCCTTGATGCGTGTCACATACACATCCACTGAATCATTTTCAGCCATACATACATCCTCAAGTATGCAACACGTGCTTCATTACGCACGGCATACAAAGAAGCAAGAGTGTCCCATGCCTGTGGTGATCTAGAACATGATCGAATGTGTGGAACTATATGACACTTCACTTAAAGCCCAATCAAAGCATGAGCTTGAGCATCTTTTCCATCCCATCTAAGCTACTCCTGTGTAGGTGGAGAAGGAGAAACCACAGTACTCGAAGAAGAAGCTCCATCTGTGACAGTAGATTGTGAAGTAGAAGCACCTACCGGTCTTCGATCTACATCTGCCACTATGTTCCAAAGTTGTTTTGCAATAAGAACATGCTTCATCATGTAAGACCACATCGGATAGTTGGTCCCATCAAGCTTATCTTCAGCTTGAAGCATGCCAAACAAGTCATTGCTGCCCGCCATTTCACTCACGAACAAGAATGTGACAAAATCTTCACTTCCATGAAAGCTGAAATGAGTGCTGAAATTTTCAGCTCACAAACCGTCACTCTGATGGCGATTCTGACTACACGAATGGTTTTGAAATGAGGGTAAAACCCCAGCGCACGTGATGGAAATGTTTTCGGGCTGCTGAAATTCACACTTCTATGCTCCGAAGTCGATTTGCACTGTTAAAGTGCACGCGCGCCGCGACGCGAAAAACCAAAACTTGAGAAGAAGCTAAACCTGCTCTGACACCACTGTTGGGTGTGTGTAGAAGTGCGAGCGACACACAAGAAGCACACACAAGGAGCACAAACGCAGCAAGACACATGGAGAAGACGATGGCTGGAATAATTCTCTCTATTGATCGCTAAACTGAACTGAAGTAGGAGCTGAATAATATCCCTAAGTACAAAGTACCACCACATATGAGAGTATCAAGTATGTGGTAACATGGGGAAAAAACCTCTAGCCAGCACTAGAGTAAAAAGTGCCTATGTATAGGGAAAAGGTTCACATCAAAGCTACTCGAGGAACACATAAGTGTAACACTTTCCTTGATCCTCGCGACATACCTCGTGAACCTGACGTGAAAGCAGGAGAGTGTAGAGATTCTGATTCTAGTTTAGCTAGTAGTACGGTTGAGAGAGCTCATTGTGCTTGATCATTTATGGGTGACACTACGATGGATGTTATAACCCAACTCCTGCGCTTCCAGCAGGATGAAAAAAGACCGAGTGCCATTCTGGCATTCCATGAGCGAGTAATGAGAAGGAGCGGGTATTTCAATGGCAAAAAATGTTACTCGTTTTTGCAAGGAGTACGAATTAGAGGCACGATATCTTGGCACGGGTCTTACACCATTAAGTGACCAAGAACTAATAGATAATTTTGTATACGTTTCAGAATTGCATCTGTGTGACCGACTAGTTGTGGATGCCCCTCGACTAGTCGTAGAAGGGCAAACAAATGGTCACAATATAAGACAATACTCATGAGGATGTTTGCACTTGATGACGATGATAAACTGACTAGGTCAACATTTCTAAAATGGATACATAAACCTAAAGACCAATCCATTTTGGATATAAAAAGAGAATTTAATCAACAATTTGGGGATCTATCTGAATATGATAGGAGGGCTATAGCTCATGAAAAGGTATCCTTGTTTCACCGGGCTATAGATGTGAAAGCCCGTGAAGAACGTTTTCCACAACTACAACATGTAGGAACTGAGTCTGGTCATACCGAAGACTGGCATAATGTGAACGAAGCTGTTAGAGGATACATTGGAAAGCAAAGAACTTTGTCTAAGTTTATGCAGAGTTGGCATGACGATATGCAGGAAGAACAGGGCCAGACTGTTCGACAACCTGTACAGAACCCTCAGGTGAACCCACCAATGCTAAAGGATGTTGTGCCCGCTAATACAATGGAAGATATGTTTAAGAAATTTACTGATCTTACAATCCAAAGTATGAAAGAAATGATTGAATCTCAAGCTTTACAAGCACCAGTAGCTAAATACCCAAAAGCTCCTAAAAATAAAAGATGCATTTGGTTGGGGAAAGTTCGACTACTTCCGGTGACAGTTCGGTCCCAGTTGCAGAGAATTTACAATTTTTCGGTAGCAGTGTTATACTTCCCGGTGAATCTTCATTCCGGACACCACTGTTCGGGGCAAGTTTGCCTACATTTGATACCAAAGAAGAGGATAGGCTATTCGAATTGGAAATCCGTAAAAGGTTGAGCGCTATTTTTGAACAGAAAGGTGAGAAGCCTGATCATACAGATTTCGAAGGACCGGAAACACCTCCTCAGAACTCAGGAGACAGTAATAGTACCACCACTAGCACCATGAGTGGGCAACAACAACAACAGCAATAATAACAACAGCAACAACAACAACAACAACAACAACAGCCACTTCTACCTCGACTGGTTCCAACAGGAGTAACATACACCAAATTCGGTGGATTTCCAGGTGATGGTCCTGATGCTCATGTACGCACCTTTGAAATAAGTTATGCAATACTAAACCATCCACTTGATCCGGCGTACAAGGCCATCATATTCCAATCTACATTAGTTAATGAAGCAGCCAGGTGGTTAATGTTGGAGATAGATGTCTGCGGAAGCACGCGAACAGCACAAGGAAGATGAAGAAGCTTGGAGCACAAACACACAATAGTGAATGTATTACTAGAGAATGTACAAAGATAAGTAGCCCATTAGGGCAATAGGCTTATATACAAGCCGGGGGAAAAAAACTCCTAAAGAGGGAAAAAAGTGCTCCGGCAGTCCTAGTGTGTTCACACACATCATTACCTAAATATATCAACAAATCCCACCTGGGAGTGATGCGGTGAACAAGTAGCTGGCACTCATGTATAAGGAAGTGCCAAGCTATGTGGAAATCACTCCACAAAAGGAAGTAAGCCCAAAGCTTTGCGGAAGGCCTCAAACTTCTCCCTAGGCAGAGCCTTCGTGAAAAGGTCTGCAATGTTCTCCTGCGTGGGCACATATGCCAAGCTGATCTCCCCAGCAGAGAACCTCTCCCTAACATAGTGATAATGCACCTCAATGTGCTTAGTGCGAGCATGGAACACAGGGTTCCTCGCAACTGCCAATGCGCTCTGACTGTCAGTGAAGATGATGGTGGCAGAAGACTAGCCAACACCCAAATCAGCCATAAGGCGTCTGAGCCACACAAACTCAACAGTCGCTGTGAAAGTTGCCCTATACTTAGCCTCACAATTGGAAGTGGCCACAGTAGGCTGCTTCTTGCTCAACCAAGATATACATGAGCTACCAAGCATGAAGCAAAAACCACTGGTGGACACACGAGTGTCATAGCAACCAGCCCAATCTGAGTCAAAAAAAGCATGCAAATCAGGCGGTAGTGATCCCCCCTTGGGATAAAACAACCCAAGTAGCCGAGTACCACTCAAGTAGCGAAAGATGCACTTAGAAGCCTTCCAATGCGTGACTCCTGGGCAATGCATAAACCTGCTGATCTGTGAGACAGCAAACTGAATATCTGGCCGAGTAATGCATAAGTGAATCAAGCATCCAACAGTCTGCTGATAGAGAACAGCATCAAATGCATCTCCACCATCATGAAGACTCAATCGTAAACCTGTCTCCATAGGAGTGGCAATAGGCTTACAATCTTCAAGGCCAAAACGGTGCAATAATGTGTTAATATATTTTGTTTCACACAAAGCCATTCCACCATCAACTTGCATAAACTGAATGCCCAAATAGTGATGTAAATGCCCCAAATCAGACATCTCAAATGAGGCATGCAAATCAGCCTTGAAATCAGCAATATGCTTCTCAATAGGACCAGTGAGCAGCATGTCATCAACATAGACAACAATGATCAGAAGCACATCATTAGCACGCTTAACACATAAGGTGCTTTCAGTTGGACTGTTCACAAAACCATGCGCAACCAGATAGGCATGTATCTTCTCATACCAAGCACGTGGTGCTTGCTTTAAACCATATAATGCCTTCTTTAACTTGCACACCTGATTTTCATGCCCTTTCTGCACAAAGCCACGGGGCTGAAAAACATACACTTCTTCATGCAAGTCACCATTCACAAATGTTGTTTTAATGTCCAGCTGATGTACATTCCAACCATGATGGGCTACAAGTGCACAAATGCTCCGAACAGTAGTCATACGGCATGTAGGTGCAAAGGTCTCATCAAAATCAATGCCTCTTTCCTGCGCATAACCCTTTGCAACAAGACTAGCCTTATACCTATCAACTGTACCATCAGGTTTACACTTCAGCTTGTATACCCACTTAGTGCCAATGGCCTTCTTCCCAGGAGGCAAGTCACATAAAGACCATGTACCATTCTTCATTATAGCATCATATTCAGATTGCATGGCAACCATCCAATTTTCTGAATTATGTGCTTCATCAAAAGAAACAGGCTCATTCTCATCACAGAGACTAGACGCAGCCATAGCATAGCAATCTGATGCAAAGGAGGCACTATGAGAGCCTGAAGGAGTACGATATGACAAAGGTGCATCTAATTTGCTGTCACGCAAAGTCTACACCAGCCATTTTGGCATAGTTTTTGCCCGCTCAATATTAGCTCTCTCATCAACAAGTGCATCATGTAAATCTGCATCAGAAATGGAATGATCTGCATCATCATATGAAACCTGCAAAGGCTGAGAAGTTGCCTCATTAGGACCGGCACTAGATTGTCCACCTGTAAAAAGAGGCATCAACGTATCATACATGTCTTTGGAGCTAACAGATGTCTCCTTAGTACATGAAAGCAATGGCTGAATAGCATCTTCCACAAAGACAACATCACGACTAACCAAAATGCGTTTAGTCTGTGGATGATACAGACCATAGCCTTTACTTTCAGAACTGTACCCAACAAAAATACATTTTACTGCGTTAATATCCAATTTTTTGTGATGTTGTTCAGGCACTCATGCATATGCCAAACAACCAAAAACACGTAGATGAGCAACAGATGGCTTGCGGTCATGCCAAGCCTCATATGAAGTGATAGACTGCAGCGCTTTAGTGGGACACCTGTTCAGTACATATACTGCACACATGACAGCCTCAAGGCCAGAAACTATTTGGTAAAGCCTGACTCTTGACCATGCACCTCGCCATCTCCATGAGTGACATGTTCTTTCGTTCAACAAATCCATTCTGTTGAGGTGTATACGGCATTGTACACTGGTGTTTTATCCCACGTTCAGCCAGAAATGGATTAAAATCAGAAGACATATATTCCCCCCCTCGATCAGAACGGAGGGTGCCCATTTTACATGCTGACAAATTTTCAGCCAAAACCAAAAACTATTTAAAGCACATGAACACTTCGGACTTTGCTTTGAGTGGATATACCCATGCATGCCTAGAAAAATCATCAATGAAAGTCACGAAGTAAAGGTAATTCCCAAAAGAGGGTGTCTGCATAGGACCACAGACATCACTATGTACAAGTTGCAATTTCTGCGTAGCCGGAACTGAACCATCTTTTGGAAAGGAGGAACGCTGCATTTTGCCCAAAATACAGCCTTCATATACATGTTTTCTAGGTACCTCGAGCTTGGGCAAAGAAGACACCATATCGGATTTCTGCAGGCGTAGCAAACTAGCAAAATTTAGATGACCAAAGCGTGCATGCCAAAGCTTTGCATCTGACATAGCCTGAGAATCATGAACTGCACATGCCGAATCATTCATAGATCTTTCATAGTCTATGAGCTTATACAGCCCATGACATAAAATGCCAGAAGAAATAATCACATCGCCATTTGATAGATCATGAACTGTACACTTATCATCAACGAATTTCACAACCAAGCCAATCTTGGCTAATGCAGAAACTGATAACAGATTCTTCTTGATCCCTGGCACAAATAAGGCATCTGACAAGGTGAAAGAACTACCATCAGCAGTAGTCAGAATGATCTTACCAACTCCCATAACAGGATAAGAGGAGTTATTGGCGCATGTGACAGTATTCCCTGTAGGGGTAGGCTCGAGTGAAGAGAAGAAACTGCGTTGCAAGGTAATATGTTTGGTTGCCCCACTCTCAAAGTACCAAACATCTGAGTCCACTGCAGACATGCACTGCTCATGAGAGTAGTAAACGCTCATTCTTCTTCCTGCACAAGATTAGCAGACTCTGTTTTTGGTGTAGAGGCTTCTGCAACAACCATTCCAGCCTCATTTTTCTTTGCCTCTTTTGCAGCCAGTTTTGGATAGTTCTTTATGATATGATCATTCCCTTTATAGTACTTGCAAAACAATTTCTACTTTTCTGATTTCTTCTCATCTTTATCCTGGTTCTTCGAATGTGCAGCATTTGCAGATTTTTGCTTACTAGTAGAAGAGCTCTATTTTCCTTTGCCCTTCTGACTAGCGAGGAAAGCTTGATCCACAACACGCATAATGGACCTATTCTGCATGGATTGATCTTCCTGCAACAGAACAGAGACTAACTCCTCAAATGATAAGGCATCATCAACCGAAGAGTAGAAGAAAAACTGTGATATGAATCAGGAAGACCATTCAGAACGGTCTGCACAAGTGAGCTATCTGGTATAACCTCATCAGCAGAAATCAAATGTTCCTTCAAATCTTTGATCTTCGTTAGGAAACTGTCCATAGAATCACCTTCATTCATGTGCTCACTCTCCAACTATTTTCGGAGGTAAGCAACACGAGCCTCATTCCTAGCTTGGTACAATGTGGTAAGTGTATCCCAAGCATCCCTAGATGTTCTGCAAGAGAGAATATGAGGAATAATGGCACGTTTGATAGACAAAGCTATCAATGCATGTGCTTGGGCATCTCTGCCATCCCAATGAATTTGCTCTACAGTAGATGCAACACAAACAGCAGCACGAACAGGAATCTGCGGAATATCATCTTCGACACCATCTTCATCAGCTCCAACACCTGTATTTGTAGTACCTGTCGTTACAGGTGTAACAGGACGTCTTTCAACATCCTGCACAATGTTCCACAATCCTTTTGCAACCAAAACATGTTGCATCATATAAGCCCATAATGGATAGTTGGTACCATCCAACTTGTCCTCAACAGCCAACATACGGAATACATCACTGCTTTCAGCTATGGCCGGTGACTAAAATACCTTGATGCAGAAAATTGATTGTATCTCAAAAAGTTGAACAGAACTGCCTAGACGAGTTCTACTAGACCTATAGTAGACTTTGAGACGCTTAAACTGGGGAACAGAAACTGGTATATACCTTTGGCACAAAAAGAGGAAATAGCCTGCACAAGCTCTATGATAGTGCGTTCGGAGGCCGAAACGAGCTCAGATCACGATTTCGGCACTACAAGGCGAAGCTGTTTTGATCTCAGAAACATGCTGAGTATGCTCGCCAAAATTCGTGCGATTCTGAGACTGCAAACGGAGGAGTGTCGACGGCGCCCTAGATGAAGCGACGACCTGCTCTGATACCAATTGTTGGAGATAGATGTCTGCGGAAGAATGCGAACAGCACAAGGAAGAAGAAGAAGCTTGGAGCACAAACACACAATAGTGAATGTATTACTAGAGAATGTACAAAGATAAGTAGCCCATTAGGGCAATAGGCGTATATACAAGCTGGAGGAAAAAAAACTCATAAAGAGGGAAAAAAGTACCCCGGTAGTCCTAGTGTGTTCACACACATCACTACCTAAATATATCAACAGTTAACAGAGTATGATATCAACCATTTCGGCACCTATGAAGCGGTAAGGGATGCGTTTTTGTAGAGGTTCCGGCTGAAGAATAACCCTGCTGAAATTTTCGATTACTTGCAGAACAATAAACAGAAGCTCCACCAGACTGTGCAGGAATATGCCACCCTGTTTAGAAATCATTTGAGACAACTACCACTGGCCCATGCCAACCTGCCGGATGATGTCATCACTCAGTGGTTTATTAATGGGTTGACTCCGCAGCTCAGGCAGATTATGATCATCCGTTGTGTGGGAGCTATGACACTAGATGCAGTTATTGCAATGGCCTTGCAGCTTGAGCATAAGATTGGAGGCTTTACTCAAGACTTGGAGTGGTTCAAAGCCAGTAAAAGTATTGCAGAGGATCCGACTAGATAGATGTACTGCACTAAGTGCAAGAATCCAAGACATACCAGTGCCACATG
This sequence comes from Ceratopteris richardii, assembly GCA_020310875.1. NCBI lineage: Eukaryota > Viridiplantae > Streptophyta > Polypodiopsida > Polypodiales > Pteridaceae > Ceratopteris > Ceratopteris richardii. Next base: position 123,650,957 of record CM035411.1, read on the forward strand.
TGCCCTTAATCAAATGTATTGTGCTATCTGCAATACCACCGGACAATCCACCGAAAATTGTGCATATAACGCCAAAGTGCAAGGACCAGCAACTATAAATGCCATTATACAAGAACCAAGAGAGCCGGCCATCCACTATGTACCACCTCAAATTAGAAATTATCAGTAGCAAGGATACAGAAATTATCGGGGATAGAGGAATACAAACTTCAATATAAATCGCTGGCAGACGGGAACATCATAGGAAGGTAATTCTTTGCTACCACCTCACTGTCATTTTTGCGGAGAGTTGGGTCACATCCAAAGATTCTGTAAAGATGCAGCCGAATATGATCAAAGGAAGAAAGAGCATCAGAACCCGATGACCAATATGGTCTATATCTCACCAGTGGAAGCTCAGGGCGCAGTGATTCAAACAAGATCTCGTAAGCAGTTACAACCAGCAGCAGAAGTGTTTGAACCTGGCATCCATGAACAACAGAGAATGTATAACAAGGCTAGCCAATGGACCACCAAAGAGCCTACGGTGTTCCTTGATCCACTTCCAGTGACACAGATTCCCTTATCCCAAGCAGGGATGCTTAAACAAGATTCTACCCCAGTAACAGACGCATCATCATCACAAATGATGAAGAATACAAATCAAGTAGATCCGCTATGGGATATCGTCTCTAAGGCCTCAATTACACTTCGCTTAGGATAGCTACTTGCTTTAGTACCAAGAGTTAGGCAACAATTCCAGCAACAGCTTAGTCCTGGATCTCCTAGTACTCCGATAACTGCCACAATCCAACCGGAAGCTGACTCTACGGTGGATCATGCGGTCCCCTTAATTACGGTGTCGGCGCGAAAGTAACGGTTGGTGGATCAGATCAACCACTGGATTTACGGCGCACGCTGGGTGCTTGGAGCAAGCTCAGGCACAGTGAAAGTCTCAAGGAACATACACTCTCAAGGCAATTGATTAGATACTTTGAAAGCCAAACAATCAGAAAGTCTAATCATGCATCATACAAACTTGAAATATGTAACGACTTTATTATTTCAATTTCATATGTTTTGGAATTATCATGTAAAAATAAATAGCTTGTTAAATCCTTCTTCCTTGAACTATTTCTAATAAGAATTTCTAAGCGTCAAGCTTTTAATAGAACTAATTTTAGCATTTAGAAGAAAGAAAAACAAAAGCTCTTTATATCATTATCTCCATTAAGACTTATTTAAGTTTCACGATGTTATTTGACATGATTTTCATCAATCACATATCTTCTGCACCTAACGATTCTAAGATACTTGCAAGCGTATTTACTGAGCAATCTGCCAATCTTTCTTATTGTAAATGTTTCACGGAGATATGATTTTGAATGATTTTTCATCAATAGTGTTTTTAAGGTTTTACCTTTTTCACGAAAGTAACATCGTTGAAAGTATTGTAATCATAATCAGCTCGATCAATTTCTAACTCTTTCAATTTTTTTAGAACAACTTGACAACCAATCCAATTAGGAAAGATAGTCTCGCAGACGACCAATGAAATTCAGTGTCTTCAGATAAATCCAACAACTTCTTTTGACAATTTCAACATTATCTTCAACTCATAAGTCGCAGATCTCATTTCATGATTAGAATCCAAACATTTAATCAAAGAATAATTCAGCAGCACTTGAATTTAACTCCTAAGCCTCAGTTGCTACAGTCAATAAAGATCATTGGATCAAGAGCAGAATACGATTCCTGTCAATGCCCATCTCAGCATAACCTGAATTCTGCACAATTTTTTATCAAAGAAATCAAATCTATACAACTTTCAACTGTAAATCATCAGTTACTAACACGTTTGAGCAGACTTGATCAACATGTATTAAATTCTCCAATAGTTTGCAAAGAGAAATCCTATATATTCAGCAGCATGATTTGATCTATGTCTGATCACAACTAAATTGCACAATTTGAACGCAATTAATATGCATAAAGATTTTACCAGCACTCTATGTCTGATCCTAACAACATGCGTAATCTGAACGCAGTAGGATTTTACCTACATTCTTTGTCTGTTCATAAAAACTTGCGTGATTTGAACGTAGTTTGATCTTAACAACACTCTCAATTTGAGATTGAATATATATTAAACTACGCATATTTTTCTTTAAACACAAAAAGTAAACAATAATATAATCTCTGTCAAAACAGACATATAGAATAAAATTAAATCAGATTGCAAAAACTAATGGACGTAAGTGCAACATGCTCAGATATTAGAGAATTATTCAGTTTTTATGAGTATTTAATTATTAGCAGACATAGAACATTGGAGTTGTATGGCGCAAAAGACATTTCTAAAAAAAATATGATATCAGATTTATGATGCAGAGAAAATCGGAGTTCTAACATGAATTCATTTGGCAGTATAAAGTCGTTGTAGTAAGATTTTGTCAGAGAATCAATAGTTTGTCGATTGAACACAAATCAAAAGCATTACAAAGTAGAGTACCATACGTTCAGAAAATTGATGAAGAATAATCGTCACGGAGCTCACTGAAATTTGCGCAAGAGTTCTCATCCTTCATATCTAGCATCCACGATGTCGAAAAAATCTTGTCTTTGTCAGAATATTTCTTTTTAGAATCATGCCTGATCCTTCGAACGATCAATTGAGAATATTTCTTTTCAGAATTGTGTCTGATCCTTTGCACGATCAATTGCCTTTGATTGTGCATCCATCCAGCTCTGCAAAGTCAATCTTCTATGCCAAATTCTAGCAAGTTCAGCACATCTAGGATGGTTTTTAATTCAGCGTCTAGCCCAAACAACACTATTATGCAACTGCGGCAGAATCCTTGACGATGAACAGAGATCACGAGTGCACATAGTTGCCACCAAAGCGTGATAAACACAGAGTTATAAGATATGATCAACAATCATAAGATTAGCTTAGTCGATGTTCACTATCGTACATTACTGATGCCTTCTCTACAAGTACTGTTAGAAAGAACGTGGGTCGGCCTCCTTCCTGATCACATGTATGCGCAACCTCCGTGTTGCTTGACAGATATTCATTAAAAGATGTCCCTCAACATTGTAGCAAATTAGATGTGTACCACCATCATCTCCAAACACTCTATGAATTGTCCGCTAGAAAACGCGTAGATTGGCCTCTGTCCCTGTTTTGTCAAAATAACTATTCAAAACACATTAGTAGATAACTTTACTTTTAATACAAGACATCAAAATTTCTTGCATACATAACTCATTTTTCCTTTTAATGGGTTTAGTTGATTTATTCATATTTTGTGTAATTTGTTTGATAATGTTTTCAAAAACTTCTTGTTCTCTTACATTAAAACTTGTCTCATTGTTTGCATTCTCATTTGCATTTCTTAGTTGTTTAGATCTCTCAATTTTCCCTTTAGTATTAGATTGATTGCTGGTTTCAAGATTCACTTGTTCTTCCATCTTTTCAATTTTCCCATCTTCAAGTGATTGATGATCAGAATCAATTGAAATATTATGTAAATTTTCATATTTTCCTATTTTCTCATAAGTTGATCTCTCATGTTCTTGCTTATCATTTAGCTTAATATCTTGCATCATCAGTTCAACTTGTGGGTTATCCATCATATTATTGTCTTGATCATTAGATTTTGTGGTATTTTCACGTTTTACTCTCCAGTGTTTTTTCACTTGTTTGTTTGATCTTGATCTTACTTGTTTTTGTTCAAAATATTTTACCATCCCACCTCTACCTAGGTTCAAGTGTAAAGGATCCTTCGTATGATAATCACAGATTTTGTGTTCATTTTCTAATACCAAGTGTTGCCTACATGCTTTCTCATAGGCAATACAATTCCTATAAGTATGACCTAGTTGGTCACACCAGAAGCATCTTACAGTTCTCTTTGGTCGTTGATATAAAGCCCTAGGATCAACTCTTCTATGATCGGGTAAAGGGTTTTGGTCAATAGAAGACATAGATCTACTTTGAACTCGTACTTGATAGCTATCTTTGCATTCACATGTAGCACTATCGTGTATTTGATTGTTTAACCTTTCAATATTCTCTTTTAAACTTGCCAGCTCATGACCAATAGTTTTGAATGAAGAAATTTCCTTTACATGCTTTGCTATTGTTTCCATATTTTCATTCAAATTTGAGAGTTCATAATGAAGAATTCCTTCTAAATTCCTAAACTCGTGATCAAATTGAGTATCAAATTGACTTAAGATTTGCATTAAAATCAGATACTACTGTAGTTAAGATTCAAAGAAACGAGTTTAAGGACTCAAACTTGGAATTAAGCTTTAAATCTATAGATGAAATTAATTGTGCTTCCATATCATGCAGAAGATTCTCTACATTAGATGTCATTTTCATTTAATTATGTGCAAGAAAAAAGAATCCAAATATAAATACCTGGAATCTGAATCGAAGAAGAGGCTTAAAGAGTGACTTGTGTATAAGTTTATACAATTTTTAATAGAATCAAAATCTAATACATCAGTTGCTAATGGATGATTGTGCAAACGTTCTTGTCGATGAAAAGGGGTGGCGAGATGAGGATAGCTACTTGCCACTCTTCGTGGAGGCGCTCAGTTCCCTAGGGAACAGCCCTCAACACCTAGAAGAGTGCAAGGAGTCAAAGACAAAGCCACTGCTCCCACGGATGAAGAAGCTTCTGCAATCCAACCTATCGATATCATGTATGCACATGCACGAAAAATTTAAATTTTATACCTGAGCTGCAAGGCCGTTTGTTCACGTCGGGTTCACCAATGTCGGGTGGTGAGAGATGCTCGGATGGTGGATCAAGTCATCCGCCTAAATCGTTCGGCACACGCGGGGTGTCTGTAGCAAACTCAAGCTTATGAAAATAAGGGTTCTAATGACAAAACAATTTAAATTACCTAATTCTATGACTGAAACTAAGGTCTTTAAATAGTTTAAATAGCTATGGACCGTAAGGACGGGCAGCCTCGTACCTAGCAACAACTTCCTGATATGAGATTAAAACTAGTGACTCTTCTGTTACGCGTTCCATCATGGTTTCTTCTACTAAACTATCAGGTAAGCTAGAGGTTTCTGGTCTGTCTAGAGTTGGCGGAACATTTTCTATATTTTCAATAGTACTGTGCTCAGACTCGTGAACTAATTTAGAAGAGATCAAAGAAAGTAATGAGAAACAATATTGTTGCAAAACTGCTTGAATAAATTAATTGATAAGCTAATGGTTCAAATCAATAATTCTAATACAAATGGAAGGTCTAAATAAAGGGATGAATGTCTAATCAATTGGATAGCTGACTAATTGGAAAATAAGATTTAAATGAATCTTCAATCTTGCTGCTTCTCTTTACTTCACTTCAATAGCTTGAACTCATCAATGTTTCTTCAAAAAAAACATTAAGAGAAACTTGAGCTCAACACTCATTTAAATACAAACGCAAGTCGTTTCTAAACCACTCTTTTTAGTTTTAACTTTTAATCTACAACCACACTTTAATCTCCTTACTTCCACCATACTTTCCAGTTCAACTTTTCTACTTTAATTACACTTAATTTCTACTCCTCTCTTTTCATCTTCACTAATTCTCTCCACTCTTTCTCTTAACCAACTTTTTTCACTTTAAGTCCATCTTCTATTGAGACCACTCCTTAAATCTCTTTAGCTACACAACTTATATAAACCATTCTTTTTCCTAGCACTCATATAGTCCACTAGTTATTTATCCATTTAATTAATCATTTTAATCTAATTAGCCTACATGTCTTATTTAAATAAATTAATTAATTTAAGCTTAGTTTAAGGGTTTAATTAATTAGAACCTTAGTATTTAAATACACACATTTACTTAAAGTAATTATTAATAGCATAGTTTAATTTAGAATACATAAATATGTAATTAATGATGATAAGTAATATCTATTTTAACCCTTTTAATATAGTAAATCCTAGAAACCCTATTGGAAACCCATAAACCCCCTTGGGTTAGACCAGTAAAATCCTTCTGAACCCTAGCTTTAACCCCTTAAAATCATCTAAACCCTTAACATTAACCAAATCTTATAAAGAACACATGAACTCAAGAAACCCTAGGCTGAATACCCATAATTCTTGAATGTAAAAATAGGAAATTCTCATTAAATAAGTAATTAGGGTAAACCCTAACATGGACATATGTCCTGCTTCATCCTTCATACCTGAAAACACTTTCAAAATAGTTAATCCAATTAACACAATTGATCAACAGTGATATAAAAGAGGTTTAGAATTCACCAATAAATATTTTAATTTTTCAGGTCATCAATTGGAAGATGCAAATCTTCCCGACAACGGTATGGCACAAGAATCACAAAATTACTCAAGTCTTGATTGATGGTGGTTCGGGTATAAACATAGCAACTAGAGCCCTCTGTAAAAAGTTAGGGTGGACGCAAATCGAGTCTGTTCAATTTTTTGTCAGAATGACCGACCAATCCCGAGTTCATTCGATGAGACTCGTAAGGAATATCCTGATCACCTTGCAAGGCACCACATTCAAAATGACTTTTGTAGTCTTAGAACTACCAGAATCTACCTTCCATTACAATCTTCTTTTCGGTCGCCCATGGTTGAAACAGGCTAAAGTTATAGAGGATTGGTCAACACAGGAACTAACTTTCAAAGACAACCACCGTAAATATGTTGTCAAACTGGATGCTATTCAGCCCTCTGAACTTCATGCCAGACCATATGTAGCAGAGCCGGTCCACATGTTGGATGCCTTATCTGACAATGAAGAAGAAGCATTTATGAAGAACAATGAAGATCTGATTTCCTTAGGTACTGTAGATCTACAATCTATTGTAGACAACTAGAGTCCGGCAGCCTGTATGGTGGTGCCTGTGATCGAAGAAGTAGAGACAGAAGATACTATTGCTATGGATGAAGCCGCTCTACAATAACTTTTACAATCAGCTGACGATCCAGGCAAACCTGGTCAATTCTATGTTCCCGAAGATCAATTAATCACCTATAATTTAGGAGATGAAATAAATCCGCCACCTTTCAAGATAAAGGAAGGATTGTCTGAGGCATTTCAAACAGATTTGATCCATCTTCTTCGTGAGTTCTCTGATGTTTTTGCATGGGATTATCATGATATGAAAGGTCTGGACCCTCGCATCTATCAACATCGGGTCGTGCTTAAACCAGAAGCAAAACCAATTAAACAACCCATCTACCGCATGAATCCCAACTATGCAGCAGAGGTCAAAGCAGAACTTGATCGCCTATTAAAGGTAGGATTCATTGTACCCATTGAGCACGCTGAATGGATCTCCTCGATCGTGATCGTACCAAAGAAAAACAAGCAGCTCCGAATATGTGTGGATTACCGAAAACTGAATGCGGCCACGGTGCCTGATCCATTTGCTCTTCCATTTCTTGACACAATGTTAGACAGAGTGGCCGGACACGAGATGTACTCCTTTTTGGACGGCTATAGTGGTTATAACCAGGTCAAAATCGCTGAACAAGACATACCGAAAATAGCTTTCATTACCAACTAGGGTGTTTTTGCTTGTACAGTCATGTGGTTTGGGTTAAGAAATGCTCCTAGCACCTTTCAACGCTATATGCTGGAAATCTTCTCACCCTATCTCACTTCTTTTATGCAAGTATTGTTGGTGTAATTTGCAAGCCTACACATTTGCGTCAAAGGATGCATTAAAGACTACACATACATGAAGAAGCATAGGAACATATGCTAGTGGCTAATTACCACTTTACCTCATTGTAAAAGTCAAATTGACTTGGAATCTTTTGTAATCACCTACCAAAATGAGTCATGGAAAAAGTAGCTCATTTGATTGAAGGAATATCTCCAAGCATTTAGGAGATTGATCATAGAGAGCCAAAATTTGAATTTGAATTCAAATCTTTGTTCATTACATATAAAAAGTGAACATGAAAAGTCGCGGTGAGAGAGATCATTCCCGAGCCTCATTCTACTGATTTTGAGTGTGTGTGAGGACTATACTATAGCCTAAACCTCTCAACACCATTAGGCAATGTTATTCATGCCAATGGGATTGTATACAAGTGTTCATTAATAGATACATTTACATCATTCATCTCTGAGTTCTCTGTTAGTCTACTCAAAAGTCTGTCAACTTGTCAAGGGCATATCTCGGTCAATTCTTCACCAAATCAAGTGCTTCAAAGCTTGTTTGATTCAGCTCAACGTTATCTACATTCTATCAAGTTTGAAGTGATTCTATTTAGCCATTTCAGAGAAATTTGCGTCGAGGTGAACTCTGGTCATTTTCTCCTACAGTCCTAAAAAGTCGAGGGTATAGCTAAACTTGCTAAATTGATTTCTCTTAGCATAGTTTATCTGATGCATTGGCAAGGTCTTATTTACTCAACTCTATCTCTGACTTTCTTTTACCACATATCAGAAATTGTAAGACATCGCAAGAAACTTCGGAAACTTTGTCATCATACTTTTCCTCCAATACAAGGGCTAGGAAAAATCAGTTGTGGATTGAATTCACAACACTAAGGAAGCAACCTAAGCAAGCTGTTTCAGAATTTGTGACCAAGATCAAAGATGTTGCAGATCAGTTAGCAAGCATAGGAGAAGAGATTGAAGAAGAACAAATTGTAAGGCAAGTGATCAATGGAATCAAGGCTGATGACAAATGGGAAAGCTTCACCACTACAATGGATCTCTACATGGACATGCACACTCCAGATCTTACAATTCTCATGGGACAACTATTTACACATGAAGCAAAGCTCACAAAAAATGGAGATACATCCAAAGGTAATAACTCTTCTGCTCTATACACTAATAAGAAGTCTAAGGATAAAGTCAAGAGCAAAAAAATGGAAGAGGAAGGCTCTACCTCCCAAGCCAATTATGCAATGGAGAGGTAGATCTTCAAGAGGAAGGGGTAGAGGAGGTAAGCAAGGTAGGGGGAGACCCTATAACTCATCACCATGCAACATTTGTGTTATCAAATCATACTACAGATGAGTGTTTCAGGAATTACAAAAATCAGAGAGGAAGAGGCTACCAAAGAGGTGGATACTCATAGTCAAGAGGAAGGTTCAACCATCACCAAGGCCACAACAACAATTACAAGAAAAATTACAATGGCAACTACTGTAGTACTCCTCATTCTCTCTCTGGCTAGGCATGCAGGAGGACCAAAGAAGATAGAAGAGAAAGTCAAGCAACGAAGAGGCAAATGTGTATAGCATATTAAGTGAAATAAAGCCCCTGATCATTGATCCATGCTCATAACGCCATGAACATGTGGTGCACTTCATTCCGACAAGTAGCTGCCATCTTTGTTATTGTCAACGGTTGCCGAGACTAGGAGGAGAGCTCTCGGATGTCTTGGGCTCCGATCCATTACATTACTTTCACTTTCAGAGCCATCTCGGTTCATTTGTTTTACTACTCTCTTTTTCTCTCTCTCTCTCTCTCTTTCCTCCTCTCCACACCCGCAAGCGCCCCCCTCTCTCACCCCGCTAGCTACCCCATCCAACCCCCCCATCTCTCACCCCGCCCCGCTGCCCCATCCAACCCCTCTCTCTCATCCCTGCCCCGCTGCCCCATCCAACCCCCCTCTCTCACCCCGCCCCGCTACCCCATCCAACCCCCCCATCTCTCACCCCCGCCCCGCTGCCCCATCCAACCCCCCTCTCTCACCCCGCCCCGCTACCCCATCCAACCCCCCATCTCTCACCCCGCCCCGCTACCCCATCCAACCCCACCATCTCTCACACCGCCCCGCTACCCCATCCAACCCCCCCTCTCCAACCCCCCCTCTCACCCCGCCAGCCAACCCATCCAATCCCCCCATCTCTCACCCCGCCCCGCTACCCCATCCAACCCCCCTCTCCAACCCCCCCTCTCTCACCCCGCCAGCCACCCCATCCAACCCCCCCATCTCTCACCCAGCCCCGCTACCCCATCCAAACCCCCCTCTCCAACCCCCCCTCTCTCACCCCGCCGCACTACCCCATCCAACCCCCCCATCTCTCACCCCGCCCCGCTACCCCATCCAACCCCCCCTCTCCAACCCCCCTCTCTCACCCCGCCAGCCACCCCATCCAACCCCTCTCTCTCACCCGCGCCCCACTGCCCCATCCAAGCCCCCTCTCTCACCCCGCCCCGCTACCCCATCCAACCCCCCCATCTCTCACCCCCGCTCCTCCACTCAATCCCACTCAACCCCAACCCCAACCCCAACCCCAAACCCCCCTCAACGCTCCACAAACCCCCACGAGTCATCGGCGTCGCTCAATTTTGGCCAGCCTACGAAAAAAAAAAGGGGAATGCTCACCATTATCCTTTCAAAGAAGGTTGCCGCTGCGCTTCATGGGAATTGAACTCAGATCTAGACGTTGAAAGCGGATGGCCTATCCAAGGCGCCCGTCAATTTTTGTTGGATATATGAGGCAAGATAAGCTAGACAAAGTGTATGTAATTTTGGATGGATAATTGGAAGACCATTTCTTAACCAAACCCTACAGTGTTATATATCGTTGGAAAGCTCTCAACGAGTACTTTTCATTGGTGCAATAATAACTTTGAAATCTTGGATCAATTTTTTACCACACCCCGAAAAACCCCCACAACTCCTCATAACTCACCCCCTATTCCCACCCAACCAACAAACCCCACAAACCCCACAACCCCCACACAACTCCACACCCCTCCACAACCCTCCACAAACCCCATAATCTCTCTCAAATCCCCACAACTCACCTCCCACACCGCTCACTTAAATATGCAGGATCAAAAGCTACTACGAAAAATTAGGTAAAGGATGGGCTTCTCAAGGTCATTCAAATTTCACGGGCGACACAAAATGAGGATCTCAGTTTGCATTCAAAAGTGATAGTAAAGGTGTAAGTGGTAAAAGTAAAAGTGGTGCAATGAGTGCCGCCAACGATTCATGACGACTACCTATTTTTTGTGGATCCTACTTAAATCAAGTAGAATATTTGACCTACCCCTTCAATTTTGGGTGATTAACCGGCGCGTGATCAGTGGACGTGAGGATTCGGCAAGGCTCTCTTGGCCTATTGAGGCCTATAAAAACAATGGATTTGTGCTCATTTGGGTACATTTTTTGGAGTTACATTGACGCGTGTATACGTACAGAAGTTCTCTCTTGCACTTGGTGGTTTCAAGCCTATTGTAGGAGCTACTCTGTAGTGTGGATACAGAGGGTAGGCTCCTCAGTGGAGAGCTATGAGCACTATAGTGTAAGAGAGTGCCTTGGATTTTTTCTTTCTTTTCTGTGAGTCAGTATTGGTGTTAAGCTCTATTCTCTTGAGCAAATGTTACCATTTGTATTGTTCTGGGTTAGACTGCGTGTAATTGGCCCCCTTAAGATGAAAAGAAGACTCTACGCATTGAGGTTCTTTATTTCTGGGATGGCATGTTAGCCCCCTAAGCTTGCATTTTTTGAACATCACTCTGCCCAACATTGTAATCATCTGATTCAAATCAAGAAGTGTATGGTCTTCCTTGGTCATTGGTTGTCCATATTGTCTGAAGTATTTACCACTCTGTGCAATCCTTGTTATCTACCTGCTCACAGAAATGTTAAAGGGTATACTTCCCTAAAGAGAACCCCCCTTGAGTAGGCGACGTACTGGATGTGTATTAATCTTTAATCTCTACTTTTGTTAAAAGTGGATACCCCAGTACCTCCTCTACAGTTTGGCACGCCTGGTGGGACATTTGCATTTCTGTGAGAGGTGTTTTGCCCTATTGCAATTGCGAATATGTACATGACCCATACACGAGCAGATAAGGAATCTCTTCGTGTCTGGAGGAGCCTTAACAAGTTAGCAATAACCACGGCTAGTAAGTCTACCTCCCCTTTGCCTTCCCTAAATCTCTCTATTGATTTGGGTGCGACACCATTGTCAAAAGAGGGGTATAGGAGAACTCTAGACTTCTCCTCAGATACGTCCGAAGAAACACCAGTACAAATGGAGGATCTCTCTCATTTACTCTCCAGATTAAACATCAAATTCCCTACCTTCAAGGGACATGCTTATGAGGATGCTGATGATCATGTGAGGAGATTCATCTCTTTATGCCGTGGACGTGGTCTGCAAAATAGAGAGGATGCAATGCTAGCACTTTTTCCATCTACATTGGAGGGTCTTGCAGATAAATGGTACAGTCAATATGCAGATGGTCATTTTGTTACTTGGGAGGCTCTGAAGGCGGCTTTCTCACTAACATTCAGACCAAGTGATTCTTCGGAAAGAGCTCTAGATCAGCTAGAGAATTTGAAGCTAAGGCGAGGTGAATCCTTTCATGAACTTCACACTAGAACAAAAGCACTTATTGCACATCTACCACATGCTCCAGGTGATTTTTTGGTTAAAAAGTGGATTGAGAAGGCTCTGCCCAGGTCATCTCAACAGAAGCTTCGTGAGTCTCTTAGATTGGATGCTATCCTCAATGATTTTGTTGCAGCTGCATCACGCATTGAAGAAGCAAGGCAACATTTTGAAGGGGATACACAACCAAAGTATGCTGCAGATCTGGATCCTATTGAGCAACTGAGGAGGGAATTGGAAGCGTTGATAATGCAACAAAATCAACAAGAAGAGAAGGTCTTGCCACCACTGCATCGCACTGATGATGAAGTAGCCCAACTTCGCCGAGAGTTAGAAGACTTGAAGACCACTCAGGATATAAGGAGACAAATTTGGTGTACAATCTGTAATAACAATGGACATTCCAATGCTAATTGCCCTATTAAGGTAAGTTGTCAATTTTGTGGAAAAGATGGTCATGAAGCCAGAGATTGCTACTACCTCAAGGGTACACAGTAGAGAGGTAACCCTCAAAATTTGGATTCATATTATGCTAGTACTTCAAATACATCTAATAGAGAGGAGAATCGTCCTGCAAAGCCTAGATATAATAGACCTTTGATGTGCTATCATTGTGGTGAGTACGGTCACATGCAAAATAGGTGTTCCCTCCTAGAAGATGCACCTCCTTGTCAACATTGTGCAGACGCCAAGGATCATTATACCAAAGATTGCCCAAGAGGTCGTCCTGCTCCAATCCACATGATTGCGGTCTCTCCATATGAAGAAGGGAAAACCACTCAGTCTTATGCCGTTTCATCCTCTACAATGCCCATGATGACTAGGGCTAGGCAAGCAGCTGCAACCCATAGACATGAACAACAAGGATTTCAGGATAAAGAGGAGGAAAAGAAGTCTGGATGGAAGGACCAAGTAGAGATTGAAGGAGCTTATGATAAGATGACTACTTCTCTAAAGGGCCAATCAACAAGTCTGCAAGAAAACACTCAGGAGGTAAACATTGAACAGATCTTGAAAGGTATTCATCACAAGGTTAGTCTATATGAACTTATAAGGATGGATTCAAAAATAAGAAGTGACTTACTGAAGATTATACACTCTGCTCACTTAGTCCAATCACCTAGTATAGATGGATTCATGGTTGATTTTCCCCCTGCACCCTTAGCAGACTACCAAAGTTCAAGATTATCAGTTTGTATAAAGGATGAAGCTCTTACAGGTGTGATCATGATAGATGGAGGCTCTGGTATCAATTTGATGCCAGATTTTACAATGAAGAAGCTAAATCTGAACCCCGCCAAAATGGCACCATTTACAGTTACACTAGCAGATCAACATCGAGTTGCGCCTCTTGGCATTATTGAAAAGTTACGGATGATAGTACAGGGTTGCCACTTTGTGTTGGATTTTGTTGTTATTGCACTTCCACAGGAGACTTCCTATCCTTTGCTCCTGGGGAGACCTTGGCTGAGACAAGCAAAAGCGTTGCAAGATTGGGGGAAAAATAAACTATGGATTTCAACAAGCACCAATAGCCAACTGCAACTACACTTGGAAGAAGGATTTGATTCTGGAAAAACCACTGGATATACTGTGGATACTCAGGTAATGCCCTCTCTACCCCAAGAAGATGATACATTGTTAAATTGGATGATGGGAAGTGCAGAGTGTTGCACAGTAGAGATCAATGAAATTGAGGAAGAAGTTGCAGATAAGGAAATTACAGAAAAGAGCAATGAAGACCACAAGGTGTTGGAGAATGAGCAATTGAAGGAAAATACAAGCTTTGAGGAGGCAACCAATATAAAAGTGTCAGAGAGGGAAGATTATGAACCTAAGAGCAGAGAAGATCTTCCTTTTGCAGATATACCTCAAGGATGGATGAAAGAACATGTTGCAGAATATAAATTAAAATCCACTCCTGCATATAGTGGAGATGATTTCTCAAGCAAGACCAGTCCTGAAACATTGGTTCAAGAATTAAATTTAGGGGATGAAGAGAAACCTCAAATGGTCCATTTGGCATCCTGGTTGTGGCATTATCCTCCTTTGCTACAGAAGGTAACTTCTTTGCTCTTTACCTACAAAAGTGTCTTCGCATGGTCCTACAAAGATCTAACAGGAATACCAGAAGAGCTTGGATTACATCGGATACCCTTGGTTGAGGGAGCTGTGCCTGTAAGAAGTAGGCCATATCGTCTTAATCCGAAGTATGCAGAGGCGGTAAAAGAGGAGATTACAAAACTAGAGGAAGCAGGTATAATTGTTCCAGTAGAACATTCCAGGTGGCTTTCTTCTATGGTTATTGTACCCAAGAAAAATAGTGGAAAAATAAGGGTATGTGTCGATTTTCGTGCTTTGAATAAAGTGACTATTCAAGATGGATTTCCTCAGCCCTTGACAGAGCAAGTGCTTGATGAAGTAGCTGGTCACACTTTGTATAGTTTCTTGGATGGTTTTAGTGGCTACAATAAGACAGTGATCCATCCTGATGATAGGGACAAAAGAGCCTTTGTCACTCCCTGGGGCACTTATGTCTATACTCGAATGGCTTTTGGTTTGAAGAATGCGCCAGCTTCATTTAATAGAACGATGTATCTGATATTGGGCAAATGGTTAACAACCTTTCTCTGCATATTTATGGATGACTTTTCAGTATTCTCAGGTACAGATAGAAGGGCGGCAGTTCAAGATTTCCATGATCATTTGGAAAATCTAAAAGAAATTTTTGAGCAATGTCTCAAAACGGGTTTGAAATTGAATCCTGATAAATGTCACTTTTTGGTCACTAAGGGTACTCTTCTTGGTCACATAGTATCTGCTGAAGGTATAACTGTTGACCCTGCAAAGGTTACAGCTATTCTTTCTATGCCAATTCCACAAAGCCCAAAGGAAGTGCAAAGTTTCTTGGGCCATGCAGGGTATCACAGAAGATTCATTAGGATGTATTCAGAAATTGCTAAGCCCTTGTCAAGGCTTACCAGTAAAATGATCCCTTTCACATGGAGTGCTGAGGCTGAGAAAGCATTTTGTGAATTAAAAATGAGGCTATGTACTGCTCCACTTTTAAGTGTTCCTAATTGGTCATTGGAATTTCATGTGCATACAGATGCTAGTCTTCATGCTGTTGGTGCAGTTTTAGCTCAACCATCATCTCACAAAGTGGATAGACCTATCTCTTATGCCAGCAGATTACTCAACCAAGCTGAAAGGAATTACAGTACAATGGAAAGAGAAGGTTTGGCTATCGTATTTTCTCTTTAGAAGTTTAGACATTATCTCCTTGGTGTACATTTCATTGTTATCTCTGATCATCAGCCCTTGAAGTATTTGATAAACAAGCCTAGAGTAGCTGGAAGGATTTGGAGATGGTTACTCCTATTTCAAGAATTTAATTTTGATATTTATATTAAGCCAGGAAAAGAGCATTACATGGCAGATCAAGTGTCCAGGACTGCAATGAGCGAAAAGGCAACAGGTATCAATGATGAACTAGTGGATAGCAATCTTTTTCTAGTAGCAATTCGGACAGGTTGGTATGATGAAATTCTTCAGGTTCTCACTACTGGAAAGATCCAAGAACACTTGACACCTGTAGAAAAGAGAAGATTGCTCCTGAAAACCAAAGCATATTCTCTTATAAATGGAAATTTATATAAATACTGTCAGGATGATATATTGAGAAGGTGTGTCTATCCAGAAGAGGTAAATCTTTTGCTGGAGGCTGCACACAATGAAGGACACCTAAAGGGGGAAGAATTGGCTCATAGAATCATCCACAAGGGTTTATGGTGGCCTCATATTTTCAAAGATGCAATCAAGTTTGCTGAAGAATGCCACATCTGCCAGAGGTGTGCTCCCGCGCCAACCAGATTGAATTTCCAACCATTGGTCATATCTACAGGATGGCTCCCATTTGAACGATGGGGTCTGGATTTTATTGGGCCAATTTACCCAACTGGTCAACCAGGAGGTAAAAAGTATATTTTGATGGCCACATGTTATGCCACTAAATGGATAGAGGCTAAAGCTACTGTGGACTGCACGGCTCTGACAGTAGCTAAATTTATGTATAAATGTATTTTCTCAAGATTTGGTTGCCCACTGGAAATTACTAGTGATAGGGGTACACATTTTGTAAATCAATTGCTCCAGTTTATATTTGACAAGTACAAAATCTTCCATAAAAAGTCTTGTGCCTATTACCCAAGGGCAAATGGCCAAGCAGAGAGTTCCAATAAGATTTTGATTGGGCTACTTCGCAAATTATCTTTTGATCATCAAAGCTCTTGGCCACTAGCACTAATTGGTGCAATTTGGGCTTTCAGAACCACGAAGAGGGGAACCACAGGCGAGACTCCATTTCGCTTAGTTTATGGGAAAGAGGCATTGGTACCATTTGAGTTTATCATCAGAAAAGAAATAGGAATCAAAACCATTGGAATTGAACCCCCCATTCAGAGATTGGTGGCATTAGAAGAGTACAGAGAAGGGGCAATGCAGAAACTTCTAGTGACACAAGAAGAGCGCAAGAGATTGCATGACAGGTATCTGAGATCCAATGAAGTTCAGGAAGGGTCTATGGTTTTAGTTCATCAAGTTCCACCAATTCAAACTAAATTGGCACCCAAGTGGATAGGACCTTATAAGGTAATCAAGGTATTGCCACATGGCGCTATGCATCTAGAAGATCTGCAGGGTAAAAGGATTCCCCTGGTCAACATCTCCAGGGTGAAGAAGTATCTGAATTAGGTCAAAATGAAAGCACTTCCTTCCTTGTACATACCGTATTTCTTTACAGTAATTGCAGTATATCTAGATCTCTTTGAAATAAACAGAATAAGGAAGAAATTGCACCACGGACGGTGCAAAAGCTTGATGTGGGGGTTTGTAGTACTCCTCATTCTCTCTCTGGCTAGGCATGCAGGAGGACCAAAGAAGATAGAAGAGAAAGTCAAGCAACGAAGAGGCTAATGTGTATGGCATATTAAGTGAAATAAAGCCCCTGATCATTGATCCATGCTCATAACGCCATGAACATGTGGTGCACTTCATTCTGACAAGTAGCTGCCATCTTCGTTATTGTCAACGGTTGCCGAGACTGGGAGGAGAGCTCTCGGATGTCTTGGGCTCCGATCCATTACATTACTTTCACTTTCAGAGCCATCTCGGTTGATTTGTTTTACTACTCTCTTTCTCTCTCTCTCTCTCTCTCTTTCCTCCTCTCCACACCCGCAAGCGCCCCCCTCTCTCACCCCACCAGCCACCCCATCTCTCACCCCGCCCCGCTCCCCCATCCAACCCCTCTCTCTCACCCCCGCCCCGCTCCCCCATCCAACCCCCCTCTCTCACCCCGCCCCGCTACCCCATCCAACCCCCTCATCTCTCACCCCCGCCCCGCTGCCCCATCCAACCCCCCTCTCTCACCCCGCCCCGCTACCCCATCCAACCCCCCATCTCTCACCCCGCCCCGCTACCCCATCCAACCCCCCCATCTCTCACCCCGCCCCGCTACCCCATCTAACCCCCCCTCTCACCCCGCCAGCCACCCCATCCAACCCCCCCATCTCTCACCCCGCCCTGCTACCCCATCCAACCCCCCTCTCCAACCCCCCCTCTCTCACCCCGCCAGCTACCCCATCCAACCCCCCCATCTCTCACCCAGCCCCGCTACCCCATCCAAACCCCCCTCTCCAACCCCCCCTCTCTCACCCCGCCGCGCTACCCCATCCAACCCCCCCATCTCTCACCCCGCCCCGCTACCCCATCCAACCCCCCCTCTCCAACCCCCCTCTCTCACCCCGCCAGCCACCCCATCCAACCCCTCTCTCTCACCCCCACCCCGCTACCCCATCGAACCCCCCTCTCTCACCCCGCCCCGCTACCCCATCCAACCCCCCCATCTCTCACCCCCGCTCCTCCACTCAAGCCCACTCAACCCCAACCCCAACCCCAACCCCAAACCCCCCTCAACGCTCCACAAACCCCCACGAGTCATCGGCGTCACTCAATTTTGGCCAGCCTACGAAAAAAAAAGAAGGCGAATGCTCACCATTATCCTTTCAAAGAAGGTTGCCACTGCGCTTCATGGGAATTGAACTCAGATCTAGACGTGGAGTATCCAAGGCGCCCGTCAAATTTTGTTGGATATATGAGGCAAGATAAGCTAGACAAAGTGTATGTAATTTTGGATGGATAATTGGAAGACCATTTCTTAACCAAACCCTACAGTGTTATATATCGTTGGAAAGCTCTCAACGAGTACTTTTCATTGGTGCAATAATAACTTTGAAATCTTGGATCGATTTTTTACCACACCCCAAAAAACCCCCACAACTCCTCATAACTCACCCCCTATTCCCACCCAACCAACAAACCCCACAACCCCCACACAACTCCACACCCCTCCACAACCCTCCACAAACCCCATAATCTCTCTCAAATCACCACAACTCACCTCCCACACCGCTCACTTAAATATGAAGGATCAAAAGCTACTACGAAAAATTAGGTAAAGGATGGGCTTCTCAAGGTCATTCAAATATCACGGGCGACACAAAATGAGGATCTCAGTTTGCATTCAAAAGTGACAGTAAAGGTGTAAGTGGTAAAAGTAAAAGTGGTGCAATGAGTGTTGCCGCCAACGATTCATGACGACTACCTATTTTTTGTGGATCCTACTTAAATCAAGTAGAATATTTGACCTACCCCTTCAATTTTGGGTGATTAACTGGCGCGTGATCAGTGGACGTGAGGATTCGGCAAGGCTCTCTTGGCCTATTGAGGCCTATAAAAACAATGGATTTGTGCTCATTTGGGTACATTTTTTGGAGTTACATTGACGCGTGTATACGTACAGAAGTTCTCTCTTGCACTTGGTGGTTTCAAGCCTATTGTAGGAGCTACTCTGTAGTGTGGATACAGAGGGTAGGCTCCTCAGTGGAGGGCTATGAGCACTATAGTGTAAGAGAGTGCCTTGGATTTTTTCTTTCTTTTTTGTGAGTCAGTATTGGTGTTACGCTCTATTCTCTTGAGCAAATCTTACCATTTGTATTGTTCTCGGTTAGACTGCGTGTAATTGGCCCCCTTAAGCTGAAAAGAAGACTCTACGCATTGAGGTTCTTTATTTCTGGGATGGCATGTTAGCCCCCTAAGCTTGCATTTTTTTGAACATCACTCTGCCCAACATTGTAATCATCTGATTCAAATCAAGAAGTGTATGGTCTTCCTTGGTCATTGGTTGTCCATATTGTCTGAAGTATTTACCACTCTGTGCAATCCTTGTTATCTACCTGCTCACAGAAATGTTAAAGGGTATACTTCCCTAAAGAGAACCCCCCTTGAGTAGGCGACGTACTGGATGTGTTAATCTTTAATCTCTACTTTTGTTAAAAGTGGATACCCCAGTACCTCCTCTACAGTTTGGCACGCCTGGTGGGACATTTGCATTTCTGTGAGAGGTGTTTTACCCTATTGCAATTGCGAATAGGTACATGACCCATACACGAGCAGATAAGGAATCTCTTCGTGTCTGGAGGAGCCTTAACAAGTTAGCAATAACCACGGCTAGTAAGTCTACCTCCCCTTTGCCTTCCCTAAATCTCTCTATTGATTTGGGTGCGACACCATTGTCAAAAGAGGGGTATAGGAGAACTCTAGAGTTCTCCTCAGATACGTCCGAAGAAACACCAGTACAAATGGAGGATCTCTCTCATTTACTCTCCAGATTAAACATCAAATTCCCTACCTTCAAGGGACATGCTTATGAGGATGCTGATGATCATGTGAGGAGATTCATCTCTTTATGCCGTGGACGTGGTCTGCAAAATAGAGAGGATGCAATGCTAGCACTTTTTCCATCTACATTGGAGGGTCTTGCAGATAAATGGTACAGTCAATATGCAGATGGTCATTTTGTTACTTGGGAGGCTCTGAAGGCGGCTTTCTCACTAACATTCAGACCAAGTGATTCTTCGGAAAGAGCTCTAGATCAGCTAGAGAATTTGAAGCTAAGGCCAGGTGAATCCTTTCATGAACTTCACAGTAGAACAAAAGCACTTGTTGCACGTCTACCACATGCTCCAGGTGATTTTTTGGTTAAAAAGTGGATTGAGAAGGCTCTGCCCAGGTCATCTCAACAGAAGCTTCGTGAGTCTCTTAGATTGGATGCTACCCTCAATGATTTTGTTGCAGCTGCATCACGCATTGAAGAAGCAAGGCAACATCTTGAAGGGGATACACAACCAAAGTATGCTGCAGATCTGGATCCTATTGAGCAACTGAGGAGGGAATTGGAAGCGTTGAAGATGCAACAAAATCAACAAGAAGAGAAGGTCTTGCCACCACTGCATCGCACTGATAATGAAGTAGCCCAACTTGGCCGAGAGTTATAAGACTTGAAGACCACTCAGGATATAAGGAGACAAATTTGGTGTACAATCTGTAATAACAATGGACATTCCAATGCTAATTGCCCTATTAAGGTAAGCTGTCAATTTTGTGGAAAAGATGGTCATGAAGCCAGAGATTGCTACTACCTCAAGGGTACACAGCAGAGAGGTAACCCTCAAAATTTGGATTCATATTATGCTAGTACTTCAAATACATCTAATAGAGAGGAGAATCGTCCTGCAAAGCCTAGATATAATAGACCTTTGATGTGCTCGTTGTGGTGAGTACGGTCACATGCAAAATAGGTGTTCCCTCCCAGAAGATGCACCTCATTGTCAACATTGTCCAGACGCCAAGGATCATTATACCAAAGATTGCCCAAGAGGTCGTCCTGCTCCAATCCACATGATTGCGGTCTCTCCATATGAAGAAGGGAAAACCACTCAGTCTTATGCCATTTCATCCTCTGCAACGCCCATGATGACTAGGGCTAGGCAAGCAGCTGCAACCCATAGAGATGAACAACAAGGATTTCAGGATAAAGAGGAGGAAAAGAAGTCTGGATGGAAGGACCAAGTAGAGATTGAAGGAGCTTATGATAAGATGACTACTTCTCTAAAGGGCCAATCAACAAGTCTGCAAGAAAACACTCAGGAGGTAAACATTGAACAGATCTTGAAAGGTATTCATCACAAGGTTAGTCTATATGAACTTATAAGGATGGATTCAAAAATAAGAAGTGACTTACTGAAGATTATACACTCTGCTCACTTAGTCCAATCACCTAGTATAGATGGATTCATGGTTGATTTTCCCCCTGCACCCTTAGCAGACTACCAAAGTTCAAGATTATCAGTTTGTATAAAGGATGAAGCTCTTACAGGTATGATCATAGATGGAGGCTCTAGTATCAATTTGATGCCAGATTTTACAATGAAGAAGCTAAATCTGAACCCCAGCAAAATGGCACCATTTACAGTTAAACTAGCAGATCAACATCGGGTTGCGCCTCTTGGCATTATTGAAAAGTTACGGATGATAGTACAGGGTTGCCACTTTGTGTTGGATTTTGTTGTTATTGCACTTCCACAGGAGACTTCCTATCCTTTGCTCCTGGGGAGACCTTGGCTGAGACAAGCAAAAGCTTTGCAAGATTGGGGGAAAAATAAACTATGGATTTCAACAAGCACCAATAGCCAACTGCAACTACACTTGGAAGAAGGATTTGATTATGGAAAAACCACTGGATATACTGTGGATACTCAGGTAATGCCCTCTCTACCCCAAGAAGATGATACATTGTTAAATTGGATGATGGGAAGTGCAGAGTGTTGCACAGTAGAGATCAATGAAATTGAGGAAGAAGTTGCAGATAAGGAAATTACAGAAAAGAGCAATGAAGACCACAAGGTGTTAGAGAATGAGCAATTGAAGGAAAATACAAGCTTTGAGGAGGCAACCAATATAAAAGTATCAGAGAGGGAAGATTATGAACCTAAGAGCAGAGAAGATCTTCCTTTTGCAGATATACCTCAAGGATGGATGAAAGAACATGTTGCAGAATATAAATTAAAATCCACTCCTGCATATAGTGGAGATGATTTCTCAAGCAAGACCAGTCCTGAAACATTGGTTCAAGAAGTAAATTTAGGGGATGAAGAGAACCCTCAAATGGTCCATTTGGCATCCTGGTTGTGGCATTATCCTCCTTTGCTACAGAAGGTAACTTCTTTGCTCTTTACCTACAAAAGTGTCTTCGCATGGTCCTACAAAGATCTAACAGGAATACCAGAAGAGCTTGGATTACATCGGATACCCTTGGTTGAGGGAGCTGTGCCTGTAAGAAGTAGGCCATATCGTCTTAATCCGAAGTATGCAGAGGCGGTAAAAGCGGAGATTACAAAACTAGAGGAAGCAGGTATAATTGTTCCAGTAGAACATTCCAGGTGGCTTTCTTCTATGGTTATTGTACCCAAGAAAAATAGTGGAAAAATAAGGGTATGTGTCGATTTTCGTGCTTTGAATAAAGTGACTATTCAAGATGGATTTCCTCAGCCCTTCACTGAGCAAGTGCTTGAGGAAGTAGCTGGTCACACTTTGTATAGTTTCTTGGATGGTTTTAGTGGCTACAATCACATAGTGATCCATCCTGATGATAGGGACAAAAGAGCCTTTGTCACTCCCTGGGGCACTTATGTCTATACTCGAATGGCTTTTGGTTTGAAGAATGCGCCAGCTTCATTTAATAGAACGATGTATCTGATATTGGGCAAATGGTTAACAACCTTTCTCCGCATATTTATGGATGACTTTTCAGTATTCTCAGGTACAGATAGAAGGGCGGCAGTTCAAGATTTCCATGATCATTTGGAAAATCTAAAAGAAATTTTTGAGCAATGTCTCAAAACGGGTTTGAAATTGAATCCAAGTTTGAATTGTTTATATTCAGCCATTTCAAAGAAATCTGCATCGAGGTGAACTCTCATCATTTTCTGCTACAGTCCTAAAAAGTCAAGGGTATAGCTAAACTTGCTAAATTGATTTCTCTTAGCATAGTTTATCTTTTTACAGAATTCCACTTGCAAATGGTAGCTTACTAAGCTAATTAAATACCCCTAGAAGGAATTTTATCCTATGGTAGATTCTCACGGATCAACTGATTCAAGGCTGAATCTTCATGATGGCTTGAAGAGATAACTACTAACTGGAGATGCTCAGGCTTGAGTAATGCATTCTCTTGTTGATCAAAGGCCTCTTCACCCTTCTCTGGTGCAAGGTAAGATCTTTTGGACAGGGCATCTGACGGACATTGATGACGTCCTGGACGGTATGTGATGACAAAGTCGAATCTGGATAAAAAGTTACTCCATTGAGATTTCCTTCTATTGAGAATCTAGGTGGTCATAACATATTCTAGGTTCTTGTGATCTAAATACACAATGACTTTATGAGTTGCTCCTTCTAGATGATGACGCCAGGTATCAAACGCGTCTACTATGGCAAGACGTTCTTTATCATGAATTTCATAATTAATTTATGGAGGGGAAAACTTCCTTGAATGATATGCAACTGGATGTAGGTGTCCATCATATCCATATTGGGAAAGAATGGCCCCTAGAGCAAAGTCTGATGCATCTGTCTCAAGGAAGAAGGGCTTACTGGAATCAGGATGAACTAGAATTGGGGCGGTAGTGAATGCTGATTTCAAGGTTTGAAAGGCCTTTTCTGCTTCTTCGGTCCATGAGAATTTGGAGTTCCCGTTAAGCTTGGTAAGAGGTGTTACTATCTTGGAGTAATCTCTGATGAATATCCTGTAGAAATTGGCAAACCCCAAAAAACATTGTACATCTCGAACACATGAAGGTGGTTGCCAATCAAGGATTGTCTCAATCTTCTTAGGGTCCATAAAAATTCCTTTATCTGATACAATGTACCCTAAAAATTCCACTTCTTTCTTATGGAAAGAGCACTTCTCCAATTTCGCATATAATCCTTTTTCTCTTAGTTTCTCCAAGACTATCTTTACATGGCATTCATGATCTTCTAGATTTTTGGAAAATATCAAGATATCGTCAAGGTATATTACAACAAAATCATCTAAATATTATCGGAAGATATCATTCATCATATGTTGGAAGACAGGTGGAGCATTTGTGAGACCGAATGGCATAAATACATATTCAAAATGGCCATACCTTGTCCGAAATGCTGTCTTCCATTCGTCAACTTCTCTGATCCTGACAAGGTTGTAAGCTCCTCGAAGGTCCATCTTCGTGAAGAATCTTGCTTTTCCAAGGTGTTCCAAGAGCTCGGATATGAGTGGTAGAGGGTATCTACTCTTTATAGTGACTTTATTCAATCCACGATAGTCTACACACATCTGGAGAGTCACATCCTTCTTCTTTACAAATAAGATAGGAGCTCCTGTTGGAGGCTTTGAGTGTTTGATAAACCCCTTTGCTAGATTCTATCAATGTTCTTGCATAGTTCTGTAAGTTCCTCTGAGGATAGTCTGGAGATTGGTCCAAAGGGCGGTTGTGCTCCCTCTTGAAGTTCTATGGCACAATCATAGGGTCTATGCTTTGGAAGGATGTCTGCATTCTTCTTTTCAAAAACATCTTGAAAGCCTTTGTACTGATTGGGTAGCTGCACTCGATCATCTTTCTTAGATTCTTGAGCTGGTATGGCATAGATCATATATGTCGGTTCCTTCCTTACTGCATGTATGAAGGCTTTGGCTCCGACATATGTTGGGTTCTTCTGGATATCTCGAGGG
The DNA here is from genome assembly GCA_020310875.1 of Ceratopteris richardii. Taxonomy (NCBI): domain Eukaryota; kingdom Viridiplantae; phylum Streptophyta; class Polypodiopsida; order Polypodiales; family Pteridaceae; genus Ceratopteris; species Ceratopteris richardii. Next base: position 123,675,983 of record CM035411.1, read on the forward strand.
GTAATTTTATTATTCTCCCAATTAATTTCTGGATTATGTTTCTTTAACCACGACATTCCGATGATAACCATATTTACTGGACTCGATATTACATTGAAACATATGTGTGAATCATGGTCACCAAGATGTACTCTTAGTGGTATGGTTTCCATGGTTATATTCCCCGAAGCTAGCGGCCGTCCATCTACTACTTTAGCTACTACTGGTCTGTTCTTTCGAAGTAATAGAATTCCATGTTTCTTAACCAGTCCTTCATCAATGAAACATGAGGACGCTCCTGAATCTACCAGAGCTATAAGGGAAAGGGTCTTCTTAGACATGATTAACTTGACAGGGGCAAGACATGTTACTACTGGTGTGGATGGAATTATGAGACCCTTTCTTATATCATGGTCCGACTGTATGGTCTCTTTTACAACTGGACTTCCTCGTTTCCCTGCTCTACAAGGGTGGCTGCGACTTTGGAGTTCGTTCTCTTGTTGGGACAATTAACTGCAATGTGGCCACGGTTTCCACAATATAGACATAATTTGTTATCCCTCCTTCTTTGTTTCTCTTGTGGTGTTAGAGGCTGGAACCTAGTTACATCTATCTGCATAGGTTCGGGCATAGGCTCATCTCTAGGAGTAGGCTGGAAAGGTTTCCATTGGCGAGGTCTTCCTTCTACTTGTTTTTCTTGTTTCCTTTCAAAAAGGCGGTTATCACATCGAATGGCTTGGTTGATGTATTCATTCAATGTCTTCACCTCTGGCATCGTGAGTAGAAGGTCCTTCACATCATCCCTTAAGCCCCATCTAAATTGGTTTATGAAATAATCTTCATGCCAAGTGAGGTCACATATCAACTGCCTAAATTCTGATGCATAGGTAGAGGCAGGGCGGTTACCTTGACGTAGCTTCCGAAGTTTTGTTTCTGCTACTCGACCGGTGTCTGCATCTCCAAATGTAGTGATGAGCTATCTAAGAAACCCCTCATTGTCATGAAGTACGACCAAATCCTTCTCTAAGATTGGGGCGAACCATGATAATGCTTGACCGTAGAGCAAGCTTCCAACAAAACCGACCTTGGATGCATCATCAGGGTATCTATCATGATGCATACGGATGTACAATTCGACTTGTTGCAAGAATCCCTGGAACTTTGTGCAATCACCATCGAACTTTTCTGGCATGCAGATCTTCGGTTCCCTCATGAAAGATGTACTAGGTCATTGATTTACTTGCATACTCCCTTGATTTGTCTGAAGACTCCCGATTCGTTCTTGTAATTCTTGGAGGAGTGCACCTACATGCCCTGGATGTCCCATCTTGATTTGTGTCTGTCGATGAGTTAGGTCTTTGACTTGTTGTTGGAGACTTTGAAGTGTTCCTACAATCTGTTCATAAGCATTCTCCATGATGACTGGTCTTGGATTGAAGCCAGTCTTGCCAAAATGTCAGGGGAGCACTAGATTGTGCTCTCTGACTACAGTAGACAAGATTTCCGAAATACACTTATGATTACAAGAACACCCAAGTAGGGAAAATGATACAAGAATATGTGACTGATACAAGATGTCCCACAACCCGGGACCAATAGGTATGGAAAACTGGACTACAGATGATACAGGAGATCCCACAACCCGGGATCGTAAGTATGAGACAAGATATCTGGAAAACAAGAACTCCCTTCTGGAAGATGAATTGGATACACAAAAGAACTCGACAGGATCTCGTACTACGAGATTACAAGGGGACAAGATAGGATGTCCAAGAACTAGACTAGAACAAGGAACAAGACAAGAACTAGAACTGGAACTTGAAGAGTACTTACTTGGCGGGCACGACTCCTTGAGCTCCCAAGACTGGTATTGGCAAGGCTGATTATGAATGTGGCCAACCCCTCCTTATACAGGTTTTCAAGGGCGGTTCATGAAAGGCGGTTACGAATTGATGATGTCATCGATGATGTCATCAATTCGAAACATGAGCTTTGGATATCCGAATCGGGCAAGTAGACAGTCGATCTTAGGGTTTTGGCATGTTCCGGATGCAATGGAGGCATTAGTTTCTCCTAATTCTGAACCAAACATGAGATACAAGGTTCACATGGAATCTAAGGTTCAAGATGGTTTCCTTTGTCCATGACAGTTATGGGAGTTGGTAAGATCATTCTGACTACTGCTGATGGTAGTTCTTTCACCTTGTCAGATGCTCTATTTGTGCTAGGGATCAAGAAGAATCTGTTATCAGTTTCTGCATTAGCCAAGATTGTCTTGGTTGTGAAATTTGTTGATGACAGGTGTACAATTCATGATCTGTCAAATGGCGATGTGATTATTGCTTTTGGCATTTTATGTCGTGGGCTGTATAAGCTCATAGACTATGAAAGATCTGAAAATGATTTGGCATGTGCAGTAAATGATTGTCAGGCTATGTCAGATGCAAAGCTTTGGCATGCACGCTTTGGTCATCTGAATTTTGCTAGTTTGCTACACCTGTAGAAATCTGAAATGGTGTCCTCTATGCCCAAACTTGAGGCACCTCGAAAACATGTTTGTGAAGGCTGTATTTTGGGAAAAATGTAGGGTTCCTCCTTTCCAAAAGATGGTTCAGTTTGGGCTACATAGAAGTTGCAGCTTGTACATAGTGATGTTTGTGGTCCTATGCAGACACCCTCTTTTGGAAATTACCTTTACTTCGTGACTTTAATTGATGATTTTTCCAGGCATGCATGGGTATATCCACTCAAAGCAAAGTCTGAAGTGTTCATGTGCTTCAAACAGTTTTTGGTTTTGGCTGAAAATCTGTCAGCATGTAAAATGGGCACCCTCTGTTATGATCGAGGGGGGGAATATATGTCTTCTAATTTTAATGCATTTGTGGCTGAACCTGGAATAAAACACCAGTGTACAGTGCCGTATACACCTCAACAGAATGGAGTTGCTGAATGGAAGAACAGGGTTCTCATGGAGATGGCGAGGTGTATGGTCAAGAGTCAGGCTTTACCTCATAGTTTCTGGCTTCAGGCTGTCATGTGTGCAGCATATGTATTGAACAGGTGTCCGACTAAAGCACTGCAGTCTATCACTCCATATGAGGCTTGGCATGACCGCAAGCCATCTGTTGCTCATCTGCGTGTTTTTGGGTTTTTGGCATATGCACAAGTGCCTGAACAACATCGCAGAAAATTAGATGATGAGGCAGTAAAATGTATTTTTGTTGGCTATTGTTCTGAAAGTAAAGGCTATCGTCTGTATCATCCACAGTCTAAACGCATTCTGGTTAGCCGTGATGTTGTCTTTGTGGAAGATGCTATTCAGCCATTGCTTTCATGTACTAAGGAGACATTTGTTCGCTCCAAAGACATGTATGATACTTTGATGCCTCTTTTTACAGGTGGACAATCTAGTACTGGTCCTAATGAGGCAACTTCTCAGCCTTTGCAGGTTTCAAATGATGATGCAGATCATTCCATTTCTGATGCAGATTTACATGATGCACTTGTTGATGAGAGAGCTGATATTAAGCAGGCAAAAACTATGCCAAATTGGCTGGTGCATACTTTGTCTGATAGCAAATTAGATGCACGTTTATCATACTGTACTCGTTCAAGCTCTCTTTCTGAATGGTAACTTGCATGAAGAAGTGTATGTTTTTCAGCCTCGTGGCTTTGTGCAGAAAGGGCATGAAAACTAGGTGTGCAGGTTAAAGAAGGAATTATATGGTTTGAAGCAAGCACCACGTGCTTGGTATGAGAAGATACATGCCTATCCGGTTGCACATGGTTTTGATAGCAGTCCAACTGAAAGCACCTTATATGTTAAGCGTGCTAATGTTGTGCTTCTGATCATTGTTGTCTATGTTGAGAACATGTTGCTCACTGGTCCTATTGAGAAGCATATTACTAATTTCAAGGCTGATTTGCATGCCTCATTTGAGATGTCTGATTTGGGGCATTTGCATCACTATTTGGGTATTCAGTTTATGCAAGTTGATGGTGGAATGGCTTTGTGTCAAACGAAATATATTGACACATTATTGCAGCGTTTTGGCCTTGAAGACTGTAAGCCTATTGCCACTCCTATGGAGACAAGTTTACCATTGAGTCTTCATGATGCTCGAGATGCATTTGATGTTGTTCTCTATCAGTAGGTTGTTGGATGCTTGATTTACTTATGCATTACTCGGCCAGATATTCAGTTTGATGTCTCACAGGTGAGCAGGTTTATGCATTGCCGAGGAGTCAAGCATTGGCAGGCGATTAAGTGCATCTTTCGCTACTTGAGTGGTACTCAGCTACTTGGGTTGTTTTATCCCAAGGGGGGATCACTACCGCCAGATTTGCATGCTTTTTCTGACTCTTATTAGGCTGGTTGCTATGACACTCGTGTGTCCACTAATAGCTTTTGCTTCATGCTTCGTAGCTCATGTATATCTTGGTTGAGCAAGAAGCAGCCTACTGTGGCCACTTCCAGTTGTGAGGTTGAGTATAGGGCAGCTTTCACAGCGACTGTTGAGTGTGTGTGGCTCAGATGCCTTATGGCTGATTTGGGTATTGGTCAGTCTTCTGCCACCACTATCTTCACTCACTGTCAGAGCGCATTGGAAGTTGCAAGGAATCTTGTGTTCCATGCTCGCACTAAGCATATTGAGGTGCATTATCACTATGTCAGGGAGAGGTTCTCTACTGGGGAGATCAGCTTGGCATATGTGCCCACGTAGGAGAACATTGCAGACCTTTCTCGAAGGCTCTGCTTAGGGAGAAGTTTGAAGCTTTCCGCAAAGCTTTGGGCTTACTTCCTTTTGTGGAGTGATTTCCACATAGCTTGGCACTTCCTTATACATGAGTGCCAGTTCCTTGTTCACCACATCACTCCCAAGGGGGATTTGTTGATATATTTAGGTAGTGATGTGTGTGAACACACTAGGACTGTCGGGGCACTTTTTTCCCTCTTTAGGAGGTTTTTTTCCCTCGGCTTGTATTTACGCCTATTGCCCTAATGGGCTACTCATCTTTGTACATTCTCTAGTAATACATTGAGTATTGTGTGTTGTGCTCCAAGCTTCTTCTTCTTCCTTGTGTTGTTCGCGTGCTTCCGCAGACGTCTAACTCCAACATATAGATCATTGCATTTCTGATGTATATTTACATGATGCACTTAATGATGAAAGAGCTGATATTCAGGAGGAAAAAACTATACCAAAATGGTTGGTGTAGACTTTGCATGATAGCAAATTAGATGCACCTCTATCATATCGTACAGCTTCTCCCTCTCATAGTGCTTCTCTTGCATCAGATTGCTATGCTATGATGAAGCACAAAATTTAGAAAATTGGATCATGGTTGCTATGCAATCTGAATGTGATTGTGTAATGAAGAATGGTACCTAGTCTTTATGTGACTTCAGTCCTGGCAAGAAGGCCATTGGCACTAAGTGGGTATACAAGATAATGTCTAAGCTTGATGGAACCATTGACATGTATAAGGCTAGGCTTGTTGCAAAGGGTTATGCTCAAGAAAGAGGCGTTAATTTTGATTTTCTCCTACATGTGGAATGACTACTGTTCATAGCATGTGTGCACTTGCAGCTGATCATGGTTGGAATGTACATCAGTTGGACATTAAAACTACATTTCTAAATGGTGACCTATATGAAGTGTTGAAAATTATGGGAGATGTGCAAGCATCAATTGTGAGGCTTGACACATACTCACCTCTCATTAATTACCTCTTCATCATTTATGTATTTCATGTAAGCCCAAAATGAAGTTAGACCCTAAAGATATAAAGGGCACACTCTCTTAGAGTAGAGTGTTGAATTAAAAAGTGAAAATGTATTTATGGCTTATATAAAAGCCAAAATATATTTAGAGAGATGGAATACACAAAAAAGTCATGACCTTATCCATATGGAGTGATGTGGAGCACCAAAAGCCACCCAAGGCAATGGAAGGACAAAGGACATGAAAGGAAAGGTCAAGAGCTGAGAGAAGATGCAAGGGTTGGTGAAACGTCCCATGCCCATACCTCTATATATAGAGGTCATTTGAACGTGAATCTTTATGGACATGACAAGGAGATGGTGTAGAAGCATATGCTCGTCATTCTCTCACCAATGGATATCAGAAGGTACCTCATTTGGATGCTACAGGGCACAAAGGTATTCCAGCCACATACCTTTTGCACACACAGCCACCTTGTGAAGGTGATATCTCTCTATCTACTTATCCATTTAATGCATATCATATCTTCTTGGAAAGCATATCTCTATCACAATATCTCTATCAGATCATTCTCAAATAGTTACTGGGAACATTTGTTGTGAACCTCAGTTTTCTACATAACCTGAGATGATAGGTAGTCTTACTTTGTGCAGTTGGTTTCCTAGTCAAATGAACTTCAAATGGAGTGTTCTTTAGCTTATTAGAAAGCTAGGAGAATCTAATATGTGAGGCCTAGTTTTTAGAGCCATTGGATCTCTGAATTGTGGCTGAAGTAGGCTTTGGTAAGCATATGTCTTACAGGGTAGATTCTAGAAGAGGTTCTCTAACTTCCGCTGCATGTATTGGAGTGCAATTTCTCCACATTTTGGTATCGGAGCTTTGGTTGTAGAGCACTGGGATTGGAGCCCATGGCTATGCAAAGAGAACTTGAAGAAGATGCAGGGATGACAAAGGAAGAAGCTTTGAGCTCATGGAGTATGGAACACTCATGCAATATGGAGGTGAAGCTTTCATATGTAAGACAATGTTGTTGCTTTATGTTATTTGAAGTAAGAAACTCTCTTATCCTAGTCTCCACTGAATATATTGCCCATTGAGGCATGTTATAAGTGATACTAATCACTTTGTTGAGGATGTATGAGCAGCCTATAGAAGGAGATGAAGATTCAAGCAAAGAATCTTGGATGTGCAACTACATAGAGTTGCATATGAGCAATGTATGCATGTTTGAATTATTGCACTCAATTGAATGAAGTCCAAGTTTTGATTATATACATGGATGAGTATTGACGCTTATGTGTAAGCTTGAGGATAGCATTATGTGCTTATGCATTGGATATGCTTATATATGCATGCTTCTAAAATTTATGCTCAAGATGTATGACAATTGTGGACAGCCATGCTTAAGGCTGAATATATGTTGAATTTTGAGTTCATGATTGATGTCAACCATACATAGAATGTGTGCTTATGTGATCAAAGATAAACAAGTGATGGAGGGTGTATTGGGCCTCTTTACTTGCTAATGATCATAAATAATCACCTATGTTCTTTGGGACATGATCCACTAATCAATGGATCCAAAAACATGAGTAGGACATTAATCCAAGGTCATTGACTTGTTATTAATTCTAGTTTCTACACATGTTCAATATAATGAAAAATTCTCTGAGCATGATATCAATTAGCCTTATTCCTTTTGATGGTGCCTAATTAACTTAGAGAGCTACAAATCATGCATGATTTCAATAAAAAATTTGAACTACACGTTGAGTATGATTTTTAGCAAATCATAGGACTTCCCTAATATTTTCGAGACACATCAGAGTACAAACTAGAGAGTAAAGATATGATAATATCTCACCATTGAGAGAGACAATGATAATGATATTTTGAAGCTATAAACTAGATAGTACACTGAATCTACGATGCTTTAAATCACGACAAATGATCAATCATACACTGAGAAAAAGCTATGAGAAGATCGTTGTAGTGATGTGGTCATGGCAGAGAAGTAAAGTAGAGATATAATCAAAATATGTGTATTAGATCACATGGAAATACAATGTCATTGGAAATAATCTATTGCACAATGTCAGGGTAGTGATTGAGCTATGAATTGAGCTCTCAAATCACATAGGAATCCTCTCTATTGCTCTCCGAAAGTCGGACATACATGTGAGTCTTTTGATCCACCTTTATACATGAGTTTGGAGCCAATCTTGAATTCAAATTCAAATGTTCACCTAAACATAAATATTAAACTTTAGGATATATTCTCTCATCAATTATCTACCAAAAGGATCTAGATTTGATGCTTTCTAACTCCACATGGACGTAAGGTACTTGTACAAAGGTAAAATGTAATTGATTGATTTTACAAGGGATTGATCATATGTGACTCCTTGAGATATATGTTGATCATCCAAGTATGTGGGCTTGGATTCTCTTGCACCAACAACTTGATCACTGTAGGACAAAATTTCTGCATATTACATATTTTGATGGGATTGGACATTTTCATGGTTAGTGATGGAACTCGGCTCTTTCTAAGCTTGATAACATGTTGGCATATCAAGAAGGTATGAAGATGAACCTAGAGGGATGACCTATATTGTTTAACACATTGCTTCTTTCTTCGATTAATGAATTTCTCGCTTGTTAGAGATCGATGCACCAAGAGATTGTCTAATTGGAAAGAATTTGGAGAAAGTTTGTGTAGATGAGCGACCCTAATATAAGGGAGGTCCCTAAAATTAAATGGTTTACTTTCATAAGCCCAAAAGATCAAGGTGGTTTGGGGATTCTCACCATTTAAGGCATGGCATATAAACTAGCTCCCAAATGGTTAATTAAAGCTTGGAGCAACAATGATGCCTCTTGCACCAAACTTATTTTTTGGAAAAAGAGTGCTCTTAGGCTATTGGGCCTTCTAGGGAGGAAGGATGTGGATCTTCTCACTCTTTTGATCTCCTCCTATCAAGTGACTCCTAGAGGCTGGCACTTGGTTTGATCCCGATGGAAGACTTGGAACAAGGTTAAACACTTTCTCAAGATCAATGGAGATAAAAAAAGGGTAGTTGATATTAGACAAAATGATTCAATCTGGTTCCCTATCAAGGACATCAAAGGTGTTGAGCCTTAGAGCCTCCAAAACTCTAGGAAACTTTGGAACAAAGGTTTCTCGTTATGGAAACACATTTGTAATCAAGAAACACACCAATTGAGTAGGAGATTGGATAATGAATAATGGTGCTTGTTGCAAAGTAGATTCAATGCTTGGGAGGGCTCAAGAACTTGCCTCCTTATAAGGCATGAATTCCCTCACTTTCAGGGTCTTCGACTGCACAATGGCAACACTCTTGATAAAATTTTGAGATTCAAGAAGAATGCGGACTTTCACATCACATTTGATAGGAGATGGTGTTTGGATTGGTCACTTTTGAGATAGGATTTCAAGTTCCAATCCCTCTAGCATCCCCTCATGGAGGTGAAAAATCCATTCTTATGTGGTAAATCCAGCACCAAGGAATTCGGAGCAATATAAAAGCTAAAAGAATTTGTGGAGCCCCTCCATGGTGTAAACCATGCCTTCATGGCAATGACGACTTGGGGAACCTCTTCTTTTGATGTCCCCACTGAAGTTCTATTTGGTTGGTCCTTGGGAAATTCATGTTGCTACATGCACAAATGAACTGGAAGCAAGCACCATTGGTTGAAGCGATCAACTATTTCTAAGGACTTTGGAATGATATAAGAGGTGAGACCCTCTGAAAGAACTCAAAAGAGAGGTGTTTCACCAACTTTGGTAACCCTCCTAGAGAATGGTCAATCGAAAAATATAGTTTCCTTTTAAGTAATATAATTTCCATCATAAGAAACCCCTTCCTTTTACACATCATAGAGTGTTTTCCCTTGACACCAACAAGCTTAAAAGCAAGTGGCCACCATGATGGGGACAAAGGGACTATGAATGTTCTTTCTACAATCTTCTAGCAAGTTTTAGGAAACCCCTACTTTGTGGAATTCAGGGGGTCCCATGAGTGATAGGCCCGTTCACTTGTAGAATTATTAGTTCAAGTAATTAAAATGTAAGACAATAGACTATTTTTGAACTTTCTTTGGAAAGAAAGGGAATAAAAAGAAAGAGGCAGTTCTGATCGAGGGAGCTCATATACGGAAGTGATCTATGCAGCTATGGTAACTTTCAACTGGTTTGAGGGCGGCTCTTGCCCCCTGCACTGATGTAACAGTCCTCCATCAATTTTAATTTTCCTGTTTTATTCACAAAAAAAAACAATTGGAGAATCATTGGTGTTGTCTTCGCATTGTGTCAAAGAGTCGAAGCTCTGAATGTGCCCCCTAGGTTCTCTCTCTCTCTAGAATGGCAAAAGATTGTGCTTTCATCTCATGTGGAATGTCCAATGTCAGGTAGTCACTTTTTTTTCAGAATTGCAATCAATCGCAATGGACAAATCGCCTTCAGAACATCATTATGGGAAACTAGGGCAACTTGTGCACTTTGACACCTGAACGTCAAACACTTTGACTTTTCCCATGTTGACTTTGACCTTAATCATGTTGACTTTGACCAATTTGACTTTGACCTTTTGACTTTGATTGTGGTGGACTTTTACTACAATTGACTTTGACCAATATGACTTTTATGGGCTCAATAGAATTAACTTCTTTTTAATTTTTTTATGATATGTATAGGTGGATTACATCAAAAGAGATTGACAAAAACTAGATCCCACAAAAAAAATATGAATGCAAAGAGGTACTATGTTTGATGGAGAAAGAGCTTCCTACTTCATTTTTTGATATTCAGGTTCATTTATTAGTCCATCTTATAGATGAACTAGAGATTGTAGGTGTTTTTAACACTCGATGGATGTTCTGGGTCGAGACATTTATGGGAATATTAAAAGGTTATGTGTTACAAAGAGCGAAACTAGAATGATCCATGGAAAAGGTTTGGATGCTTGAAGAGTGTGTGTGTGTGTGTATATATATATATATATATATATATATATATATATATATATATATATATATATATATATATATATATATATATATATATATATATATATATATATATATATATATATATATATATATATATATATATGCATGTGTGTGTATGTATCTGTTGTTATATGCGTGTATGTATGTGTATCTATATGTGTGTATGCATGTGTATGTGTATATATGTATGTAAATATGATTATGTGAGTCTATGTGTGTGTACATATGAGTATGTATGTGTATGTGTATATGAGTATCTATATGTGTATGTGAGTATGTGTATTTGTGTATGTGAGTATGTGTATTTTTGTGTGTGTGTATTCGTTATATGTGTGTAACTACATGTATGTGTATGTGTGTGTGTAAATGATCATGTATGTGTGTGTATGTGTAAGTATGCATGTATGTGTATATGTGTGTAAATGTGCAGGTATGATGTATATGTGTGTGTATGCATGTATTTGTACCTCTCGTCACACTCTTTTCTCTCTCACACATATACATACATACATACATAAATATACATACTCATATCCACATATATATACATAAAAGCAATGTGTATCGTGCATTATGATGACGATGAGCCATAAGTATTTGCATCTCTTTTAGACTCCACTTATGCGACCATCCTATCCCAAGCTCTGTCTCAAGTGAACTAAGTATGTACTTTTTATCCCTCTCATCATTCTCACTACAAAAATAAAAAAAAAATGTAAATAAAACATAAGATATTTATTCCAATTTATATGTAAAATTTATACTTACTTCCACTACAAGTGGACAAGGTGCATGTATGAGTCACATAATGCTGGCATTCTTCTCTTGACCTCCAATCCATTCCCTATATACACTATATTACCCTCTGGCTCTATATTGCATTCTAGCCCTAAGGTGCCTATGCATATCCTCATGGGCACCTGTGCTCTACTCTCATATTATGGAGGTGGTATAGGTGTCATGAAAATACATAGATAAAAATAAATAAAAATGTATTATAATATCATTAAAACAAATTTGTGAAAAAAAACATACCTATGAGCAGATAACTATCTTCCTACATGTGGAGCCGCAGAAGAGCCCTCCTCTGATCGTTTGGTAAGCATCTGGATCGTAAAACGTAGCTCATCATCAAGCATCTCTGAGTACTCATGCATGATGATTCCTAAAGTATCAGGCGGAACGCTTTCTCTCATAATACTTTTTATGATAGCCATAATACCTGTACATATAAAACAAAATGGGTTAGAAATCAATATTTGTACGTTGCGGTCGTGATTCGAAGACAAGCTTGAAGATTTGAAGGATAACATTCAACTTAAAAACTTAGTAGCATAAATGCAGATTGGTGATTTCTATCCTTCATTAACTTCATCACCATGTTTTGATAACTTGCATAATTTTCTTGAAATAATAAATTATCGATGATATAGGTCATTTGGTACTTACTCATATCATTCTCATGCATGGCTGCAAAGATTTGACAAACATTGTGTGCAATTTTTGTGTTAAAACGATCATGTATGGGATATGAAAGGGTGTCCATCTTCTAATCATCTTCTAATCAAGTTTTATAAACAGATGTTTCCATCATTTCATTAACTATCTCTATATATAATATGCAATGGCTGTGGTGAAATGTTTAAAAGGTAAGAATATATGCGCTCGTGAGCATGTTGGCTCCACGTAATTTTTCTCTAGTGTGAAGATTAAGTACCTAATATTATATATATAGAGTATACGGAGAGTATTCATTTTTTATTTTTGGAGGCATAAAGCAAACAGGTTACGTGGAGAGAAAAGGGGGGTCTTGCTTTCTTATGAGGGAACGTGGCATGCGGCCGAGGGGGAACTCTCCAGAAAATGGAAGGAGAAAGGGGATTCGGGGGCTGGCTCTCCATCACGGTGGTAGTTTGAAGCATTGAGAGGAGGAGGGAAAGGAACGACCCTTGACAGAAGCGATCGGCAACAGATGAACTCAGAGGCTATAAAGGGATCGATAGGAGTTTCTCAGAGAAAACGAAATTCTACTGCTCTAGCTAAGGAGGAAATGTTTATGTACAGTGACGGTCGGAACCTCTTTTGCATGGTCAAAAGCTATCACTTGAAGGGACACTAAATAACATTAGAGAGCTTTATCTGCGCATATTCTGGTCGTGCTTTGTCTTCCGCGGGACTTGTCAAGAACTACAAGGTGCTATTTTTGAATCATGGTGAAGTGTGGAATGAAGGCCCTATTGCTGAATCATACTGAAGTGTGGAATGAAGGCGCTGTTGCTGAAACATGTTGAAGTGTGGAACGAAGTGGCATTGTCATCCAGAGCAAGAAATGAATAGCCAGAAGCTCAACGGTCGTCAGTTTAGATGCACTCTTCAGAGCACTTCAATTCGTTTCTGAGCGACATTGTCTGTTGAAGGAGATCTTCAAAGATTATCGATAGTTTTGCTTCAAGTTGTTTGCATTCGTGATTCTGGTACTCCTGTCAGCCGTGGTTGGATGGCATCCATTCAATTATAAAATATTCAGGCGAGTCTTTCTTTCATGGTGCTTCATCCATATTTCCTGTATTGATTCCAGTGCAATGATGTTTAATATTAGTCTTCTCTGTGTTCACCGTTATTTTGATCTTTATGTACAGAAAATATATTTGGTGCTTCTTTTTATCATTATATATAGAAACCATATTTTCTAAATTGACGAGTCATTGATGCCTGTTGTCTAGATGTTCAAACATGAGATTTTGGTTACCTTTTGTTCTCATTTCTTAATCCAAATTATCTGAGCATTAAGATACAAATTGTTTCTGTTGTTTGAGTGACTTCATGTTCGCGGATATTTTCAGCGAGAATAGTGTGTGACAATTTACATATAATGGAGTTTGATTTAAATGAAAGCTAATGGAAAGCTTAATGGATCTATCCAATGATGAGAAGAACAAACGCTTCAGGTGCTGCTTATCGGACAGAGAAGTACATTGCTGCTTTAATTTCTAAAGAACTTCTTTCAAGGTTAATTATGGTGGAGGAGTCTGTCTGCAACTAGCTGATTCTCGATTTCCTAATTTGCATAACTCTTGTCCATGAGAATTTAGTTGCAAGAATTAAAATTTCCTTTCCTAGGCCATCACAGTAAAAGTATGGTCTCTGTCATCACAAGGAGATTGGAAATCACATCGACACCACTAAATGTCAGCTAACTAATCTCTCATGAAATGGAAATATGATGCTCCTCCATCTGCAAGAACCCATCTTTTGTTTGCGAATAGTACCATGTATCCGAAGGTACATGACAATATTTGTTTTTGTTGGGAATGTCACGACCAGATTTGCTCACACTATGCTACGCTTCAGTCATCACAAGAATGTTTAATGCATAAGTTTGTATACTAATCTTTATGATAGGTTTATGCATATATCAAAGTGTTGCGCACAGCTTCATATGAAGAGTGTACTTAACACATGCGTTTCAGTGTATGACAGAAACATATATCGTTACTTATTCTCAAATGTTATGGATAAAATTTGCTACTCGTGCACATGTGGTATGTAACTGTTTAAGTGTTTCTCCTACAAACATACACTTCCGAACTCATAAAGTTGCGTAATTGAATTAAGTAAAGGTCGGTGCAAGCAAGAAGTTTTCTTTTTATCGCTTTCCTTCCCAATCCTTTGTTTCTCTTGTGCTTATGCTTTCAAAGAAATAAAGAATTTATATGTAATTCCTTTTGGATAGCCACAAGAGGTTGACATTCTTAAGAGCACAAATCTAATAAAACTGGGTTGGAAATCTCAACTGCAAGAAAACTCACCATTCGAACATTTTCGTTGGGTATGGAAGCAACATTTTCTTGTTAAGATTTTGAGCTTTCGAAGCTCTATTTAAGTTCTCATGTTCTTCTTTGGTTAGCTACCATCCAAATTCCTCTCTACTTTCCACGAAACTCGATGACATACCTGGTGAACCCGACGTGAAAGGAGCGGGTGAATAAATTACAGAGCCGATGACACAAAGATTAGCATGATTAGCATGGATGATATCCTAGCTCAGTTCATACGCTTTCATGAAGAGGATCGGCATCAAAAAGCCATCCAATCGCTTCATGACCGTTTAATCAAGCGATGCAGGTTTTTCGATGGCAAAAATATATCCAGGTTCTGTAAAGAGTATGAACTCGAGGCCAAATACCTAGGTGTCAGATTAAGTCCGATGACAGATACGGAATTATGCGAAAACTTTGCCTATGTGTGTGAATATAGTGTACGCGATAAACTCATGAAAATAAACCATATGACATGGTCGCAATACAAATCAGTGCTCCTCAAGCAGTTCATGTTGGAGGACATAGACAAAGTGACTCTTAAGTCCTTGCTGAGGTGGGTTCACATACCCAAAGATCAGCCAATTCTCGGGATCAAAGAAGAGTTTGAGCGACAATATGATGATCTCTCTGAGCACGATAAGAGGTGCATAAGTCATGAAAGGGTGTCGTTGTTTCTTTAAACAATCGAAGTTAAAGCTGAGTAGATACGTGAAGAAACAACAAACAGTTGAGAAATTTTTTAATGATTGGAGAGCCGATCTCGAAGTAGATGAAAATGATAATAAAATATTTCAGCAATCATGGGTAATGTTCAAGTCCATGAAGTTTTAGAGACCCCATTTGGGCCTAAAGAAGATATGCATGGACTTGACATGTCTACTAACTATGGTAGTTATCAAAAAATTTCTAAAACTATGACTGATACAAACTCTAAGGATACAAGGTGCCAAGAGCCTATAGACTTCTCTACAATGATTACTTCTTCAAGTGCTAAGTATGCCCAAACACGGATGATGCGAGGAGAAAAGGAGCATGTGGAAGCCAATCGAAATCAAATCAATCAAACAACAAATACAATACAAAATAAAAATCAACAAAACTCAACAAGAAATCAAGATGGGCTTCCACTACTCCGATAGACCCCTCACATTGGATAGAGGATAATCAAACAAATCAAGAAATATCTCAAGGTATAAATAAAGAGTTAGAGAAATCTAGAAGGCTCAAAGGTGACCGAATAGAGATAGAAGTTGATGTACAAAAAGAGCATCTAATAAATCTATATGAAGATCAAGTTAACATTGTGCATCATGCACTATGTCGGGTCGGTAGATGGGTGGGCTAAACCTGGCTGGGTGGTCAGGTCCACGAGTCACATCCGATCTCAGCATAGGCCGACGTGTATAGAAAAAAATAAATAAATAAAAATATAAACGAAAATATGAAGGCTGAGCTCGGACAAAGAATTAAAATAAAGAAAAAATAGAATAAAAATAAAGAAAAATAAGAAAAGTTCTGATGGGGATTCAGATGATGGGAGATCAATAGGGAAGCTAGATGGCAGTCTCATAAATCGAGTTAGTGAGGACTGGTATATGCAAATGCTTTGGATACGCTACTAGATCTGACCCAGTCGAGTTAACAAGAGAGCTAAGAAGTTTTCGATTTACTCATGTGATTTCTAGTCTAAATGCATTAGTGTATTCTGATATGTTGTATGGGATGCTTTTGTCTACCTTCTTCTCTTGATTTATGCCAAGTTTAATACATATCTAGATTTCATGCATCTAGTTAAAATTTCTTTAAGTTGTGTTTATCTACCATGACTACTTGATCCTTGCTTGTGTTTGATGTTATGTATGCAAGATTGGCACATCCCGAGGATGCAGAGGCTCAGAGGGGTGGATGTGGTCGTGATTCGAAGACAAGCTTGAAGATTTGAAGGATAACATTCAACTTAAAAACTTAGTAGCATAAATGTAGACTGGTGATTTCTATCCTTCATTAACTTCTTCACCATGTCTTGATAACTTGCATAATTTGCTTGAAATAATAAATTATCGATGATATAGGTCATTTGGTACTTACTCATATCATTCTCATGCATGGCTGCAAAGATTTGACAAATATTGTGTGCAATTTTTGTGTTAAAACGATCATGTATGGGATATGAAAGGGTGTCCATCTTCTAATCATCTTCTAATCAAGTTTTATAAACAGATGTTTCCATCATTTCATTAACTATCTATATATATAATATGCAATGGCTGTGGTGGAATGTTTAAAAAGGTAAGAATATATGCGCTCGTGAGCATGTTGGCTCCACATAATTTTTCTCTAGTGTGAAGATTAAGTACCTAATATTACATATATAGAGTTTATGGACAATATTACATATATAGAGTTTATGGACAGTATTCATTTTTTATTTTTGGAGGCATAAAGCCTACAGGTTACGTGGAGAGGAAAGGGGGTTCTTGCTTTCTTATGAGGGAACGTTGCATGCGGCGGAGGGGGAACTCTCCAGAAAATGGAAGGAGAAAGGGGATTTGGGGGCTGGCTCTCCATCACAGTGGTAGTTCGAAGCATTGAGAGGAGGAGGGAAAGGAACGACCGTTGACAGAAGTGATTGGCAACAGATGAAGTCAGAGGCTATAAAGGGATCGATAGGAGTTTCTCAGAGAAAAGGAAATTCTACTGCTCGAGCTAAGGAGGAAATGTTTATGTACAATGACGGTCGGAACCTCTTTTGCATGGTCAAAAGTTGTCACTTGAAGGGACACTAAATAACATTAGAGAGCTTCATCTGTGCATCTTCTGGTCCTGCTTTGTCTTCCGCGGGACTTGTCAAGAACTACAAGGTGCTATTTCTGAATCATGGTGAAGTGTGGAATGAAGGCCCTATTGTTGAATCATACTGAAGTGTGGAATGAAGGCGCTGTTGCTGAAACATGTTGAAGTGTGGAACGAAGTGGCATTGTCATCCAGAACAAGAAATGAATAGCCAAAAGCTCAACGGCCGTCAGTTTATGTGCACTCTTCAGAGCACTTCAATTCGTTTCTGAGCGACATTGTCTCTTGAAGGAGATCTTCAAAGATTATCGATAGTTTTGCTTCAAGTTGTTTGCATTCCTGATTGTGGTACTCCTCTCAGTCGTGGTTGGATGGCATCCATTCAGTTATAAAATATTTAGGCGAGTCTCTCTTTCATGGTCATTCATCCATATTTCTTGTAATGATTCCAGTGCAATGATGTTTAATATTAGTCTTCTCTGTGTTCAGCGTTATTTTGATCTTTATGTACAGAAAATATATTTGGTGCTTCTTTTTGTCCTTATATATAGAAACCATATTTTCTGAATTGACGAGTCATTATTGATGCTTGTTGTCTAGATGTTCAAACATGAGATTTGGGTTACGTTGTTTTCTCATTTCTTAATCCAAATTATATAAGCATTAAGATACAAATTGTTTCTGCTCTTTGAGTGACTTCATGTTTGCGGATATTTTCGGCCAGAATAGTGTGTGACAATTTACATATAATGGAGTTTGATTTACATGAAAGCTAATGGAAAGCTTAATGGATATATCCAATGATGAGAAGAACAAACGCTTCAGGTCTGCAACTAGCTGATTCTGGATTTCCTAATTTGCATAACTCTTGTCCATGAGAATTTAGTTGCAGGAATTAAAATTTCCTTTCCTAGGCCATCACAGTAAAAGTATGGTCTCTGTCATCACAAGGAGATTGGAAATCACATTGACACCACTAGATGTGAGCTAACTAATCTCTCATGAAATGGAAAATATGATGCTCCTCCATCTGCAAGAACACATCTTTTGTTTGCGAATAGTACCATGTATCCGGAGGTACATGACAATATTTGTTTTTGTTGGGAATGTCAGGACCAAATTTGCTCACACTATGCTGCGCTTGAGTCATCACAAGAATGTTTAATGCGTAAGTTTGTATACTAATCTTTATGATAGGTTTATGCATGTATGGAAGTGTTGCGCACAACTTCATATGAAGAGTGTCTTAACACATGCATTTCGGTGTATGACAGAAACATATATCGTTACTTATTCTCAAATGTTATGGATAAAATTTGCTACTCGTGTGCATGTGATATGTAACTGTTTAAGTGTTTCTCTTACAAACATACACTTCCGAACTCATAAAGTTGCTTAATTGAATTAAGTAGAGGTCAGTGCAAGCAAGAAGTTTGCTTTTTATCGCTTTCCTTCCCAATCCTTTGTTTCTCCTGTGCTTATGCTTTCAAAGAAATAAAGAATTTATATGTAATTCCTTTTGGATAGCCACAAGAGATTGACATTCTTAAGAGCACAAATCTAATAAAACTAGGTTGGAAATCGCAACCGCAAGAATACTCATCATTCGAACATTTTCGTTGGGTATGGAAGCAATGTTTTCTTGTTAAGATTTTGAGCTTTCGAAGCTGTATTTAAGTTCTCATGTTCTTCTTTCGTTAGCTACCATCCAAATTCCTCTCTCCTTTCCACGAAACTTGATGACAACGTGTACATATGTATGTGTATATGTTAATGTACGTGTATATATGAATGTGTGTATGCATGTAAGCATGTATGTATGCATATGCATGTGCATTATGTATGCAAATGTATGCATGTGTGTGTATGTGTGTGTATGCAGGTAAATATGTATGTTGGCATATGCATATGCATTATGTATGCATATGTATGCATGTATGTGTATGTGTGTTTCTCTCTATGTGTGTGTATGCATATATGTGTCTGTATGTCTCTATGTGTGTGTCCATGCATCTATGTGTGTGTAGGTGTCCATGTGTGTGTGTGTGTGTCTATGCATGTGTCTATGTGTGTATATACGTGTGTATCTGTATATATGTGTCTATATGTGTGTGTATGTATGTGTGTAAATGTGTGTGGATGTGTGTATGTGTGTGTGTAAGTGTGTGTGTGTATGTGTGTATGTGTGTGTGTATATGTGTGTTTCTATGTGTGTATATACGTGTGTATCTATATATATGTGTCTATATGCATGTATATGTGTGTGTGTAAATCTGTGTGGATGTGTGTATGTGTGTGTGTATGTTTCTATGTGTATATGTGTTTGTATGTTTGTGTGTATGCATGTGTGTGTGTGTGTGTAAATCTCTGTGTATATGTGTGTGTATGTGTGTCTAGGTGTATGTATGTGTCTATGTGTGTGTATGTATCTATGTGTGTATGTGTATGCATGTAAACATGTATCTATGCATATGCATGTGTTTTTAGTATGCATATGTATGCATGTGTGTGTATGTGTGTATGTGTGTGTATGCATGCGAGTATGTATGTATGCATATGCATATGCATTATGTATGCATATGCATATG
>CM035411.1:123700920-123745920 GCA_020310875.1 Ceratopteris richardii
TCTTTTTGAAAGAGCATATGCATTGCATTGTTGTGTATTATAAAGATATGTATGGATTTATGAAAATCATGTAGAATGAAGATAGCAAATATCTGTTATAGGTTTGCATGAAGCATGAATGACTAAGAATTATATGAATGAAATCAGTTAGCAAACTAGAGATTTTTGGGAGTGAAACTTTGGGAATGTGATGGCATGCTTAGACCGAGTGCATGTATATGCTGATTGATTTGAACACTTAGTGAGTGGGAAACTTTAGGTCCTAGTATTTGTTTCTTGCGGATCTTACCTCCATATGGATCATGATTTATAGAAAAACATTCATACTTAAGCCAGCTATATATGTGTGTATATGTTGTTAGTGCGCTGCAATGGGCTAGTAGGCAGGTGGAACCACCTTGATTGGGCGATCAAGGCCATGAGCCGTAGCTAGTTTTGCCGTAGCCTTGACCTATTTATTATCATGCGCCTGCATGGGTCGGTAGGTAGGTGGAGTCACTCTGGCCGGGGGGTCAGAGCCATGAGCTGACGTCGATTTCATGTAGGGCTGACATTGTGTATATCGTGCACTATGTCGGGTCGGTAGACAGGTGGGGTAAACTTGACCGGGCGGACAAGTCCATGAGTCGCACCCGATTTCGACATAGGCCGATTTGTGAAAATGAAAGATAAAAAGAAATGCTGAGCTGAGATGAAGAGAAAAAGAGAAATAAAATGAAAAAGAAAATGGAAAAGGAAAGAGATCTAATGGAGAGTTGGAGAGTCGGAGATAAATAGTGGGAATCGAGGTATATTCTACAAACTGAGTTAGTAGAAACATATGTATATGCTTGATCTGAACCGGTTGAACAAACAGAAGATCTAGAAAGCCAACGGTTTATTCATGTGATTACTTGTCAGATTGCGGACGTAGAAACATAGTATGATATTTCTGAAGCTTGAATCTACCTAATTTTCTAAAATTTGTACTAATCTTTATAAAGCTACATGGAGTGCATAAAGTCATCTTTGATTTTTAAAAAAGAAAAACATTAAAAGTCAAAAGTATTTCAAAAGAACCCTGATACGCTTATGTTGGATCTTGCAGGTTGGCCCATCGGGATGATGTGCAGGTTTAGCGCGGGTGAATGTCGGGATGAAATCCCACAGGGAGTATTGAGGTTGATGATTTTAGAGATTATCAGAAAGGGATTGAAGACCGAAGATAAAGATTACCCCCGTGGATCTCATCTATGGATCGCTTTTCTAGGTTGATGATTTCAGTGATTATATGAAGTGACGAAAGCAATTGAAGACTGAAGATAAAGATTATCCCTCGTGGATCTTCTTGGTGCATCTACTCTCCAGGTTATTGAGTGATCGGAGGCTATTACGGTTTATGAAGTGAAGACAACTATTTGAAGAATATTTGAAGTAAAGCATTGATTGAAGACTGAAGATTGGAAGTAAAGACCTACCCGCAAAGATCTGAAGACCGACGAGCCACGAGGGCGACTTCCTGCACTATAGCGGGAGGCCTACGTCATATCCGGGCAGATCCGCACTGTAGCGGCGGCATACATTTGTATTCACCTGTTCCGCACTGTAGCGGATTTTTGCATCACCGACCTGCACTGTAGCGGGCATCTCTCGCACACACGTCTCATCACTTCCAAGGAGCAGGAGCCCTACGAGGATCGACAGAGAGTCTAGGCAAGGTGCCCAGTGCACAGATGCCGCTCGCAGGACAGCGGGAACGACGCACACCAGAGGGGGCCTGATCCAACCCCAGCACTGACTTCCTGCCCGACCTCCTTCTTCTTGACAACTTGAACCCAACGTGAAGAGGCATATTATATTCGATCAATCCGCACTATAGCGGCGGCATATATTTGTATTCACCTGTTCCGCACTGTAGCGGTTTTATTGTACCATCGACCGCATTGTAGCGCGTATCTTTGTATCATTCAGATTTGATTGGACGACTTGGTTACATTTCCATTTTATCATTGAGCTTGTTTGCACACCAATCCGGTGCATTCCATGTATTACTACGGTATCTGACTCTTTCCCGATGCCTACGATCTCATGCGTATGCACGCACGTTCGTCTCGTCACTTACGAGAGAGAGGGGCCCTATGAGAATCGCGCACACTCCAGAGAGTTTAGGCGAGGCGCCCAGCACGCAGACACCACTCACAAGATAGCAAGAATGACGCACACCAGAGGGGGCCTGATCCAACCCCATCGCCGACTTCCTGGCCGACCTTCTTCTTCTCGACAACGATGTCTACCGGTGTTTCAAAATTGAATGATAACAGCCACAAGGTTGGAGCACATTAGGCATCAATATGGGACAAGCTACTCTAATCTATCATATCCTACAAAGTTTAGGACCCAGCAGTTCAACTAATATAAGGAAGGAACTTGGGATCTTCAAAAGGAACAAACCCCACAAAGAAGAGGAAAGTTCAGTAACTCAAACGAGGTGAGAAATTTAGGCCTTAAAGCTACAAAAGGAAGAGGAAGCCCAAGTTGAAGAGTTGGCACAACTTTGACAAGAGCCATAGGAACTCTAGGGAGGTGCCATCAAAAATGGATTATGGTGCACCATGTCCAGCAAACAGGCCGCTGACATGGTAAGTAAGTGTCCACTTTTAAGTGTAACTTGCTAACTATGCAGGAAAGCTAGTCATGAGGCCCAAGAATGTCAGTCAAGAGGGATGCCTACAAAAACATATTAGGCACAAGGAGGAGCCCTACCACCAACTAATGTGACAGCAACCACACATAGTCAACATAACTCTTACAACCCTCGACCTAGGGATCACATTGGAAATGGGCCAAGGATGCCAATGATTTGTTTCAGATATGGAGAATGTGGGCATTATGAAATTAGGTGCAGTCTACTAGAAAATGCCCACCTCGCAGGAACTTCCCTCAATCCAAAGACCATTAAACTAATTGTTGTGATAAGAGCCATGTATCTACATATAGGCCACACATTCAAATGATTTCTATGAGCAAAGAAGAAGTTGTAGAACAAGTCGATGTGCCATCACCATCTACCAAAGTAGTGCAGTTAGAAGAAATTGAGCCCTTTGTGATGCAGAAAAGGAGCAAAGGGAAGGCTCAATTAGACATCATTCGAGGGTTAAGTACTAATGGAATGAACAAGGAGAATGGGTTGAAAAAGGAGTAAGGAGCCAATATAGTTGAAGATATGACACAAAAAGAAGAGGTTGTAGGAATTAATGATGTCATTAGGCATGCATTCAACAGTGCTCATGAGGAGTTTGATAAGTCAAATAGAGCCCATGCTCTTAAGGAATATGAAGCTTCAAGAGTACTCAAATCCATAAAAAAGGAAGTCAGTATTTTTAATTTAATAAAGATGGATGTGAAATTCAGGTCAGAGTTATTGCAGATCATTGATGAGTCCTCCACAACAACTTTAGTGGCAAAGGATACTGCTAAGAATAAGGATAAATCTATAGGGGAAGCCTCCCTCACAGATATTAAGATCTCATATCTAACACTCACTATTAGAGGACATCAGTTACAAGGAGATATTGTGGATAGAGGTTCTCCCATTAACTAGATGCCTATACATACCATCAAAAATCTTAGACTCCAACCTTCAAGACCTTCCAACTTCATCATAACATTGGGAGACTGAAGCATAACTATGACCTATGGGGGTAGTCCCTAGAGTCCCAGTTGAGATATGAGGTACCATCTTTAACTTGGATTTTGTTGTCTTAAGACTGTTAGAGGTAGATGGAAGTTTCCCCTCTTGATTGGGAGACCTTGGTTACAACATGCAGATCTATAACATGATTGGGGTCAGGATAAAATATGGGTAAAGTAAGAGGGAAGAGAGTTGCACCATATAATATTAGAAGAAGGACCATACAACCAAAGGCATAGCAGCATCATGCAAAAAATTGGTATTTGTATGGAAGAAGAATTGTTGGACAACCTAGAGGTAGATCTATATGAGGTTGCGAATTTATATGAAGAAGAAAACATGTTGGCTTGGCTCCATGGCGAAGACCCATCTTCCTGCTATGGAATGTTTCCCAATCATGCAAGGAGAGAGGAAGTCTATGAAGGAAAAGAGGATATCATTCAAGTTACTGATTTGAGTGAACCAGTCTCAGCCAAAGGCCATAGAAGGGAGAAAATAAGAAAATCCGTTAAGTGCAACAAAGATGAAGCTTATTTGAAAGCTATATCAATGGTAAGTTGGTTATGGATACTCATATGGATATCTTCTTTTATGATAATTTTTATGGCAATAAGTGCAAGGATTTATAAGGATGTGGAAGGAGTACCTGCAAGTCTTTGGAAAAACTGGATTCCATTGGCTAAAGAAGCTGGAACACTAAGATGAAAATGTTATAATCAAAATTTTACTAAAATAGGGATACAAAAGATGAAGAATGTTGGCAAGATTATTCTAATGAGGGATTGAGGGTGGTGCTATCAAATGGTTAGTGTGCCCAAAAGGAAGACATTTCAAATGAACTGCAGTCAATTTAGAGATTATGGAGTGCAAAGAGTTTCCATTAGTCATCATATTCAGTATGGAACTATAAATAACAAACTCATTAATATTTCACATGAGGACGGTAGTTCACATGATTTCATTTCATATTATTTATATAAGAACTTAAATTAAAAATGTTTCCTTCCTTATATAAAGTGAAATCTGCATTTCAAGGTAGTCCTTATAATGTCACATGAGAAGTGCAAGATGTTATGATTATCATAGGCCCATATGCAGATGCACGAACATTTTTAATTGCACCTTTGCAATCTTATGATGTTATACTTGGTATGCCTTTTCGTCATCATTATAAACCATGCATTGACTACCATACACACACCTTTAACTTTGAATTTAAAGGTCAAAACATTACTTTATCTATGCGACATGATTTTTAGCCATTTCCATTGATAAATCATACTCAAGTAAAATGTGAATTTAGGAAAGGAAACAATTCATGTATTGTTTTTGTCAATGTCATAAATGATTATATGCATACACTTTCTGATACACATAAACCTTTCATGACTACTTATAAGGATTGTTTTATGTTTGAATATCCCTCTAAACTACCACCATCTTGAGGATCCTTTGACCATACCATAGAGTTAGTACCTGGTAGTTCTCCTCCTCATAAAGCGCCATATAGACATGGCCCCACTACACCAAAAAGAAATAGAAAACCAAGTAAAAGACCTACTACATAAAGAACTTATAAGGCCTAGTTCCTCCCCATTTGGAGCACAAGTACTCCTAGTAGAGAAGAAGAATAAAACTTATCGAATGTGCATTGATTATAGAGCCCTTAACAAGGTCACAATAAAGAAAAGATACCATATTCCTCGAATAGGTGATCTCTTGGATAAATTACAAGGAGCTCTTATCTTTCGTAAAATTGATCTTAAATCGGGTTACCATCAGAGACGTATGGCACAAAATGATATCTTTAAGAATCCATTTAGAACTTGAACCCGCCATTATGAATTTATGGTAATGCCCTTTGGACTTACTAATGCTCCTCCTACATTTGCATGAATGTTGAACATAATTTTTCTTGATCACCAAGCTTTTGTTCTTATACTCTTTGATGATATACTTGTTTACTGTAAAAATAATACTAAACACGCGAAAGATCTTGAAACAGTTTTTCATTTGTTACGAGAGAACACACTTTATGCTAATCGTGTAAAGAGTTACTTCTTTCAACATAAGATAGAATATCTAGGATACATTATTTCAAGTGAAGGCATGCATGTGGATCCAAAAAAGATTAAAGACAAGACAAAGATAGACGGAGAGAAATCAGATGCAATTTTGTGGATTTGAGAAACTAGCAATGATTATGGGATTGTGGAAACCTAAGTCCCTCTCAAAAGTTTTCTTTGATTGCCAGAAAGAAAAGAGCTTAGCATTCATAGAAAACGTCAAAGCTTGGCTATGTCAAAGTTATAAATCAATTCTAGGTCATGAGTAAGGATCCCCTCAACTAAGGTAGGATAGACTAAGATAGTTTGAAATCACCAAGTTCATAGTGTAACTACATGAAATCAATCTCTTGGCTCAAAGTAATTCATAAGAATTGTTCTAAGAAAGGAAGTCTTAAAGGATTGAGTAAAGGAAAGGTAAAACTTTGTCCTCAAAAATAAGGAAACTATATTTCGAACATGGTTCTATGATTGTAACATTGACATTAGAAATACATGTTTGAGAGCTAAAGCTTCAATTATTTGGCATAGGAAACATAGCCATGTTTCAGTTGGTTAGCGATGTCCTCTTAGTTTTCTAATATGTTTTTTGCATTAGTTATACCTGCATGGCATTCTGTTTGGTAGATACCTACTATCATGGAGCTTATGTGTACATTAATGGAAGCCAAGATTTCTAATAAGAACCCATGTACTTGAAATCTTGTTGCATGCTTGGTTGAAAACCATGTGCTTGAAGTCTTCTTGCATGCTTGGTTGGAAGGCATCCAATTATGCACTCTACTAATCAACGGAGATTGCCCAAACACTCATGAGCCACGGTGCACATGGGAACCAGAACTCCCACAAAGCCCTCTATTAAATGTACATGGTAAATATTAGCAAAATGTTAGGGTATATGCCATAATTTCCCCATTAGAATGCTCGCCGTTAATGAAACATGTATAGAGTGTGTATGGCATAATTTCCCGATTATAGGAGTGCTTGGTTTCTCAGTCCATTATTACAATTAATCTTAGATTAAAACCATGCTCTCCCTTTTTCAAGGTCCTATATGCACGCATGTTTGTATGTATTTATGCATACATGTATGTATGTAATAATGTAACAATCTGTGTATCTAGTTTTATGTAGGAGAAGCTGAAGCCCGAATGCTAGTAAAAAGGCCCACACTTCATGGTCATTTTCGTGAAGCCCAACTGCCTACAGGTTCAATTTTTGTACGCACGCTGCACCAGTCAGTCTATGGTGCATTGGTGATTTGTAATTCGTGTATCGCGCGAAACACTTGCTTTGTCTGTCGTGCCATAGATTTCTGCTTTCATTTCTGCCAGTTTTCGTATCCGCCACACGTCAGAGTTCTTCCCTACCAATTTCGCTACTAACGGCCCCGTCCTTCTTCCACCTAAAAGAAACAAGGATTTCTCTTATCTCCGGATGTCTAAATGGCGGAGATCTCTTATCTCGGGAGATTCTTTTACTTAGAAGAAACAAGGATTTCTCGATCGACCATTGCTTGGGAGTTTGACCAAAATTGACAGCACATCGCTCCCTCCAAATCTTTCAGAGAGTCTCACCCCTGATGGCATTCCATAGACTCGATGAGCATCCGACCGCCTCACCCAAGATCACCTGTTGCCAATTGATTTGGTTCAAGAGTCTCAATACTCGGGTCACGTGACGCCAGATAACACGAGACTTGGGGCAGTCGAAGAACAGGTGAACTAAATCTTCGATGCATCGACGACAGCGCTTGCACCATGGTGGCACACCATAGATTTTGTTAGCCCTTGCATTGGACCAGATACCTTTATGCAAGATCTACCACATGAAAACAGGCTTTTTGACCTCAATTAGGGGGTGCCAAATAGATATGAATTTTAGTTCCCATCGTAGTTTGATCCAAGAAAGGCACCATCTCTTGTTAAGAGTGTGGTGAACATCTAAATTCTCTTTGAAGTTGGGGGTTCAAGATAGCTTCTTACCATTGCTCCATTTGAGGCCCTCCAGGCAAGGAAGATCCTGACCACAGAGAAGGCGGGTAGTTGAGCGGTCCCATGCTAAACACCTGCTTTGAAGAAGAGTCCATTCCTCAAGGTCAACTCTAAGTCTCGGATCCAGTTCTTCGAACCTAATCCACTAGCTAGTCTCTTGTTTCCAGAGTTGTTTCCACTGTTCGAATTGTTCCATAATCGCTTTCAGTTTCGAGGTTCCAAGACTCCACCCCCTAATGCCGAAGATTCTTTCCACTTTGGCCAAGTCTTTCTCCTTAGGTCTCCAACACGAGATAAAGTAAATAATTGTAGGCTGCATAAATGTGATAACAACCGTAGCACGCCCTGCCAAGTTGACTTGCATACCTTTCCAATGATTCAGCTTGCTATCCAGCTTGGATAGCACACAGTTCCAGCGTTGGTCCATTGAGATGTCGAATCCCATCGGAATGCCAGGGAGACGGAAGACTTGACCACTAGGGATAACTTGACACCCGTGATCCACCAACAATTGGGGAGTAGGTCCGTTGATTGCTCTAAAAGCAGTTTTAGCATTGTTGATTTTTGAACCTGACACCACACAAAAGGTGTCGAGGCACCACCAAAACACCTCAATGTTGTTTATATCGTTATGCACAAAAGCATTCATGTCATCAGCAAAACGTCTCGCAATCATTTGGCCATGGTTTAGAGGTAGGGAAAGACCCTTGAGAATGTCAGTGTCCGTGTGATGCTTTAATAGGCGACTGAGTCCATTCGAGGCGATCGAGAAGAGTAAAGGAGCCAGAGGGAAGCCTTGCCTTATTGATCTTTATAAACGAATGGGCTCAGAGAGCTTAACATTGATATTTATTCTAGTTGAAGCGTTTCCAAGAAGAGTGGAAACCATCTTCATGAACTTTTGGCTGCACCCAAGGTCTTTCAATGATTGAAGAATAAAGTCCCATTCCAATTTGTCATACACTTTGTCGAAGTCGATCTTAATGAATACCAGATCTTGAGGAGACTCCTCAACAAAAGCAAGACCTTTCCAAATATTGAAAATTGCTTCAAGTATAGATCTACCCTTGATAAAACCTTTGTGGTCCTCACACAGTCATGACTTTAAATCACAAGAGATTCTGTTGGTGATAACTTTTGCAATTATCTTGGATCCTGTTTGGAGCGTCAAATTTAAGCCCTGAGTCGCGACTCGGGAGTCGCGACCCAAGTGTTCTGAACTTAAAAGTGATTGTTATGAAGTTGAACTGACAACGCCAACTGTCTTAACATTATGATGTCATTGCGACACAATCCACACCTCTCAAAGACAAAAGTGCAGATAGAGTCAATCCGTCGTCACGCGAATCCGTTGTCTGTCGCCACCTTTGTGGAAAGACCACTCGATAGAGACACAGCCTCACAACCTACAGGGCAAGCAGAGTCCAGAGACTCCAGACCGTGAAAGTCGATGTGGTGGAACTTGTGGAAGAAGGAAGCAGTCACGTCACATGGCCCTTAGTCTGGCGTGTCGCAGATACGAAAAGTATGAAGTGAAAGGAGGATTTATGGTAGGAACATGCCACAGACAAAGTGTTTCCTCGGTTAATCTATGATGGTGTGCAATACTCCTTCAACGCACGATGGCACCTGCAAATTTGCGTTGAAGCAGACTTGAACCAAGTCCTGCCCTCGAAGATCTCCATAAATCATGGTGATGGTAAGAGTTGGGTACAAGAGATTACCTACAAGAATTTGCCAAATACGTGCTTCCATAGTGGGCACCAAGGACATAGGATCAAGGATTGCCCCCTGAAGCAAAATTCCAATAAAAACAAGCTTAAACTAGATGGGGCCCTGGATCCTTTACCTCAAGTTGGCACTCGGGGGCATCCCCCTCCGATGGAGGAAGAAGAGGGCACTCGTGTTGCAGAGACGGATTCAGAAGGGTTCACCGAAGTAAGACGTAGGAGGAAAGTCAGCCCTCGAAGATCATTAGCAAGGAACGTTACGACCATTGCTCCTTCGAATAACATCTACTGCAGCCTAGAAAAGGAGATTAATGAGGTCGACCTCCCTGAGGATAACCTTTACGAAGAAGATCCGACTGACAATTCCATTGGATGCTCTACCAACAAAGAAGACAACCAAGAAGGCTACACCACCAGTAAAGAGGATGGCTTCACTACTAGCAATGAAGACAACCTAGACAGTGAAAGCTCCTCTCTTGGCCCTACTCTTCCGGTTTGCATGCCGAACTTACCTCAACAAAAGTCAAAGCTTAAAGGGAAACAACCGTCGGGCATGCCTTGGAAGGGTCCCCTCAAGAGTAGGATCCTAAATCAAGAAGCTGGGAGGAAAAAAGAAGATCAAAAGATGAAAAAAGTTCGGGTCCCTCCCCTCGAAGAGGGCAACCATAAATAATGAAAATCACTTCGCTAAACATCAACGGTTTGTCGGACCCTTCAAGAGCGGTGATTTTTGGTCAATGGTTCAAAGACAAGTGCCTCAACCCTGACTTTATCTGCTTACAAGAGATTAAAATCAACGCAGAGGATCTCCAGAAACGGCTTAAACGCGACTCGCGAGTCGCGACCCAAGTGTTCTGAACTTAAAAGTGATTGTTCTGAAGTTGAACTGACAGTGCCAACTGTCTTAACATTATGATTTCACTGCGACACAATCCACACCTCTCAAAGACAAAAGTGTAGATAGAGTCAATCCGTCGTCATGTGAATCCGTTGTCTGTCGCCACCTTTGTGGAAAGACCACTCGATAGAGACACAGCCTCACAGCCTACAGGGCAAGCAGAGTCTAGAGACTCCAGACCGTGAAAGTCGATGTGGTGGGACTTGTGGAAGAAGGAAGCAGTCACGTCACATGGCCCTTAGTCTGGCGTGTCGCAAATACGAAAAGTATGAAATGAAAGGAGGATTTATGGCAGGAACATGCCACAGACAAATGAGGCGGATAAATTCATCATCACCCTCATGTGGGACCCATTTGGGTTTCAACTTGTTGTTTTCGAGGAGATAAATACAGTGATGTCTAAACGGTGGAGATCTCTTATCTCAGGAGATTCTTTTACCTAGTCCCATCCACTTTTTTTTTTTTAATAAAGGAAGTTCGGCCTTAGCCTAATCTCCCGGACTTTCATTATAATAAAGAGAAAAAGTTACAAGTGAATGGGACTAGTGCCCATGGGACCCCCCAAATCCCACAATGCAGGGGAGGAGTATGGCAAGCTACAGGGCATTACAAATGAGGCGGATAACATTACCATCACCCTCATGTGGGACCCATTTGGGTTTCAACTTGTTGTTTTCGAGGAGATAAATACAGTGATGTCTAAACGGTGGCGATCTCTTGACTCGGGAGATTCTTTTACCAAGGAGAAACAAGGATTTCTCGATCGACCATTCCTTAGGAGTTTGGCCAAAATTGACGGCACAGCGCTCTCGCCAAATCTTCCAGAGAGCCTCACCTCTGATGGCATTCCACAGCCTCGATGAGCATCCGATCGCCTCACCCAACATCACCTGTTGCCAGTTGATTTGACTCGTGAGTCTCAAAACGCGGGACACGTGATGCCAGATAACACGGGACTTGGGGCAGTCGAAGAACAGGTGAGCTAAATCTTCGATGCACCGATGGCAATGCTTGCACCATGGCGGCACACCACAGATTTTGTTAGCCCTTGCATTGGTCCAGATTCCTTTATGCAAGATCTGCCACATGAGAACAGACTTTTTGACCTCAATTAGGGGGTGCCAAAGAGACATGAATTTTAGCTCCCACCGAAGTTTGGTCCAAGCAAGGCACCATCTCTTGTTAAGGGTGTGGTGAACATCCAAATCCCCTTTGAAGTTCGGGATTCTGGATAGCTTCTTACCATTGCTCCATTTGAGGCCCTCCAAGCAGGGAAGATCCTGACCGCAGAGAAGGCGGGTAGTTGAGCGGTCCCAGGCTAAACACCTGCTTTGAAGAAGAGTCCATTCCTCAAAGGTAACGCTAAGTCTCGGATCCAATTCTTCGAACCTAATCCACTGGCTGGTCTCTTGTTTCCAGAGCTGTTTCCACTGTTTGAACCCCTTGTTCCATAACCGCCTTGCAGTTTGGAGGTTCCAAGACTCCACTCCCCGAATGCCACTGATCGGGAACCAAATAGAGTCATTTTGTCTTATGCCAGCCGCCCACTTCCAATCATCGCTGATTCTGATGAACTATTTGGCCTTGTTCCAATTCTTCCATAAGGAACATACGAGGCTAGAGCCTTTAGGGAAGACCGGGTGGGGGGAGAACAAAAGCGTGAGAATCCCTATGTCCTTCCAACCAGGGAGGCCAACAAAGGTAAGGTCTTTCGTGCTTCTGAAGATCAATTTAGCCCAAGAGGACTCCCTATTGCTCCAGGCCTTGATAAGCCATTTTGCCGCCAGCTTGTGAGCCAATCCAGCAATATCCAAAATTCCCAAGCCCCCTGAGTCTTTAGGGCTAATGCAAGTTTCCCATTTGATTTTGGGAATCCCCCTTCTGTTGGGGTCCCCAGTCCAAAGGAAGTTCCTGCAGATTCTTTCTACTTTGGCCAAGTCTTTCTCCTTAGGTCTCCAACACGAGATAAAGTAAATAATTGTAGACAACATAAAAGTGTTAATAACCATAGCACGTCCTGCCAGGTTGACTTGCATACCTTTCCACTGATTCAGCTTGCTATCCAGCTTGGATAGCACCCAGTTCCAGCGTTGGTCCATTGAGATGTCGAAACCCATCGGAATGCCAAGGAGACGGAAGACTTGACCGCTAGGGATAACTTGACACCCCCGATCCACCAACAATTGGGGAGTAGGTCCGCTGATTGCTCTAAAAGCAGTTTTAGCATGGTTGATTTTTGAGCCTGATGCC
The DNA here is from genome assembly GCA_020310875.1 of Ceratopteris richardii. Classification (NCBI taxonomy): domain Eukaryota; kingdom Viridiplantae; phylum Streptophyta; class Polypodiopsida; order Polypodiales; family Pteridaceae; genus Ceratopteris; species Ceratopteris richardii. The sequence goes on from CM035411.1 coordinate 123,713,529, forward strand.
ACACAAAAGGTGTGGAGGCACCACCAAAACACCTCAATGCTGTTTATATCGTTATGCACAAAGGCATTCATGTCATCAGCAAAAAGTCTCACAACCATTTGGCCGTGATTTAGAGGTAAGGAAAGACCCTTGAGATTGCCAGCGTCCATGTGATGCTTTAATAGGCAGCTGAGTCCATTCGAGGCGATAGCGAATAGTAAAGGAGCCAGAGGGCAGCCTTGCCTAATTGATCTTTTTAAACGAATGGGCTCAGAGAGCTTACCGTTGATGTTTATTCTAGTTGAAGCATTTCCAAGAAGAGTGGAAACCATCTTCGTGAACTTTTGGCTGCATCCAAGGTCTTTCAATGATTGAAGAATAAAGTCCCATTCCAATCTGTCATACGCTTTGTCGAAGTCGATCTTAATGAATACTAGATCTTGAGCAGACTCCTCAGCAAAAGCAAGGCCTTCCCAAATATCGATAATTGCTTCAAGTATAGATCTACCTTTGATAAAACCTTTCTGGTCCTCGCACAGCCATGACTTTAAATGACAGGAGATTCTGTTGGCGATAACTTTTGCAATTATCTTGTATCCAGTTTGGAGCATGGTAATCGGACACGAGTTTTCAATTTTGTTCTTATCTCCCCGTTTGTGGATTAACTTGATGACGCCATTATTCAGGCACTCAGGGAGGGCACCGAAAGAGAGAGCCTCTTGCCACACGAGGCGCAACGGTGTGGCCACCTAATGTTTGAAGGACTTGAAAAACTCATTGGTAAGGCCATCTGGACCCGGACTTTTCCCATTGGGAAGGGCATCAATAACCTCAATAATTTCATTCTCAGAGATGTTAGCATCCAGTAGAGCAATCAAGTTCTGTGGGATTCTGGTTTGAGCAACCCTTGAGATGGTTGCCATGGAGTCGCGCCTGTGGGGGGAAAGAGGAGTCGAGACCCCGAGAAGATTGGTAAAATGTTCGACGATGATAGTTCTATTCTCCACTTCCGTGCAACATTCAGTTATCGTTTTGAGGATGTTACACATCTCTTTCGTTGGTTTGTCGGCCTTCCCTGCCCACCAATCTTTGAAGAAAATTTGAAGATTTTTCCTTTGGACCTCCTCCTCTAATCTTAGCCTTCCCCCACTTGTAACATTTCTTCTTTATTTTAATTAAAGTCCGGGAGATTAGACTAAGGCCGAACTTCCTTTTATTAAAAAAAAAAACATGCCACAAACAAAGTGTTTCCTTGGTTTTTGGCGCCATATAGTATAGTATAGACTTGAAGTTCGAACTTCGCTCCCAGTTTTCTCCAGCTGACATGTGTCTAACCAAATCAAATTAATTATTCAACGAGCGTGGTTTAGCGCTCAGTGGCTGATGACTTTCATACGCACGCTGCACCAGTCAGTCTATGGTGCATTGGTGATTTGTAATTCGTGTATCGTGCGAAAGACACGACTCACGAGTAGGGTCAGTGAGCAATGAGCACCGATAACTAAAAGAGCTGGCGCCATAAATGTACGAACACTTTTTTTTTTTTTTTTTTTAATGAAAGGAAGTTCAGCCATGGCCTAATCTCTCGGACTTTAATTAAAATAATGAAGAAAAGTTACAGGTGAGTGGGACTAGCGCCCATGGGACCCCCCAAATCCCACAAAGCAAGGGACGAGTTCGGTAAGCTAGAGGGCGTTACAAATGAGGCATACAAAACTATCATCGCCTTCATGGGGGACCCATTTGGGTTTTAGCTTGTTATCTACGAGGAGATAAATACAGTGGTGTCTAAATGGAGGAGATCTGTTGTCACGGGAGATTCTTTTACCTAGAAGAAACAAGGATTTCTCAATCGACCATTCCTTTGGGGTTTGGCCAAAGTTGACAGCACATCGCTCCCTCCAAATTTTCCAAAGAGTCTCGCCTCTGATGGCATTCCACAGCCTAGAAGAGCAGCCAACCGCCTCACCCAACAACGCCTGTTGCCAATTGAATTGGTTCGAGAGACGCAAAATCCGTGTCACATGATGCCAGATAACACGGGACTTGGGGCAATCGAAGAAGAGGTGAACAAGGTCTTCGATGCATCGGTGGCACCGCTTGCACCATGGAGGCACACCACAGATTTTGTTGGCCCTTGCGTTGTGCCAGATCCCTTTATGCAAGATTTGCCACATGAGAACGGATTTCTTGATCTCAATAAGGGGGTGCCAAATCGACATGAACTTAAGTTCCCATCAAAGTTTGGACCAAGAAAGACACCACACCTTGTTAAGAGTGTGATGAACATCTAAGTTATCTTTGAAGTTGGGAATTCCGGATAGTTTCTTACCAGAATATAAATTGATAGAGGAATGATACATCAGTGCAGAGGGCAGGAGCACCTCAAGATATGGCAATTACAAAGAGTCCAACATGGCAAATCTGTGCCGAGAATAAATTTGAGCTAAGAGGACTTTCCAATAGGAGTACTTTTTTAATACAAAATAGAGTGGATAACCTGGGGGGGCTGAGAAGGCCTGACAATACTTTTAGTACAATGAATTGCAACTAAAAGAGCTGGCGCCATAAATGTACGAACACTTGCTTTCATTTCTGTCAGTTTTTGTATCCGCCACACATCAGAGTTCTTCCCTACCAATTTCGCTACCACGTGCACTTTCGTGCTCACTGCTCTGTCTCTATCGAGTGGTCTTTTCTTTTTTTTTTTTTAAATAAAGGAAGTTCGGCTGTCTCTATTGAGTGGTCTTTTTTTTTTTTTTAATAAAGGAAGTTCGGTCTTGGCCTATTCTCCTAGACTTTAATTAAAATAAAGAAAAAAAGTTACAAGTGGATGGGACTAGTGCCCATGGGACCCCCCAAATCCCACAATGCAAGGGAGGAATATGGCAGCCTAGAGGGCATTACAAATGAGGTGGATAAATTTGTCATCACCCTCATGCGGGACCCATTTGGGTTTCAACTTGTTGTTTTCGAGGAGATAAATACAGTGATGTCCAAACGGCAGAGATCTCTTATCTCGGAAGATTCTTTTACCTAGAAGAAACAAGGATTTCTCGATCGACCATTCCTTGGGAGTTTGACCAAAATTGACAGCACATCGCTCCCTCCAAATCTTCCAGAGAGTCTCACCCCTGATGCATAGCCTCGATGAGCATCCGACCGCCTCACCCAAGATCACTTGTTGCCAATTGATTTGGTTCGAGAGTCTCAATACTCGGGTCACGTGACGCCAGATAACACGAGACTTGGGGCAGTCGAAGAACTGGCGAACTAAATCTTCGATGCATCGACGATAGCGCTTGCACCATGGTGGCACACCACAGATTTTGTTAGCCCTTGCATTGGACCAGATACCTTTATGCAAGATCTACCACATGAGAACGGACTTTTTGACCTCAATTAGGGGGTGCCAAATAGACATGAATTTTAGTTCCCATCGTAGTTTGGTCCAAGAAAGGCACCATCTCTTGTTAAGAGTGTGGTGAACATCTAAGTTCTCTTTGAACTTGGGGGTTCTGGATAGCTTCTTACCATTGCTCCATTTGAGTCCCTCTAGGCAAGGAAGATCCTGACCACAGAGAAGGCGGGTAGTTGAGCGGTCCCATGCTAAACACTTGCTTTGAAGAAGAGTCCATTCCTGAAGGGTAACTCTAAGTCTGAGATCCAGTTCTTCGAACCTAATCCACTAGCTAGTCTCTTGTTTCGAGAGTTGTTTCCACTGTTTGAACCGCTTGTTCCATAATCGCTTTGCAGTTTGGAGGTTCCAAGACTCCACCCCCCTAATGCCACAGATCGGGAACCAGATAGAGTCATTTTGTCTTATCCCAACTGCCCACTTCCACTCGTCACTGATTCTGATGAGCTGTTTGGCCTTGTTCCAATTCTTCCATAAAGAACACACGAGGCTAGAGCCTTTAGGGGACACCGGGTGGGGGGAGAACAAAAGTGTGAGAATCCCTATGTCCTTCCAACCCGGAAGGCCAACAAAGGTAAGGTCTTCCGTGTTTCTAAAGATCAATTTAGCCGAAGAGGACTCCCTATTGCTCCAAGCCTTGATAAGCTACTTTGCCGCCAGCTTCTCAGCCAACCCAATGATATCTAAAATTCCCAAGCCCCCTGAGTCATTAGGGCTAATGCAAGTTTCCCATTTGATCTTGTCAATCCCCCTCCTATTGGGGTCCCCAGTCCAAAGGAAGTTTCTACAGATTCTTTCCACTTTGGCCAAGTCTTTCTCCTTAGGTCTCCAACACGAGATAAAGTAAATAATTGTAGACAGCATAAATGTGTTAACAACCATAGCATGCCCTGCCAAGTTGACTTGCATACCTTTCCAATGATTCAGCTTGATATCTAGCTTGGATAGCACCCAGTTCCAGCGTTGGTCCATTGAGATGTCGAATCCCATCGGAATGCCAGGGAGACGGAAGACTTGACCACTACGGATAACTTGACACTCGTGGTCCACCAACAATTGGGGATTAGGTCCGCTGATTGCTCTAAAAGCAGTTTTAGCATGGTTGATTTTTGAACCTGACGCCACACAAAAGGTGTCGAGGCACCACCAAAACACCTTAATGTTGTTTATATCGTTATGCACAAAGGCATTCATGTCATCATCAAAAAGGCTCGCAATCATTTGGCCATGGTTTAGAGGTAGGGAAAGACCCTTGAGATTGCGAGTGTCCATGTGATGCTTTAATAGGCGACTGAGGCCATTCAAGGCGATCGAGAAGAGTTTAGGAGCCAGAGGGAAGCCTTGCCTTATTGATCTTTTTAAACGAATGGGTTCATAGAGCTTACCGTTGATATTTATTCTAGTTGAAGCGTTTCCAAGAAGAGTGGAAACCATCTTCGTGAACTTTTGGCTGCACCCAAGGTCTTTCAATGATTGAAGAATAAAGTCACATTCCAATCTGTCATACACTTTGTCGAAGTCGATCTTAACGAATACCAGATCTTGAGCAGACTCCTCAACAAAAGCAAGGCCTTCCCAAATATTGACAATTGCTTCAAGTATAGATCTACCCTTGATAAAACCTTTCTGGTCCTCACACAGTCATGACTTTAAATGACAAGAGATTCTGTTGGCGATAACTTTTGCAATTATCTTGTATCCTGTTTGGAGCATGGTAGTCGGATGCCAGTTTTCAATTTTGTTCTTATCTCCCCTTTTTGTGGATTAACTTGATGACGCCATTATTAAGAAACTTAGGGAGGGCACCGAAGGAGAGAGCCTCTCGCCACACAAGACGTAGTGGGATGGCCACCACATGTTTGAAGGACTTGAAAAACTCATTGGTGAGGCCATCCAGACCCGGACTTTTCCCATTGGGAAGGGCATCAACGTACTTGTACTGGCCCAAGGCGATACCCTATGCATATCAGAACATTCTTTGGATGCTCACAAAGTGAAGAAAACAGAAGTCATGGACATGAACCCAGAGGGCTTCACAGAAGTGAGACAAAGAAAGAGAAGAAGTTCTAAGGGTAATATTGAAAAGATTCCCTATAATATTGAAAAGATTCCCTATCAGAGAGCTTCGAAAACAAAAATTTCTTGTAATTTGGAGAAGGAGATCAATAACTTGAGTGTCTTATGCCTGATCATTTTAAACTTTGAAATAACGTTAAAGAGACATATGTACAAAAGTTTGCTAGTTGCAACCTAGATAACTACAAATTTTTACAAAACTATAAAATTGTTGGTGATTTTTTTTTTCTCTCTCTCTCTACCTCTTTATTGTCTCTCTTCCTCTTCATTAGGTACATTATTTATTGAATGCTCTAGCTATAATAATTGCTTCATTAATTTGAAGACACGTTCCTTCATCAGGTCTTAGCTAAAACATAGAACGCCACTTTAACAAGTTTTGATTTGTTTATGAAATTTCCTACCTGAGGAGCTATCTTTCGAATACATGCATTTTGCAAAGGACCATATATATATATATATATATATATATATATATATATATATATATATATATATATATATATATATATATATATATATGTATATATATATATATATGCATATATATATATATATATACACATATACATATACACACACACACACATATATATATATATATATATATATATATATATATATATATATATATATATATATATATATATATATATATATATATATATATATAAAGCGGTTCCTATACATCACATGTCAATGGTATCAGAGAATCAAGATTAGCATTCGGGTCCCAAGGGAAGGAAACAGAGATTTTTGAGCTATTGGAACAAGAAGGAAGCTACATTATAGCATTTCTCAGTTCAAAAATCAAAAGGGAGCTATTTTTAATAGGCAAAAGGGCTACATCATTTTGTTTCAAATGCATGGAGTCCAAAATTAAAGTTTCAAGAGTCACACATGTTGCTTCCTAGGTCATTAAGGGAGCATCCCAAAGAAGAAGGAGATCACCATCGCCGAGTTCAACACGCAAATGGAAAAGTGTGACAAAAGCAACTACCAACCATGGAACTTTAGGATGTCAAGCTTTCTTATGGGTAAAGGCTTGTGGGTATTAATAAGTAGATAAGAGCCAAGGCCCAAAGTAGGAAATAATCCACCAATGATCAATTGAGGCATTTAGAGAAGAATTAAAGGTTCAAGAGAGTAGTATTCATTCTCTCATAGTAAATTACAATGATTGGATACATAAAAGATTTAGATACATTGATAAAGGTATGGGCAACCTTAGAATGGCTTTACTCTTCATCCACAAAATTTAGGAAGAGACAACTGAAGGATGATCTTAGCAAGGAAATCACCAAGTAGCAATATCAATGATAATTTCATTTTGAAGGTAAAGGAATTAATACATGCATAATGTTGCATTGGTTTTCATATTGATGATGATGACCTAGAAGCTTATATGCTTAATGCATTGAGGGATGATGAAAAATGGAAAGCATTCATCACCTTGGTTTATTCAAAGGAAAACCTATCACATTCTAAGAAACTTTTGGCCTTGATGGTCATGGAGGAGATGAATATCTGGAGGTAACAAATGAAGGGGCAATGAGGCCCAAGTACTTTATGTAGGTAAAGCTAGGGACAAAGGAAGCAGAGAAAGCAAGGGCATAGGAGGAAAATGAAGAGGCCTAGGTCAAGACCAAAGATAAGATCAAAGAGACCATTCCTTAGCATAAAGATGAAGGGGGAGACATAGAGGAAGAGGAGGAAGACAAAACCAATCTAGAGATGGAGGGAATTTAAATGCTTGGTGCATATGTGGCATGATTGGAATGTATGCAAGGGATTGCTATCAAAGAGGAGGAAACAATCAAACATGCAACTCATATAAGTGGCAAGGTAACTGTTCATCTACTTCTTCAAACAATGATTATGAAGGCATGATGACCATGATGAAAATTTCAAATCATGCAAAACATGTTCACAATACATGGTAGATAGAGAGTGGATGGAGCAATCATATGAGGTGCAACAAGGTCTTCTTCTCCAAGATGCAAATTCCATCAACAAAGGGGCATGTGGAAACAAGTGATGACACACCTCACACTATCATATAGATAGGTAATGTTATGTTGGTTGAATCACAAAAGGCAAAGTGCTAATAGGATGTGTTGCATGTACCCACTATCACAAAATACCTTGGGAACAATGTTGGAGAAGGGCCATGAAGTCAATTTTAATCAAAGGACTACGCAAGCCAACAAGATTACCTCTCCAAAAGAGCAACTATGTGAGACACCACCCCCTCAACTTGATTCACACAGATGTGTGGGGTCCAACAAAAGAGAACTCCATTGGAGGTAATACGTACATTGTGATATTCAGAGATGATTCTAAGAGGATGATATGATTATATTGCATGAACCATAAGTCTGATGTGTTTTATCTCTTCAAGAGATTCAAAGCACTAGCTAAGAGAGAATTTGGAAGGTATATCAAATGTTTTATATCTGATGGAGGGGAGAGTACTTCTTCCCTGATTTTGTTTATTTTTATAGAGAAATGGCATCAAAAGGAAATTTATTTGCAGCTATGCATCCCAATAAATTGGGTTTGTAGAAAGACAAAACAAGTATGTCATAGACTTTACTAGAGCAAAGATGAAAGGAATGAATATGCCAAATGGGTATTTGGGTGATGTAGCCACTATCAGAGTTTACATAATGAATAGAGCTTCAACATAAGGTATACACTCATCTATACCTTATGAAGCATGGTATGGAAGAAAGCTTAATGTCTCTGCCTCAAAGTATTTGGATGTATTTATGCCTTCATATTCAAGTCTTCTTTCTTACTTCAAAATTCCAAATGTTATTTGATTTGAAACATCTATCTAGGAGATACTAGTATCCCACTTCTAATCACTACTTATGGAGCCTTCCACTAGTAGCATAGCATTCAAGAGTCTTTGGGAATCAATGGTCATGCGATAGGCATTGGGGTACATTCTAGAACTTAAGTTAGAGAGAGAATATATTAGAGTTTTTTCAAGAGGAAGAGTAAACTCTCACAAATCAATCATGACCCTCCAAAATGTTCAAATCAATATTGAAGAAATAGTTTTTGGAGAATACAAGAGACCCAATCATTCCTTTAGCATTTTTTTCTTGCACTACCTTCTCAATTTGAAAAGGGATATGAAGGACACATCGGGAGCAAAGAGGCATTGGCCAACTCCATGGAAGTCTATCATAGACATGAGATCTATTGTTCTAGATAAACAAGAGGTGGGTAATATATTTCTCTTTGTGCAAGATGGGCTATAGTGAGCTTATAGACCACAGACTTAGTAAAAATCATACTATGAAAGATGCTTGTACATTTCTTTCATCAAGTCATTCAGATCTTTTCTTGTATAAAAAAAGCTTGTCATAAGGTTTTTTTCTATTTTTAATAAAAGCCCACTTTAAATTAAACACACAAAGGAAAAGTGATTTTGTTATAAGGGATTTTGTGAACACAATTACAACCCAAAAAGATCTTAGTAGGATTACTTCACTATAGGAATCAACACAAACCATATGAAGAAATAACTTTTATGCTTTATCAAAAAGGAAGAATGCCTGCCGAATACTCATGTGTACGTATATGTATGTCTAGTCAATCATACATCGTATTAAGAAACTTGCTCTCTGAATTTCTATTCTCTATGTTTTTTCCACACATAGGTGCATTAGGCTCATAGGGGCTATGAGGATTTGCAAGCACCCTATCAAAACCGATATGTCACATATCTTGAAGAGCATGTTCATTTTCTATTGATATATTTTGGTAGTGATGTGTGTGAACACATTAGGACTGCTAGGGCATTTTTTCCCTCTTTAGGAGGTTTTCTTCTCGAGCTTGTATATATGCATATAACCCTAATGTGTCACTTATCTTTGTACATTCTCTTGGTAATACACTCAATATTGTTTGTTGTGCTCAAAGCTTCTTCTTCTTCCTTATGTAGTTCTTGTGCTTTTGTAGACCTCAAACTCCAAAAATTGGTATTAGAGCAGAGCATCGCTTCATCTAGGTCATCATTGACATCCCTTTGGTCACAGTCTCAAAATCACATGAGAATTGGTGAGCATACTGAGGGCGATCAGGAGTTCAAAACATCTTCATTTTGTGGTGTCCAAATCGTGATCTAAGATCATTTCAACCTCCAAATGCTCCATCGTTGCATGTTTGCAAGCAATTTTGCCCTTTTGTGCGAAAGATATATACAGGTTTTGGTTTGCTAGTATAAGCATTTAGAAGTCTGCTAGTGGTTTAACAAAACTCAATAGGGTAGTTTTGTTCAACTTTTTGAGATACAATCATATTTTTGCATCAGAGTGTTTTAGTCATTGGCCATGACTAAAAGTAGTGATGTATTTTGTATGTTGGTTTTTGAGGATAAAATGGAGACTACTAATTACCCATTATGGTTTTATATGATGCATCATGTGTTGGTTACAAAGAACTATGGAATAGTGTATAGGGTGTTGAAAAACATCCTATTACACCTACAAATATAGTTACTACAGGTGATGGAGATGGCATTGAAGGTGATGATATTCTTTAGGTTCCTATTCGTGTTGCATTTGTTGCTGCACCTACTATGGAGCAACTTCATTTGGATGGTAGAGATGCTTAGGCACATGCATTGATACCCTTGTTTGTCAAACGTGCCATTGTTCCTCACATTCATTCCTCCAAAACAACAATTGATGGTGGGGATAAACTTACCACTTTACATGACACAATGAATGAGGATTTTGTTTCTTACTTCTGAAAATAGGTGGAGAGTGCCTGCATGAATGAAGAAGATTCCATGGACATTTTTTTTGACAAAGATCAAAGATTTGAAGGAGCACTTGATTTCTATTCATGAAGTCTTGCGTGATAGTTCACTTGCATAGACTGTTTTGAGTAGTCTTCCATATTCATATCAGAGTCTTGCTTCTCCTCTTTGATTGATGATGAAAGGCAATCCAAATGCCTTAATATTTGAGGATTTAGTCTCTGTTGTGTAATGTAGGAAGATCAATCTAGGCAAAACACTTCCATTATGCGTGTTGTAGAATTGTGCTCCCTGATGACATCAAAACATAGTGAAATAACAAACCAATTGTTTTTAGTAATTAACCTTTTACTACTATTTTTCGTCATGCAGGATATCTCTTATATTTCCGTTGTCCTAAGTAGTATCTAGTAGAATTTAACCTGGTTGCCAAAGTGATCTCTCTAGTGGAGAACCCCCCTAACATAATCATAGTGCACCTCAATGTGCTTAGTGCGAGCAAGAAATAGAGGGTTCCTCGCAACTACCAAGGCACTCTAACTATCAGTAAAGATGGTGGTTGCAGAACACTGAACAACACCCAAATCAACCATAAGGTGTCTAAGCCACACACACACACACAAAAAAAAATCACTATGACAACTACCCTATACTCAGCCTCACATCTAGAAGTGGCCACAATAGGCTACTTCTTGCTCAACCAAGATATGCATGAGCTACCAAGCATGAATCAAAAACCATTGGTGGACACACGAGGGTCATAGCAACAAGCCCAATCACAACTAGAAAAAGCATGTAAATCTAGCGATAATGATCCCCACTTGGGCTAAAAGAATCCAAGTATTGGGGTACCACTCAAGTAGCAAAAGATGCGCTTAACCGATTGCCAATGCTTGACACATGGGCAAAGCATAAACCTACTCATCTCTGACATAGAAAATCGAATATATGGCCGAGTGATGCATAAGTAAAGCAAACATCCAATAGCCTACTGATAGAGAACAACATCCAATGCACATCCAACATCATGAAGACTCAACCATAAACCTCTTTCCATAGGACAGGCAATAGGTTTACAGGCTTCAAGGCCAAAACACTACAATAATGTGTCAATATATTTTGTTTGACACAAAGATATTTTGCCATCAACCTGCATAAAGTGAATGCCCAAATAATGATGCAAATGCCCCAAATTTTACATCTCAAATGAGGCATGAAAATCAGTCTGAAAATCAACAATATGCTTCTCATTAGGACCACTGAGCAGTATGTCATCAAAATAGACAACAGTGATTAGAAGCACATCATTTGCACGCTTAACATATAAGTTGCTCTCAATTGGAGTGTTCTGAAAACCATGTGCAATGAAGTAGACTAGTGTCTTTTCATACCAGTTGCTTGCTTCAAACCATATAATGCCTTTTTAACCTACATACTTTAGTTTTCATGCTCTTTTTGCACAAAACGATGGGGCTGAAAAACATACACTTCTTCATGCAAGTCACCATTTAGAAATGTAGTTTTAATGTCCAATTGATGTACATGCCAACCATGATGAGTTGCAAGTGCACAAATGCTACAAACGGTAGTCACTCGGTGTGCAGGTGCGAAGGTCTTATCAAAAGCAATGCCTCTTTCTCGAGCATAACCTTTTGGAACAAGTCGAGCCTTATACCTATCAATTGTTCCATTAGGCTTGTGCTTCAAGTTGTGTGCCCAGTTAGTGCCAATGGCCTCCTTGCCAGGAGGGAATTCACATAAAGAGTAGGTACCATTTTTTATAATAGCATCATATTCTCATTGCATAGCAACCATCAATTTTTTTGAGCTTTGTGCTTCATCAAATGAAAGAGGCTCATTCTGATCTCTAAGATTAGAGGTAGCCATAACATAGCAATCTGATGCAAAAGAAGCAATATGAGAGCCTTGACAAGTATGATATGATAGAGGTGCATCTAATTTGCCATTGCACGAGCCATTTAGGCATAGTTTTTGTATCCTCTATATCAAACCTCACATCAGCAAGGGCATCATATAAATGTGCATAAGAAATGGATTGATCTGCATAATCATGTAGAACTTCTAAAGGTTGTAAAATTGCCCCATTTGGACTAGCACTTGACTATTTATGTATAAAAATGTTATATTCTAGATATTTACATGCTTGGAGGAACGGGAAGTTCCTTGCTTGAGGGATAGCCAAGGCCAAAAGCCAGAGAGTTCATATGAGGTACCTACTCATGATGGCGAGATGAGTAGAGGGACGTTAGAGAGATTCTTATAGTCGTTTACTAGATACACCTCATTCCTAGTTGGGAATGATTTGATCATAGTGATGATCAGATGGTGGTCAGAGATAAAGCAAGTTTCATCCACTTGGAACATCTTGCATGCCATTATTAAGAAGGCGGTGGTAGTTCCACTAGTTGCTATTGATGGAGAGTGTTAATCTCCAAAAGAACAAGCTATTCTTGAAGTTAGAGCAACTCTATAACAAGAGTAACTCAAAACCTTCACCAAATTGGAGGATCAATATTCAATTATCAAAATTTTGATCAAACTATGAAGAAGGTGACTACACAGAAAGTCTGCTGCACATAACTCACTCATTTATTTATCAAATGTGTAAAGTTTTTTATAAAGCTTTGTACAAGGTGTCGTCTGTATTTTGCGCACCTCCTCCAAGTTCAATCATTCCAAAAGACTCAGTAGAACTTGAGAAATGATCTTATCAAGTCATCTATGTCCAAAACTGTTCTTCTGAGAAGTCGATTCAGACACCTATAATTTCTTACACTTGGTTCTCTCAATCTAGAACCCATTTATGCAAATACTTTTAGCCATAGGTAGCTTACCTTCCAACTCAAAGAATGAGTGCTTGCTTGCTCAAAACTTTACACTGTGGAAGGAGAACTGACCAAAATATTAGCATCAAATTTTGTGCCTCCTACAACTTCTCTTCTTTTCATTTACACATGTAAATGTTCCTACACTCAATTCTCTCAGCATGATCACAATTAGAAGCTGAACATTTGTACAGAGTTTAATCAACTATAGACTTATACTTGTACAAAAGCATTTCACAAAAGATTTAACACAGAAGGAGAATACTCAGAAAGATAGGGCGCAACATTTCTTTATTACTGAAGAAATTACATCTGAGTGATGAGAGATATCTTACTCACTTCTAAAATGTCTAATGACATCTAATTCTTCTCAAATCTTGTCTTAACACAATCTCTCATATTTGCCTTGACATTTTTCATAGTATATATAGGCAAATATTTACAAGCTCATGACTTTACAAAAGTATAAGTGAACTACCTCTGAATTAATGTACATATATATACACATCTTTCAACTTCTGAATATGCACTTCCTCCATGCTTCATAAGTTGAACTTTTTCTATAGTCCTTGACTTCCAAATCTTCATTAAAACTTCAATTGTTGATTGCCCTGCACCAACAACTCCCCCTCAATCATCAATTGAGGTTATCTCTATCTTCTTTATATGTTCCATGTCTTTGAATCTCTATAGCTTTGGTCCATCCAAACTTTTGGTTAGCATATCAGTTATTTGATCTTTTGTTGAAGTATGTATTATTTCAATCTCTTTATCCATCACCTTCTCTCTTAGAAAATGATACTGAATCTTAATGTGTTTAGTCCTGGGATGAAAAACAGGGTTAGCTAAATACAATGAACTCATGTTATCTCCATGAATAGTGGGTATACTGTGAATGATGTCAAAACTCTTCTTTAGATGACAAAGCAACTGTGTGTTGCTTCTTTGAACACCAAGAAATTAACTTATCTCCCACATAACATAAGTATCCATAAGTTGATCTCCTATCATCAGGATTACCTGCCCAATCTGTATCACTATAGATCTTGATGTTTGTATCTGATGTAAAACCATAATACAAACCTTCTTTGAGTGTACCCTTAATGTACCTCAACACTCTTTGTCCTGCAATCCTATGTTCTTTCTGAGGACAATGCATGAATTGAGACAATACTCCAACTGCATATGACAAGTCAAGCCTAGTTAATGTAGCATAGATCAGACTACCAACCAAACTTTGATATAGCTTCATGTCCTTGAACTCTTCTCCTCCATATTTGCTCAATTTATGATTTACCTCCATTGGAGTAGGTGATACCTTGCAATCGTCCATTTTAAACTTGATCAACAAGTTTCTCAAATACCTTTCTTGAGTTACATACACCCCATGTTGAGTGTATGAGATCTCCATGCCCAAGAAATATGAAAAGTCTCCCAAGTCACTAATCTTGAACTCTTTCTCCATTTGTTTCTTTAAGCTTTGAATGCCTTTCTCATCTGTACATGTAAGAATTATATCATCAACATATATGCACATGTAAATGAACCCATCATCACTTGCTTTGACAAGCAAGCTACTATCTGCTTTGGATACTTGGAACCCAAGTTCTTTCAAGAACTTCACAAGTCTATAGTTCCATGCCCTTAGGGCCTTCTTCAAGCCATACAAAGCTCTCTTGAGCTTGCACACATGATCTGGATACCTTTTATCTCTGAATCCTTGTGGTTGCTCCATGAAAACATCATCTGAAATATAACCATTTAGAAAAGAATTCTTCACATCTAGTTGACATAACTTCCAGCCTTTGCATGCAGCAATAGTTATGAGTGTCCTGATCGTTGTCATTTTTGCCATAGGACTATAGGTCTCATCATAATCTATACCATATGTCTGAGCAAAACCTTTCACAACTAGTATAGCTTTATATCTAGACACACTTCCATCTGCATACCTCGTTTTCTTGTAGACCCATTTGCATCCAATGATCTTCTGACTATTTGGTTTAGGAACCAAATCCCATGTCTGATTCTCCATCAATGCATCATACTCTTCCTGCATAGCTTTCTCCCAATTTTCCTTACCTTTTGCCTCTTCATATAAAGAAGGGTCATCATCTGCCTTTATCATATAAGCATAATATTTGTTAGCCAAAAAAGAAGTGTCATAGCTATACCTTGTAGGTTGCCATTTGTGTCATGACCTTCTGAGTTCTCCACTCCTTCAGGTTTCTAGTTCATCACATTCTGGATCAAATCTTGGCACTTCTTCAACTTCAACTTGTACTTCATTGTTCTCCTGTTCATCAAATATCTGAACCTTTGATTTACCTTTCTTTTGATTCACAACTTCTTCATCACCTACATAAATGTTGATTGTACCTGCATACCAAGTACCTTGCTCATCAAATGTAACATCCTTAGACACGAGGAATTGCTTTGTGGATGGACTCCACAATCTATATCCCATCTGCTTATCATCATAACCAATGAATACATACTTCTCTGATTTAGGTTCCAATTTATGTCTCAATTGTGATGGCACATATGCATATGCCAAACATCCAAATACTTTGCAATGATCTAGAGTAGGTCTCTTACCCCACCATGCCTCATATGGTGTCATACCCTGCAAAGATTTACATGGTAATCTATTAACCAAATAAGTAGCTGTATTTACAGCCTCAGCCCACAAGTAATTTGGGCAATTTTTCTCCTTCATCATAGATCTTGCAAACTCAACAAGAGTTCTATTCCTTCTTTCTGCTACACCATTTCATTGAGGAGAGTACCTGCAAGTAATTTCCCTTGTTATACCTGCATTCCACAAGTAATCGCTGAACTCATTAGAGAAATACTCTCCCCCTCCATCTGACCTTAGTCTCTTCAACTTATGACCTGTAATTCTCTTTGCATACACATGATAATGTTTGAATGTATTGAATACCTCTGATTTATCTTTGATCACATAGATAGTGATCCATCTGGTAGCATCATCAACATAAATCACATAGTACCTTGAACCATTGACACTGAAATCCTTTGATGGTCCCCACACATCTGTGTGTACCAACTCAAGCTTCTCTGAATACATAAAACCATGCTTGGAATAAGGTTTCTTATGAGCCTTACCTAATTCACATGCCTCACATCTGTATGTCATGTGTTGACCTGCAACATTAGGCAATCCAAGCACTGAACCATTGTTAATCATATCTTTGATACCTCTTTCATTGAAATGTCCTAGCCTTTTGTGCCAATGATCTAACTCAGAGATCTTATGTCCTCCATAAGTGAACAAGGCATGCCCAACATTACCTTGAATCTTCAATGTGAACAACCTTCCTTCTTTCTTCCCCGAAACAATTTGTTTATACCCATTGCTAGGGTCTTCCACAAACACTCCTTCATTAGTGAACCTGACTTCATAACCTTTTTCAACAATTTGTCATACACTTATCGGATTCTTAGGAATTGTAGGAACATACAAAAGCTTATCAAGAGAGTACTACCATCCTTGGCGTTCACTGATCCAATTGAATTCACATTGTGCTTTGTATTGTCACCTCTTTGAACTACACGATTAGTTACTTTATTCTCCAAATCAGTCATCAAAGCTATGTTGCCACTCAGGTGATTGCTACACCATGATTCAATGTAGAAGACTCTTTGGTCTTCACTTTGCCTTTCACAAGTTGCATTCATTATCAATGTTGAGTCCTCCTTCTGATCTGAAGCATAATTGTAGTAGGTATTATTATATTGTTGACTTTGGAATCCTCTACCTGCATTTCTTCCAAAGTAACCTCTTCTTCTTATCTTTTTAATACATTGCATGACTTGGACTTTTATCACTTTCACCTTTGGCATCCTGCTCAAAGGTTAGCATGTGTCCTAGCAACTGATTTAGGTCAGGAGTAAAATGATCTAGTAATAATTCAGTAGACAAAATGAATGGCTTCCATTTGTCATCACCTCTCAACCCTGTAAGGATTTGCCTTACCAATTTATCCTCCTCAATATCTTCATCAACTGCTCCTAATGCATCTGCAATGTCTTTCATCGTTGTTACATAATCTGAGATGGATTGAGAGGCCTTCTTCTTGAACGTGGTAAATTCTGCCCATAAGGATGCCTTCCTAGACTTTGTGGTGTTTTGGAAATGCTCCTCCAAAGCATTCCATATATCACTTGCACTTTCAAGAACTCTAATGTGAGGTAGCAAGTAATCATTGACTGCCATATAGATAATGCTCCTAGCTTGAGCATCTCTCTTCATCCAATTCTTTAAATCTGATAATTCCTTCCTAGTTGGAACACTAGGATCTCTGAACTGAGGCTTTTCTTCTTCACCTGTTATATAACTTATCAAGTCTTTGCTCATAAGATGAGCTTCCATCCTCATTGACCATGCTGGATAGTTCTCTCTATCCAACTTCTCTATCTGAAGAGAATCTCCCATCCTTTCTTCACCTGTGTATTGAATTCTTCAAACTTTATGAGTAATAGATGTACCTTTGCTTCGAATGAAGTTCCTTTTGTCTTTCTTGATGTCGTATGACCTCCTTCTCAAGCTTTGCTCTCAATCTTTCACCTTTTGGATCTTCATATTTTGAATTCTTTATGACTGCAGCAGTCGGAATCCTTCCTTTCTTCAATTTTGATACTTCCTGCTCTGATACCACTAATGGATAGTGTTAATCTCCAAAAGAACAAGCTACTCTTGAAGTTAGAGCACCTCTATAACAAGAGTAACTCAAAACCTTCACCAATTTGGAGGATCAATATTCAATTATCAAAATTTTGATCAAACTGTGAAGAAGGTGATTACACAGAAAGTCTGCTGCACATAACGCACTCATTGATTTATCAAATGTGTAAAAGTTTTGATAAAATTTTGTACAAGGTGTCATCTATAGTTTGTGCACCTCCTCCAAGTTAAATCATTCCAGAAGACTCAGTAGAACTTGAGAAATGATCTTATCAAGTCATCTATGTCTAATATTGTTCTTCTTAGAAGTCGATTCAGACACCTATAATTTCTGACACTTTGTTCTCTCAATCTAGAACCCCTTTATGCAAATGCTTTTAACCATAGGTAGCTTACCTTCCAACTTAAAGAATGAGTGCTTGCTTGCTCAAAACTTTACACTGTGGAAGGAGAACTGACCAAAACATTAGCATCAAATTTTGCACCTCCTACAACTTCTCTTCTTTTCATTTACACATGTAAATGTTCCTACACTCAATTCTCTCAGCCTCATCACAATTAGAAGCTGAAAATTTGTACAGAGGTCAACCAACTATAGACTTAGACTTGTACGAAAGCATTTCACAAAAGATTTAACACAGAAGGAGAATACTCAGAAAGATCGGGTGCAACATTTCTTCATTCCCGAAAAAATAACATATGAGTGATGAGAGATATCTTACTCACTTCTAAAATGGCTAATGACATCAAATTCTTCTCAAATCTTGTCTTAACACAATCTCTCATATTTGCCCCAGCATTTTTCATAGTATATATAGGAAAATATTTACAAGTTCATGACTTTACAAAAGTATAAGTGAACTATCTATGAATTAATGTACATATATGTACACATCTTTCAACTTCTGAATATGCACTTCCTCCATGCTTCATAACTTGAACTTTTCTTCAGTCATTGACTTCCAAATCTTCATTATAACTTCAATTGTTGATTGCCCTGCACCAGCAGCTATACTTTCTTAGCACATCTTTAGTTGGCATGATGGACTTAGTTCCACAGAGTGGATTGGGATTTGCTTTGTATGGGAGATATTTTGATGCATATTTTGGATTATTATATATGATAGATTGAGATTTGGATCCATAGTTTGGATGTGACTGATTGAGATCTTGGTCCATAGTTTGGATCATTGACATATTGATATCTTAGTCCATAGTTGACAGATTGACATATTGATATCTTGGTCCATAGTCTGGATCATTGATAGATTGTCATCTTGGATTCATAGTTTGGATCATGATGAGATTTTCTTGAGTTTTATTTCATTATAGTGAGTAAATTAAGAAAATTCACTTGAGTTTAGAGATTAAACACTACTTGGAAAAGATTTCCATTTATTTTTTAGTATTTATTCCATACAGATTGGAGCATTGTCATATTGTTTTGGATGAGCATAGTATTTTCTTTCTATTACTCTAGTGGAGTAAGTGATTTTGCACAATTATCCCATGTGACAAGCTATCAATGGTTATTTCAGGGAGACAAGAGCAAGTTGCCAAGGTCTCTATAGGTGACAAACCATCACAAGTTATTGGTCAAGGTCTAGGCATAGGGAGTCCGAGGATATTTCGAGTACTTATGCACCACACATCTAGACTCATTAGGCCTCAGAGGGATTCCTATAGTATGCCCAAGGCAAGGACTACTATTGATTGGTGGAAATTCTAGATAGGAAGCACAGAGACTAGTTGTCTGCTTTTTCAGCATCTAGTATTTCACACACCTAGCACACTCTACTCTTATTAGTTGGAATCATAGATTCTGATTCCTAGGTTATAGATCCTTCTATATCATTGAGGAAAATGATCCTTAGAAGGGGGAGAGAGTGTTATGTTCCAAATATGTACATGCTTGGAGGAACGGGAAGTTCCTTGCTCAGGGGATAGCCAAGGCCAAAAGCTAGAGAGTTCATACGAGATACCTACTCATGATGACCGGATAAGTAGACGAACCTTAGAGACAACTCTAGATGGTGACTAGGCAAGGGCTATAAATAGGTTGGGAGGTGAGTCCCAAGCATGTCATTCTCCAATTCCCATAAAAAATAGGCAGCAAAGTATCATACATATATATGGAGCTAACTCATGTCTCCTTAGTACATGAAAGCACTGGTTGAATTGCATCTTGCAACAAAAAAACATCACAGTTAACCAAAATGTGTTTAGTTTATGGATGATATAGGCAATAGTCTTTGCTTTCAAGACTGTACTCACCAAAAATACATTTCACTGCTTTATCATTTAATTGCCTGCATTGTTGTTCAGGCACTAATGCATATGCTAGACAACCAAAGACACACAAATGAGCAACAGATGGCTTGAAACCATGTCACGCCTCATATTGAATGATACATTGCAATGCTTTAGTGGCACACATGTTAAGTACATATGCTGCACACATAATTGCCTCAAGCCAGAAACTATGTGGTAAAGCCTGACTCTTAACCATAGACCTTGCTATCTCCATGAGTGACCTATTCTTCCTTTTCACAACTCCATTTTGTTGACATGTATAAGACACTGTACACTGATGTTTTATCCCATGTTCGGCTAGAAATGCATTAAAAGCATAACATATATATTCCCCCCTTGACCAAAATAGAGCGTGCCTATCTTACATGTTCGCATATTTCAACCAAAACCAAAAATTTTTTGAAGCACATAAACACTTCGGACTTTGCTTTCAATGGATATACCCATGCATGCCTAGAAAAAGCATCAATGAAAATCATGAAGTAAAGCTATAACTTTGGAGTAGCTCATATTGAACCATCTTCTGGGAGGGAGGAACGTTGCATTTTGCTCAGAATACATCCTTCATAGACATGTTTAACAGGTACCTCAAGTTTAATAGGTGCCTCAAGTTTGGGCAGAGAGGACACCATTTCATATTTCTGTCAGCATCGCAAACTAGCAAAATTTAGATGACCAAAGCTTGCATACCAAAGCCTTGTATCTAACATAGCATGAGAATCTTGAACTGCACATGCTAAATCATTCACAGATTTTGCATAATCTATGAGCTTATACAACCCAGAACATAAAATGCTAGAAGCAATAATGATGTTTTCATTTGATAGATCATGAAATGTACATCTATCATAAAATAAATTTCACAACCAAGCCAATCTTGGATAATGCTGAAACTGATAAATTTTTTTTATTGATTTGTGGCACAAATAAACCATTTGACAATGTAAAAGGATTACCATGAGCAATAGTCAAAATGATCTTACCAACTGTTGGAGTTTGAGGTTTGGGGAAGCATGCAAACAACACAAGGAAGAAGAAGAAGCTTGAAGCACAACACACAATAGTGAATGTATTACCACTAGAATGTACAAAGATAAGTCAGCCATTAGTGTAATAGGCATATATACAAGATAGGGGAAAAAACCTCCTACATCACTACCTAAAAATATCAACAAATCCCCCCTGGGAGTGATGTAGTGAACAAGGAGCTGGCACTTATGTATAAGGAAGTGCCAAGCTATGTGGAATCAATCCACAAAAGGAAGTAAGCCCAAAGCTTTGCGAAAGGCTTCAAACTTCTCCCTACGCAGAGCCTTTGTGAAAAGGTATGCAATGTTCTCCTACATGGGCACATATGCCAAGCTGATCTCTCTTGTAGAGAACCTCTCATTGACATAATGATAATACACCTCAATGTGCTTAGTGCGAGCATGGAACACAGGGTTCGTCGCAACTACTAATGTGCTCTACTGTTAGTGAAGATGGTGGTGGCAGAAGACTGACTAACATCCAAGTCAACCATAAGGCATATGAGCTAGACACACTCAACAATCATTGTGAAAGGTGCCCTATACTTAGCCTCACAATTGGAAGTGGCCACAGTAAGCTGCTTCTTTCTCAACCAAGATATACATGAGCTAATGGACACACAAGTGTCATAGCAACCAACACATGAAAAAGCATCTAAATCTCGCATTAGTGATCCCCCCTTAGGATAAAACAATTCAAGTAGTTGGGTACTACTCAAGTAGCAAAAGATGCACTTAACTTCCTACCAATGCTTGACACCTAGGCAATGCATAAACCTACTCATATGTGAGACAATAAACTGAATATCTGGCCAAGTAATGCATAAATAAATCAAGCATCCAACAGCCTACTAATAGAGGACAACATCAAATGCATCCCCAACATCATGAAGAGCCAATCATAAACCTGTCTCCATAGGAATGACAATAGGCTTGAAGACTTCAAGGCCAAAATGTTACAAGAATGTGTCAATATATTTTGTTTGACATAAAGCTATTCCGCCATCAATGTGCATGAACTAAGTGCACAAATAATGATGCAATGTTCCCCTCCATGGGCACATATACCAGCTTGATCTCTCCAACAGAGAACCTCTCCGGGACATAATGATAATGCACCTCAATGTGCTTAGTGCGAGCATGGAACACATGGCTCCTAATGTGCTCTGACGGTCAGTGAAGATGGTGGTCGTATAAGATTGACCAACACCAAAATCAGCCATAAGGTTTCTGAGCCACACACACTCAATGGTTGTTATGAAAGTTGCCCTATAATCTACCTCACAATTCAAAGTGGACGCAATAGGCTGCTTCTTGCTCAACCAACATGTACATGAGCTACCAAGCATGAAGCAAAAGCCACTAGAGGACACATGAGTGTCATAGCAACTAGCCCAATCAGAGTTAGGAAAAGCATGTAAATGTGGCAGTAGTGATCGCCCCTTGGGATAAAACAAACCAAGTAGCCAGGTACCCCTAAAGTAGAAAAAGATGCACTCAACCGCCTAATAATGCTTGACACCTAGGCAATTCTTAAATCCACTCATCTGTGAGACAACAAACTGAATATGTGGTCGAGCAATGCGTAAGTAAATTAAGCATCCAATAGCTTGCTGGTAGAGAATAGCATCAAATGCATCTTGGACATCATGAAGACTCAATCATAAACCTATGTCCATAAGAGTGGCAATAGGCTTGCACTCATCAAGGCCAAAAAACTACAAGAATGTGTCAATATAATTTCTCTCACACAAGCTATTGTACCATCAATTTGCATGATTTGAATTTCCAAATAATGATGCAAATGCCCCAAAAATGATATCTCAAATGAGGCATGCAAATCAGCCTTAAAATCAGCAATATGCTTGTCATGAGGACTAGTGAGCTGCATGTCATAAACATATACAACAATGATCAGAAGCGCATCATTAGCATGCTTAACATATAAGGTGCTCTCTATTGTATTGTTCTCAAAACCATGTGCAATGAGCTAGGCATGTATCTTTTCATATCAAGCACAAGTACTTGCTTCAAACCATATAAGGCCTTTTTAAACCTGCACACTTGGTTTACATGCACTTTTTGCACAAATCCATGGGGATGAAAAACATACACTTATTCATATGGAGAAATTTCACTCCAATACACATAGCACAAGTTAGAGAACCTCTTCTAGAATCTTCCCTATAAGACACATGCTTACTGAAACCTAATTGAGTCACAACTCAGAGATCCAATGGTTCTCACAACTAAGCCACAGAGAGTAGACTCTCTTAGATTTCTAAAAACCTAAAGAACACTCCATTTGGAGTTCACTTGATTAGGTAACCAACTGCACAAAGTAAGACTACATGTCATCTCAGGTTATGCAGAAAACTCAGGTTCACAAGAAATGTTCCCAGTTTCTACTAGATAATGATCTGACACAGATATTTGAGATAGAGAGATATGCTTTCCAAAAGGATATGATATGCATTAAATGGATAAGTATATAGAGAGATGTCACCTTCACAAGGTGGCACTGTATAGAACAGGTATGCAGTTGGAATACCTTTGTGCCTTGTAGCATCCAAATGAGGTACCTTCTGAGAGAATGACTAGCATATTCTTCCGCACCTCCTTGTCATCTCCACAAAGATTTACATTCAAATGACCTCTATCTATAGAGGTATGGGCATGGGATGTTTCACCTACCCTTGCATCTTCTCTCACCTCTTGACCTTTCCTTTCATGTCCTTTGTCCTTCCATTGCCTTGGGTGGCTTTTGGTGCTCCACATCACTCCATATAGATAAGGTCACGACTTTTTTCCTGTATTCCATCTCTCTAACAGAGTGCCCTTAATATTGTTAGGATCTAACTTCATTTTGGGATTACATGAAATACATAAATGATGAAGAGGTAATTCATGAGAGGTGACTATGTGTCAAGCCTCACAATTGGAGCTTGCACATGTCCCATAATTTCCAACACTCCCCCTCAAGCTACAATTGGGAGTCCATGCTACTCTCCAATTCTTCTCCTCTTTGTCCTTTTTGTGTCTATTGCCCTTTGCTTATTTTCTTTTCTTCATTCTTCATGGCTGATTTTAGACCTACAAAATCATCAATTGAATGATTATATATGAACTCTTTCATGAGTTCCTTTCATGTGAAGCATTCATAACTTCTACACCTTCCAAGATTTCTTCATCACCTACAAAACAACACAAGAAATCTCAATGTGAACAATGGTGCCTCTTGCACATAACAAGGCTTGCCATTCCTCTTGGGATGGTCTTACTTGCCCTCACATAGGCTTGCCATTCCTCTTGGAATGGTCTTACTTGCCTTCACATAGGCTTGCCATGCCTCTTGGGTGGTCTTACTTTCCTCAACCTTTCACTAGACCTTCACTTCGTCTTTGGTGCTTCTTGCACCTAACATAGGCTTGCCACTCCTCTTGGGATGGTATCACTTTCCTTTACACTCACTGGCTTGCCAATCCTCTTGAAATGGTCTTACTTGCCTTAACTTAGGCTTGCCACTCTTCTTGGTGGTGTTACTAGCCTCATCCTTTGACAATAGATTCACATGATTTATAAGCTTGGAACTTACCACCACACACAATGTGGAATTTCTTTTAAAACATTTACCTCAGCCCTTAGCATTGCAAATTCACTTCTTTACCTTCTTTTACCTTAGTCAATTCGTCACACTCTGCATGAATGACTCTTCCTTCTATCTTGGCACTTCATTGTGCTCTTTGAACATTGGGAGTGTCTTCAAGTCCTTGTTGAGTCTTCAACACTTCATGGCAGCCCTTCTTTGGAATCTTCTACTCCTCCTTTGCTCGGAAGCTCAATTCTAGGCTTGTTAACATATTCACATAAGCATGCATGCAAATGGCCAGCATATATTCAACTCTCTTTGTGCCAATTCATATGGCTATATAGACCTGCAAAATTTCAGCATGTATAGGCTTTATAAAATAGCCTCATACTCATTCACACATCATCATCGAAGGTGATGATATTTTGCATATTCCTATTCATGCTGCAGATTTTCCTGCACCTACTGGAGAGCAAATTAGTTGGAATGGCAAAGATGCCCAGACACATGCATTGATAGCTTTTTCTATCAAACACGGCATTATTCCTCACACGCTCTTGCAAAACAGCTAAGAATGCTTGGGAAAAGTTTGAAGAAATTTCATTCAACCAATTGGGAGAAAAGGTTCTTGAAGTGGTCACTCATTATTCACTATAGAGTTCCTAAAAAGTCGGGGGTAAGCCTCTACTTGCTAAAGAAATTGCTTTGCGTATAGTCAATCATTTTACGACATTCCACTTGGAAACATTAGCTCTCTAAGCTAATTAGATATCCTCATAAGGAATTTTTCTAATTGCTACTGTATTGGGAGTATTGAGCAAAACATCCAACATGTATCAAGACCAAAATAGCAAGTTTTGGTCACTAGCTCGTTGCAAACTTATCTGTTTTGATCTAATTGTTTGAAGCATCATCTCCAAAGTACATAGGCACTTATTTAGTGGCATTGGAAAGATAAGGGGGCCTAAAACACAACTCGAAAGTGAAAAAGGGTACGTACAAAGCTAGGATTAGCAGTATGAACTCATTTCTTGAGGTGTCCATCCATCTTTCCCAATAGTGGTATCAGAGCAACTTGACGTAAAATGGGAGATGATCTCCCTTCCTTTATTGATAAATTGGATAGGAACAACTACCAAGCATGGTCGTGGATGATGATGACATACTTACAAGGAAGGAGTCTCTATGGATACATATTAAGAGATGAGGAGTCCCCCATTTTCACAAGCAAACGACAACCTACAAGAGAGGATCTTCAAGAGTCAACTCATGGTGTGCCAAAGATGCATTAGCAAGGTCACTTCTACTCAACTCTATCTCTGACTTCCTTCTTTCACACATTAGGAACTGTAAGACATTCGAAGAGACTTGGGATACATTGTCTTTATACATTTCTTCCAATACAAGAGCTAGGAAGAACCAATTGTGGATTGAGTTTACCACTCAAAGGAAGCAACCGAAGCAAAGTGTTTTCAGAATATGTGACCAAAGTCAAGGATGTGGCTGAACAATTGGCAAGCATATGAGAGGAGATTGAAGAGGAGCAAATTGTGAGACAAGTATTCAATGGTATCACGACAGATGACAAATGGGAAAGCTTTACAACTGCCATGGACTTGTACATGGACATGCAGATTCCAGATCTTACCACACTCATGGGGCAACTCTTTATCCATGAATCCAACCTCAAAAAAAATGGAGATTCATCAAGAGGTAATAACTCTTCTGCCCTATACACAGATAAAGGTAAATCTAAAGAGAAAGGGAAAATAAAAAAGATAGAAGATGAAGGACTACCTCTCAAGCCAATTATGCAGGAAGAGGTAAGAGCTCAAGAGGTAGGGGCAGAGGAGGTAAGCAAGGTATGGAGACCCTTCAACTCTTTCGCATGTAATATTTGTGGTTTATCAAATCACACTACAGATGAGTGCTAGAAGAACTTCAAGAATCAAAGAGGTAGAGGTTTCCAAAGAGGTGGCTACACATAATCAAGAGGAAGATTCAATCATACTCAAGGCTAGAACTACAACTACAACAATAATTACAACAACAACTACCAAGGAGGCTACAAATCAAGGAAAGACCAACAATTACATAGAGGATCGAGGGGATTCTCTTCTGATTATGAACATGACTTCAAAGCAAGGTATGAATGATGACCATCTCTTCTATATTGACTCAGGATGTTCAAACCATGTGGCAGGCAATGTAGCTCTTCTCTCTGATCTTGAGGAACCCAAGGGAAAGCATCAAGTGCAAACACGTGATGACACCAAGCATTCACTGGTCAAGGTAGAAAATGTCAAAACCTTTGATGGAAATAGAAATCTATTGAGCAGGGTTCTATATGTAATTACAATCACCAAGAACTTGATGAGTGTTGGACAGATTGTGGGAAAAGGTTTACAGGTTAGCTTAAAAAAATATGGAGCATTTGTGGAGGATCCCCAACATGAATTCAAGAGAATTTCCAAGGGACAAAAGACAGGTAGGTTATTTACATTTGGACTTGAAGATACAAGGAATATTGCACTTTATAACTCCAAAGATCAAACATTGTCATAGCTTGAGATTTGGCATAAACGATTAGGGCATATTGGTGAGAGAACCTTAAAGCAAATATGTAGAGATCAATGTGTGCTTGGGATACCTAATGTATCCAAGAAATACATGATCTATAAATGTGGTTCATGTCAGTTGGGTAAATCACACAGGTTATCCTTCACAAAGAAAGGCTACATGCATGAGGATTACTTGGAACTTGTCCACACAAATGTGTGGGGACCAAGGAAGGACCCTTCACTTTTTGGATCAAGGTATTATGTATCTTTCATTGATGATTTCAGTAGATGGACTATGTTATATTTTATGACGCACAGAGATGAGGTGTTCAGTTGCTTTAAGAAGTATCGTGCACTTGTGGAAAACCAAACAAGAAGAAGCCTAAAGAGGCTAAGGTCAGATGGAGGAGGTGAGTACTTCTAAAATGAATTTAATGCATTCTTGCATGATAGAGGAATAAAATAGGAAATTACAACAAGGTATACCCTTGAGCAAAATGTGGTGGCAGAGAACTTGATGGGATGACCCCATATGAAGCATGGCATGGTAGAACACCATCACTTGATCATTGCAGGATCTTTGGATGTGTTGCTTATGTGCATGTTCCATCTCAAAGCAGAGGTAAGCTAAACCCTAAGGCAGAGAACAACATCTTCATAGGGTATGATTTAAATAAAAAAGGATACATGTTTTATAATCCATCCAACAAGGGATTTATGGTTTGTA
Source organism: Ceratopteris richardii (assembly GCA_020310875.1). Taxonomy (NCBI): domain Eukaryota; kingdom Viridiplantae; phylum Streptophyta; class Polypodiopsida; order Polypodiales; family Pteridaceae; genus Ceratopteris; species Ceratopteris richardii. The sequence continues at coordinate 123,741,551 of CM035411.1, forward strand.
GAGATGTTGTTTTTTATGAGAAAGGTTCTTGGTTTGAAAGTGAATGCAGGAAAGTTAAGTTGCTACATGACTTGGAAGAGGCATTTCCAAGACTCGCCAAAGAGGAGCCAAACCAAATTGAAGAAATGAAATTAGATAATGAGGACATCATCAACCTAGAAGAATTCAAAGCATGGAAATCAAAAGCCAAGGTCAAGATGAAGAGGCTGGAGGACATACCTGAATCTCCCAACCAAGCAATTAGAAGATCACAAAGCGAGAGCAAGAAGCCAATCAGATATGGGTATGACACTTGTTTAGTTACTAAGCATTCCATTTATCTTGCTAAAGATTTATCACTTGAAGAGTCATCATCATATGAAGAAGCAAAGACCAAGGCAGAATCGAAGGAAGCTATGGATGAAGAAGTAGAAGCACACAAGGAGAATGATACTTGGGAGCTAGTGCCAAAGAAGGAATAAATGAAGGTAATTGGTTCTAGATGGATTTACAAAATCAAGAAAAATTCAAATGGATCAATAAACAGGTATAAAGCTAGACTTGTGGCTAAGGGTTTTGCACAAACCCAAAGAGTTGATTATGAAGAGTCTTTCTCACTTGTGGTCATAATGCCAAGCATCAGAGTATTGGTAAGTGTGGCTGCATCAAGGAATTGTAATATGTACCAATTGGATGTAAAAAATGATTTCCTTAGTGGCTAGATTTTAGAGGAGTTGCACATGGCTCATCCTCCTTGTTATGAAGACTCATGTAAGGTAAACTAGGTGTGCAAACTGAACAAAGCTCTTTATGGATTGAAGCAAGCACCTAGGGCATCGAATCATAGGTTGACTACCTACCTATGTTCAAGACCAAGGATTCATCATGAGCAAAGCAAATACTTGTCTATTTGTCAAGAGAAGTAATTTAGAGGTGATATTACGTCTGTGTGGATCTTGATGATATCATACTTATAGGTAATGATGCCAATGGCATCAAGCAAATCAAGAACCAAATGATGCAGGAGTTCAAAATCAGTCATCTAGGGTCACTAAAATATTTTCTTGGACTTGAGTTAGTCTATAGAAATTTTGGAATTTATATTACTCAACGAAAGTATGTGCATGACATGCTGAAGAAGTTCCACTTGGAGAATGCCAAGATAGCTAGCACTCCTATGGAGGTAAACAAAAAATTAAGTGCTCATGAAGGCGATGAGCTTGAAAATATTGCAGGATATCAAAGCATAGTTGGAAACCTAAGCTATGCTACATAGACAAGGATTGATATTGCTTATGGAGTAAGCGTCTTAAGTCAATTCATATGTAAACCTACAGAACCTCACTTGGAAGCTGCCAAAAGAATTTTGAAGTATCTCAAGGGTACTCAAAATCAAGGTTTATATTTTCCATATACTTCAGATTTGGACATTAAGCTTTATTCAGATGCAGATTGGGCAGGTTGTAAGGATGACAGGAGTACCTCTCGTTATCTTTCTTTTGCAAGTGATAAGCCCATTTCATGGTCTTCCAAGAAGCAACCTACTGTTGCTTTATCCTCAATAGAGGCTGAATAAAGAGGATTAGCCAATGCTACTCAAGAAGCCATATGGATTAGATTACTCTACTCAGATTTGGGACTTCACACTCACACACCTATGATCTTTGGTGACAATACAAGCTCTTTACTACCTGTAGAAAATCCTATCTATCATGCTAGGACCAAGCATATAGAAGTTCACTATCACTGTGTGAGAGAGAAGCTATTGAGCAAGGAGATTCAACTTACATATGTATCCACTAATATGCAATGTGCATACTTAATGAGAAAAGCATTTGATGGTACTAAACTTTGCAGGTTTAAACCTATGATTGGATTGCACGACATTCAAGAAGAATCATGAAGAAGTCCAAGCCAAGATGTTTGGCTTGAGAGGGAGCTGTTGGTGCAAATGCCAAGCCTTCACATTCGCTAGGCTTTGAAAGAGTTTTCTTTGTGTAAACATTGGAAGAACCACATGAACCATTGCTTATGAGTTTTTTACCTTTAACCTTTGTAAAAGTCATTTGACTTGGAAGAATCTTGTAAAGCCACTAAACGTATGGAGTTAGGAGAGATAAAGCTAAGAATTCATTTAGATGGAATATCTCTTACCTTGTAGGAGAATTTGTAGCTAAAGCCAAGTTTGAATTTGAATTCAATCTTGGAGGCAAAACATCTATAAAAGGGACTCGTAGTCACACGGCTCGTGTGCCCACAATTACAGAGCATATTGTAGATCATTTGATGCAGTTGAGAGGCTTAAACTATAGCCTACTCTTATCACCATCATTGGCCATCATATTCATGCCAATGATCATGTACAACATTGTCATATAATATACTATTCCATTGATCAAGTTCATCTCTTTCTTTGCTATGTCTACTCAAAACAATGTACTTGTGATGACCATATCTCATTGCGTTGTTATCCATCTTCAATGATCTATAGCTTGTTGGAAGCAGCTCAAATATACTACAAGCTGTCAAAGGTTGAAGAAGTTTCATTCAACCAATTGGGAGAAAAATGTCTCGAAGGGGTCACTGGTCATTCCCTGTAGAGTTCCCAAAAAGTCAGGGCTAAGCTTCTACTTGCTAAAGGCATTGCTATGTGTATAGTGAATCATTTTAAGTGATTTCACTTGGAAATATTAGCTCTCTAAGCTGATTAGATATCCTCAGAAGGAATGTTTCTAACTGCTACTGTACTAGGAGTATTGAGCAAAACCTCTAGGAGGCATCAAGATCACAATAGCAAGGTTTTGGTCACTAGCTAGTTGCAAAGTTATCTGTTTCGATCTAATTTTCTGTAGCATCATCTCCAAAGTACATAGGAACCTATTTAGTGTCACTCGAAAGCTAAAGGGGACTAAAATACAACTTTGAAGTGAAAAAGGGCAGGTACAAGGCAAGGATTAGCAGTTCCAACTCGTTTCCTGAGGTGTCCATCCATCTTTCCCAACACTATGGACACTTATACTAGTGCTTATAATGACACTTATACTGATGCACATACCGACGATGCATTTTAATAATCCGAGTGTCAGAAGTCGACTACTCCTCTAGTTTGAACTAGGATCTCACACTATTGAATTTTCACTTGCTTGCATTGTGTTGGATCTTACACATCCACCTACATTGTGATCCATACATACAAAGGTTTTTTTTCTCCACACACACATAGATCTCTCTCTCTCTCTCTACACACACACACACATTTCTCTCTCTCATATTGGTAAGTGTTGTGTGCACTCCTTCATCCTCTCTCTTTCTCTATTCATTTTTGTTTCCTAATTACTCTTTCATTTTTCTTTGTAGGACTTTCTGGCATTGGGTTTTTGTAATTTGATGAGCAATGACATTGATTGTGCTTTGACAAGCAATCTGAAGGAAACTACATGCATCTAAGTGATTTATGTACATTCATGTCTTGTTTTGTTCTTTATTAGAGAGAGAGAAGAAAGAAAGAGAGAGAGAAAGAGAGAGAGAAAGAGAGAGAGAAAGAGAGAGAGAAAGAGAGAGAGAAAGAGAGAGAGAAAGAGAGAGAGAAAGAGACAGATGAAAGAGAAAGAGAAATGAAATTAATGTTTGTTAATATTTAATGTTATTTTTAGAGCATACATACGCATATACATAAACATCCACATGCATACATATACACACATGCATACTCATGCATATGCATACATACACATTGCATATGCATACATACATACACACACATATACATATAGACACATATGCATACACATACATAACATACAAATATGTATATGTCTACATATGCATACAAATACACTGTGATATGCATACACGCACATACACACACACATATTGCTAGACACACTTTTTCACACATACACACATATATAGATAGACACAGACACACACATATACTCACACACACACATGCATACATACAAACTCATGGATATTCATGCATATGAATGCATACATACACACATATACATATACAGTCAAGCATATGCATACATACATACACACACATACATATACATGCATGCACACACATATACATACATGCACATACATACACATATGGACACACATATACTTACATGCATATATACATACACATACATACACCCACATGTTCATAAGCACATATACACATATACACATATAGACATACACACATATACACATACACACATATATACATACATACACATACACATAGTCACATATATATACACATGCATAAAATATAGAAATACACACACATATACATACATATACACACACATATACATAGACATACATACAGATACACACACATGTTTTAGAGCTAGGGTTTTAGGGTCAGGGTTTTAGGGTTTTACATACATGCA
>CM035411.1:123758420-123765920 GCA_020310875.1 Ceratopteris richardii
ACTTTGATCGCATAAGTTTGAGTTTGCTTTTTGTTTGAAGAGTAGCGATTGATTTATAAACCAAGCTTTTGATTTAAAATAGCGAAAGTAGTTTGCTTCACTTTTGTTTTTCTTTACTTTCTAAAGAATGGTTTCACACTATAGTTTTGGGTTCACATGGAACATATAATCATGGTTTTCATATGGGTGCTAATCACATAAAATATGATGAATCGAATGATCTGCTGACTTGACAATTGAACATTGACTCCAATAATCCTCCCTTCAATAATGGTACAATCTTCAATTATGGGTGGATGTAAGATACTATTGGTGCACTATGCATAGATCTAACTTGAGCTTGATTGTGTACTTTGGCTAACTTATCGTTCTTTTATTGGATTGCTTCTTCAAGCTCAAACATGTGTTTCTTCCATTTTCTTTATTGTCTCAATCATTGAATCTTCCAAGTCACCTTCATAGATGAAGAGTCTGTAGGAATTTCATAGATGAAAAGTCTTCATATATGAATAGTATAGTTTGATCCAAATACTTGAACTCATGTACGTCCAAATGGTAAGGAACTCTCAGAATTGAAAAGGCGTCAAAGATCGAAAAGAATACATACGGTTAGGAGCGTTGGTAGGAACGGGTGGGGGAGGACGACCATAAGGAGGCCCCACAGGTTGAGCACCCTCAATCGAAGATGATCACCGTCCTTGTATTATTTTTCTAATGATACAATGATACATTATGCATAAAGGTCCTTGTATAGATATTTATGGAATTTTAAGCATCATTTCCTCTCTACCTTCTAGAGATATATAGCTGAGAAATATTTTTCATTGTCCTATACAATTGGAGCCCCTCTCTATTGGAAAACTACCATCAATATAAGCTCAATCTTTATTATGGAAAGGTATAGATCTTCATAGCTCCTCTATCTTCTTCTTGATCCACAGTGTTTTAGAATAAATCAAAAGGGGATGCAAATGTTCTAAGAATATCCGAATGAAGGAGATAAAGGGAATGTGTCAAATAACTTTTCATTTTTTCTTGCATTTTCTTCTGTTGGAGGAAGTGAAGGAGTTTTTCCATATGGAAAGAAGGAAAAACATTCAGCATCAATAATTTATTGCATGAAAGGATCAAAGATTCCCATCACAAGCCTATGCAAAGAGGAGTTCATGCATCATTTCTCAAGGATCCTAGGAGACCATTAAGCCTTGCCATTTTGACACAATGTCCTTGGGGTCTCTACGAGATGTCAAACCTATTCCATTGTTTAGAGCTCAAATCATGGGAGATAATGAACATACAAATATATCATGCTCGCTTAGGAGAGCATTCCTTTCGACAAAAAAGTGGTAGCGAGACCATACCATTTTGGGAGCTTATTAGGGGGAACTCCTTGAGATGTCGAGAAAATATCACCCATGGAGTCCTATCATCTATGGGATCAACAATCCTTATATTTGTACTCTCCATTTATATCTGAATGCCTATAATGAAGATGAAGAATCCCTATGATTTGCTTATGTGAAACTTTTTCAAGCATTGAGTCACACTGGCCTGGCCTTGATTCCAATTTTCGTATAGCTTATAATCATAGATATAGCTCAAATGTATTAAGCCTTAGGGAAGGAGACAAGTCAAATATTTTAGAGATGGATAGGCCTTTTTCTTAAGGTAAAGGAAGTTCGGCATTAGCCTACTCTCTGCATGGCTTACAATAATTGACTTTCACACTTTCTCTCTCTCTCTCTCTCTCTCTCTCTCTCTCTCTCTCTCTCTCTCTCTCTCTCTCTCTCTCTCTCCCGTCCCCTCTCTCTTTCTCTCTCTCTCTCTCTCTTTCTCTCTCCCGTCCCCTCTCTCTCTCTCTCTGTCTTTCTCTCTCTCTCTCGGTCTCTCTCTCTCTCTATCTCTATCAGGACGGTGTCTTCCAAAGAATCATCTAGTGGGATAGATATGTTTTCAAGAAGGTTAGATGTATTATCAAGTGGAACATTGGACAGTCTAGAGAAAATACTTGGATATTTACCAAGATGAATTTTGAATGCCTTCTCAATTTCATGAAGAGAAGTATATTCATTTCCATCCACCAAGATGATGGAGAGAAAATCAATTTCCACCTTTGGTATTGTGGGTTCATAGGGGTTCTTAATGATGGTGGCACTTCCATTCTTGATTTCATACATAATTTTTCATCTACAACTATTCACCCTCTTTGGATAAGTCAATGGACTCTAATTGAGGATCATTTCTTTCATGAAAAAATCCCACTATGATAACATTGGCCAGATCCATGGGTGTAGGATTCCACTTCTCATTGATAAAGAACATTGTTGTTTTAATGTAATTTAGGTACATAATATCCATCGTCTTCTTCTTGTTATAGTGTTTTCTAAGGCACACTATGTCATCCAACAAATGCTCTACATCCTAGCCAATTTTCATGAAGCACTTTAGGCACTTCATAAAAGCTTCATCAGCTTTATGAATGTTGAGAAAAACGTCACATGGGACCCACTTACCCTCATAAGGTGGGATATCTGTAGAATGGCACAAGATTTAGAACTCAAGTAACACTATGATTTCCTCAAGAAAATGAAAATGATGTTGGATTGTCCCACTAAGACCTATGCCACTAGATACAAGGCCATACAAATGTTTTTGGCCTTCATACTTAGTTGATTATAACTATTCATTGAGAAGTTGTCAAAGATGTTTGTACAGGGGTTAGTTGAGGTCGAGGCAAGCGCTGCATGTATATGTAGTGTGGATTGCTCATGTGCTCTTGATCAGAGAGTGCTTTTAGCTCTCGAGTGCTTTAAGCTCTCCTTGGTTACAAAAATAAGAAATGAGAGCATATGACTTACTTTCGTAGTAGTTTCCATTTCTCTAAGTGAGTGGGATCCATTTAAAGGATAAACTAGTAGACAAAAATTAAAAAACAATAGTTCTTATAGATCTTCTACTACCCACAATCTTTTGCATCATTGACGTCTGCTTGTTTCTTCTTTCGTACTTGGATTGCACAGACTCCTAGTTTTTCCCCAAACCTCTTCAAGGAATGAACGGAAGTAATGTACCTGGATTTTTTCTATATCTAATGGATATCTATTTGTTCTTTTTGTTAGAAAAGACAGTAATATTTGAAGATAGAAAAAGAAAAAGAAATCAGAAATTGGATCTCGATTACTGAGAGATCTACATAGTTCTTTGTTAAGTTTTTCCTATGTCTTCTTGAGAAGATGGTGGTCAAAATTCTTTAATGAATCTAATTTCAAGCTAAAAGATTGTGAAATAAATCTTGAAGATTTTAGTGTAGCCAACTTGAGCAGTAATGGTAGAGATATCTTCATAACCTTTGGAAAAGATAGCCATCAGGCGGGATGAAAGTGGATTCGCACGGCACCCTGCAGGAATTGGTGATTACGTTTGGAGAGGAAGAGCAAGCGTGGTGGAGCGCATAGGCCTTTGCTGTTGTCTGGAAGGAAGGCGATGCTTCGTCATCAAACACTTCTTCACAGCTCGCCTGAATCCTCAACTCCGCCGCAGGATACACCACACTGAAATCGAAGTGCTTTCTAGAGGTTGGGCGTTCTGTCTCTGTCTCTCTCTCTCCGCGTGTGATTACGGGATTGTGGAGCGCATAGGCCATTGCTGTTGTCTGGAAGGCCACGCACATATAACGATGGGAGATTCAAGCAGGTGTTGCATCCATATAGCGATGCATGACATATGTCTTCCAGTCTGTACAGTTTGCTGCTTGCATGTATGCGCAAAGAGTCGAAAAATGTTGGGAATGTCTGAATCGTGAAAGCACTTAGATTTCAGTGTTGTATATCTGCGGCGCGGTGGAGGATTCAGGTGTTCACACATCTCAACATTGTTCGACTCTTTGATGTCCTTTTGACGTTAGTCTCTCCGCTTTGCGTGTGTGATTGTGTACACGTGTGCAGAGAAACATGCATGCCGAAGAAGACTTTTGTTTATTGCGAAAACAGCAATAAATATCTTGTTGTTGGATCAGAAGTTTTTGTCGCCTGACATAGGGCTTTTATTCCGCTTGAATTCCACTACTTAGAATACCCTTTGCCCGTAGATAATGTGGCTCCATCGATACCGAAGACTGATCTAGACTCCACGGGTATACATGTGTATAGTTTAAGGCTTTTTCTGAATTCTAATCCGCATGCCAATTTCATGGAATCTGTGCAAGTACTCTGTTTTATCTTCAATCCCTCTTCGGCGATCATGTGCATTCTCTGTGCTGCCAATAGTTTTCATAAATTAATAGTCTCTTTTTGCATTAAACTGTTATCATGCATGTCTGGGAACTGTAGCTCATTCATTAATCATGAATCATTTTAATCTGCAGCCTGTTGTGTTCAGAAGTAAAGCACGACATCTCCTTTTTTATTTGCTAAAGCCCATTTTGCATGCGTCTGGTAGCTGTGATTTATCAGTGCGTCTGTTTATTTTTTATGAAAACAATCAAATTTTTTGACACCACCCCTGGCATGTATACTGCAATCGTAGCTTGTGGGTTATGATTGTCCTCTGAACATTCAATGCTAGTGGCTCTTTCATTAATTGGTTGAAAGCTCAGTTTCTGTCTTTATACTCGTTCAAAGTCTCTCAGACTTTGTTTGTGAGGTCAGATACATCTAACGCATGCAGCTTTTATTCTTTTCGATTGTGTATGTATGAATCGAAATGTGAATCCTATGTGTGGTGTAATATGTCCCTATGTTTTGGGCAGGTGAAATGATATTTTAGTACGGCTTGTACTTTGACAAGTCGAACCTGATGTTGCCTATCAATTACGTTTTCTTTATAAAATGTACGCAAGCTCCGAAATGTTTCTTTTGAGTAATTTTCATATTAAAAGTCTACTTCTTCTTTCGATTTTAGGTTCCTTGCTGCTTCATAAAAACACATTTCGTATTTTATTGAACCCATGAGTTTTCTAAGAAGAGACATATTGACCATGTGTTGTAACGGATATTCTTGCTCCTAAATCCTCTTTGATATATACAATCCATCCAAACATGAACCTATATTAATTTGGTTTTGTGATCATCAAAAAGATAATGTTCCAAATTTTTTAGTGGCTTATACTTTGCAAAAGAAAAAGTTTGGCTTTTTTATTTGAAGTCTCTGCTCCACAAAATTTAGGGTTTTTTTGAGAACACACAAGAAGTGTTATTTATTTGATTGACGTAGCTTAGTTTCCTCTAGTTGCTGGTCCTCATCAAACACCACATCCTCGGTGATAATGATCTCCTTTACCTTCTACCAAAAAAAGGGCCTATCTTGAAGCTTTAATATGTATTAGGTAATTCACGCCATTTTAATGAGGTGTATGAGTAGTGATGAACTATCTTTTTACGTACTTCCTCTTTTAGTAGTTTATTTTGTTGATAAGAATTATCTTCCTCAAATAATACACTATCTCTCTAGTTAAAAATATAGTTCATTTTTCAAACATCTTGTGCCAAACTTGAAACTGATCAAAAGCACTACTCTTCTCTTGAAACAAAATCCATCTTATATTTTGATTCTTGTTGCTGATAAGAGTAAAAGGATATAAACATCATCCCAGACTAGAGGTAGAGATGTTTTGAGATGAACCAAGTACCATCTCTAGACTTCACCTTTCTTATTTAGTTTTTGTGGATATGATTTTCATTAGAGCCTCACATGATCCAAAAAATTTAAGAAAATGGGATATCAACCTTCTACTTTGCATCTGAACAAACTAACAGTGCCAAGCTCAACTTATATCTTGGCACTCCATAGTGATGAGTGCAACCACATCATGCATGATGTCTTTTTTGTTGGTGTAAATCAAGCCTTCACATTTGGCTTGTAACCTTGGAAGGATATCTCACATGTAGCAAGGACCATAGGAACACTTGCCTATGGATTATTACATTCTACCCATTGTAAAAAGTCTATATGACTTGGCATTTACATGATCATACCTACTTGATTAGATTCGTGGAAAAGTGGATGATTTAGTAGAGAGAATATCTCCCTACTTTTAGAGGAGTGATTATAGGAGATATGAATTTGAATTCAAATTCAAATCTCAAACTCAACTTCTATAAAAGGTGCAAGGAAAAAGTCGCGGATATCCTGATCATTCTAGCTCAACTCCCGAGGCATACATTACTGATCATTTGAGTGTGTAAGGTCTTCTCCATAGCCTACACCTCTGAGTACCATTTGGCAATCATTATCAAGCCAATGGGAATGTACATCAACATGTTTTAATATATACATTGTTCATATATCATCTCTGATTTCTCCGAGTATACACTTCAAGTCTGCCAACTTCTACAAGCCATATCTCAGTGGTTTCTCAACCAAATCAAGTGATTCAAAGCACATTGGATTCAGCTCAAAGTCTACTATACAACTACAAAGTTTGAAGTCAATTGATTCAGCCAATCTCGAGAAAACGCGGTCGAAGTGCTCACTGCTAATCAAGTCTACTAAGCATTCCTGGAGTCTCTGAGGGCTGGTGCAAAGCAGGGTTAGCAGCACCTACTCAATCTCTGAGTATATCCAAACATCCTCTCCCAACATTTTTGAACTCCTTTGCCCAAAGTACTGTGTTATGCATCCTAAACTGTTGCACCAGCGTTTCGAAGCATACTTCAAGAAAATTTTCTGTTACGTCAAAACATAGCTTCATACAGTACCACATATCTTATCAAAACCAGTACCAAACATCTTATCAAAACATAGCTGCATATAGTGGATACAACATAACCAGTACCAAATTGTTATGTCAGAACGAGTACCAAACATGTTATCAAAACATGACTGCATATACTGGATACAACGAAACTAGTACCAAACATCTCATCAAAACATAGCTACATATAGTGGATACAAAAAAACCAGTACCAAACAGTTATGTCAAAACCAGTACTTCATGAATAACAAAATAAGTAATGAGATTCAATTTTCATTCTGGGGTCATCTAGGACCCTCAATTTTTTGAGCTTCCATAGAACATAGATTGTTCTACTGAAGCTTTTCTTGAATGAAGTTTGGTGCATGAATGTGATGAAGATTGCATCACCCAACACAAAAATAAATACAGCTGATAACATCTGTTGATATTAACAGGTAGCCACATAGCCACAGTGGCCTCATACCACCTATTATGTGAATAAGTGTTAGGTTATTGTAATGATTTCCTTGAAACATACAAGGATTTTAAGAGCAAAATAATTGATTTTGTATTCGAAATGAAAAGGTTATGTAAATTAAGGTCTAAAGGAAGTTAGGTCCTGTCTTGGACCTGGTTGAGATGGTTGCTTTTTAGCTTGCTTTTTATCTTGGACAGAAATGTATTTGTATGTAATTTGTATTAACTTTCTCGTAGTATGATTGTATGTTTTCTGTGCCTTTCATCACACATCTGTGTGCATGTTTTCCTTCCTTTCATCACACATAGCTGTGGGCATGTGTGTGTGTGTGTGTAGTGTATATATATAT
>CM035411.1:123770920-123780920 GCA_020310875.1 Ceratopteris richardii
ATTGATTCAAGTTGGAGTTTAAGATTCTATTGACCTTGGAATCGAAGAGGTTGAACTTAAGTTCCAGTCTTTATTCAACTAAGAGTGAGAAAGGCTAAAACTTAAGTTCGAGCATGTTAAGTTCAACACTCTCTTGGATTCAAAAGGACTTATAGATTCGAACTCAAGTTCGAGCCCGTGTGTCATATCAAGTTTAGGATTGTTGGCTCATATGATATGAGGCTCCAACTTAAGTTCAAGCCTCTCAAGTTTTCCGGCAAAAACAGGCTTCCACTTAAGTTCGAGCCCCTCAAGTTTTCTAGTAAAAACATTAATATTTTTAACTCAAATCTTCTTGCATCTACAAAAGCTAAGCCTCTGAATCATATGAGCTGAGTTATGAAGCTCAGACTTTTTCAGCTTTTCCAAAAGTTGTTATGAGCAAAAGAAGAAAGAGGAGTTCAAGCCTCTCAGCTTTTTCCAACCATATCTAGTTCAGGATTGTTGGATCACATGATATGAGCAAAAGAACAAAGAGGCTCGAACTTAAGTTCGAGCCTCTCAGCTTTTCCAACCATATCAAGTTTAGAATTGTTGTGTCTTATGTGCAAAAGAACAAAGAGGCTCGAACTTAAGTTCGAGCCTTTCAACTTTTCCAACCATATCAAGTTCAGGATTTGTTGGATCACATGATATGAGCTTAAGCTTTTCCAGCCATATCAAGTTTAGGATTGTTGTGTGTTATGTGCAAAAGAATAAAGAGGCTCGAACTTAAGTTCGAGCCTCTGAGCTTTTCCAACCATATCAAGTTCAGGATTGTTGGATCACATGATATGAGCCTTAGCTTTTCCAGCCATATCAAGTTTAGGATTGTTGTGTCTTATATGCAAAAGAACAAAGAGGATCGAACTTAAGTTCGAGCCTCTGAGTTTTTCCAACCATATCAAATTTAGGATTGTTGGATCACATGATATGAGCTTCAGCTTTTCCAACAATATCAAGTTTAGGATTGTTGTGTCTTATGTGCAAAAGAACAAAGAGGATCGAACTTAAGTTCGAGCCTCTGAGCTTTTCCAACATATCAAGTTTAGGATTGTTGGATCACATGATATGAGCCTCAGCTTTTCCAGCCATATCAAGTTTAGGATTGTTGTGTCTTATGTGCAAAAGAACAAAGAGGATCGAACTTAAGTTCGAGCCTCTGAGCTTTTCCAACCATATCAAGTTTAGAATTGTTGGATCACATGATATGAGCAAAAGAACAAAGAGCTTTTCCAACCATATCAAGTTTGATATGAGCAAAAGAACAAAGAGGAGTTAGAGCCTCTGAGCTTTTCCAACCATATCAAGTTTAGAATTGTTGGATCACATGATATGAGCAAAAGAACAAAGAGGCTCAAACTTAAGTTCGAGCCTTTGAACTTTTCCAACCATATCAAGTTCAGGATTTGTTGGATCACATGATATGAGATTGAGCTTTTCCAGCCATATCAAGTTTAGGATTGTTGTGTCTTATGTGCAAAAGAACAAAGAGGCTCGAACTTAAATTCGAGCCTCTGAGCTTTTCCAACCATATCAATTTTAGGATTGTTGGATCACATGATATGAGCCTCAGCTTTTCCAGCCATATCAAGTTTAGGAGTGTTGTGTCTTATGTGCAAAAGAACAAAGAGGCTCGAACTTAAGTTCGAGCCTTTGAACTTTTCCAACCATATCAAGTTCAAGATTTTTTGGATCACATGAGATGAGATTAAGCTTTTCCAGCCATATCAAGTTTAGGATTGTTGTGTCTTATGTGCAAAAGAACAAAGAGGCTCGAACTTAAGTTCGAGCCTCTGAGCTTTTCCAACCATATCAAGTTTAGGATTGTTGGATCATATGATATGAGCCTCAGCTTTTCCAGCCATATCAAGTTTAGGATTGTTGTGTGTTATGTGCAAAAGAATAAAGAGGATCGAACTTAAGTTCGAGCCTCTGAGCTTTTCCAACATATCAAGTTTAGGATTGTTGGATCACATGATATGAGCCTCAGCTTTTCCAGCCATATCAAGTTTAGGATTATTGTGTCTTATGTGCAAAAGAACAAAGAGGATCGAACTTAAGTTCGAGCTTATGAGCTTTTCCAACGATATCAAGTTTAGGATTGTTGGATCACATGATATGAGCTTCAGCTTTTCCAACAATATCAAGTTTAGGATTGTTGTGTCTTATGTGCAAAAGAACAAAGAGGCTCGAACTTAAATTCGAGCCTTTGAACTTTTCCAACCATATCAAGTTCAGGATTTGTTGGATCACATGATATGAGCTTCAGATTTTCCAGCCATATCAAGTTTAGGGTTATTGTGTCTTATGTGCACAAGAACAAAGAGGCTCGAACTTAAGTTCGAGCCTCTGAGCTTTTCCAACCATATCAAGTTTAGGATTGTTGGATCACATGATATGAGCCTCAGCTTTTCCAGCCATATCAAGATTAGGATTGTTGTGTCTTATGTGCAAAAGAACAAAGAGGATCGAACTTAAGTTCAAGCCTCTGAGCTTTTCCAACCATATCAAGTTTAGAATTGTTGGATCACATGATATGAGCAAAAGTTTAGGATTGTTGTGTCTTATGTGCAAAAGAACAAAGAGACTCGAACTTATGTTCGAGCCTCTGAGCTTTTCCAACCATATCAAGTTTAGGATTGTTTGGTCACATGATATGAGCAAAAGAACAAAGAGGAGTTAGAGCCTCTGAGCTTCTCCAACCATATCAAGTTTAGAATTGTTGGATCACATGAGCAAAAGAACAAAGAGGCTCAAACCTAAGTTCGAGCCTCTCAGCTTTTCTAACCATATCAAGTTTAGGATTGTTGTGTCTTATGTGCAAAAGGACAAAGAGACCTGAACTTAAGTTCGAGCCTCTAAGCTTTTCCAACCATATCAAGTTCAGGATTTGTTGGATCACATGATATGAGCCTCAGCTTTTCCAGCCATATCAAGTTTAGGATTGTTGTGTCTTATGTGCAAAAGAATTAAGTTCGAGCCTCTTAGCTTTTCCAACTTAAGTTCGAGTCTCTATGCTTTTCTAACCATATCAAGTTTAGGATTGTTTGGTTATATGATATGAGCAAAAGAACAAAGAGGCTCTGAGTTCGAGCCTCTGAGCTTTTCCAACCATATCAAGTTTAGAATTGTTGGGTCATATGATATGAGCAAAAGAACAAAGAGGAGTTCGAGCCTCTCAGCTTTTCCAACCATATCAAGTTCAGGATTGTTGGATCACATGATATGAACAGAAGAACAAATAGGCTCGAACTTAAGTTCGAGCCTCTGAGCTTTTCTAGCCATATCAAGTTTAGGTTTCTTGAGGATTGTTGGATCACATGATATGAACTTTTGAAAACTTGAGAAACCCAAACTTAAGTTTGTAAATAAGATAGGTTTGAAATTCAAACTATGAACTTCAGTTTGAATTTCATTTTAGTTTGAGCCTGTATTCAATTTGGAGCCTCTTGATAAGTTTGAGCCTCTATTTAACTTTGTCACGATAAGTTCAAATTTATAGTGGAAACCTCTATTCAACTTCAAGTCAGTGAAGGTGAACTTAAGTTTGGATATTGATTCAAGTTGGAGTTTAAGATTCTATTGACCTTCGAATCGAAGAGGCTGAACTTAAGTTCCAGTCTTTATTCAACTAAGAGTGAGATGGAAACCTCTATTCAACTTCAAGTCAGTGAAGGTGAACTTAAGTTTGGATATTGATTCAAATTTGAGTTTAAAATTCTATTGACCTTGGAATCGAAGAGGTTGAACTTAAATTCGAGTCTTTATTCAACTAAGAGTGAGAAAGGCTAAAACTTAAGTTCGAGCATGTTAAGTTCAACACAACATTGGATCCAAAAGGACTTATAGATTCGAACTCAAGTTCGATCCCGTGAGTCATATCAAGTTTAAGATTGTTGGCTCATATGATATGAGGCTCCAACTTAAGTTGGAGCCTCTCAAGTTTTCCAGCAAAAAGAGGCTTCAACTTAAGTTCGAGCCTCTCAAGTTTTTTGGTAAAAACACTAATATTTTTAACTCAAAATCTTCTTGCATCTAAAAAAGCTAAGCCTCTGAATCATATGAGCTGAGTTATGAAGCTCAGACTTTTTCACGTGATATGAGACTCGAACTTAAGTTCGAGCCCAGGAATTTTATGTTGTGTCACATAAATGAGGCTCGGACTGCTTTGAATCATGTCAAGTCTCAATTTGTTTAGTTACAAATGAGGCTCGAACTTAAGTTTGAGCCTCTATTTTGAAATTTTAATAAAAGACGCTCGAATGTAAGTTTGAGCCTACTATTACGTTGAATACTCTCTTACATCCAAAAGAACTAACTGAAGGTGAAGCTTAGGTTTGGATGTCGATTTAAGTTAGAGCCTCTGAGCTTTTCCAACCATATCAAGTTTAGAATTGTTGGATCACATGATATGAGCAAAAGAACAAAGAGGCTCAAACTTAAGTTCGAGCCTCTAAGCTTTTCCAACCATATCAAGTTTAGGATTGTTGTGTCTTATGTGCAAAAGAACAAAGAGACTCGAACTTAAGTTCGAGCCTCTGAGCTTCTCCAACCATATCAAGTTCAGGATTTGTTGGATCACATGATATGAGCCTCAGATTTTCCAGCCATATCAAGTTTAGGATTGTTGTGTCTTATGTGCAAAAGAACAAAGAGGATCGAACTTAAGTTCGAGCCTCTGAGCTTTTCCAACCATATCAAGTTTAGGATTGTTTGGTCACATGATATGAGCAAAAGAACAAAGAGGAGTTAGAGCCTCTCAACTTCTCCAACCATATCAAGTTTAGAATTGTTGGATCACATGAGCAAAAGAACAAAGAGGCTCAAACCTAAGTTCGAGCCTCTAAGCTTTTCCAACCATATCATTGTTGTGTCTTATGTGCAAAAGAACAAAGAGACCTGAACTTAAGTTCGAGCCTCTAAGCTTTTCCAACCATATCAAGTTCAGGATTTGGTGGATCACATGATATGAGCCTCACCTTTTCCAGCCATATCAAGTTTAGGATTGTTGTGTCTTATGTGCAAAAGAATTAAGTTCGAGCCTCTTAACTTTTCCAACTTAAGTTCGAGTCTCTATGCTTTTCTAACCATATCAAGTTTAGGATTGTTTGGTTATATGATATGAGCAAAAGAACAAAGAGGCTCTGAGTTCGAGCCTCTGAGCTTTTCCAACCATATCAAGTTTAGAATTGTTGGGTCATGTGATATGAGCAAAAGAACAAAGAGGAGTTCGAGCCTCTCAGCTTTTCCAACCATATCAAGTTCAAGATTGTTGGATCACATGATATGAACAGAAGAACAAAGAGGCTCGTACTTAAGTTCGAGCCTCTGAGCTTTTCCAGCCATATCAAGTTTAGGTTTCTTGTGTCTTATGTGCAAAAGAACAAAGAGGCTCGAACTTAAGTTCATGTCTCTGAGCTTTTCCAACCATATCAAGTATAGGATTGTTGTGTCTTATGTGCAAAAGATTAAGTTCGAGCCTTTGAGCTTTTCCAACCATATCAAGTTTAGTATTGTTTGGTCACATGATATGAGGAAAAGAACAAAGAGGCTCGAACTTAAGTTCGAGCCTCTGAGCTTTTCCAGTCATATCAAGTTTGGGATTGTTGTGTGTTATGTGCAAAAGAACAAAGAGGAGTTTGAGCCTCTCAGCTTTTTCCAACCATATCAAGTTCAGGATTGTTGGATCACATGATATGAACTTCAAAAAACTTGAGAAACCCAAACTTAAGTTTGTAAATAAGATAGGATTGAAATTCAAACTATGAACTTCAGTTTGAATTTCATTTCAACTTGGATAGAGATCTTATTTGGGTTGAAATTCAAACTATGAACTTCAGTTTGAATTTCATTTCAACTTGGATAGAGAGAGTTTGAGCTTGTATTCAATTTGGAGCCTCTTGATAAGTTTGAGCCTCTCATATACAATTTGGAGTCGCACTTAAGTTTGAGCCTCTATTTAACTTTGTCACGATAAGTTCAAATTTATAGTGGAAACCTCTATTCAACTTCAAGTCAGTGAAGGTGAACTTAAGCTTGGATATTGATTCAAGTTGGAGTTTAAGATTCTAAAGTTCCAGTCTTTATTCAACTAAGAGTGAGATGGAAACCTCTATTCAACTTCAAGTCAGTGAAAGTGAACTTAAGTTTGGATATTGATTCAAGTTGGAGATTCTATTGACCTTGGAATCGAACAGGTTGAACTTAAGTTCCAGTCTTTATTCAACTAAGAGTGAGGAAGGCTAAAACTTAAGTTCGAGCATGTTAAGTTCAACACTCTCTTGGATCCAAAAGGACTTATAGATTCGCACTCAAGTTCGAGCCCGTGAGTCATATCAAGTTTAAGATTGTTGGCTCATATGA
This sequence comes from Ceratopteris richardii, assembly GCA_020310875.1. NCBI lineage: Eukaryota > Viridiplantae > Streptophyta > Polypodiopsida > Polypodiales > Pteridaceae > Ceratopteris > Ceratopteris richardii. The sequence continues at coordinate 123,777,305 of CM035411.1, forward strand.
TATGAGGCTCCAACTTAAGTTCGAGCCTCTCAAGTTTTCCGGCAAAAACAGGCTTCAACTTAAGTTCGAGCCTCTCAAGTTTTCTGGTAAAAACACTAATATTTTTAACTCAAAATCTTCTTGCATCTACAAAAGCTAAGCCTCTGAATCATATGAGATGAGTTTTGAAGCTCAGACTTTTTCAGCTTTTCCAAAAGTTGTTAGAAGTTAAGTTCGAGCCTCTTAACTCATGAATCCAAAAGAGCTAAGAGGCTCGAACTTAAATTCGCACCTTTAGAATCATATCAAGTTTGAGTCTTCACGTGACATGAGACTCGAACTTAAGTTCGAGCCCATGAATTTTATGTTGTGTCACATAAATGAGGCTCGGACTGCTTTGAATCATGTCAAGTCTCAATTTGTTTAGTTACAAATGAGGCTCGAACTTAAGTTCGAGCCTCTATTTTGAAATTTTAATAAAAGACGCTCGAACTTAAGTTTGAGCCTACTATTACGTTGAATACTCTCTTACATCCAAAAGAACTAACTAAATTCGAAGCTTAGGTTTGGATGTCGATTCAAGTTGGAGTTTAAAATTGAATGTCTGTTGAACGTAGAGTTGGTCCATGAATTTTATGTTGTGTCACATAATATGAGGCTCGGACTGCTTTGAATCATGTCAAGTCTCAATTTGTTTAGTTATAAATGAGGCTCGAAATTAAGTGAGCCAAACATGATAGTATTGTACAACTAAAATACACACATACAAAGACATACATAATATCATTTCAGGGATGGTTTGAGTGCCTCTTAACATGCTAGCATCAAAATGAAGTTAGATTTTTTTATTCTTGTAGTTTTCTTGATTGGCTCAAACTCAAGTTTGAAGCTCCATTCAATGTGCAGTTTGAAAGGCTCGAACTTAAGTTTGAGCCTCTATTCAATGTATAATAGAAGAAGCTCAAAATTAAGTGAGCCAAACATGATAGTATTGTACAACTAAAATACACACATACAAAGACATACATAATATCATTTCAAGGATGGTTTGAGTGCCTCTTAACATGCTAGCATCAAAATGAAGTTAGAGATTTTTATTCTTGTAGTTTCCTTGATTTTTGACTAGACTCAAAGTTAAGTCCAATTAGTGAATGTCTGTATATGCAAATATGGATTATTTTTTGTGGAAATGATGTTTGTATCTAGTTTTAATTCAATTGATTATTTTTACAATAATTATTGAAAGAATGATCAATTGAATAGCATTGTTAATTTCTCATTTATTCTTTACAGGCAAAATCAAGATGGCAACAAAGCAAACTATATCTAGTCAACTTGAAGAAAGAGAAAAGTGGAAAGGAAAGAGAGTCATCTTGTTGGATCATGAAAAGCATGAAAGATTTGCAACTGCTATTGTTTTATTGGTAAATCCATGGGATGCTATAAATTGCAAAGAGTTGGGAGAAAGTTGCCTAGGTGTTATTATGGATGAAACTGTGGATGCATCAACTTTGGATTCAACTTTGAAATTGGTCAGTTGGCCTATACTCCAAATCATTACAGAAGATGGTGAGCCTATGATACAAAAATTAGGCTTTAACTCACTGTATGACAGTGAAGATGATCATTGCAATGGTATTGAGGATGTGGATCTTGAAGCTGGAGAGAATCCAAATTTTTGCTTTACGTCATCATACAACATCGATGATGATAATTGCAATGGTATTGAGGATGTAGATGTTGATAAGAATTATTCTCATGCAGTTGATATTCAAGATTGTTTTAATGATATACAAGTTGTTTCTCCTATTCGAATGGAATCAGATCAACAAGAGGATTTTCATATGGAAAATAGTAACTGTGGATATTTTGAAGTGAGCCAAAAAAAAAGAAGTTACATCCACAAGGTTAGAAAAAGTACTACATTGGCTCCTAATAAGAGATGCTCATTTGAGAGAATTCAGATGGTTTCAATGCATGATTGTTGTGAACAGAGATGTTGTCAAGTAGCTAGTAGGGCTAAAATACTGGATGCAAGATTAAACTTTTGGGAACAATGCTATTCAGATAGATGCAAATATGTATTGGATTGCATGAGTATGGTGTACAAAGGTAACTTTGTGAACTCAAGTCAGCGCTTGAGTTTTAATTTCATGTTTGATGCAAAAGATGTATGTATCAAGGCATGGTATTTAATTCATGGTATTGGAAAGAGCTCATTTTATAGGCTACGAGAAAAATTTCTACTTGGTCAAAAGGTATCCATTCATGGGAATAATGGAATACTTAGAAAAAGTATCAAACTTGTAGAAATAGCAAAAGCTTTGATACATGATTTCATTGATAATAATGCAGATCAAATGCCACACAAGTTGAGAACATGTACTGATGGTTCTCGTGAAACACAAAGAGTGCTTCCATCACATTATAAACAAGTGGATATTCTTCGAGAGGTGAATATGACATTAGAGAGTTTGGGATATAATAAATTATCTCAACCAACATTTTCAAGAATGTGGAATACAGAATTTAGAACAGTTTCTTTATCAACGTCAAGTACGTTCTCCAAATGTGACTTTTGTACAGGAATAAAAGCAAAGTTACAATCTACTAAAAACCATGAAGAACGTGCAAGATATTTAGCACAAAGAAGATCTCATATGCTACGTCAAATGAGTTGTAGAAATCTATATTATGCTTGGAGAGTTTCCTCAGAATTATTTCCAGATAAATATTTATGCATTATTCATGATAAAATGGATCAAAGTAAAACAACTATACCACATATTAGACCAGTTCCAAAATCTCTTAATGGCATTGATAGATTACCAATATCTTTAACAGGAATGCTTACTCATGGACATGGACAATGTGCTTATGGTCATTTTGCTTTAGGATTATGGCCCGGTGATCCAAATTTCACAATTGCATCTATTTCAATGTGTTTAAGAAACTTAGAAAAAAAAGACAGTCAGTTGTATGGAGATTTGGGATTGAAGAGTTCTGGTGTGAATTACACAAAGAGTCTATTTGATTCTTTGTTGTGGCCTAATGCACTTTATCATCATATGGATGTATTAAAGGAGCAAATTTTATATGACAATGTAACACAATGTAATATTACATGCGAAAATCAAAGTAATTCATTCAAGGAATTACCTAGAACATTATTTTTGCAACTTGATAATTGTGGTTCAGAAAATAAGAATCGCTATGTCTTTGCATATTTGTCTTTGTTAGTTGCTAATGGGATATTTGATATGGTGCAACTTGGATTCCTTATGGTTGGACATACACATGAGGATATTGATGCTTTATTTAGTTACTTTTCAGAAAAGCTCAGAAAACAATCTATTTTTAGTTTTCCACATCTTATGAGAACTTTTAATGAATGTTGCAGCATACATCCGACACCTTTTGTTATACAGAAAGTACCAGATTTCAAAAATTTTATCAAAGGGTACTTAAATGATGGAGCAGATACTCTTATTCGGCATTCGAAACCATTGCAGTTCAGATTCTACATGAGTCAAGGGGTGCCCTTGATGCAATATAAATTGCATCCAAAAAATATTGATTGGTTACCTGCAAATGGTATAGAGCTATGGAAGAAAAATGAAGATGGCATATCGAAGCT
>CM035411.1:123785920-123793420 GCA_020310875.1 Ceratopteris richardii
CATGTCCCCAGCTACATGACGAAGTTTCTTGGTAACGGCTGGGAACATGAGCACATTTGAGATGCCATTCTCATTGCAATGCTCCCTGACTCTCCTTTTGCTTACTTCATCATAATAGCCAACTGTAATGCATTCAGTGGAGCTCACAAACCTATGCAAAGGAGTGTGATTTACGTTTGTCTTCACCCTGCAAACAAGAACTATGAGTCACAGAGAGCATCATTAAAGCCATGGAGATAGAAAGAAGATTACTTACCACGTGAGGCACTCCACAGCATGACATCTTGCCTTCAGAGCAGTTGAAACAGAGAAGGACTGGTCTCTGCTATGGAAAATTACTATCCTCCAAAGAGGAGACATAGTCAACTCTGCAAAATCAGTGACCATCTTCCGAATCTGAGGGTGTTTGAAGGGTTCATCATCATTAACTGATCCCAACATCCTAAATCCATAGGGTATGTCCGCTATGAGAAGGGAGAAATGTTTTCTAGGCACAACAAAACAAATATTATTTACATCACTACAGAATACATTGTAATATACAGGCCTAAGGGGGTCTAGGGGATTGGAGAAACATTTCAGATCAGGTTCATCATCAAAATCCATCTCCTTGGCTTTCAGCCTAGATTTCTCATGCCTTGCTCTTTGAATGTGAGCCAGGAATGCAGGGGGGCAATCATCTAGTAGCTCCGCAGACTTACTTTTCTTTGGTTTCTGCAGAAAAAAGTGGAAAGACAACTAAATGAGCTCTTCAATACAGCAAACAGAACATAAGGAAGCGATGCATGGCATCGATTTCATGTGGGGGTAGATGCCAGGCATCGACTTTCTACTGAAAGTCGATGCCTGGCATCGACTTTGGGACATAAGTCGATGCCTGGCATCGACCTATGCCACGAGGTCGATGCCAGGCATCGACTTATGCTGCAGGTCGATGCCAGGCATCGACTTATGCCCCCAAGTCGATGCCAGGCATCGACTTTTGGTTGCAGGTCGATGCCAGGCATCGACTTTAGCCGTAAGTCGATGCCAGGCATCGAATTCGTACTAAAAGCCTGGCATCAAATTGGTTTGGTGAATCAAGGCATCTAACCTAATGGCAAACCAGGCACAACCTTAGAAAGAGAACCTACCCAATCACGAAAAAGGATGAAATATTCTGATAAAGCTTTGTAGGATGATGTGGTTGGATAGTCTGCTTGGACCTCTGTCCAAGAAAAGCAACCCAGCCTCTTCATCATGACCTCCTGAATCTTCATGTAAACTTTATGACTACAGTCACAGAAATAAAAAAGAGACTAGGTTAGACCAGAAACATGGGAGGAGGGAAAAAGGATCTGAGAATAACATACATACTTATTGAGCTCAGTCACCATCTCCTCCAGGCTTAAGTCCTTGGAGATTACCCTTGACAAAGTTGATATAATCAATGTATCATCCTTGATTCCTTGAAGGGCCCTCCATGGTGTCAACTTCATGTCCTCAGGAGCCTCTTCAATTGAGAGGTCAGCTTTCCTTCCCTTTCCCTTCAGATCAACCTGTGGGTCTGGCCTCGACTTTCGTTGCTTCTGGCCCTTGACCTCCTTGTTCTCCCACATTGTGAAAATTTTATCCTGTAGATCCCAGATCTCACCTGATCTGAATGCCAGTTGAAACCATGGATCATATTTCCTCAAGGCATCAGACTTTCTATTCTCATCCAGTGCAATTCCAACCTCAATAAGGCATTGCTTTCGTAGATTGGGATGTATTCTTCCAGCTTCCTTCACAAGACAATCTTCATATTCATGGTGGAAGAACCGAATTCTCTCTATGGAGGACATTTTTTGCCTGTAGTCATTGTCATTGTTGTGATCCCAAGCAAGAAGCTTGGCTTCCTCAGTTGTAAGACCAGCATATATCTTACACTCTGCATACCTAAAGAAAAATGTGGTAGGGTGCTCCTTCACTAGCTGTCTACGGGCCTCTGCACAGTGTGAACCTCCAATCACATAATAAGTATACTCCTCAAACAAACCCCCATTGAACTTATCCACAGAGTTGCACTCATTCGGATCCACCATGACAAGGAATGGCACAACAGTAGCATGAGGATTTATTTTCATTTTCTTCTTAAGATTCTGCACATGCAAATTGTGTGGCTCCCTGATCTCAAGGGGCCTCCTCCCTGTGACTGGATCTATTGGTGGCCTGTGGATGATATTGATTGGCAGGTGGAACAACTGCCCCTTCTTCACAACTTTTCTTTTAGCTATGTCCTCCCTCATCTTGTTCTGCTCAGTACCAAGAACACTCGAGGCAAGCTCTCCACCAGGTGCAACAATTATATCCTTAGAGCTAGAGCTTGAGTCAGAAGACTCCTCTTCTGAAATTCTCTTCTTTTTCTTTTGAAGCTTTTTCTGCACGCTCTGCTTACCCCTTGCCTTTACAGGGGTTGTCATCTTCTGTTGTGTTGGCATGATGTTGCCCTGGATCCATGGCATCAAGTCCTTGATAAGATTGACTGAGTCCCTGCATATCTCAGCTAGACCATCTGGAACACAACACTCTGGGCGCAAGAAATCCATCTTGCATATAACATTTCTCAAACCTTTCGATGTCTCTACCAAGAAAAGGAGGTTGTCAGAATCCTCATCTTCATAATCCAGTTTGTACACAAGGCCATACTGAAAACCTTGTGTTGTCGTGATCTTTCCTCTCCCATATGCCCCTGCGAACACAAGAAGGACTGCATTCTTCTCTTCAACATACTGAAGGCACCACTCCAGATTTGTCATGTCCCGTAGTGGACGATCTGTCCTTAAGACCTCAGCGTCCCTCGACCTATCCTTCATAGTTGTATCATTCTCAGGAATTTTGATGCTACTCTGTCCACCTGAGGATATTCCTAGCGGGTTGCTGGCCTTCTCAGAGGATAAGGATACAATAATTTTCTTTGGTTTCGCTTGGTGACTAATGCCTTTGTCACGTTGCTGATCACCAGAGCCCATGGTGACTCTCAGCTTCTTGAAGGGCCTCTCACTCTTGGACTCCGCATCCTTGAAGGCGCTTGGAATAATCAGCTCATACGTAAATGTGGTTTTCAAAGGCCCAAGTCGATGCTAGGAGCTAGAAAAATGAACAATGCTCTCAACTTGGTAGGAATTAGATAAATTCCTTTTGAACAAAGCAAACTGAATTAGATAGCTCGTTAATGCAAGTTAAAACACTTCAATTGATCAATTGAGCACTGAGAACAAGATTTAGCAAAATATGGAACACTCGCCATTTTCGCGGCATCGTAGAGATTCCACTAGTGAGCAGAAAAACACAGATTTCTCACAAATATTAAATCCAATGACTATGGAATTTTGTGAGCATAAGCTAGACATGGAGAGCAATGCAATACACTTCAAAATTCTGAGTGACTATAGCAGAGAATAAAAGAGAGAAGTAAATGATGAATGTATAAATTCACATATAATTACAACCACATTGGCAATGAATACTTGCATAATGGGAGTAGAATGATAGAGCTATGGAGGAAGCCCTTCAATCTCTACAAATGAACATGAAGTGGGCATGAATCAAGCTCTCTAATGGCAACTTCCTTCTTGATCTTTTTATAGCTACTTTTGGAGGTAGTTTTGAATTTGAATTCAAATAATTTCACCTAAAAGTGACTCTAAGAATTAAGAGATATTCTCTCAGCTGATGGATTTGTGGTTTTAGGTAGTTAGAGTGAAGAATTTCCTTTTTACATGATGGATGACTTAAGCCATTCTTTCTTTCACAATTACAAAAGATAGAATATACTCTTTTACATGATGTGTTCATATGCCTACACATATGACTACAAATGAACATAAATCAAATCATATCAAGAATGTAGGCTTCAGTAAAGTGCACCAATAGCTCCCCATCAAGTTCTGACATGCTTGGCCTCCAAATAAGTCTTCAATTGTCCTTGATTTCCTGCAAGCCAATCATGAGCTTGAGTCTACTCAATTTCGTACCATCAAGATCTTTAGTCAACATGTTTGCACATTGCATATCTCTAGAGACATAGGATAGTTGAATATCCTTGCTCATTAGCTTCTCCCTTACATAGTGGTAGTGGACTTCAATATGCTTGGTTCTAGCATGGTATACCGGATTGGCTGCAAGATGTAGTGCACTTGTGTTGTCACAAAAAATTTGAGGTGTTGAAGAATAAAGTCTAATATCTGTATACAAAGATTTTAACCACACTACTAGAAATATGGGGGTGTTTTGATGCCCCCAATAAAAAACAAGCGGATCTCGTCGCTTATGCGATGTTAGCATCACATAAGAGATGAGACTTAAAAAAAAACATGACTCGTGCGTCGCAAAGAGCATCGCTATCCATCGACGCTCTTAAAGATGTTGGCAAACTACATGCGACACTGCAGCATCACATAAACGATGTCCTGATATTTCAAAGCGTCCCATAGGCAATGCTCTGGAATGTTAAAAAGATTTTTGATTTCTCTTGGCACATTTGTGGCAAGATTAGGACGCGGGGAGAGAGAGAGAGAGAGAGAGAGAGAGAGAGAGAGAGAGAGAGAGGGAGGGAGGGAGGGAGGGAGGGGGGGAGGGAGGGAGGGGGAGAGAGAGAGAGAGAGAGAGAGAGAGAGAGAGAGAGAGAGAGAGAGAGAGAGATAGAGAGAGAGAGAGAGAGAGAGAGAGAAAGAGAGAGAGATAAAGATAGAGAGAGATAGAGAGAGAGAGATTGAGCTATCACTTTAGCACAGACAACCTCAAGGAAGCAAGGTATGCTCACACACACACATACACACTGAGATCTACACACACATGTACACAAGCATATACACACATGTATACACATATACACACATAGACACACACACATACACATAGGCACACACATACACACATAGACACACACATACACACATAGATACACACACACACATACATACATAGACAAATACACACTTACAGACACACACAAACAAACATCCACACACATTTCCACACACACACATACACATGCATACGCACATATATATACACATACACACATAGATGCACACAGACACACACATACACACATATATGCACACATACACACATAGATATACACACATAGATATACACACATACACACATAGATATACACACATACACACATAGAAACATACACACACATACACATAGATTTACACACACACATATACACACTAATTTACACACACACATACACATGCATACACACACATATATATACACACATAGACACAAAGAACACACACATACACACAAAAACACACACACACACACATATACACACACACATATATACATACACACATAGACACATACACACTTACACACACACACACATCCACACACATTCACACACACACATACACATGCATACAGACACACATATATATAGATACACATGTATATACACACATAGACAGACACATACACACATAGACACACATGCACACATACACACATAGACACACACACATACAAACACACATACACACACATAGACACATACACACACATATATGCATACACACACACGTACAAAGACATACACACACACATACACATACATGCATACATAATGCATATGCATATGCATACATACATACTTACAGGCATACACACACATACACACACATGATTACATATGCATACATTATGCACATGCATATGCATACATACATGCTTACATGCATACACACAGATACACACACATACACATACACACACATACACACACATACACATACACACACATACACATACACACATAGACACACACACATAGACACACACACATACATACACATACACACACATTTATGCATACACACACACGTAGAGAGACATACACACACATACACATACATCCATACATCCATACATATGCATACATAATGCATATCCATATGCATACATACATATGTACATGCATACACACACATGCATACATATGCATACATAATGCACATGCATATGCATACATACATGCATACACATACACACATAGACACATACACATACATAGACACATGCGCACACATACACACACATACACACACGAACACACACATACACACATATACACATAGATTTACACACACACACACATGCATACACACATACACACATAGAAACACACACACACACACATACACACATACACACATACACACATAATGCATATGCATATGCATACATACATACTTACATGCATACACACACAAACACACACACATATCCATACATATGCATACATACATGCATACACATAGACACATACACACACATAGACACATACACACACATAAACACATACACACACATAGACACATACACACAATTATATACATAGATTTACACACACACATATGCATGCATACAGAGACATACACACATATACACACACACATAGACACATACACACATACACACACATACACACATACACAGAGATTTACACACACACATACACATCCATACACACACATATACACTCATAGACACACACACACATACAAACATAGACACACACCCACATACACACACATGCACACACATATACACAAATACAAACATACACACATGTTGGTGCAAGTCAAGCCTTCACATTTGGCTTGGACATCTACTTTGAAGACTCTACATGAAGCAAAGACCATAGGAACTTATGCCTATGATTTCTTACCATTTTATCTCTTGTAAAAGTCTTAGTGACTTGGCATATTATGTAATCACACCTAATTGATTGAAAGTCGTGGAAAAAGTTGTTGATTGATTGAGGGAATATCTCAATCAACTTTTAGGTGAAAGATTCAAGGAGATTGATTTGAATTCTAATTCAAATTCTCACTCAACTCCTATAAAAGCTACAAGTCAAAAGTCGCGGGTGTACTTCACTCATCCCGAGGCATTTCTATATCAATCATTGAGTGTGTGAGGTCTACTCCATAGCCTACACCTCTGAGTACCATTGAGCTATGTTCATCATGCCAATGGGAATGTACATTTACATGATCTAATACAAATACTTACATTCATCTACTCTGTAATTCTCTGAGTATACTACTCCAAGTCAGTCAACTTCAACAAGGCATATCTCAGGATCTACTCATCCAAATCAAGTGATTCAAAGCTTGTCTGCAGAGCTCCTAAAAAGTCGGGGGTAAACATATTTTTGCTAAACTCATTTCTCAGAGTATAGTTCATCATTTCTTCTCATTCCACTTGCAAATGATAGCTTGTTAAGCTAATTTAATATTTCCAAAAGGAATTTGATCAATTGGAAGTGTGCTGGTCATACTGAGTGAAAGACTGAGCAGGTGTCATTACCAAAATAGCAAGTTTTCTTGGATTTTTGAAGTCTCAAGTAGTCTGTTTTTTATTTGATCATTACACATATCATTTGCAAAGTACATATATGCTTTCTTGGTATCATTTGGAAGCTAATCAAGTGTACTAAGCATTCCTGGAGTCAAA
>CM035411.1:123798420-123853420 GCA_020310875.1 Ceratopteris richardii
GATATGAGGAAAAGAACAAAGAGGCTCGAACTTAAGTTCGATCAATTTTAGGATTGTTGTGTGTTATGTGCAAAAGAACAAAGAGGCTCGAACTTAAGTTCGAGCCTCTGAGCTTTTCGAACCATATCAATTTTAGAATTGTTGGATCACATGATATGAGCAAAAGAACAAAGAGGCTCGAATTTAAGTTCGAGCCTCTCAGCTTTTCCAACCATATCAAGTTTAGGAGTGTCTTATGTGCAAAAGAACAAAGAGGCTCGAACTTACGTTCGAGCCTCTGAGCATTTCCAACCATTTCAAGATTATGATTGTTGGATCACATGATATAAGCCTAAGCTTTTCCAACCATATCAAGTTTAGAATTGTTGGATCACATGATATGAGCTAAAGAACAAAGAGGCTCGAACTTAAGTTCGAGCCTCTCAGCTTTTCCAACCATATCAAGTTTAGGATTGGTGTGTCTTATGTGCAAAAGAACAAAGAGGCTCAAACTTAAGTTCGAGCCTCTCAGCTTTTCCAGCCATATCAAGTTTAGATTCCTGCTGTCTTATCTGCAAAAGAACAAAGAGACTCGAACTTAAGTTCGAGCCTCTGAGCTTTTCCAATCATATCAAGTTTAGGATTGTTGGATCACATGATATAAGCCTCAACTTTTCCAGCCATACCAAGTTAAGGTCGAGCCTCTCAGCTTTTCCAATCATATCAAGTTTAGGATTGTTGTGTCTTATGTGCAAAAGAACAAAGAGGCTCAAACTTAAGTTCGAGCCTCTTGGCTTTTCCAACCATATCATTGTTTGGTCACATGATATGAGCCTCAGCTTTTCCAGCCATGTCAAGTTTAGGATTTTTGTGTCTTATGTGCAAAAGAACAAAGAGGCTCGAACTTAAGTTCGAGCCTCTGAGCTTTTCCAGCCATATCAAGTTTAAATTTCTTGTGTCTTATGTGCAAAAGAACAAAGAGGCTCGAACTTAAGTCCGAGCCTCTGAGCTTTTGCAACCATATCAAGTTTAGGATTGTTGGATCACATGATATAGGCCTTAGGTTCTGCAGCCATGTCAAGTTTAGGATTGTTGTGTCTTATGTGCAAAAGAACAAAGAGGCTCGAACTTAAGTTCGAGCCTCTGAGCTTTTCCAACCATATCAAGTGTAGGATTGTTGGATCACATGATATGAGCAAAAGAACAAAGAGGCTCAAACTTAAGTTCGAGCCTCTCAGCTTTTCCAATCATATCAAGTTTAGGATTGTTGTGTATTATGTGCAAAAGAACAAAGAAGCTCGAACTTAAGTTCGAGCCTCTGAGCTTTTCCAACCATATCAAGTTCAGGATTGTTGGATCAAATGATATGAGCCTCAGCTTTTCCAGCCATACCAAGTTAAGTTCGAGCCTCTCAGCTTTTCCAACCATATCAAGTTCAGGATTGTTGTGTGTTATGTGCAAAAGAACAAAGAGGCTCGAACTTAAGTTCGAGCCTCTGAGCTTTTCCAACCATATCAAGTTCAGGATTTGTTGGATCACATGATATGAGCCTCAGCTTCTCCAGCCATACCAAGTTAAGTTCGAGCCGCTCAGCTTTTCCAATCATATCAAGTTTAGGATTGTTGTGTCTTATGTGCAAAAGAACAAAGAGGCTCGAACTTAAGTTCGAGCCTTTGAGCTTTTCCAACCATATCAAGTTTAGGATTGTTTGGTCACATGATATGAGCAAAAGAACAAAGAGGAATTAGAGCCTCTTAGCTTTTCCAACCATATCACGTTTAAGATTGTTGTGTGTTATAGGGTTGTTGGGTCACATGATATGAGCAAAAGAAGAAAGAGGAGTTCGAGCCTCTCAGCTTTTCCAACCATATCAAGTTCAGGATTGTTGGATCACATGATATGAGCAAAAGAACAAAGAGGCTCGAACTTAAGTTCGAGCCTCTCAGCTTTTCCATTCATATCAAGTTTAGGATTGGTGTGTCTTATGTGCAAAAGAACAAAGAGGCTCGAACTTAAGTTCGAGCCTCTGAGCATTTCCAACCATATCAAGTTCAGGATTGTTGGATCACATGATATAAGCCTAAGTTTTTCCAACCATATCAAGTTTAGAATTGTTGGATCACATGATATGAGCAAAAGAACAAAGAGGCTCGAACTTAAGTTCGAGCCTCTCAGCTTTTCCAACCATATCAAGTTCAGGATTGGTGTGTCTTATGTGCAAAAGAACGAAGAGGCTCGAACTTAAGTTCGAGCCTCTGAGCTTTTCCAACCATATCAAGTTCAGGATTGTTGGATCACATGATATTAGCCTCAGTTTTTCTAGCCAGATCAAGTTTAAGATTGTTGTGTCTTATGTGCAAAAGTACAAAGAGGCTCGAACTTAAAGCTTTTCTAACCATATCAAGTTTAGGATTGTTTGGTTACATGATATGAGCAAAACAACAAAGAGGCTCTGAGTTTGAGCCTATGGGCTTTTCCAACCATATCAAGTTCAGAATTGTTGGGTCACGTTATATGCGCAAAAAAACAAAGAGGCTCGAACTTAAGTTCAAGCCTCTTTGTTCTTTTGCACATAAGACACGACAATCCTAAACTTGACATGGCTGGAAAAGCTGAGGCTTATATCATGTGATCCAACAATCCTAAACTTGTTATGGTTGGAAAAGCTCAGAGGCTCGAACTTAAGTTCGAGCCTCTTAGCTTTTCCAACCATATCAAGTTTAGGATTGTTGTGTGTTATGTGCAAAAGAACAAAGAGGCTCGAACTTAAGTTCGAGCCTCTGAGCTTTTCCAACCATATCAAGTTCAGGATTTGTTGGATCACATGATATGAGCCTCAGCTTCTCCAGCCATACCAAGTTAAGTTCGAGCCGCTCAGCTTTTCCAATCATATCAAGTTTAGGATTGATGTGTCTTATGTGCAAAAGAACAAAGAGGCTCGAACTTAAGTTTGAGCCTTTGAGCTTTTCCAACCATATCAAGTTTAGGATTGTTTGGTCACATGATATGAGCAAAAGAACAAAGAGGAGTTAGAGCCTCTCAGCTTTTCCAACCATATCAAGTTTAAGATTGTTGTGTGTTATAGGGTTGTTGGGTCACATGATATGAGCAAAAGAAGAAAGAGGAGTTCGAGCCTCTCAGCTTTTCCAACCATATCAAGTTCAGGATTGTTGGATCACATGATATGAGCAAAAGAACAACGAGGCTCGAACTTAAGTTCGAGCCTCTCAGCTTTTCCATTCATATCAAGTTTAGGATTAGTGTGTCTTATGTGCAAAAGAACAAAGAGGCTCGAACTTAAGTTCGAGCCTCTGAGCATTTCCAACCATATCAAGTTCAGGATTGTTGGATCACATGATATAAGCTTAAGTTTTTCCAACCATATCAAGTTTAGAATTGTTGGATCACATGATATGAGCAAAAGAACAAAGAGGCTCGAACTTAAGTTCGAGCCTCTCAGCTTTTCCAACCATATCAAGTTCAGGATTGGTCTGTCTTATGTGCAAAAGAACGAAGAGGCTCGAACTTAAGTTCGAGCCTCTGAGCTTTTCCAACCATATCAAGTTCAGGATTGTTGGATCACATGATATGAGCCTCAGTTTTTCTAGCCAGATCAAGTTTAAGATTGTTGTGTCTTATGTGCAAAAGTACAAAGAGGCTCGAACTTAAAGCTTTTCTAACCATATCAAGTTTAGGATTGTTTGGTTACATGATATGAGCAAAACAACTAAGAGGCTCTGAGTTTGAGCCTATGGGCTTTTCCAACCATATTAAGTTCAGAATTGTTGGGTCACGTTATATGCGCAAAAAAACAAAGAGGCTCGAACTTAAGTTCAAGCCTCTTTGTTCTTTTGCACATAAGACACGACAATCCTAAACTTGACATGGCTGGAAAAGCTGAGGCTTATATCATGTGATCCAACAATCCTAAACTTGATATGGTTGGAAAAGATCAGAGAGCCTCTCAGCTTTTCCAACCATATCAAGTTCAGGATTGTTGTGTGTTATGTGCAAAAGAACAAATAGGCTCGAACTTAAGTTCGAGCCTCTGAGCTTTTCCAACCATATCAAGTTCAGGATTGTTGGATCACATGATTTAAACAGAAGAACAAAGAGGCTCGAACTTAAGTTCGAGCCTCTGAGCTTTTCCAGCCATATCAAGTTTAGATTCCTCGTGTCTTATGTGCAAAAGAACAAAGAGGCTCAAACTTAAGTTCGAGCCTCTGAGCTTTTCCAATCATATCAAGTTTAGGATTGTTGGATCACATGATATAAGCCTCAACTTTTCCAGCCATACCAAGTTAAGGTCGAGCCTCTCAGCTTTTCCAATCATATCAAGTTTAGGATTGTTGTGTCTTATGTGCAAAAGAACAAAGAGGCTCGAACTTAAGTTCGAGCCTCTGGGCTTTTCCAACCATATCATTGTTTGGTCACATGATATGAGCCTAAGCTTTTCCAGCCATATCAAGTTTAGGATTGTTGTGTCTTATGTGCAAAAGAACAAAGAGGCTCGAACTTAAGTTCGAGCCTCAGAGCTTTTCCAACCATATCAAGTTTAGGATTGTTTGGTCACATGATATGAGCAAAAGAACAAAGAGGAGTTAGAGCCTCTTAGCTTTTCCAACCATATCAAGTTTATGATTGTTGTGTGTTAGAGGATTGTTGGGTCACATGATATGAGCAAAAGAACAAAGAGGAGTTTGAGCCTCTCAGCTTTTTCCAACCATATCAAGTTCAGGATTGTTGGATCACATGATATGAATAGAAGAACAAAGAGGCTTGAACTTAAGTTCGAGCCTCTGAGCTTTTCCAGCCATATCAAGTTTAGATTTCTTGTGTCTTATGTGCAAAAGAACAAAGAGGATCGAACTTAAGTTCGAGCCTCTAAGCTTTTCCAACCATATCAAGTTTAGGATTGTTGGATCACATGATATGAGCCTCAGCTTTTCCAGCCATGTCAAGTTTAGGATTTTTGTGTCTTATGTGCAAAAGAACAAAGAGGCTCGAACTTAAGTTCGAGCCTCAAAGCTTAAAATCAAGTCTCTTATCTTTTTCAACTAAGCGAATAGTATTTTTAACTCAAATATATTTCCAAATTTAAACACAATGGGAACGAACTTAAGAGGCTCGAACTTCGTAAATATAAAGTATAATAATTAGAGAGAATAGTATTGATTATAAATTTGATGACTATGAATGAGAAATTTGATGTTAATATATTCATATTGTTTGTTATTATGTTGATGTGATTAAAAAAAAAGTTTTTTTGTTTTACTTTCAGGAGCAATGGAAAACACAAATGAATTTCAAAGCAATGTGATCGATAATGTATTTTCATTGGAAAATTTATCAAGAAAAAGTGGGATGAAGGTTCCTTCAAATAGGATTAAGGTTCAGAAATCTTTTGATTTGACACACAAGGAAGACATGAAATGGTTTGCTGATACTTATGATCATGAAGGAAACTTCAAAGGAGATGTACATTTATTTATGACAGATGCAGGATCTACATATGGTGATATGGGAAATATTGTTCATGTTAAAGAAGATGTAAATGCACAAGGCACACCATGTTTTACTTGTAAAGTGCTTCCAGATGGTGAGAATATTAATGCGAATAAGTTCTCCTTATCATGGGAGACTTTGTGTTTGGATGATATGAAAGATAGTATCTCAAAGTCTGATCGATCATTAGGTTCAATTGGATCGATCGAATCGATCAAATCAATAGAAGAATTAGTGAAAATTATAAAAGAAGCCAAAAGATTAACACAAAAGTCAAAATCTTTGAAGAGAAGCTCAGATGTATTTGAGAGATCTAAGAAACGAAAGTTGAAAGGTTCTTCAAATAAAGATTTAGGATCATCATCAAAGTCTATACAAAACGATGAAGGTGTATCAATCCGACATTTAGATAATAGGAGTGAAGAAACAGAAGATACAGTAGTGCAGCCACAAGAAAATAAAATGATGGATTTACTACTTCAAAAACAAGAATACTATGCTTTTGGTTCTGATGCAGTATTTAATGTTGATGTAAAAAGATGTTTTCCAGCACCATCGAATTATGTATATCGGAAATTAAACAGAGATTGGGTGCGTACATTAATGAATGATTTTGTCTTGGCTCCGAAAGAGAATGAAGTTCTTGCAGTTGTTATGCCTATTGATCCAAGTGTGAGAATACCTCTAAAAACTTTATCTCATGATGATATTGATAAAGTTGAGTATTGGATAATATCTGGACAACATTCAATTAGTGCAGCGAAAACTTTACAAACTGTTAATTCTCCGATGGTGACATTACAGTTACGACAACAATTTAGATATAGAAAAGCAAAAATTATAGTAAATTGTCCTCCAAAAATTTCAAGGGAGATATCTAAAGAGGCTAATTTGATGGTGGCAAAGTCATTACAGAAGGAACCATTTGTGGATCAACTTTTACAAGCTAGATCTCAATGGAAAGCCAATGGATGTCCATCCAAACCTCCTCCAGGTGTTAATCAGAGTAAAAGAGAATTTATATCATGGCAGGTATGTTTATATTCTTTGTATTTTTTGTGTTTTAGTTACTATATATTATTATTTTTTAAAACTTGTATTTATTTAAAATATACGTTTTTCTTCAGAATTTTGTAGAGACTACAGAGCAAACTTTACAAAAAGGATTTATAAAGAATGATTTGCATCTTCTTTTATGTAATGATGAGGAATGGAAGAATTGGATATCAATAATGTGTTTGTATAGTCAAGGGGCACTACTTAATACAAAGGGTGAAGTGTCAAATAACAAAAGAGATTCAACAAAAGATGTTATATCGACATCCGCAAAGATGGTAGCAATGAAAGGTGGTCAATTGAAGCAGGCACCAGGGACGGTTATATTAGGTCCGACATTGTTCAGATGTATTGCAGGTTTGGACAATAAAGAAATTTTAGAACTTCAAAAGGCAATTTTAGAGAAGAAAATTTTGTTAAAAAAGGCAAAATCATTGAAGCACATGGTTGACATGGAAGAAATGGCATGGAGACTAAAGACAGATCGTGTCTTGAAAAATGCTATAATTGCATTTTTTATTGATTTAACAACAGAGGTTTTGACTTGGGAAAAGCTCTGTGAGAAATACAATATCACAGATGTACAATATGAAAAAATTAAAAGTTACAGTGAAACATTTGTGAAAGACTCATTAAACAGGGCAAAGAAGTCTCCTCCTTTACCAAAGGCCGCCATAACTTTTTTGAGTCATTTGTATAGAGTTGCAATGGGAATAAAGACCACAGCAAATGTTATTCCATGGTCAATCTATGGATTTGGTTTCGATTTGAACAAGGTGGAAAGTTGTTGCGCAGAGCAAGTTCTTCCATTCAATATTGTTTTCTTAAGGTTTGATTCAGAACTGTACAGTTTACATAGTCGGGAATGCATTTCAGCAACGTTCTTTTCCAGATTGATTTTTGCACTCAACGCGATGAACTCCGAGACAGAATATGTTCTAGTATCTTTTATTGATTTCCTCTATGTCCATATGCTTGTAGAAGGAGTTCAACATACAGCTAAAAAAATGACTTTCAAAATTGGAGCCACTCAGAGTAGTAATCCTTCCATCAAAGGAGAGATGGATTTTGCAATAGTGCTTATGTACATTAGCAAAGAGGATAATTATCAGATGATTGATAGAATAGATCAAGCAAATCTAAATATTTTTGCTCATAAAGGTCTGGATGGATTCATAGAAAAAAATTTCATTGATGATTTCATTAATAGTTTTGCTCGTGAAGACAGCTATGTTGTAGAGTTGTATTGTCGAGGAGTTGTTCTTCAAAGAAGTTTATCTAAGAAACGCAGATGTTTTGGTATATGTTTAGATGTTGAAGAAAAACAATTAGAATCAATTTGCTCTTCAGTTTTTGAGAATGACCCTGCTTTGCATCAATGGTGTGATATCAGTAATCAAGATACAGATATCAGGAATCAAGATACAGATAATACAAATGTGTTCGAGAATGTTGATGCTGAGATTGATGTACAACCTAGTGGAGAAGAATCAGAAAGTAATCAGGATGATACAGAAACCGATGAACATATTGTTACAATGGATGAAGATACTGCAGGTACTTCAAATGTATGAGGAAAAAAAGAAGGTTGAGAAAATATTGATTCCATGTAATGTAATAAATACCATAATTTTCAAAGTATATTTTTCTTTATATGCTAGTGATGATTGCATTTCTTGAACAATAGATTTTTATTTTGAATATATTACCTTGTTGAGTAAAGTGATGTGAATCGATTATATTTAAATCTTTTTATCTATTGTTAATATCATATGTTTGTGAGTTAAAGTTCGACATCTCTTGTCTATTCGAGTAATTTAAAAATTATTGTCAATGATGCATAAATTCACATGTTATTGATATGCATGATTTATGACTCCTTTGTTTGAAAAAATCTGAAACATATTGTTTTTAAAATTATGATGCATTTGATTAAATACAATTTTGAAATGTACGGTTAAGATGCAAATATTGAACTGTGCAGTTTTTAAAATCGAAAGCTTATTGTTTGACGTAGATGCACAGAGAAATTAATTATAAGTGTTTAGATAGAGAAATTAATAGATAGATTTTTATCATAAAGAGAAATTAATTGAGAAAATAAGTATTGATATGTCTGCATATTGTATTGATTATTATACATCTTTTGGATTTCTTTTTATTATAGATGTTAACAAAAATAAATATTTCATAAGTGATGATGGTATTGGAAAGCTTATTGGCCACTTTGAGGATGAAATGAGTACTCTACATGAGCAAAGCTCTTTTCAAACATCAAATAAGCTATCTAATGTTATGGAGAAACAACATGCTAGGCCTTTTTGGATTTTACCAGGTATATTGTGTAATATTATGATTATTTTATTCATATTATCACTCATTTATTGAAGATATATCAATAAGTTATCTTAAAGCACTCTTTTTAGTTATTGTGTATAATAAACCTCATTGTTTGATATATGCAGATAATATCTATCATCTTCATATAAGCAACAATTTTCTCCTTCTCGATCTAAATGCCCTTTTGTTCAAAAAAGATATAAGATGGAACATATCAGAGAAAGATTATGTCAAAAATCATTCAAATATTGATGACAAAAGATATTCTTTTCTTATGGTGAGGAGCCAAGAAGATTATTATATGGATCACATTGAAGAAATATATAAACCAGATCAACTTATCATTAATGCTAGTTTCTTCAAAGGTTCTATCCCAATAGAAAATTGCAGCGACATTACCCCTTATCAAGCAAGACATGATCGTTCAGTACCAAGTGTTCTTCTATCCTATATTTTGAGCTTCATCCAAAGAGATGATATTTTGCTCAATCGAATCCGACAACCACATATCATCAAAGAACATCTTATATTTCCTATGTTTCAACTTGCAATGGAGAATTCATCGTCTATGTTAGAACATGATATCTTGAGTGAATCAAATGATCATTCAAATAACTTGAGAGTATCTTCTTTTGATGACTATGAAGTACATAATAATAGTGAGAAAAATGTAGATGTTCCATTGATTTGCAACGAAATTGAAAAGGAACATACAACAATAGCATCGACAAAGCTAGAGGTTCCATTGAATTGCAAGGAAATCGAAAAGGGAGATCTAGCAACAATAGCTTCAACATTTGGTGTTCCACTTTTAAATAAAGAGCAGCTAAAACTGTTACAAATGTGCTACAAAAATAAAAGCATGAGAGAAAATCATGCAATAGTGTATGCTACAAGATTGGGCTATCGACAAAGTCGTTTCATAAGCGGAGTTGCAGCAAAAGCATACATAAAAAGGTTACAAAAGGCATACCTTAATTTAATAGGTAAAGAAATTTGTCATACAATATTTATGTTTTTCTTTAATATCTACAGACAAATATTTATAAAATTTTTCTTTTGCAGGATAAAGAAAAACGTTGACGGCAAGGTGGATTATTAAATTTTCTCAAGATCTTTTGATTGGTTTGAAGATAACCCATTTTTTTAATGTTAGTTTCCTTGTTTCATGAAAGATTGTTTTTCTTCACAAATAAACACACATACACATACATATAAATTAATATATATACACACACGCATATATATGTGCACACACACACACACACACACATATATATATATATATATATATATATATATATATATATATATATATATATATATATATATATATATGATAACCCATTTTTTTAATGTTAGTTTCCTTCTTTCATGAAAGATTGTTTTTCTTCACAAATAAATACACACACACACACATATATATGAAGTTTTTTCTAGGCTTAGTCTACTTTTAATTATATTGATTATAAGAAAAACTATAAAAGGAAATTGGAATCCCCATGAATATAAAATCATGCATTCAAATCAATTTTCCTACATTTTCTTATGTATTATCAATTTTAATTTACTATAAGTTTTAAATATTGAGAGAAATGATAATGGCTTAATTAAACATATCTTTAGTTACTGTAATTATGAAGTAATATAGAATGTAAAACAATTTAATTGTTTTTTATATAAATCTAATTAACTTCAATTTTATTTTGGAGAACAAAATGCTGATTTGCATATGAACTACAAAGAAAACCCAAGCTTGGCATTGATGTCTTGCTGGTCTTCACACATATATGAATCTTCATCAAGAAAGCAAGGATTTTCTTCATTCCCAAGAGATGAAAGAAGGGTATTGATACTGGAAATGAATGGCATTTTGCTCAAGACAATTGACAAGGAAAGGGGTGATCTATTACTTGAATCTTTGCAAAACCATATGAATTTTATTGAAGAGAACACAAGAATCGCGCATTACATTCGCAAGGATGCATTATATTTCTTGGATTTTTGTATGGATCTTTTTGAAGTGTGGATTTGGACCACAGAAAGAGTGTCGATAGCTCAAAGAACACGTGCAGTATGTTTTCCAAAACACCATCAAAGATTTCATATTATAGCAGGTCAGGGTGCATGCCAAAAAACTGATATCCGTATCGGATATAAGTTTGTGCATCATAAAAACTTGGACACAATTTGGAAAATTTTTCCAGATTTGGATGGAAATAATACCATTATTTTTTATGATACATTATATCATGTGATTTGGAATATGAAAGGCACTTATGTAATTCTACCGAAGCTGTGGAGGCAATCATCGGAGGAGTTGGAAAACTTTTTATCCAAAACAATGATTCCGTGGCTTTATGGATGGATTTGCTCAAAGAACAGACGTTCTTATACATGTAATACAATTGTAAATCAGAAACCTTGTGATAGAGAAACATATTATGTACTTGAACAATATATTAAGAAACGATATCAATGATTTTAAAATATTTGAACATCATGTATTTTATTGGTGTTTTTAAACACCACATATTTTTGGGACTGTTCAACCAAGTGAAAAATTATTGAAAGCCTAAATTGCATATATTTGAGTAATTACTGAATTCGATTGTTTTTCAAAGCCCTAAGTTAGTATGATAGATTTATTATAAAATTATATGAAACAATCTATAGTATTGACATAATTTTCATATCATTCACCTAAATGAACAATTATTAGTATGTCAAATTGCATATTATTAAGTATTGTTAAATTAGATCTAAATTCATGTGGTTGCTTTTTTTTTTAAATGGAGGTTCAGTCGAGGCCTACTCCTCCAGGATTTGACTTTGAAATTGCAACTGTATAAGGAAGGGCATAGTATCCGTGGGACCCACCTTATCCCACAAGATACAACTTTCCATGTTAAACATGTCCCTTACATGTGATGATGGGGGTTGAACCCCCCGTCCCCGCCTCAAGAGTCGAGAGGCCCAACCACCCGAACAAGTGACCCCCAATTTGAATATATTTATTGTTTATATTAAATTGTAAGCTCTAAATTCGTATTAGTATAGATTTGTTATACAATTAAATTGAAATCAATTTATTGATTTTTATAACATCATATTTTGGGATATTTACTTTAATATGAGCATTTATTGATACATCAAATAATTAACCTATTATTATTGAATTGGATAACAATAGACTTCATATCAAAAAAAATTCAAGGTTGAATGCTTTTCTTTGTTTATTCATACTCCTTGGTGTTTTTTTAAATAAGCTCATCAACTAATATTATTTTTTATCTATTGAAAGCTTAAAACATTTTAACAAAAAGAAGATGTATTCATGAATTGATCTTTGTAAGAAGAATATAACATAGAAATTATAAGTTAATTCCATCACTTGGTATTATAAATGGGACTTGAATAATTCCCAAATTTCGTGAATAGGCCTTTTAGGTAAAAAGGAAACAAGAACATGTCTTTGTTCTCCTTTGTTGTGACTCAGTGTTTCATAGAAAACGTCAAAGCTTGGCTATGTCAAAGTTATAAATCAATTCTAGGTTCATGAGTAAGGATCCCCTCAACTAAGGTAGGATAGACTAAGATAGTTTGAAATCACCAAGTTCATAGTGTAATTACATGAAATCAATCTCTTGGCGCAAAGTAATTCATAAGAATTGTTCTAAGAAAGGAAGTCTTAAAGGATTGAGTAAAGGAAAGGTAAAACTTGGTCCTCAAAAACAAGGAAACTATATTTGGAACATGGTTCTATGATTGTACCATTGACATTAGAAATATACGTTTGAGAGCTAAAGCTTCAATTATTTGGCATAGGAAACATAGCCATGTTTCAGTTGAATAGCGATGTCCTCTTAGTTTTCTAATATGTTTTTTGCATTAGTTATACCTGCATGGCATTCTGTTTGGTAGATACCTACTATCATGGAGCTTATGTGTACGTAGATGGAAGCCAAGATTTCTAATAAGAACCCATGTACTTGAAATCTTCTTGCATGCTTGGCTGAAAACCATGTGCTTGAAGTCTTCTTGCATGCTTGGTTGGAAGGGATTATGCACTCTACTAATCAACGGAGATTGCCCAAACACTCATGAGCCACGGTGCACATGGGAACCAGAACTCCCACAAAGCCCTCTATTAAATGTACATGGTAAATATTAACAAAATGTTAGGGAATTAGGTTTTTTTTTAATAAAAAGGAAGTTCGCCCTTAGTCTAATCTCCCGGAATTTAATTAAAATAAAGAAAAAAAGTTACAAGTGAGTGGGACTAGTGCCCATGGGACCCCCCAAATCCCATAAATATTAACAAAATGTTAGGGAACTAGGTTGGCTTTGTAGAGTGTATATGCCATAATTTCCCCATTGGAATGCTCGCCGTTAATGAAACATGTATAGAGTGTGTATGGCATAATTTTCCGATTAGAGTGCCAGCCGTTAATGAAATAAAAACCATTATCACAATTAATCTTAGATTAAAACCATGCTCTCCCTTTTCAAGGTTCACGGAGGAAAGACCACTCGATAGAGACAAAACTGCATCTATAGAAAAAATATTGTGTCCGAATGGATGATAAGAGCTTGGATAAACAACATGGAACTGTGGTCGAAGCGCATTTCCAAAAATAGCGATAAATGCATGCTATCAAGCACCCCAAGGTGGCAAGGTCTTGACCTCCTTAACCTATTTTTTTCCGTAGTTCTAGTTACCCCTAAGGGATCTTCTTTCGTGACCTCCCTTTGGACAGCCAGGAATATGATGAAGAAATACTACTCGGTTAGCAATGATTGGAAGTGGGTGATGAGCATTAGGCAAAATGAATCTAATTTTTTCATGATAGATGGCATCAAGGTTCCTAATAGATGGCATCAAAAATGGAAGGACTTGTGAATCCAACCCAAAAGAGGATGTATTAGATTTGAGGACATTGATCAGAGATGCAAAGTTAACCACGAGGCTTGTTGCCTCTTAAGACAAAGGATGAATGCTTGGTAGGAGTCAGTATGTCACCTCCTTATTGGATAGGAACCACTTATTCCAAAAGGTATTAAATGGAAGATAAAATATATCTCAAGAATCAAGCAACCTTCAGAAATCTTTCAAGATCTCAATAGGAAGTGATGCTTAGATGGGTCTTGGATTTGATGGAATCTCAAAATCAATGATCTTTGGTACCCTCTGACGGAATGCAAGAAGTTGACCCTCCTATGGAAAATTCTACATAGGGTAATTTGGACCAACATGAAAGCTAGTAAAATCTATAGACCTATGCATTGGTGTAGAAGATGTCATTGGGGTAGGAAAACCTCACTCAAATCTTCTTCTCATGCCCTAACAATTTTGCTCTCTAGAGGAGGATCAAAGAGCATCTTAAGTTTGATTGGTCTATCTAATGGAAAAATCCCTATCAATGGAGGCAATTGGCTTGTGGAAGATTTGGAGTGGGTGTAACTTTGAAAACTTTGATAGCCCACATAAACAATGTTCTAAAGGGTCCTCGCTAGACTTTCTAACTAAAAGCATCAAAAGGAAGAAGAGTTCTCCCCCTTCTAGTACCATACAATCTTTGTTTTACAAAACAACAAGCTCAAACGTGAATGGATCCTACATGTAGATGATCAATCCATCATTAAGATTCTTCGATCTTCCTAGTCATCCCTTGAAAAGGGCGATACTAAAAACTAGTTATGGATGCATATAATTTTGTAGTAGAGGTCGTGCTCATCCAAAGATGGCTGAGTGATAACCTTTGAAACTGCTAATCTAAGCTCAGCCAAAAGAAAGGTTACACGATCTATGGAAGGGAACTATATGCAATACGAGATGCTCTCAAAAAATGCTTTCATTATTCTTTTTTTTTTTAAATGGAGGTTCGGCCAAGGCCTACTCCCCCTGACTTTAACTTTGAAATGAACAACTGTACAAGGAAGGGCATAGTACCCATGGGACCCCCCTTATCCCACAAGAACAGGGGCAGGCAAGGTAGACGGCCCGAAGGCGCATACAACGGTGGACGGCCCGGAGGCCCAGCAGATTAACGCCCGAAGGCCTGGATTGAACGCCCGAAGGCAGTTACAAGTATCCCGCAGCGCAGGGGGGTCGAACCCTCGCCCCCGCCTCAAGAGGCGAGGGACCCAACCACACGACCTGGCGTCTTGGGATGCTTTCATTATTCTTTGCACTAATATGGCAACAAGTTATTAAATGAAGAGAGCTTGAAACGATATGTAGATCAAACCGGTTTTAAAGGTAGAAAAGAAAGATGGATATATATTTTATGAACATTCGATTCCAAAGTCAGCAAGAGTACTTTGAGATTCAGCCAAATGGCAAACAAGCTAGTTGGATCAATGAGAGGGGAAAAACTATAAAAGAAACTCTAATTTTAAGGAATCTTGGAAAATAAACTCTAATTTATCTAAAAATGCAAAGTTTAATCACGATAGTCTTGAAGATGATTACTTAGTGTGGAAATGTGAAGTTTTCAACCATAGTGATCAAGAACCAAGAAACAAAGTCATGTATGAGTGCCATAATGCAGCAATTGCTCATGATCCTGGAGTAAACAAGAGGTATGGTTTGGTAAAATGCAACTTCTATTTTCCAAGATTACATGAAGATGTACAGATTTATGTTATTAAATATGTGGAGTCCCAAGTCAATAAAGCAGAGATGACCTATTACAATGTCCAGAAAATCGCTTGGCTAAGTGGGAAAGTGCTTTAGTTGATTCTACTAGGACTGCTTTTAACCTAGAAAAACATGAATCAATATGTGTCAAGCTGGATATATTGATCAAGATTAGGTACTTTTTCTGCCTTTTGCACACCAATAAAAACAAAAAACATTTCCCCATTATTCTAGGACATCTTTATTGAATCTGTAGTCTTCCATAAAACATAAGTTTAGATAGACAGAGAAAAATATTTACTTGTTCTCCAGAAGCTAGCTTTTAGTTGGTTGGATACTAAACCAAGCATGAGTACAAACAAACATCCGTCTCTATCCGTCTTCACGCGAATCCGTTGTCTGTCGCCACCTTTGTGGAAAGACCTACAGGCTAGAGGGCAAGCAGAGTCCAGAGACTCCAGACCGTGAAAGTCGATGTGGTAGGACTTGTGGAAGAAGGAAGCAGTCACATCACATGGCCCTTAGTCTGGCGCGTCGCAGATACGAAAAGTATGAAGTGAGAGGAGGATTTATGGCAGGAACATGCCACAAACAAAGTGTTTCCTCGGTTAATCTATGATGGTGTGCAATACTCCTTCAACGCACGATGGCACCCGCAAATTTGCGTTGAAGCAGACTTGAACCAGGTCTTGCTCTCAAAGATCTCTGTAAATTATGGCGATGGTAAGAGTTGGGTACAAGAGATTACCTAAAAGAATTTGCCCAATGCGTGCTTCCATTGTGGGCACCAAGGACATAGGATCAAGGATTGCCCCCTGAAGCAAAATTCCAATAGAAACAAGCTTAAACTAGATGGGGCCCTGGATCCTTTACCTCAAGTTGACACTCGGGGGCATCCCCCTCCGATGGAGGTAGAAGAGGGCACTCGTGTTGCAGAGACGGATTCAGAAGGGTTCACCAAAGTAAGACGTAGGAGGAAAGTCAGCCCTCAAAGATCATTAGCAAGGAACGTTACGACCATTTCTCCTTCGAATAACATGTACTGCAGCCTAGAAAAGGAGATTAATGAGGTCGACCTCCCTAGGGATAACCTTTACGAAGAAGATCCGACTGACAATTCTATTGGATGCTCTACCAGCAAAGAAGACAACCAAGAAGGCTACACCACCAGTAAAGAGGATGGCTTCACTACTAGCAATGAAGACAGTGAAAGCTCCTCTCTTGGCCCTACTCTTCCGGTTTGCATGCTGAACTTACCTCAACAAAAGTCAAAGCTTAAAGGGAAAAAACCGTCGGGCATGCCTTGGAAGAGTCCCCTCAAGAGTAGGATCCTAAATCAAGAAGCTGGCAGGAAAAAAGAAGATCAAAAGAAGAAAAAAGTTCGGGTCCCTCCCCTCAAAGAGGGAAACCATAAATAATGAAAATCACTTCGCTAAACATCAGGGGTTTGTCAGACCCTTCAAGAGCAGCCATTTTTGGTCAATGGTTCAAAGACAAGTGCCTCAACCCTGACTTTATCTGCTTACAAGAGATTAAAATCAACGTAGAGGATCTCCAGAAACGGCTTAAACGCATTTCTCCGAATCACCTTTGGCTCTCCACTTCGCACCCTAGGGGGGCGGGGGTTGCTGCAATCGGTATTAGTCACTCTTGGTCCGGAAGATTGACATCGACATATGAAGATCAAAATCATCGTTGGATTGCTGCATCTTTCGGGCCACCAAATCAGTTCACTGTGGTCTCAATCTACACCCCTAATGGAGAGACGGACAGAATCGACACTTGGAATTCCCTTGACTCTCTCTCTCACAATGTTTTGCTTTGCGGGGACTTCAACATGGTTGAGTTTCCTGAGGACTGTTGGAATAACAAGGGGAAAATTATTGACGGTCAAGAGAAAGAGATATGGGATAAAATCAAGTTCCATCTCGACTTGGTCGAGGTGAAAGACATGAAGGGGTTCTCCTGGTCTAACCTCCAATTGGGGGACGCTCTAAGGAAAGCTAGACTTGAAAGATGTTACATTGACCAAAACACCATCCTCTAGTAGGGTATTCCTTCGATTTCCCAACACACGGACCTGACTATCTGGGACCACTACCCGATTACTCTGTCTTTCAAACCGACTTCGCACGCTCACGAAAGCTCCTTGGTTTCATGCTTGTCAGACGTCGTTTTCCCTCCCCTCCGTACACCAAGAAATTTCCACAGTTTGGGCGGAGGCTTTTGCCCACTGTAATGAACCGGCTAAGTGCTGGAGAAACGCGGTGGAAAGGACTAGACAAATTCTGATCAGGACACATAAGGCCATAAGAGATATCCAGAATAAAAGGAGAGAAATGATGTATCGGAGGCTCTCATGTCTTGAAGAAGAAGTGAATAAAGGTAACCTGCGATGCCAACAAGGGCTTCTGAAAATTAGGGGAAGATTAAGACTCGAGGAAGAAGTTCAAAGAAAAAATCTACAAATATTTTTCAAAGATTGGTGGGTGGGGAAGGCTGACAAACCTTCAAAAGAGATATGTAACATCCTTATAAGGAAACAAGCTAGGGAAGCCATCCCCTTCTTGGTCGACAACAATGGGATCGAATGCAGCACAGAAGTTGAGAATAGATCTATCATAGTCGAGCACTTCACCCATCTTCTCGGGGTCTCGACTCCCCTTTCCCCGCATACGCGTGACTGCATGGTAGCTATCTCAAGGGTTGCTCAACCTAGAATCCCTCCGAACATGATTTCGCTACTAGATGCTAACATTTCAGAGAACGAAATTATCGAGGTTATTGATACTCTCCCCAATGGGAAGAGCCCGGGCCCTGATGGACTCACCAATGAGTTTTCCAAGTCATTTAAGCATGTGGTGGCCACCCCGCTGCGTCTAGTGTGGCAAGAGGCTCTCTCCCTCGGTGCCCTCCCTGAGTGTCTTAACAATGGTGTCATCAAATTAATTCACAAAAGGGGAGATAAGAACAAAATTGAAAACTGGCAGCCAATTACCATGCTCTAAACTGGGTATAAGATAATCGCCTAAGTAATCGCCAACAGAATCTCGTGTCATTTAAAGTCATGGCTTTGTGAGGATCAAAAAGGTTTTATCAAAGGTAGATCTATACTTGAAGCCATTGTCGATATTTGGGAAGGCCTTGCATTTGCTGAGGAGTCTGCTCAAGATCTGATATTCATTAAGATCGACTTCGATGAAGCATATGACAGATTGGAATGGGACTTTATTCTTCAATCTCTAAAAGATCTTGGATGCAGCCAGAAGTTCACAAAGATGGTTCCCACTCTACTCGAAAATGCTTTAACGAGAATAAACATCAACGGTAAGCTCTCAGAACCCATACGTTTAAAAAGATCTATCAGGCAAGGTTGCCCACTTGCTCCTTTACTCTTCGCTATCGCCTCGGATGGCCTCAGTCGCCTATTTAAGCATCACTTGGATGCTGGAAATCTTAAAGGTCTCTCCCTACCCCTTGGTAATGACCAAATGATTGCTAGACTCTTTGCCGATGACATGAATGCCTTTGTCCTTAACGATAGGAACTACATTGAGGTGTTTTGGAGCTGCCTTGACACCTTTTGTAAGGCGTCAGGTTCAAAAATCAACCATGCTAAAACTGCTTTCAGAGAAATCCATGGGCCCCCGCCCCAACTGTTGATTGATCAGGGGTGTCAAGTTATCCCAAGTGGTCAAGTCTTCCGTCTCCTCGGCATTCCGATGGGCTTCAACATCTCGATGGACCAAAGGTGGAACTGGATTGTAGCCAAATTGGATAACAAACTAAATCATTGGAAAGGTATGCAAGCTAACTTGGCAGGGCGTGCAATGATTGTCAACACATTTTTGCTTTATACGATCATTTACTTTATCTCGTGTTGGAGACCCAAGGAGAAAGAATTGTCCAAAGTGGAAAGGATTTGTAGGAACTTCCTATGGACTAGGGACCCCAATAGCAGGGGGATTCCCAAAATCAAATGGGAAACTTGTATTAGCTCAAAAGACTTGGGGGGCTTGGGTATTTTGGATATTGCTAGGTTAGCTGACAAGCTGGCGGCAAAGTGGTTTATCAAGGCTTGGTGCAATAGAGAGTCCTCCTGGGCGAAATTGATCTTCAAAAACTTGAAAGACCTTACCTTAGTTGGTCTTCCAGGCTAGAAGGACATTGGGATCCTCACACTTTTGTTCTCCCCCCACCCGATGTCCCCTAAAGGCTCTAACCTCGTATGTTCCTTATGGAAGAGTTGGAACAAAGCCAAACAATTCATCAGAGTCAGTGATGAGTGGAAGTGGGTTGCTGGGATAAGACAAAATGACTCTATCTGGTTCCCAATCAGCGGCTTAAGGGAGGTGGAGTCTTGGAACCTCCAAACGGCTAAGCGGCTATGGAACAAGGGGTACAAACAGTGGAAACAGCTCTGGAAACAAGAGACGGGCCAATGGATTAGGTTTGAAGACCTAGACCCGAGACATAGAATTTCTCTCGAAGAATGGACTCTTCTTCAAAACAGGTGTTTAGCGTGGGACCACTCAACTAGCCCCCTTCTCTGCGGACAGGATCTTCCTTGCCTTGAGGGTCTCAAATGGAGCAATGGTAAGAAACTATCCACAATTCCCAACTTCAAAGAAAACTTAGATGGTCATCACACTCTTAACAAGGCGTGGTGCCTTTCTTGGACCAAACTTCGATGGGAACTTAAGTTCATGTCAATTTGGCACCCCCTTATTGAGATCAAGAAGTCCGTTCTCATGTGGCAAATCTTACATAAGGGTATCTGGTACAATGCAAGGGCCAACAAAATTTGTGGTGTGCCTCCATGGTGCAAGCGGTGCCATCGATACCTCTTCTTCGATTGCCCCAAGTCTCGTGTTATCTAGCATCACGTGACACGGATTTTGCGTCTCTCGAACCAAATCAATTGGCAACAGGCGCTGTTCGATGAGGCGGTTGGTTGTTCATCAAAGCTGTGGAATGCCATCACAGGCGAGACTCTTTGGAAAATTTGGAGGGAGCGATGTGCTGTCAACTTTGGCCAAACCCCAAAGGAATGGTCAATTGAGAAATCCTTATTTCTTCTAGGAATAAGAATCTCCCGAGATAAGACATCTCCTCCATTTAGGCACCACTGTATTTATCTCCTCGTAGATAACAAGCTGAAACCCAAATGGGTCCCCCATGAGGGAGATGATAGTTTTGTACGCCTCATTTGTAATGCCCTCTAGCTTACCGAACTCGTCCCCTACTTTGTGGGATTTGGGGGGTCCCATGGGCACTAGTCCCATTCATGTGTAACTTTTCTTCTTTATTTTAATTAAAGTCCGGGAGAATAGGCCAAGGCCGAACTTCCTTTTATGAAAAAAAAAAGTGTTTCCTCGGTTTTTGGCGCCATATAGTATAGTATAGACTTGAAGTTCGAACTTCGCTCCCAGTTTTCTCCAGCTGACATGTCTCTAACCAAATCACATTAATTATTCAATGAGTGTGGTTTAGCGCTCAGTGGCTCACGACTTTCGTACGCACGCTGCACCAGTCAGTCTATGGTGCATTGGTGATTGTAATTCGTGTATCGCGCGAAAGACACGACTCACGAGTAGGGTCAGCGAGCACTCAGCACCGATAACTAAAAGAGCTGGCGCCATAAATGTACGAACACATTTTTTTTTTGAGAAAACAAGAAAATATAAATTGATAGAGGAATGATACATCAGTGCAGAGGGCAGAAGCACCTCAGGATATGGCAATTACAAAGAGTCCAACATGGCAAATCTGTGCCAAGAATAAATTTGAGCTAAGAGGCATTTCCAACAGGAGTAATTTTTTTCATACAAAATAGAGTGGATGACCTGGGGGGGCTGAGAAGGCCTGACAGTACTTTTAGTACAATGAATTGCAACTTTCTTAAGGGTCTTGGGGAGGGGAATGAGGAAGTTCCTCCTAGCATGACCAAACACTCTGTTGTTTCTACTAAGCCATATTGCCCACAATATATGACCTCTCCACGTGTTCCATAGCAGGATGTCCATATTTCTGCAGCAGCCAAGAAGGACCTCCAGCTTTTGAAGCTTGGGGGCTTGAGTGATCTTCAAGTACTTTTCCACAGGGAGCCAGAATGGCTTAGCATGGACACATTTAAAGAAGAGGTGACAAACATCCTCCACTCTGCCACAAAATGCACATTTACCTCCATCAGCAAATACTTTCCTGACTCTGGGGCCCACCCACAGACCTTGATGGATGATTAACCATTGAAGAAAGGAGTATTTGCTGCAATCAGGGTAAGCCCACAGAGATTTAAATCTAAAAGACCATTGGGAAGGGGACCAATTGATGTTCTAGAGTCTGTTCAACTTAATTACAATGCCATCCATAGATCCCTTAGTACTTTTGAAGTTACGGTATATAAGATCAGCAACAGAATTGATATGATTCACCTACATCTCGAACATAGCTTTATGCTGGAGGAGGATCTGCAAACAAGAAGGGGAGACATTAGTAAAATTTAATAGGGTCTGATCTTCTATCAGGTCTCCATTAACCATAAAATCTCCATAGGATTTGAAGGAGAGCTTATGACACTTATGCTGCTTTATTGCAATATTGCAGTTGTTCCAATGAGCCATCCAACCCAACCACGGAGACTCCTGTACAAAAAAACCAGAAGAAGATCTCAACTTTTCTATGGGAATAAACAGAGATTTAGCCTTAAACCAAGCCTTCCACATTCTGCAGACCAATGGACTGCCAATGGGGTAGATGGGATGGGGACAGCATATGACATCCCACAAATTTATGTTCTGCCAAGACCTGTAATTAGACAGGTAAAATTTAGAAATATTTCTGTGGATAAGACTAGCCCAAATTTCATTACATTGAAGACTTCTAAGAATCCGTTTGGCAACCATTTTATCAGCCATTTTCGCAGCACATAGAAGACCCAGACCACCTTTCACTTTAGGCAAACAACAGACCTCCCAAGAGACTTTAGCAATTTTCCTTCTATTATCAGAACCACCCCACAAAGATCTTTTGGCCAGAGAGATAACCTGTCCCAACTGTTTTTTGGAGGGAGAGCAGCAAGACAAAAAATAAACCAGTTTGGGAAGTAAATAATGATTCAAAATAAACGTTCTGTGGGGTAAAGAACTGTTGGCATCATACCAGAGAGACAGACTTTTCTTGAATTTTTCAACCACCCAATCCCACTTTTGAGAAAAGGAAACATTAAACCCCATAGGGATCCCTAATAATCTGAAAACTTCCCCATCTTTTATAATGTTGCAACCAAGGTGAGTAATAATGTCGGGAATGCAGTTATTAGAAGCCTTGAAACGAGTCTTGTTGTGGTTGACCATAGACCCACTGGCCAAACAGAAAATGTCAAGAAATTCAAGAAATTTTTTCAGAGATTTAGAATCATCCTTGAGCACAGCATTAGTATCATCAACAAACATTTGGAAACAAAGAGGGGAGGGGGAGTTAGGAATGTCAATACCTTCAATAAGACCTGAATTGAGAGCATCATTAACTAGCCATCCCAGAGCATCACTAGCTATGGCAAAAAGCAGGGGAGCTAGGGGGCAACCTTGCCTTATAGATCTGACAAGCTTAAAGGGTTCAGAAACTTGCCCATTAACAGACACTAGAGTAAGCATTCCCAAATAAGGAGCTCGCATACTTGATAAATCTTCTTCCAAGACCCATGTCTTGTAAAGACTGAAGAATGAAGTCCCACTCAATCCTATCATAGGCTTTGTCAAAGTCAATTTTGAAGAAGAAATAGTCTTGCCCAGACTCAGTAGCATAATCCATCCCTTCCCATAAAGATATGATAGTATCTAAGATGAATCTGCCTTTAATGAAACCTTTCTGTTCATGAAGAATGAAATGGGACATCATAGGACTAAGTCTTCTAGCCAGAGTAGAAGCAAAGATTTTATAGATGGAATTCAAGCAAGTGATAGGCCTCCAATTGTTGAGATCCTCTTTGGGCCCCTCTTAATAACCCCAGTGTTAATGTTGTGAGGAAGAAATCCTTTGCTAACAACCTCTTCCCATATCAAGAGAATAAAAGGAGTGAGAAAATCCCTTAATAAAATGAAGAATTCATTTGGCAATCCATCAAGCCCAGGAGACTTACAGGGTTTCAATTTATTGATGGTTTCTTTGATCTCACCGGCAGTGAGGGGTAGGTCCAGTATAGGAACCAGGCTCTGAGGAATCATTTTTTTCCTTTTCATGGATATAGTAGCTCTAGCCCTCTGGATGTCCTCCCCCCACTTGGGAGACACAGAGAAAACATCCATAAAGAAGATTTTGGCCTCTTGTAAAGTCTCTTCAGTATTCATGGTGAAACCACACCACATTTCTTTTTAATAAAAGGCACGAAGTCCCTGATTTTTCTTTTCTTCATGAGAGAAAACATATGCTTGTTATTCATGTCCATGTTCTCACTCCAAAATTCCCTGGATATAGCAAGAGTGTTCCTAGCTTCAAGATAATTCTCCTTACACAACCTCAAGGAGCAGTCTAAGTACTCCTGAGAATTAACAGCCAGACAACTTAACTTCTTCATAATAGAGTTCCTCCTTTGAGCTCTCAACTCAGGGCAGCCTTTCTATGCAGGGTGAAAAGCTTTTGAAGATCGGTAACCGATCGCTCCCAAGCTAGAGTTGGGGAAATATCCCTATCAAAATGGTGAGATATGATGGCCTTAGTTTTAGCCATAATACAAGGAAGCCTAAGAAGGCTATAATCCAAGTGGGGCCAACCAGACTTATACGAGGGGCTACCTTTTCTGAAAGACAAACAAAGGGGCTTATGATCGGACACCAGAAGGGAAAGATCAATCTTAGAACTAGTGTTCCAGCAACCCTGAATAAAATCAGTAGTAGCATAACATCTATCCAGTCTGGCAGCTCTATAATTATAACCAGTTTGTTTGTTGGTCAACGAGAACCTAGTGTTTTGGACGAACACTTGCTTTGTCTGTCGTGCCATATATTTCTGCTTTCATTTCTGTGAGTTTTCGTATGCGCCACACGTCAGAATTCTTCCCTACCAATTTCGCTACCTGACACTGCCACTAACGGCCCCGTCCTTCTTCCACCACGTGCACTTTCATGCTCACTGCTCTGTCTCTATCGAGTGGTCTTTTCTTTTTTCTTTTCAAATAAAGGAAGTTTGGCTGTCTCTATCGAGTAACAAAATTTAAAGTGGATCAAATGTAAGAAAAACAACGATTAGGCTACGTGCTCATTGAATAACTCTAGTCTTATTGTTATGATAACTTATGAGTGATTGCACTTGTTTTTTTTTTTTGAAGAAACAGGAAAGATTAATTAATAAAGGATGTTACAAACTATGCCCAGGGCAGGAGCCACTAAAGCAAACAAGTTACATGTAGAGGGCCATATCAAGCCTCTGTTTGGAGTCCAATGAAGATAAAATGTTTCTCCAAGCTATAAACTTATGCTCAGCCATAAGATTGAAGAAATTCACATTATACAAAGGGGCAAAAGAAATTTTCTCAATACAGACATGGGAGGCTCTTCTAAGCTTATTAGGAAGGGACCTAAGAAAATTCCTTTTCCCATTATTCAGAGTAGCATTGTTTCTACTCCACCAGATATGCCAACACTGGTTGTTTTTTTTAATTTTCAGATATTCAGAGTAGCATTTGTATATTTTTTGGCTCGTCCATTGGTTGTTTTCTACTATAGTGTTGTTGTTTTCTTTTAATTTTTTTGCTAACTTCTTGATGCTTGTACACGAAGAAAAAACATCAAATCACCATCGATTTGGCTGGTATGTACTTAAACTGGAATCTTTTTGTATATTTTTTGGCTCGTCTACTGGTTGTTTTCTACTATAGTGTTGTTGTTTTCTTTTAATTTTTTTGCTAACTTCTTGATGCTTGTACATGAAGATAAAACATCGAGTGGTCTTTCCACAAAGGTGGCGACAGACAACGGATTCGCGTGAAGACGGATTAACTCTATCTGCACTTTTGTCTTTTTTTCTTTAATAAAAGGAAGCTCGGCCTTAGCCTATTCTCCCTGACTTTAATTAAAATAAAAAAAAAGTTACAAGTGAATGGGACTAGTGCCCTTGGGACTCCCCAAATCCCACAATGCCGGGGAGGAGCAAGGAAACTAGAGGGCATTACAAATGAGGCAGATAAATCTATCATCACCCTCATGTGGGACCCATTTGGGTTTCAACTTATTGTTTTCGAGGAGATAAATACAGTGATGTCTAAACGGTGGAGACCTCTTATCTCGAGAGATTCTTTTACCTAGAAGAAACAATGATTTCTCGATCGACCATTCCTTAGGAGTTTGGCCAAAATTGATAGCACATCGTTCTCTCCAAATCTTCCAAAGGGTCTCACCCCTGATGGCATTCCACAGCCTCGATGAGCAGCCGATCGCCTCACCCAACAGCACCTGTTGCCAATTGATTTGGTGTGTGAGTCTCAGAACCCGTGTCACATGATGCCAGACAACACGAGACTTGGGGCAATCGAAGAATAGGTGAGCTAAATCTTCGATGCATCGATGGCAACGCTTGCACCATGGTGGCACACCGCATATTTTATTAGCCCTTGCATTGGACCAGATTCCCTTATGCAAGATCTGCCACATGAGAACAAACTTTTTGATCTCGATTAGGGGGTGCCAAATAGACATGAACTTTAGTTCCCATCGAAGTTTGGTCCAAGAAAGGCACCACCTCTTGTTAAGGGTGTGATGAACATCTAAGTTCTCTTTGAAGTTGGGGATTCTGGATATTTTCTTACCATTGCTCCATTTGAGGCCCTCGAGGCAAGGAAGATCCTAACCAGAGAGCAGGCGAGTAGGTGAGCAGTCCCACGCCAAACATCTGACTTGAAGAAGAGTCCATTCCTCGAGGGTAACTCTATGTCTCGGGTCCAAGTCTTTGAACCTAATCCACTGGTTGTTCTCTTGTTTCCATAGCTGTTTCCACTGTTTGAATCCCTTGTTCCATAACCGCTTTGCAGTTTGGAGGTTCCAAGGCTCCACTCCTCTAATGCCGCTGATCGGGAACCAGATAGAGTCATTTTCTCTTATTCCAGCAGCCCACTTCCACTCATCACTGATTCTGATGAATTGTTTGGCCTTGTTTCAACTCTTCCATAAAGAACACACGAGGCTAGAGCCTTTAGGGGACATTGGTAGGGGGGAGAACAAAAGCATGAGAATCCCTATGTCCTTCCAACTAGGATGGCCAACAAATGTAAGTTCTTTGAAGTTTCTAAATATCAATTTAGCCCAAGAGGACTCACTATTGCTCCAAGCCTGGATAAGCCACTTAACCGCCAGCTTGTCAACCAACCCAACGATATCCAAAATACCCAATCCCCCTGAGTCTTTCGAGCTAGTGCAGGTTTCCCAATTGATCATGGGAATCCCCCTCTTGTTGGGGTCACTAGTCCAAATGAAGTTTCTGTAGATTCTTTCCACTTTGGCAAACTCTTTCTCCTTCGGTCTCCAACATGAGATAAAGTAAATGATCGTTGAAAGAATAAATGTGTTAACAACCATAGCACGCCATGCCAAGTTGACTTGCATACCTTTCCAATGATTAAGTTTGCTATCCAGGTTGGCTAGCACCCAGTTCCATCGTTGGTCCATTGTGATGTCGAAGCCCATCGGGATGCCGAGGAGACGGAAGACTTGACCTCTAGGTATAACTTGACACCCCTGATCTACCAACAATTGGGGTGGGGGTCTGCGGATGGCTCTGAAAGCAGTTTTAGCATGGTTGATTTTGGAACCTGATGCCACACAAAAGGTGTCAAGGCAACTCCAGAACACCCCAATGTTGTTCATATCGTTATGCACAAAGGCATTCATATCATGGGCAAAGAGTCTAGCAATCATTTGGTCGTGATTCAGAGGTAGGGAAAGGCCCATGAGATTGCCAGAGTCCATGTGATGCTTTAATAGGTTACTGAGGCCGTCCGACGCAATAGTGAAGAGTAGAGGAGCTAGAGGGCAGCCTTGCCTGATAGATCTTTTTAAACGTATGGGCTTAGAGATCTTACCATTGATATTTATTCTAGTTGAGGTGTTTCCGAGAAGAGTGGAAACCATTTTCCTGAACTTTTGGCTGCATCCAAGGTCTTTTAGTGATTGGAGAATAAAGTCCCATTCTAATCTATCATATGCTTTGTCGAAGTCGATCTTAATGAATACCAGATCTTGTGCAGACTCGTCAGCAAATGTAAGGCCTTCCCAAATATTGACAATTGCTTCAAGAATAGATCTACCTTTGACAAAATCTTTCTCGTCCTCACAAAGCCATGATTTTAGATGACAAGAGATTCTCTTGGCGATAACTTTGGCAATTATCTTGTATCCAGTTTGGAGCATGGTAATCGGCCACCAATTTTCAATTTTGTTCTTATCTCCCCTTTTGTGAATTAGCTTGATGACGCCATTGTTAAGACACCCAGGAAGGGCACCGAATGAGAGAGCCTCGAGCCACACCAAACGTAGTGGGGTGGACACCACATGCTTGAAGGACTTGAAAAACTCATTGGTGAGGCCATCAGGACTTGGACTTTTTCCATTGGGAAGAGCATCAATAACCTCGATAATTTCGTTCTTGGAAAGAGAAAGGGGAGTCGAGACCCCGAGGAGATGGGTAAAGTGCTCGACGATGATAGATCTGTTCTCGACTTCCGTGCTACATTCGATCCCATTGTTATCGACCAAGAAGGGGATGGATTCCCTAGCTTGTTTCTTTTTGAGGATGTTACACATTTCTTTTGATGGTTTGTCAGCCTTCCCCGCCCACCAGTCTTTGAAGAATATTTGAAGATTTTTCCTTTGAACCTCCTCCTCGAGTCTTAGTCTTCCCCTGATTTTCAGAAGACCTTGCTGGCATTGCAAGTTACCTTTGTTCACTTCTTCTTCAAGTCGTGAGAGTCTCCAGTATAACATTTCTCTTCTTTTTTTTCGGATATCTCTTATGGCCTTATGAGTCCTCATAAGAATTTGCCGAGTCCTTTCAACCGTGCTTCTCCAGCACTTAGCCGGTTCATTACAATATGCAAAGGCCTCCGCCCAAACTGCAGAAATTTCTTGGTGTACGGAGGGGAGGGAAAACGACGTCTGACAAGCATGAAACCAAGGAGCTTTCCTGAGCGTGGAAGTCGGTTTGAAAGACAGAGTAATCGGGTAGTGGTCTGAGATAGTCAGGTCCATGTGTTGTGAGATCAAAGGAATACCCCATTGGAGGATGGTGTTTTGTTTGATGTAACATCTATCAAGTCTTGCTGTCCTCAGAGAGTCCCCCCGTTGGAGGTTAGACCAGGAGAACCCCTTCATATCTTTCACCTCGACCAAGTCAAGATGGAGCTTGATTTTATCCCATATCTCTTTCTCCTGACCGACACTAATTTTCCCCTTGTTATTCCAACGGTCCTCAGGAAATTCAACCATGTTGAAGTCCCCATAGAGCAAAACATTGTGTGAGAGGGAGTCAAG
Source organism: Ceratopteris richardii (assembly GCA_020310875.1). Taxonomy (NCBI): domain Eukaryota; kingdom Viridiplantae; phylum Streptophyta; class Polypodiopsida; order Polypodiales; family Pteridaceae; genus Ceratopteris; species Ceratopteris richardii. The sequence continues at coordinate 123,827,461 of CM035411.1, forward strand.
GGAAATCCAAGTGTCGATTCTATCCGTCTCACCATTAGGGGCATAAAGTGAGACCACGAAGAACTGATTAGGGAACCCAAAAGAGGCAACAATCCAACGGTGATTTCGATCTTCACAAGTCGAGGTCAACTTGCTGGACCAGGATTGACTAATACCAATTGCTGCGCCACCCGCCCCCCTAGGGTGCGAAGTGGAGAGACAAAGGTTATTTTAGTCGTTTCTGGAGATCCTCTCCGTCGATCTTAATCTCTTGTAAGCAGATAAAGTCGGGGTTGAGGCACTTATCTTTGAACCATTGACCAAGAATCGCCACTCTTGAGGGGTTCGACAACCCCCTGACATTAATCGAGGTGATTTTCATTATTGATGGTTGCCCTCTTTGAGGGGAGGGACCCGATCTTTTTTTTTCTTTTGATCTTCTTTTTTCCTCCCAACTTCTTGACTCAGGATCCTACTCTTGAGGGGGCTCTTCCAAGACATGCCTGACGGTTGTTTCCCTTTCAGCTTTGACTTTTGTTGCGGTAAGCTTGGCAAGCATACTGGAGGAGTAGGGCCGAGGAAGGAGCTTTCATTGTCTTGATTATCTTCGTTGCTGGAGGTGAATCCATCCTCTTTGCTGGTGGTGTAACCTTCATGGTTGTCTACTTTGCTGGTAGAGCATCCAAGGGAATTGTCAGCAGGGTCTTCTTCATAAAGGTTATCCCCTGGGAGGTCGACCTCATTAATCTCCTTTTCTAGGTTGCAGTACATGTTATTCGAAGGGGCAATGGTCGTAACATTCCTTGCTTGTGCTCGTCGAGGGCTAACTTTCCTCCTATGCCTTACTTCAGTGAACCCTTCTGACTCCGTCTCTGCAACACGAGTGCCTGCTTCTTCCACCATCGGAGAGGAATGACCCCTATTCCCAACTTGAGGGAAAGGATCCGGGTCCACATCTGATTTAGGCTTATTTTTCTTGGAATTTTGCTTCACGGGGCAATCTTTAATCCTGTGACCTTGGAGCCCGCAATGGAAGCATGCATTGGGCAAATTCTTGTAGATAATCTCCTGAACCCAAATCATACCATTGCCACAGTTAATGGAGATCTTCGATGGAAGGACCTGGTTCAAGTCCGCTTCAACACAAATTTGTGGGTGCCAGCGTGCGTTGAAAGAGTATTGGGTACCCTCGTAGATAAGCCCCCCAACATCCTCTCTTGAGGTCATCGGGCGACCGATCGGTGAAGCGATTTCTCGAAGAAGCCCATACAAGAAATAGGGTAGATTGGGAAGCTCCACCCAAAGCGGGTAACGAAGAGGCTTCAACTTGTTCGGAACAAAATATGGGTTCCACTTAAAAAGGCATAAGGTTGATCAGCCCACTAGCCAAGAGCTGACTTGCAAGGCCTGGAAGGCCATCTCTTCATTCTCAAACACTAGAAGAAGGTGATTCACCGGCAAGAATTGGCATTTGCACACAATTATACCATGGGGGAACCACTCCTTATGCAGCCAAGTTCTCACATTTTCCAGCGGTGGTCTAGGGCCAAATACTTGTCCGATGGGACAAGTTTTCATCAATACTTCTTGCTTAGCCGCCACCAATTCCTTGCACAAAGAGACCACCAGGGGTGCAACGTCCGAGGGGACAGAGTCCGCCTCAGGGGGGCACTGGGACTGGGGGGAGCCACATTGCTTAATCCCAAAGATGGCACGAAGGTAGACATGAAGGAGACAGGAATTCACCAACCTTTTCAAAAGTAGGACTCACAAATTAGAGTTTTTTTTCGAGGAAAACGAACTTCTACAAGCCAATGCAGGCCGCGAAGTCCCCAAAGAAAACCCCCATTATTTTTTCTTTTTTTCTTTTTCTTTAGCTTATTTCTTTTTAAGGATTTTAAAACTTGTTTTAGCAATTAAACCAAGGCGTTGAAGCAACTTTCCTCCCCACTTTTTAAGCTTTTAAAAATTAAAATGACCGCTTTGCACCCGGGAAAGTCGGGAACACTCAGTCGACTCCTTCTAAAAATCCACTTTAAATCCATTTAATAATAAGTCATAAAGTGACTTTCACCTACGAGGCGGAACAGAGCCCTCAGCGTAGAGAGCAGGCGGCGCACGCTGGAAAAGTCAGAAGAGAGGACCGCAAAAGGCGGGAGGTTGGGAAATCGCCGATAAGCACCGTGAACCCCGCGATATATGGGCCTCCGGAGTCTCGCAATAGACGGCCAGCGAAAGACAGTCCCCCTAAGATGCGCGATAGATGGCCCTCGTCATCGACGGCCTTCACCGGCGATAGACTGACTGACCGAGTACCTGCGATAGACGGGCTTTCATGCGATAGACCGAGTACCCGTGATAGACGGGCTTCCCGGCGATAGGCCGAGTACCCGCGATAGACGGGCTTCCCTGTGATAGACCGACTTCCTGCGATAGATCGACTTCCCACGATAGATGGGCTCCCCCTGATACACGACTCCTGCAGGCAATGGCCTCCACGTTCGACTCTCTGGCAGACGAAGGCCTCCTCCAGCACGTCAAATCCACAGATCTCAGGACGCCGCCCAGACGGACATAACGACAGTGAACAACAAGGAGGGCCATCAAGAGCGCAGCGACAATGGATGGCACAGACCTTTCGAGCTCCGACAGCGGCGACAACCCTTACACCTCGTTCAAGAGATGGTGAGTTTGCAAGGCAAACTGGAGAGGGCAGCAATGTCTATCTTTGCTCTTTTTTTTTTTAAATAAAGGAAGTTCGGCCTTAGCCTAATCTCCCGGAATTTAATTATAGTAAAGAAAAAAAAAAAGTTACAAGTGAACGGGACTAGTGCCCATGGGACCCCCCGAATCCCACAATGCAGGAGAGGAGTATGTCTATCTTTGCTCTTTTTATATAAAGGAAGTTCGGCCTTAGCCTAATCTCCCGGACTTTAATTATATTAAAGAGAAAAAGTTACAAGTGAATGGGACTAGTGCCCATGGGACCCCCCGAATCCCACAACGCAGGGGAGGAGTATGGCAAGCTACAAGGCATTACAAATGAGGCTGATAACATTACCATCACCCTCATGTGGGACCCATTTGGGTTTCAACTTGTTGTTTTCCAGGAGATAAATAGAGTGATGTCTAAACGGTGGTGATCTCTTGACTCGGGAGATTCTTTTACCAAGGAGAAACAAGGATTTCTCGATCGACCATTCCTTAGGAGTTTGGCCGAAATTGACGGCACAGCGCTCTCTCCAAATCTTCCAGAGAGCCTCACCTCTGATGGCATTCCATAGCCTCGATGAGCATCCGATCGCCTCACCCAACATCACTTGTTGCCAGTTGATTTGACTCGTTAGTCTCAAAACCCGGGACACGTGATGCCAGACAACACGGGACTTGGGGCATTCAAAGAACAGGTGGGCTAAATCTTCGATGCACCGATGACACCGCTTGCACCATGGCGGCACACCACAGATTTTGTTGGCCCTTGCATTGGTCCACATTCCCTTATGCAAGACCTGCCACATGAGAACGGACTTTTTGACCTCAATTAGGGGGTGCCAAAGAGACATGAATTTTAGTTCCCACCGAAGTTTGGTCCAAGCAAGGCACCATCTCTTGTTAAGGGTGTGGTGAACATCCAAATCCCCTTTGAAGTTCGGGATTCTGGAAAGCTTCTTACCATTGCTCCATTTGAGGCCCTCCGAGCAAGGAAGATCCTGACCGCAGAGAAGGCGGGTAGTTGAGCGGTCCCAGGCTAAACACCTACTTTGAAGAAGAGTCCATTCCTCAAAGGTAATGCTAAGTCTCGGATCCAAATCTTCGAACCTAATCCACTGGCAGGTCTCTTGTTTCCAGAGCTGTTTCCACTGTTTGAACCCCTTGTTCCATAACCGCCTTGCAGTTTGGAGGTTCCAAGATTCCACTCCCCGAATGCCACTGATCGGGAACCAAATAGAGTCATTTTGTCTTATGCCAGCTGCCCACTTCCAATCATCGCTGATTCTGATGAACTGTTTGGCCTTGTTCCAATTCTTCCATAAGGAACACACGAGGCTAGAGCCTTTAGGGCAGACTGGGTGGGGGGAGAACAAGAGCGTGAGAATCCCTATGTCCTTCCAACCAGGGAGGCCGACAAAGGTAAAGTCTTCCGTGTTTCTGAAGATCAATTTAGCCCAAGAGGACTCCCTATTGCTCCAGGCCTTGATAAGCCATTTAGCCGCCAGCTTGTCAGCTAATCCGGCAATATCCAGAATACCCAAGCCCCCTGAGTCTTTAGGGCTAGTGCAAGTTTCCCATTTGATTTTGGGAACCCCCCTTCTGTTGGGGTCCCCAGTCCAAAGGAAGTTCCTACAGATTCTTTCTACTTTGGCCAAGTCTTTCTCCTTAGGTCTCCAACATGAGATAAAGTAAATAATTGTAGACAACATAAAGGTGTTAATAACCATAGCACATCCTGCCAGGTTGACTTGCATACCTTTCCATTGATTCAGCTTGCTATCCAACTTGGATAGCACCCAGTTCCATCGTTGGTCCATTGAGATATCGAAACCCATCGGAATGCCGAGGAGACGGAAGACTTGACCGCTAGGGATAACTTGACACCCCCGATCGACCAACAATTGGGGAGTAGGCCCGCTGATCGCTCTAAAAGTAGTTTTAGCATGGTTGATTTTTGAGCCTGATGCCATACAAAAGGTGTGGAGGCACCACCAAAACACCTCAATGCTATTTATATCGTTATGCACAAAGGCATTCATGTCATCAGCAAAAAGTCTCACAACCATTTGGCCGTGATTTAGAGGTAAGGAGAGACCCTTGAGATTGCCGGCGTCCATGTGATGCTTTAATAGGCAGCTGAGTCCATTTGAGGCGATAGCGAATAGTAAAGGAGCCAGAGGGAAGCCTTGCCTAATTGATCTTTTTAAACGAATGGGCTCAGAGAGCTTACCGTTGATGTTTATTCTAGTTGAAGCATTTCCAAGAAGCGTGGAAACCATCTTCGTGAACTTTTGGCTGCATCCAAGGTCTTTCAATGATTGAAGAATAAAGTCCCATTCCAATCTGTCATACGCTTTGTCGAAGTCGATCTTAATGAAAACTAGATCTTGAGCAGACTCCTCAGCAAAAGCAAGGCCTTCCCAAATATCAATAATTGCTTCAAGTATAGATCTACCTTTGATAAAACCTTTCTAGTCCTCGCACAGCCATGACTTTAAATGACAGGAGATTCTGTTGGCGATAACTTTTGCAATTATCTTGTATCCAGTTTGGAGCATGGTAAACGGACGCCAGTTTTCAATTTTGTTCTTATCTCCCCGTTTGTGGATTAACTTGATGACGCCATTGTTCAGGCACTCAGGGAGGGCACCGAAGGAGAGAGCCTCTTGCCACACGAGGCGCAGGGGGGTGGCCACCTGAAGTTTGAAGGACTTGAAGAACTCATTGGTAAGGCCATCTGGACCCGGACTTTTCCCATTGGGAAGGGCATCAATAACCTCGATAATTTCATTCTCGGAGATGTTAGCATCCAGGAGAGCAATCAAGTTCTGTGGGATTCTGGTTTGAGCAACCCTTGAGATGGTTGCCATGGAGTCGCGCCTGTGGGGGGAAAGAGGAGTCGAGACCCCGAGAAGGTTGGTAAAATGTTCGACGATGAAGGTTCTATTCTCCATTTCCGTGCCACATTCAGTTCCATTGTTATCGACCATTAGGGGGATGGATTCCCTAGCTTGTTTCCTTTTGAGGATGTTACACATCTCTTTCGTTGGTTTGTCCGCCTTCCCTGCCCACCAATCTTTGAAGAAAATTTGGAGATTTTTCCTTTGGACCTCCTCCTCTAATCTTAGCCTACCCCTGATTTTCAACAGACCCTGTTGGCAATGTAGCTTACCTTTGTTCACCTCTTCTTCAAGCCGTGAGAGCCTCCGGTACACCGTTTCTCTTCTTTTTTTTCGAATTCCTCTTATAGCCTTTTGAGTCCTAATTAGAATTTTACGAGTCCTTTCTACCGCGTTTCTCCAACACTTAGCCGGTTCATTACAGTTGGCAAAGGCTTCCGTCCACACCTCAGAAATTTTCTGGTGGACAGAGGGGAGGGAAAATGATGTCTGACAAGCCTGAAACCAAGGAGCTTTCTGAAGCATGGGAATTGGTTTGAAGGACAGAGTAATCAGATAGTGGTCTGAGATTGTGAGGTCCATGTGTTGAGAAATCGAAGGAATACCCCACTGGAGGATGGTGTTCTGGTCGATGTAGCATCTATCAAGCCTTGCTTTCCTCAAAGAGTCCCCTGACTGGAGATTAGACCAGGAGAAACCCTGGTTGTCTTTCACTTCGACCAGGTCGAGATGGAGCTTGATTTTATCCCAAATCTCTTTCTCCTGACCGTCAATAATTTTTCCTTTGTTATTCCATCGGTCCTCAGGAGATTCAACCATGTTGAAGTCCCCACAAATCAGAACATTGTGTGAAAGGGAGTCAAGGGAAGCCCAAGTATCCATTCTATCTGTTTCCCCATTAGGGGCATAAATTGAGACCACAGTGAACTGGAAAGGAGACCCGAAAGAGGCAGCAATCCAACGATGATTCCGACCTTCAAAAGTCAAGGTCACATTGTTAGACAAGGCGTGACTAATACCGATAGAAGCACCCCCTGTCCCTCTAGGGTGAGAAGTGGAGAACCAAAGGTGTTTCGGAGAAATGCATTTAAGCCGTTTTTGTAGATCCTCACCGTCGATTTTAACCTCTTGTAGGCAAATAAAGTCAGGGACGAAGCACATGTCCTTGAACCACTGGCCAAGAACCGAAGCTCTTGACGGGTCAGACAGACCCCTAACGTTTAGAGATGTGAATTTCATTAATGATGGTTGCCCTCTTTGTGGGGAGGGACTCGATCTTTTTTCTTCTTGTGGTCTTCTTTTTTCTTCCCTACTTCTTGACTTAGGATCCTACTCTTGAGGGGGCTCTTCCAAGGCATGCCGGAAGGTTGTTTACCTTTAAGCTTGGACTTTTGTTGCGGTAGTCTTGGAAAGCATACCGGGAGGGTAGGGCCAAGAGCGGAGCTTTCGCTGTCTGGGTTGTCTTCATTGCTGGTAGTAAAGCCTTCCTCTTTACTCGTGGTGTAGCCTTCTAGGTTATCTTCTTTGCTGGTAGAGCACCCAAGGGAATTGTCAGTGGGGTCTTCTTCAAAGAGGTTGTCCCCTGGGAAATCGAGTTCATTAATCTCTTTTTCTAGGTTACAGTATATGTTATTCGAGGGGGCAACTGTCGTAGCTGTCGTAGTATTCCTTGTTTTTGATCTTCGAGGGCTAACTTTCCTCTTGTGTCTCACTTCAGTGAAACCTTCTGAATCCGTCTCAGCAACGCGAGTTCCCTCTTCTTCCTCCATTGGGTGGGGATGACCCCGAGTGTCGTATTGGGGGATAGGGTCTAGGGTCCCATCTGGTTTAAGCTTGTTTTTATTGGTACTTTTCTTCAGGGGGCAGTCTTTGATCCTGTGACCTTGAAGCCCGCACCGGAAGCACGCGTTTGGCAGATTCTTGTAAGTAACCTCTTGTGTCCAGGTTATACCATCTCCATAGTTTATGGAGATCTTCGAAGGAAGGGCCTGGTTCAGGTCTGTTTCAACGCAGATCTGAGGATGCCATCTAGCATTGAAAGAGTGTTGAGCTCCATCGTAGATTAACCCCCCAACATCCTGTCTTGCGGCCATCGGGCGGCCGATCGGTGAGACGATTTCACGAAGAAATCCATACATGAAGAAAGGCAGATTGGGAAGCTCCACCCAAAGCGGGTAACGAAGAGGCTTTGATCTGTTCGGGACAAAGTCTGGGGTCCACTTAAAAAGGCAAAGGGTGGACCGGCCCACTTGCCAGGAGCCGGCTTGTAGGGCTTGGAAAGCCATCTCTTCGTTCTCAAATACAAGAAGCAGGTGATTCGCCGACAGGAATTGACATTTGGACACAATTAGGCCTCGAGGGAACCACTCCTTGCGAAGCCAAGTTCTCACACTATCAAGAGAGAGCCTGGGGCCAAACATTTGACCGATCAGGCAAGTTTTCTTCAGTTCTTCCTGCTTTGCCGCCACAGACTCCTTGCATAAAGATACCTCTGGGGGCGCGACGTCCACTGGGACAGACTCCAACTCAAGGGGGGACACGGACTGAGGGGGAGCCACAAAGTCCATGACCAAAGCTTGAAAGAGCAAAAGGAAAACCGCACGACTCACCCCACGAGAAAGGAGCAAGATTGAGAATTAATCTTACTCAAGGAACTCTCTGCCTTCTTTTCCCTTTTACTTTTAATTACTTTTTCTTCTTCTCTTTTTTTTTCTTTTTTATCTCTTTTTTTAACGAGGCGGTTGAGCAAATAGGAACTAGAGCTACTAGGGGTGGGGGATCGCGACGATGGGCCCATGGGAACGAAGTGAGATCTCCCCGTGACCCATCGCAAAGAAAGCAAATAAAACTTTAAACAATCGTGTGAAAGCGATAGATGGAAGGAAGCACGTGCTGGATGTACGCTCGATAGACGCATTAGGCCCGATTGACAGCCACGATGGATGCCCAGACCTGCGATGGACACCCAGGCCCTCAGTCGCGAAGGACGCCCTGGCCCGCCCGCGATGGACGCTCCGGCCCACCCGCGATGGATAGAGAGCCTTTCAGTCAGTCGCGCGCCTACTGCCTGTCAATCGTGCAAAACCCAACACTCGCATTTTGTCCATCGTGAGTTTTTCCAGTCAGTCGCGGCGCTCGTCAATCGCGATGGACGAAAACGTCTGTCTGTCGCGAAGGAAAAAGAGCCGTTCTGTCAGTCGCGCCGACGTCTCCATTGAAATGCGTTCTGTCAGTCGCCCGCGATGGACGCACAGTCAGCCGCCCGCGATGCGTTCTCCATGGAGAGCCGTTCTGTCAGCCGCCCGCGATGGACGCTCCGGCCCACCCGCGATGGATGGAGAGCCGCTCAGTCGGTCGCGCGCCTACTGCCAACTCAGCAACACTCGCATTTTGTCAATCGTAAGCTTTTCCAGTCAGTCGCGGCGCTCGTCAATCGCGATGGACCAACTTCTTGTCGCTTGCAATCTGTCAATCGTAAGCTTTTCCAGTCTGTCGCGGCGCTCGTCAATCGCGATGGACCAACTTCTTGTCGCCAACAGTCTGATTATGCCTGCTCTCCATGCTGAGGACTTTGTTCCTTCACTGATGAGTTAGCTTAGTGATCGATTGTATTTCTTTTTTTTTTTTATAAAGGAAGTTCGGCAATAGCCTACTCTCCCGGACTTGAATTAAATTAAGAAACAAAGGTACAATAGAAGGGGACTAGTGCCCACGGGACCCCCCAAATCCCACAAAGCAGGGGAAGCTTGAGTGAATCCTAGGTTGCATTACAGAAAAGGTTAATCACCCTCTCATCGCCCTCATGCGGGGCCCACTTGGGTTTGAGCTTGTTGTTGATCAAAAGGAGGACTTGATGATGCCTGAAGGGGGGGGATTTCTTACTGTTAGCAATCCTTTTGCCCAGGAGGAATAGTGATTTCTCGGTCGACCACTCCCTGGGGGGATCGCCGAAGTTGAGAGCACACCTCTCCCGCCAAATTTTCCACAAGACTTCGCCTCTGATGGCGTTCCAAAGTGTCGCAGAGCAGCCGATCGCTTCTCCCAAAAGGACTTGTTTCCAGCTAAGCTGTTTTTGAAGTCTGATTTTCATTCCAACCGTCTGCCAGATTCTGTAGGAGTTGGGGCAAGTAAGGAAGATGTGTGGGACATCTTCAATAGCCCGGTGGCAGCGTTTGCACCAAGGAGGAGTCCCACAAAGTTTGCTAGCCTTATGGTTGGTCCAAATTCCTCGATGAAGAATTTGCCATAAGAGGACAGATTTCTTAGTCTCTATAAGGGGGTGCCAGATACCCATGAATTTCATGTCCCACCGAAGCCGCGTCCAAGACAGGGACCACTTCTTGTTGAGACTGATCTGGTGGTCAGCCGTTTCTTTGATGTTCGGGATTTTGAGTAGGCTATTTCCATTGTGCCATTTGAGACCGAGCGAGTTCGGTGTGTCGTGTCCCATGAGAAGGCGAGTCCTGTGACGATCCCATGCGAGGCATCGGCTTTGCAAAGTGATCCATTCTTCATAGGAGATGTTTATGCAAGGGTCAATATCGTCGAAGTTGATCCAGCTGTGAGTGTCGTGTTTCCAGAGGTGTTTCCATTTTTTGAATCCTTTGTTCCATAACCTCTTGGCATTTTGAATGTTCCACGACTCCACACTCCGGATGCCGTGTATCGGGAACCAGATAGAGTCGTTTTGTCTGATTCCGGCCGCCCACTTCCAGTCCTCACTAACTCTAGTGAAGCTTTTGACTTTATTCCAGCCCTTCCAAAGGGAGCACACGAGATTGGAGCCTTTCGGGAGGACGGGAATCGGGGAGAATAGCAGGGTCATGATGTCAAGATTCTTCCAGTTTGGGAACCCCTTGAGAGCCAACTCATTCTTGTTTCTGAATATCAGCTTGGCCCACGAGGCCTCCCTATTGCACCAAGCCTTAATCATCCATTTGGCTGCCAGTTTGTTAGCCATACACCCAATGTCCAGGATACCAAGCCCCCCGCTATCTCTGGGGCTAGTGCAGATGGTCCATTTGATTTTAGGCACCCCCCTTCTGTTATGATCGCCCGTCCAAAGAAAGTTTCTACAAATACTATTCAGTTTGGACAGGCCTTGCTCATTCGGTCTCCAACAAGAAAGGAAATAGATGGTAGAAGAGAGGAGGAACGTGTTGATAACCATCGCACGCCCAGCGAGATTGATTTGCATGCCTTTCCAATAGTTGAACTTGTTTTCGAGTTTGGCTAACACCCAGTTCCATCTCTGCTCCATAGAGACGCCAAACCCCAAGGGGATTCCAAGTAGTCGAAAGATTTGGCCCTGCGGAATGATTTGACAGCCATGATCAATAAGAAGGCCAGGTTGATGTCCCACAATAGCCTTAAAGGCGGTTTTAGAGTGGTTGATTTTGGATCCAGAGGCTTCACAAAAGGTAGCAAGACACCTCCAGAAAGTCTCCAGGCTGGTATTATCATTGTGAACGAACGCGTTCATATCATCGGCAAATAGTCTCATGATGATTTGACTGTGGTCGTGAGGCAGCCGGAGGCCTTTGATATTGCCAGTCTCCACATGATAAGCCACAAGTCTGCTCAGCCCCTCAGTGGCGATGGCAAAAAGAAGGGGGGCCAGAGGGCACCCTTGTCTAATAGATCTTCTAAGATGGATCGCCTTCGAAAGTTTGCCGTTAACGTTAATTTTGGTCGTTGCGTTTCCGAGAAGGGTCGCGATCATCTTGGTGAATTTCTGACTACATCCGAGATCTTGGAGCGACTGCAGAACATAGTCCCATTCTAGCCTGTCGTAGGCTTTGTCAAAGTCGATCTTGAGGAAAACCACATCTTGATTAGACTCATTTGCAAATTGAATACCTTCCCAAATATCCATAATGGTTTCCAGGATAGACCTGCCTTTGATGAAACCTTTTTGGTCCTCACTAAGGCAAGATCTCAGATGGCACGAGATTCTGTTGGCATGGGACCTTTCAAATTTCACATAAATGGGGATTGAATGCCTAGTACCTTCTATCTTTGCTCTTCACCTGTGCAGGCATAGATACAATCAAGTCTGCGAGCAAGGTCTGACATGAACATCGTACAATCTCTGCACTTTTGTCTTTGAGAGGTGTGGATTGTGTCGCAGTGAAATCAGAACAATCACTTTTAAGTTCTGAACACTTGGGTCACGAGTCGCGAGTCGCGACTCAGGGCTTAAATTTGACGCCCAAGCTTGGGCAGTTGGGCATCAAGAGCTAAGCTTCTAATGAAGCCTTTTTACTAGCATTCGGGCTTCAGCTTCTCCTACATATGTACTTACATAAAACTAGATACACAGATTGCTACATTATTACATACATACATGTATGCATAAATACATACATGTATCCGTGAACCTTGAAAAAGGGAGAATAATGGACTGAGAAACCAAGCACTCCTATGTACATATTTCATTAACGGCTGGCAATCTAATCGGGAAATCATGCCATACACACTCTATACATGTTTCATTAACGGCGAGCATTCTAATGGGGAAATTATGGCATATACACTCTACAAAGCCAACCTAGTTCCCTAACTTCGGATGTTCACCCAAATGGAGCAATGGTAAGAAGCTATCCAGAACCCCCAACTTCAAAGAGGATGTGGATGTTCACCACACTCTTAACAAGAGATGGTGCCTTTCTTGGACCAAACTTCGGTGGGAACTAAAATTCATGTCTATCTGGCACCCCCTGATTGAGGTCAAAACGTCCGTTCTCATGTGGCAAATCTTGCATAAAGGTATCTGGTCCAACGCAAGGGCTAACAAAATATGTGGTGTGCCACCATGGTGCAAGCGTTGCATCGGTGCATTGAAGTTCCCTAACATTTTGTTAATATTTACCATGTACATTTAATAGAGGGCTTTGTGGGAGTTCTGGTTCCCATGTGCACCGTGGCTCATGAGTGTTTAGGCAATCTCCGTTGATTAGTAGAGTGCATAATTGGATGCCTTCCAACCAAGCATGCAAGAAGACTTCAAGCACATGGTTTTCAGCCAAGCATGCAAGAAGATTTCAAGTACATGGGTTCTCATTAGAAATCTTGGCTTCCATCTACGTACACATAAGCTCCATGATAGTAGGTATCTACCAAACAGAATGCCATGCAGGTATAACTAATGCAAAAAACATATTAGAAAACTAAGAGGACATCGCTAACCAACTGAAACATGGCTATGTTTCCTATGCCAAATAATTGAAGCTTTAGCTCTCAAACGTGTATTTCTAATGTCAATGTTACAATCATAGAACCATGTTCCAAATATAGTTTCCTTATTTTTGAGGACCAAGTTTTTACCTTTCCTTTACTCAATCCTTTAAGACTTCTTTCTTAGAACAATTCTTATAAATTACTTTGAGCCAAGAGATTGATTTCATGTACTTACACTATGAACTTGGTGATTTCAAACTATCTTAGTCTATCCTACCTTAGTTGAGGGGATCCTTACTCATGAACCTAGAATTGATTTATAACTTTGACATAGCCAAGCTTTGACGTTTTCTATGAATGATAAGCTCTTTTCTTTCTAGCAATCAAAGAAAAGTTTTGAGAGGGACTTAGCTTTCCACAATCCCATAATCATTGCTAGTTTCTCAAATCCACAAAATTGCATCTGATTTCTCTCTGTCTATCTTTGTCTTGTCTTTAATCGTTTTTGGATCCACATGCATGCCTTCACTTGAAATAATATATTCTAGATATTCTAGCTTATGTTGAAAGAAGTAACTCTTTACAGGATTAGCATAAAGTGTGTTCTCTCGTAACAAATGAAAAACTATTTCAAGATGTTTCTCGTGTTCAGTATTATTTTTACAGTAAACAAGTATATCATCAAAGAATATAAGAACAGAAGCTTGGTAATCAAGAAAAATTATGTTCAACATTCATGCAAATGTAAGAGGAGCATTAGTAAGTCCAAAGGGCATTACCATAAATTCATAATGGCCAGTTCAAGTTCTAAATGGAGTCTTAAAGATATCATTTTATGCCATATGTCTCTGATGGTAACCCTATTTAAGATCAATTTTACTAAAGATAAGAGCTCCTCGTAATTTATCCAAGAGATCACCTATTCGAGGAATAGGGTATTTTTCTTTATTGTGACCTTGTTAAGGGCTCTATAATCAATGCACATTCGATAAGTTTTATTCTTCTTCTCTACTAGGAGTACTGGTGCTCCAAATGGGGAGGAACTAAGCCTTATAAGTTCTTAATGTAGTAGGTCTTTTACTTGGTTTTCTATTTCCTTTTGGTGTAGTGGGCCATGTCTATATGGTGCTTTATGGGGAGGAGAACTACCAGGTACTAACTCTATGCTATGGTCAAAGGATCCTCAAGATGGTGGTAGTTTAGAGGGATATTCAAACATAAAACAATCCTTATAAGTAGTCATGAAAGGTGTATGTGTATCTGAAAGTGAATGCATATAATCATTTATGACATGACAAAAACAATTCATGAACTGTTTGCTTTCCTAAATTCACATTTTACTTGAGTATGATTTATCAATGGAAATGGCTAAAAATCATGTCGCACAGATAAAGTAATGTTTTGACCTTTAAATTCAAAGTTAAAGGTGTGTGTATGGTAGTCAATGCATGGGTTATAATGATGACAAAAAGGCATACCAAGTATAACATCATAAGATTGCAAAGGTGCAATTAAAAATGTTCACGCATCTACATATGTGCCTATGCTAATCATAACATCTTGCACTTCTCATGTGACATTATAACGACTACCTTGAAATGCAGATTTTACTTTATATAAGGAAGGAAACATTTTTAATTTAAGTTCTTATATTAATAAATATGAAATGAAATCATGTGAACTACTATCCTCATGTGAAATATTAATGAGTTTGTTTTTTATAGTTCCATACTGAATATGATGACTAATGGAAACTCTTTGCCCTCCATAATCTCTAAATTGACTGCAGTTCATTTGAAATGTCTTCCTTTTGGGCACACTAACCATCTGATAGCACCATCCTCAATCCCTCATTAGAATAATCTTGCCAACATTCTTCATCTTTTGTATCCCTATTTTAGCAAAATTCTGATTATAAGATTTCCATCTTAGTGTTCCAGCTTCTTTAGCCAATGGAATCCAGTTTTTCCAAAGACTTGCAGGTACTCCTTCCACATCCTTATAAATCCTTGCACTTATTGCCATAAAATTTATCATAAAAGAAGATATCCATATGAGTATCCATAACCAACTTACCATTGATATAGCTTTCGAATCAGCTTCATCTTTGTTGCACTTAAGGGATTTTCTTATTTTCTCCCTTCTATGGCATTTGGCTGAGACTGGTTCACTCGAATCAGTAACTTGAATGATATCCTCTTTTCCTTCATAGACTTCCTCTCTCCTTGCATGGTTTGGAAACATTCCATAGCAGGAAGATGGGTCTTCTCCATGGAGCCAACCCAACATGTTTTCTTCTTCATATAAATTCACATCTGCATATAGATCTGCCTCTAGGTTGTCCAACAATTCTTCTTCCATACAAATACCAATTTTTTGCATGATGCTGCTATGCCTTTGGTTGTATGGTCCTTCTTCTAATACTATATGGTGCAACTCTCTTCCCTCTTACTTTACCCACATTTTATCCTGACCCCAATCATGCTATAGATCTGCATGTTGTAACCAAGGTTTCCCAATCAACAGGGTAAACTTCCATCTACCTCTGACAATCTTAAGACAACAAAATCCAAGTTAAAGATGGTACCTCATATCTCAACTGGGACTCTAGGGACTACCCCCATAGGTCTTAGTTATGCTTCAGTCTCCCAATGTTACGGTGAAGTTGGAAGGTCTTGAAGGTTGGAGTCTAAGATTTTTGATGGTATGTATAGGCATCTGGTTAATGCCAGAACCTCTATCCACAATATCTCCTTGTAACTGATGTCCTCTAATAGTGAGTGTTAGATATGAGATCTTATTATCTGTGAGGGATGCTTCCTCTATAGATTTATCCTTATTCTTAGCAGTATCCTTTGCCACTAAAGTTGTTGTGGAGGCCTCAACAATGATCTGCAATAACTCTGACCTGAATTTCACATCCATCTTTATTAAATTAAAAATACTGACTTCCTTTTTTATGGATTTGAGTAGTCTTAAAGCTTCATATTCCTCAAGAGCATGGGCTCTATTTGACTTATCAAACTCCTCATGAGCACTGTTGAATTCATGCCTAATGACATCATTAATTCCTACAACCTCTTCTTTTTTATTCATATCTTCAACTATATTGGCTCTTTCCTCCTTTTTCAACCCATTCTCCTTGTTCATTCCATCAGTACTTCACTCTCGAATGATGTCTAATTGAGCCTTCCCTTTGCTCCTTTTCTGCATCACAAAGGACTCAATTTCTTCTAATTGCACTACTTTGGTAGATGGTGATGGCACATTGACTTGTTCTACAACTTCTTCTTTGCTCATAGAAATCATTTGAATGTGTGGCCAATATGTAGATACATGGCTCTTATAACAACAATTAGTTTAATGGTCTCTAGATTGAGGGAAGTTCTTGCGAGGTGGGCATTTTCTAGTAGACTGCACCTAATTTCATAATGCCCACATTCTCCATATCTGAAACAAATCATTGGCATCTTTGGCCCATTTCCAATGTGATCCCTAGGTCGAGGGTTGTAAGAGTTATGTTGACTATGTGTGGTTGCTATCACATTAGTTGGTGGTAGGGCTCCTCCTTGTGCCTAATATGTTTGTGTAGGCATCCCTCATGACTGACATTCTTGGGCCTCATGACTAGCTTTCCTGCATAGTTACCAAGTTACACTTAAAAGTGGACACTCACTTACCATGTCAGCCTGTTTGCTGGACATGGTACACCATAATCCATTTTTGATGGCACCTCCCTAGAGTTCCTATAGCTCTCGTCAAAGTTGTGCCAACTCTTCTACTTGGGCTTCCTCTTCCTTTTGTAGCTTTAAGGCCTTAATTTCTCACCTCGTCTGAGTTACTGAACTTTCCTCTTCTTTGTGGGGTTTGTTCCTTTTGAAGATCCCAAGTTCCTTCCTTATATTAGTTGAACGACTAGGTCCTCAAACTTTGTAGGATATGATAGATTAGAGTAGCTTGTCCCATATTGATGCCTAATGTGCTCCAACCTTGTGGTTGTTATCATTCAATTTTGAAACACCAGTAGACATCGTATTTATCATGTGATGTTGGATCATGAACAACTTCTCAAAATCATCTACACTCATGGATGCATAGTTGTTTTGCTTCCTTTTTTTATTTTGATTCTTCAACCTACAATCACATTCGAAGTATCCAGGTTTACCACAATTCCTTTAAAGAGAGATGGTGAATGCAATTCGAAGATGAGTTGGTGCTGCTACAACCAGCTTCACAGCAGGCAATTGAGACTTCACAGTTGGTTAGTATACCCTTTGAGCTTCTTAAACCCATAGAAAAATCACCCAAGTGTTTTTGAACAAGTATCTCAAAAGTTTGAGTCAAGACAAACTAGTTACAAAATCACTAACTTCCAAAACTTACTATTTTTGTACATACACCTGCTAGAAAAAATGAACAGTGCTCTCAACTTGGTAGGAATTAGATAAATTCCTTTTGAACAAAGCAAACTGAATTAGATAGCTTGTTAATGCAAGGTAAAACACTTCAATTGATCAATTGAGCACTGAGAACAAGATTTAGCAAAATATGGAACACTCGCCATTTTCGGGGCATCGTAGAGATTCCACTAGTGAGCAGAAAAACACAGATTTCTCACAAATATTAAATCCAATGACTATGAAATTTTGTGAGCATAAGCTAGACATGGAGAGCAATGCAATACACTTCAAAATTTTGAGTGACTATAGCAAAGAATAAAAGAGAGAAGTAAATGATGAATGTATAAACTCACATATAATTACAACCACATTGGCGATGAATACTTGCATAATGGGAGTAGAATGATAGAGCTATGGAGGAAGCCCTTCAATCTCTACACATGAACATGAAGTGGGCATGAATCAAGCTCTCTAATGGCAACTTCCTTCTCGATCTTTTTATAGCTACTTTTGGAGGTAGTTTTGAATTTGAATTCAAATAATTTCACCTAAAAGTGACTCTAAGAATTAAGAGATAATGTCTCAGCTGATGGATTTGTGGTTTTAGGTAGTTAGAGTGAAGAATTTCCTTTCTACATGATGGATGACTTAAGCCATTCTTTCTTTCACAATTACAAGAGATAGAATATACTCTTTTACATGATGTGTTCATATGCCTACACATATGACTACAAATGAACATAAATCAAATCATATCAAGAATGTAGGCTTCAGTAAAGTGCACCAATAGCTCCCCATCAAGTTCTGACATGCTTAGCCTCCAAATACGTCTTCAATTGTCCTTGATTTTGTGCAAGCCAATCATGAGCTTGAGTCTACTCAATTTCATACCATCAAGATCTTTAGTCAATATGTTTGCACATTGCATATCTCTAGAGACATAGGATAGTTGAATATCCTTGCTCATTAGCTTCTCCCTTACATAATGGTAGTGAACTTCAATATGCTTGGTTCTAGCATGGTATACCGGATTGGCTGCAAGATGTAGTGCACTTGTGTTGTCACCAAGAATTTGAGGTGTTGAAGAATGAAGTCTAATATCTATATACAAAGATTTTAACCACACTACTAGAAATATGGGGGTGTTTTGATGCCCCCAAATAAAAAAAAGTGAATCTCGTCGCTTACGCGACGTTAGCATCGCATAAGAGACGAGACTTAAAAAAAAAAACATGACTCGTACATCGCAAGGAGCATCGCTATCCATCGACGCTCTAAAAGATGTTGGCAAACTACATGCAACACTGGAGCATCACATAAACGATGTCCTGATATTTCAAAGCGTCCCATAAGCAATGCTCTGGAATGTTAGAAAAACTTTCAATTTCTCTTGGCACATTTGTGCCAAGATTAGGACTCGAGGGTGAGGGAGGGAGGGAGGGAGAGAGAGAGAGAGAGAGAGAGAGAGAGAGAGAGACAGAGGGAGGGAGGGAGGGAGGGAGGGGGGGAGGGAGGGAGGGAGGGAGAGAGAGAGAGAGAGAGAGAGAGAGAGAGAGAGAGAGAGAGATTGAGATACCACTTTAGCACAGACAACCTCAAGGAAGCAAGGTATGCTCACACACACACATACACACTGTGATCTACACACACATGTACACAATCATACACACACATGTATACACATATACACACATAGACACACACACATACACATAGGCACACACATACACACATAGACACACACATACACACATAGACACACACATACACACATAGATACACACACACACATACATACATAGACACACACACTTACAGACACACACAAACACACATCCACACATTTCCACACACACACATACACATGCATACACACATATATATACACATACACACATATATGCACACACATACACACATAGAAACATACACACAATTACACATAGATTTACACACACACATATACACACTAATTTACACACACACATACACATGCATACACATGCATACACACACATATATATACACACATAGACACATGCATAGACACAAAGAACACACACATACACACAAAAACACACACACACACACACATATACACATAGACACATACACACTTACACACACACACATCCACACACATTTACACACACACATACACATGCATACAGACACATATATATAGATACACATGTATATACACACATAGACAGACACATACACACATAGACACACACACACACACATACACACATAGACACACACACATACACAGACATACAAACACACATACACACACATAGACACATACACATACATATATGCATACACACACACGTACATAGACATACACACACATACACATACATGCATACATAATGCATATGCATACATAATGCATATGCATACATAATGCATATGCATACATACATACTTACAGGCATACACACACATACACACACATGATTACATATGCATACATAATGCACATGCATATGCATACATAATGCACATGCATATGCATACATAATGCACATGCATATGCATACATAATGCACATGCATATTCATACATACATGCTTACATGCATACACACACATACACACACATACACATACACACACATACACACACATACGCATACACACACATACACACACATACACATACACACACATACACATACACACATAGACACACACACATAGACACACACACATGCATACACATACACACATACACACATACACACATACACACATACATACACATTTATGCATACACACTCACATAGAGAGCCATACACACACATACACATACATCCATACATCCATACATATGCATACATAATGCATATCCATATGCATACATAATGCATATCCATATGCATACATACATATGGACATGCATACACACACATATGCATACCTATGCATACATAATGCACATGCATATGCATACATAATGCACATGCATATGCATACATACATGCATACACATAGAGACATACATAGACATAGACACATACACACACATAGACACATAGGCACACATACACACACAAACACACAAACACACACATACACACATATACACATAGATTTACACACACATACACATGCATACACACATACAAACACACACACACACACATACACACACAGACACATACACACATAATGCATATGCATATGCATACATACATACTTACATGCATACACACACAAACACACACACACATATACATACATATGCATACATACATGCATACACATAGACACATACACACACATAGACACATACACACACATAAACACATACACACACATAGACACATACACACAATTATACACATAGATTTACACACACACATATGCATGCATACACAGACATACACACATATACACACACACATACACACATAGACACATACACACACATACACACACATACACACACATACACAGAGATTTACACACACACATACACATCCATACACACACACATATACACTCATAGACACACACACACATACACACATACACACACACACCCACATACACACACATGCACACACATATATGCACATACACACATACACACATACACACATACAGACATACACTCACATACACACACATACGCAGATATACCCACACACATACACATGCATAGACACATATATATATACACATACGCACACACAGACACACAGACACACAGACACTTACATACACACACATGCATACATAGACACATACACACTTGCACACATACACACAAACACACATCAACACACCTTTCCACACACACATACACATGCATACAGACATATATATACACATACACATGTATATGCACACATAGACATACACATAGACACATAGATACACACATACACACACATACACATACACATAGATTTACACACACACATACACATGCATACACACAAACATAAATACACACATAGACACACACACACATACACACATAGACACATAGACACACACATACATACACACACACACTTATACACACACATAGAAACATACACAGTTACACACACACACACATCCAGGCACATTTACACACACACATACACATGCATACAAACACATATATATAGATACACACATATATACACACATAGACACACACACACATACACACATGCATACATACACATACAAATGCACATACACACACATACACACACACATGTACACATACACACACACACGTAGAGAGACATACACATACATGTATTCATAATGCATGTGCATATGCATATATACATACTTGTCACGAGGAAGGAGATAAGAAAGAGAGCTCACACACACACTCTCACTCTCAAGGAGAAGCACACACACAGATTGAGGCAAGGAAGAATGATCTTCTTCTTCTTCTTCTTCTATTACATAAAAGGAATGTACAAGAATGACCTAAAAATAAGAATACAACCAGTGCAATATATAAAGACCAGTACATAAGGAAAAACCTAATGTCCACGAATGAGTGAGCTAGCAAGAAACAAATGTGCCATCACTCTCAGTAGATAAATTTAATAAAGCTCAATGAAGTATCCCTGACATATACCGGCGTGACCACTATACATGTCAGAGAAACGAGAAACTGGTACGTGTCATCCTGGATCATCACATGTTGAGCTTGATATCTCAACACTCCCCCTCAAGCTCAACGCCATATCCTGTAATCCAAGCATCTTCCAAAACTTCTTCAACTTCTCAGCTCCAAGTGCTTTGGTGAAAATATCAGCAACTTGCTCATCTGCTCTCACATAAACAAGATCAATATCACCTGCTAATACCTTCTCTCTTATGAAGTGATAATGTACCTCGATATGCTTTGTTCTAGCATGGAAAACAGGGTTCCGTGCTAACTGTATGATGCTAACATTATCACAATAGATAGTGATAGGCTTTTGCACTTCCACACCTAAATCTGCAAGTAACATCTCCAACCATGATGCCTCACATGCTGCCATTGCAGCACCTCTATACTCAGCCTCTGTACTCAACAAAGCAACAGTGGGTTGCTTCTTACTGCTCCATGTAATAGCTGCACCACCAAGTGAGAAAAGAAAGCCACTAGTAGATCTTCTATCTGGAGTACTACCAGCCCAATCTGCATCGGTGTATCCATGAACCTGCAAATCTACACCAGCTTCATAAAACAATGCATAATCCAAAGTAGCACTCACATAACGTAGAGTGCACCCCAGAGCATCCAAATGTGGCTTCCTGGGAACCTGCATAAACTGACTTTCAAGTCCAACAGTATAACTTAGATCAGGCCTTGTAATTGTGAGATATATAAGACTTCCCACAATTTTCCTGTACATAGAAGCATTTTCCAATGCTTCACCTGATGTAGTATCCAATTTCAAATTCTGATCTAATGGCATAGAAATTGGCTTACAATCAGCCATACCATACTTTTGCAGCATATTCAAGGCATATTGCCTTTGTGACATCCATATACCTGTTTCTGTATGTATAAAATCAATGCCCAAGAATGCAGCACACCAAGATCTTTCATGTCGAATTCATGCATAAGAAGTTTCTTTACCTCTTTGATGCTTTCTTCATTATCACCACCTACAATCAGGTCTTCAACATAAATAGCCACAATAGTGATGCCATCATAAGCCTTCCTTGCATATAGTGACTGATCTGCATCACACAGAGAACCCAATGCTGGTTAAGTAATCAGTAATCCTTGCATGCCATGCACGAGGGGCTTGCTTCAGCCCATACAAAGCCTTTTGCAACCTGCAAACATATTTTCAATGCTTTGAATCTTCATATCCTTGTGGCTGGTCCATATATACTTCTTCCTGTAACTCACCATGTAGGAAAGCATTCTTCACATCCATCTGATGCAAAGTCCATCCTTTTGCTGTAGATAATGCAACAAGTGTTCTGACAGTAGACATTTTAGCTACAGGGCTGAATGTTTCCTCATAATAAATGCCATATGTCTGTGCATAACCCTTAGCTACCAATCGTGCTTTATACCTTCTTATGATATCATCAGCATTATGCTTCACCTTGTAAACCCATTTGCAGCCTATGGATTTCTTTCCTTGCGGCAATGGAACCAGCTTCCATGTATCATTTCCATAAAGTGCATCCATCTCCTCATCCATAGCTTTTTCCCAATTGCATCTTCAAAACAAGAAGGTTCAGCATCTTGTATTACCTTTGTCATGTAGGCGCAATGGCAAGCCATGTAACTATCATATGTCAATCATTGCACTGAATTATGCATCCTCCCAGATCTTCTTGGTCCTGGGTCACTTCTTCTTGTATCATCTGCATGTTCCCTTCTTACTCCTGGAGTCTTCACAGAGGGCAATCCAATTCCTCATCAAGACTCTTTTTTGAACCGCTTGAATCTCCATCAACGTCTTCAAAACCTACACCTGTTTTACTACTAGCAGAAAGCTTTTCTTTACCTTTCTTGGATGTATTTGATGAATTTGCTGGACTGAAATTTCCACGCCTTCCACTCCATGGATTTGAGTTGGAACTATTGCTTGGTGATGCATCCGGTCCACTCAAAACTTGAGATTCTGCACTAGATTTTTCCGCATTTTCTTTGTCATTTGGTTCAAGATTCAATCCTTCTTTGGCATCTGCATAGAAGCTTGAGATTTCATCAAATACTACATCTCTACTCACCTTCACCTGTCGTGTGAGTGAGTTATAACATTTGTACCCCTTTTGCTCAAGGGAATATCCAATGAAGACACATTTTTTTGCTTTCGGATCAAGCTTCATCCTCAACTCATCTCGAACATGTACATATGCAATATAGCAAAAAACTTTCAGATGTGATAAGTTTGGCTTTTTACCTGTAAACTTCTCTTCAGGTGTAACTTGATGTACAACAGCAGTCGGAGTTTTGTTCATGATGTATACAGCAGTATGCACAGCTTCTGCCCAATAACAATGAGGCATACTCTTCTCAGCCATCAAGGCTCTTGCTATTTCTGCAATATGTCTATTTTTGCGTTGAGCAACACCATTCTGTTGTGGTGTGTACCTGCATGAAAACTGATGCCGAATTCCATGATTTTTTAGAAAACTGCTGAACTCATTTGACATGTATTCACCTCCTCCATCAGATCTTAATGTTTGAATGTACTTCCCTCTCTGCTTTTCCACCATAACTTTGAAATTCTGGAAGTGGGTAAACACCTCGCTCTTCTCTTTCATGAAATATACCCATACTTTGCATGTATGGTCATCAATGAAAGTAACATAAAACCTGCAACCGCCCATAGATGTGGTCTTTGCTGGACCCCAAACATTTGTATGTACTACTTCTAGTACATTCTCACTAACATGCTTGTCATGTGGAAATGATGCTCTTGATTGTTTACCAAATTGACATGCTGCACATACCTTTTGCATTTCTGCAACTTTGAAATTTGGTAGTCCATGGACAATCTCCTTTGACTGCATCAGTTTCAACCTTTGCTTTGCATGTCCAATCCGTTTGTGCCATATCTCTATATCTGCAACAACTCTTGCACCTTTTGCAAACATGGCTGCATTCATTTCAGGAATCTTCACATTTAAGGTGAACATCCTACCCACTTTGTTTCCTTTGGCAACCAATCGTCCATCCTGCTTGTACTCTTCTACATATAATCCATCAGCATTGAACCTGACTTGTAACCCAGGGTCAACCATTTGTCCAACAAAAACCAGATTCTTCGTTATATTTGGAACATGCAGCACATCAGCGAGATGTTTTACCTTTCCGTCCTCCATAGACAATGCTATGTTTCCTGTATGCTCAATAGGATGCGATGTGTCATCACCTGTTTCAACATATCGAGGAACTGGCATTTTCTGCAAACTACTAAATCATTTTGCATGACTGGTCATGTGATTTGAAGCCCCTGAATCAACATACCAGGCATTATCATTCGATTTTCAAACACCAGCAGACATCGTATTCGTCATGTGATGTTGAACCATAAACAGCTTCTCAAAATCATCTGCACTTGTGGATGCATAGTTGTTTTGCTGCCTACCTGAATCATTTCTTTGGAAATTTATGCGACCTCTTTGGCTCCCCCTACCTCGAAACTGTCCTCTTCCTCCTGCATGATTATGTTGTTGACCTTGGTCTTGGTTACCGTTTCCTCTTCCACTTCCAAAACCTCTACCTCTGCCTCTTCCTCTGCCAGAGTAGAATACCTGCTCAGAATTGGGCTTTCCTTGGGATTTTGAATCCTCACCAAGATTCTTTTCTTCAATAATTAGCATAGAGACCAAATCAGCAAAATCCGGAATATTTTCCCTCGTCTGTATAGAAGTTCTGAACTGCTTATATGCAGCTCCTAAACCACGAAGGCACACTTCCACCTTATCATCATCATCTACATTCATGCCAATAGATGCAAGTGACTCACATATGCTTTTGATTTTTAGAGTGTAGTCACTTACCGACATGGTCTTTTTCTCCAATGTATGCAGCTCGTTCTTGAGTTGCAATTTCCGTGCCTTTGTATTGGTCTCGTACAAAGTGACCAAACTGTTCCAAGCCTCTTTTGGAGTCTTGGCATCCTGTATGTGTCCAATCATGCTATCCTGTATGCTAACAGATAGCCAATACATTACATTTCGTGCTCCTTGATTCCGTTCCTCATATGCTTTTAACTGTTCTGCAGTCCGATTCCTTTTTGGTAACTGTGGAGCATTTTTCATTCTCTCCTTCGATGTACTTCCAGTAGCCTTTTCCCATCAGGAA
>CM035411.1:123858420-123918420 GCA_020310875.1 Ceratopteris richardii
ATATTCAAGCCTACAAAGGAAATTAAATTAGTAAAGAGAAAATAATATACATAGATGAAAAAAACAAAATATAATTAAAATAAAATTACCTTTCATTCACAACCTATCATTAACTCTCTCTGCTCATGTGATATTTCTTCATTATTTGCATTGGTGCGTTGCAAATGACTATATAGTCAATTCGTGAAAGAAGATATATTTGTAATCTCATTATTATTGAGATTACATCTATATCTTTTGTTTCTCCATCTTTTACTTCAGAGATTTTGAAGTTCTTGTTCGTACTCACTAAGGAATGCTCGCATGTATTTGCCATTATATGATACAAAAGTAGAAACAACTTTTTTTTTCTTGAAGTGTAAATAAAAATGGAACTCCCTTACCTGATAATACCTCATGTATTATTTTTGAAGAAGACTCATTGGTCCATGCACGTGGAGCTTCTTCATGAACTCTTTCAAGGTACTCACTAACATAGTAGATGCACTCTTCAAGCATCCAAACCTTTGCCATGGATCGTTCTAATTTCGCTCTTTGTAACACATAACCTTTTAATATTCCCATAAATTTCTCGACCCAAAACATCCATCGAGTGTTAAAAAACCTACAATCTCTAGTTCATCTACAAGATGGACTAATAAATGAACCTGAATATCAAAAAATGAAGTAGGAAGCTCTTTCTCCATCAAACATAGTACCTTTTTGCATTCACATTTTTTTGTGGGATCGAGTTTTTGTCAATCTCTTTTGATGTAATCCGCCTATACATATCATAAAAAAAATTAAAAAGAAGTTAATTCTATTGAGCCCATAAAAGTCATATTGGTCAAAGTCAACTATAGTAAAAGTCAACCACAATCAAAGTCAAAAGATCAAAGTCAAATCGATCAAAGTCAAATCCGTCAAAGTCAACATGGGCAAAGTCAAAGTGTTTGAAGTTTAGGTGTCAAAGTGCACAAGCTGCCCTAGTTGCCCATAGTGATGTTCTGAAGGCGATTTGTCCATTGCGATTGATTGCAATTCTGAAAAAAAAAGTGACTACCTGATATTGGACATTCCACATGAGATGAAAGCACAATCTTTTGCCATTCTAGAGAGAGAGAAAACCTAGGGGGCACATTCAGAGCTTCGACTCTTTGACACAATGCGAAGAAAACACCAATGATTCTCTAATTGTTTTTTTGTGTGAATAAAATAGGAAAATTAAAATTGATGGAGGACTGTTACTTCAGTGCAGGGGGCAAGAGCCGCCCTCAAACCAGCCGAAAGTTCTGCCATAGCTGCGTAGATCACTTCCGTATCTGAGCTCCCTCGATCAGCATTGCCTCTTTCTTTTTTTTCCCTTTCTTTCCAAAGAAAGTTCAAAAATAGTCTACTCTCTCAAATTTTAATTACTAGAACTAACAATTCTACAAGTGAATGGGCATATCACCCATGGGACCCCCTGAATTCCACAAAGTAGGGGTTGCCTAGAACTTGCTAGAAGACTGTAGAAAGAAGGCTCATAATCCCTTTGTCCCCCTCATGGTGGCCCACTTGCTTTTAAGCTTGTTGGTGTCAAGGGAAAACACTCTATGATGTGTAAAAGGAAGGGGTTTCTTATGATTGGAAATTATTTTACCTAAAAGGAAACTATATTTTTTAATTGAGCATTCTCTAGGAGGGTTAGAGGGTCTCACCTCTTATATTATTCCAAAGTCCTTAGAAACAATTGATCGCTTCACCCAATGGTGCTTGCTTCCAGTTCATTTGTGCATGTAGCAACATGAATTTCCCAAGGACCCACCAAATAGAACTTGAGTCGGGACATCAAAAGAAGAGGTTCCCCAAGTCGTCATTGCCATGAAGGCACGGTTTACACCATGGAGGGGCTCCACAAATTCTTTTAGCTTTTACATTGCTCCAAATTCCTTGGTGCTGGATTTACCACATAAGAATGGATTTTTCACCTCCATGAGGGGATGCTAGAGGGATTGGAACTTGAATTCCTATCTTAAACGTGACCAATCCAAACACCATCTCCTATTAAATGTGATGTGAAAGTCCACATTCTTCTTGAATCTCAGAATTTTATCAAGAGTGTTGCCATTGTGCCGTCGAAGACCCTGAAGGTGAGGGAATTCATGCCTAATAAGGAGGCAAGTTCTTGAGCCCTCCCAAGCATTGAATCTACTCTGCAACAAGCACCATTCTTCATTGTCCAATCTCCTAGTCAATTGGTGTGTTTCTTGATTGCAAAGGCGTTTCCATAACGGGAAAGCTTTGTTCCAAAGTTTCCTAGATTTTTGGAGGCTCTAAAGCTCAACACCTTTGATGTCCTTGATAGGGAACGAGATTGAATCATTTTGTCTAATGTCAACTACCCTTTTTTTATCTCTATTGATCTTGAGAAAGTGTTTAACCTTGTTCCAAGTCTTCCATAGGGATCAAACCAAGTGCAAGCCTCTAGGAGTCACTTGATAGGAGGATATCAAGCGAGAAATTCATTAATCGAACAAAGAAGCAATGCGTTAAGCACCATAGGTCATCCTTCTAGGTTCATCTTCATACCTTCTCAATATGCCAACATGTTATCAAGCTTAGAAAGAGCCCAGTTCCATCACTAACCATGAAAATGTCCAATCCCATCAAAATATGTAATATGCAGAAATTTTGTCCTACAGTGATCAAGTTGTTGGTGCAAGAGAATCCAAGCCCACATACTTGGATGATCAACATATATCTCAAGGAGTCACATATGATCAATCCCTTGTAAAATCAATCAATTACATTTTACCTTTGTACAAGTACCTTACGTCCATGTGGAGTTAGAAAGCACCAAATCTCGATTCTTTTGGTAGATAATTGATGAGAGAATATATCCTAAAGTTTAAGATTTATGTTTAGGTGAACATTTGAATTTGAATTCAAGATTGGCTCCAAACTCATGTATAAAGGTGGATCAAAAGACTCACATGTATGTCCGACTTTCGGAGAGCAATACAGAGGATTCCTATGTGATTTGAGAGCTCAATTCATAGCTCAATCACTACCCTCACATTGTGCAATAGATTATTGCCAATGACATTGTATTTCTATGTGATCTAATACACATATTTTGATTATATCTCTACTTTACTTCTCTGCCATGACCATATCACTACAGTGATCTTCTCTATGTGATCTAATACACATATTTTGATTATATCTCTTCTTTACTTCTCTGCCATGACCATATCACTACAGTGATCTTCTCTGAGCTTGTTCTCAGTGTATGATTGATCATTTGTCGTGATTTAAAGCATCACAGATTCAATGTACTATCTAGTTTATAGGTTGAAAATATCATTACCATTGGCTCTCTCAATGGTGAGATATTGTCATATCTTTACTCTCTAGTTTGTACTCTAATGTGTCTCGAAAATATTAGGGAAGTCCTATGATTTGCTAAAAATCATACTCAACATGTAGTTCATCTTTTTATTGCAATCATGCATGATTGGTAGCTCTCTAAGTTAATTAGGCACCATCAAAAGGAATAAGGCTAATTGATATCATGCTCAGAGAATTGTTCATTATACTGAACATGTGTAGAAACTAAAATTAATAGCAAGTCAATGACCTTGGATTAATTTCCTACTCATCTGTTTGGATCCATTGATTAGTGGATCATGTCCCAAAGAACATAGATGATTATTTATGATCATTAGCAAGTAAAGAGGCCCAATACACCCTCCATCACTTGTTCTTGGCTAGTGTAAAGTAGGTTTTAGCAACACCACTTCATCTCTGAAGACTTTCCACCATCTCCTTCAACATAAGTGACATCCATGGTCAACCAAAATGTGAGGTGGATGCCCAATAATAGCCTTGAAATAAATTTTAGTGTTTCTTTTTTGGAGCCATATGCATCATAAAGTGTATTTAGGCAACAGCAAAAGGTTTCAATGCTCCCTAAATTTTTATGTATAGAAGTATTCGTGTCATCGGCAAAGAGTTTGATGCTTATGTGGTCTTGATTGCTAGTAAGAAAGAGGCCTTGAATAAACCTAAACAAGCATGATGTTTCATAAATAAACTTAGACAATTGGTAGTAATTTGAAAGAGAAGAGGGGCTTAGGGGAAACCTTTCTTGATAGAAAATTTTAGTAAAATTCCTTGAGAAAGTTGTCCATTGAATCTGTTTATGTGAGGTGAGGTGTGGAAACCCCCTAATTGGGAAATACGATTGACAATCAACATACTATTTTCTTCATCTATCTTGCACTCAAGCCCATTGATGTCCATCAAGAAAGGGACCACTTCCTTGGATTTCTTCTTCTTGAGGTGGCCACACACTTCATTAGTAGGCTTGTCTATCTTTTGTGCCCACCAATCTTTATAGTATAGGTGTAGATTGCTTTTTTCCATTTATTCTTCATATCTCACCATGCTTCTAAGTTTTCAGAGCCCTATCTTGTATTCAAAATCCTCTATGTTCACTTCTTCCTCAAGATGCCTAAGTCTTCGATAAAGATTTTCCTTCTAGCTCGACAAATTTTTTGAATGTTTTTCTGAGTCCTTACCAAGATGTTTCATGTCTTTATGACTTCCATCTTCCAAAACTTGGCCACTGATGAATGGGTGGCAAAGGCCTAGTTGTAAGAAATAGTAATCTCTTACCCAATCAAAGGGAAAGAGAAGGTTGTCAAATTGGCATGAAAGTAAGGGGCTTTCTTGAGGTTGATGACCAGCTTGAAGATAAGCACAATAAGCTAATGATGAAAGACAACTAGATCCACACTTTGGGGAGGCTAGGGCCCCCACATATTGATTATATGCTATGCAATATAGCTCCTATGAAGTCCAGCTTTTCTAAAGTTCACTCTAATCTAGAGGTTCAACGAAGAGAAACCAGTATCATCTTTGATCTCCATGAGATCTATGTGGAGCTTGAATTGGTCTTAGGCATCCTTCTCATGACCATCAATCACCCACCCTCTATTTTCCCATCTATCAGAAAGAGCCTCTATTCTCCTACATGGGCACATATGCCAAGCTGATCTCTCTTGTAGAGAACCTCTCCTTGACATAATGATAGTACACCTCAATGTGCTTAGTGTGAGCACGGAACACAGGGTTCATCGCAACTGCTAATGTGCTCTACTGTTAGTGAAGATGGTGGTGGAAGAAGACTAACTAATATCCAAGTCAACCATAAGGCATATGAGCTAGACACACTCAACAATCATTGTGAAAGGTGCCCTATACTTAGCCTCACAATTGGAAGTGGCCACAGTAAGCTGCTTCTTTCTCAGCCAAGATATACATGAGCTAATGGACACACAAGTGTCATAGCAACAACGTAGTTAGAGTTAAAAAAAAAGCATCTAAATATGGCATTAGTGATCCCCCCTTAGGATAAAACAATTCAAGTAGTTGGGTACTACTCAAGTAGCAGAAGATGCACTTAACTGCCTACCAATGCTTGACACCTAGGCAATGCATAAACCTACCCATATGTGAGACAACAAACTGAATAGCTGGCCAAGTAATGCATAAATAAATCAAGCATCCAACAACCTACTAATAGAGAACAACATCAAATGCATCTCCAACATCATGAAGAGCCAATTGTAAACCTGTCTACATAGGAATGACAATAGGCTTGCTCAAGGCCAAAATGTTACAAGAATGTGTCAATATATTTTGTTTGACATAAAGCTATTCCGCCATCAATGTGCATGAACTAAGTGCACAAATAATGATGCAATGTTCCCCTCCATGGGCACATATACCAGCCTGATCTCTCCAACAGAGAACCTCTCCGAGACATAATGATACTGCACCTCAATGTGCTTAGTGCGAGCATGGAACACATGGCTCCTAATGTTCTCTTACTGTTAGTGAAGATGGTGGTCATATAAGATTGACCAACACCAAAATCAGCCATAAGGCCTCTGAGCCACACACACTCAATGGTCGCTATGAAAGTTGCCCTATACTCCGCCTCACTTTTCAAAGTGCATGCAATAGGCTGCTTCTTGCTCAACCAAGATGTACATGAGCTACCAAGCATGAAGCAAACACCACTAGAGGACACACGAGGGTCATAGCAACTAGCCCAATCAGAGTTAGAAAAAGCATGTAAATGTGGCAATAGTGATCGCCCCTTGGGATAAAACAAACCAAGTAGCCAGATACCACTAAAGTAGCGAAAGATTCACTTAACCACCTAATAATGCTTGATACCTAGGCAATGCATAAATCCACTGTTGTGGAAGGAACTCCATAGCCTCCACAACTCAATAACTAAACAACTATGAAAACTAACTCAATATCACACTAGGAATGAGAGATGTCCTTCCACCCAACCAACACCTCTAATATATAGCTTCAAGACCAAGGGGGTAAGTCCTTCTCAAGAGGACATGTGTACCTTCCATCACATCGGTCCCTAAGGTGTTCACATGGTTTCCAAGCTTAGGAAATCACATGAAATCATATGACTTCTAAAAGAAGATTCTCCAAGCTCTCACGTACAAACCAAGTGGCTAGGAGAAGCTTCCAATCAAGCCTAAGGTACTCAACCTTAGAGAATTAACCCTAAGGTTCAAGACCCATCTAAAAGGGGTAAATAAACCATAAATCCAAAGGGTTTCACACCTAGAAAAAAACCAAGGGTTCTACCCCTTAGACCCATGTAATTATACAACATTATGCCCCCCTTAAAAGCATTTTCATCCTCGGAAATGAGTGGAGATATATACCTTGGGGTATTCCCCCATGCTCCATGATCAATCTCAAAGATCATGGCCTTCATCTCTCTAAGTTTGACTCTTAATTCAAAAGGGGAATTCTACCCCGACTGAATCTAAAAAGAGGAGAATCCATGTGTGGTCTGATTCCCTGCCCCAATCATTCAAAGTTCCATCTAGTTTGCATATGAAAAAGAACTGAGTCGAATGAAAAGTATGGAAAGAATGAAAAGGGTGGAAGAGAACATCCCTGCCTATTTCCTTTGTTTACGCTATGTTTCATCTGGGTCTCCAAAGCTCAAACATGTGAATTTGGTGGATATAAAGTGACGTCAGCTAAATTACTACCTTGGTCCATTGCTTTGCACCACTTGTGCATGGACCTAGCAAAATAGATGAATGCTTCTTTAGGTTTCTTTATCAGATTCATCTCTTAAGTTAGAACCCAACTTGTTCTGAAAGGAAGATGAATCTTTTATAATCCCTACCCAAATCACTCTTTTTTAGCGAAATGGGTGGATTTCATTATATAATCCCTACCAAACCACTAGAATGGTAAAGGTGGATTATATAACATCCTCTTTATCTTCAGAGAGAGCTTACCAAAAAGTGGATGTAATGTTCTTTCAAAACTTTACGTAGTTATGAGAATCCACTTTTAAGGGACTAGAATCCATAAGGGTTAATCTAACTATTGTAGCCTTTGATTTAAACCTATTTTACTTGTTCTTCCAAAAAGATAAGATCTTTATAACTACATCCCAAGATGGGAACTCATAGTGTAAAAGATCGTGTTATCTTGAAGGTCATAAGTAGAAAATAGATTATTCCAATCATTTCTTCAATGTTTAACCTTTACGGATCTTTAATTAGATCTCAAACCTTAAGGGTCTTCTTGATCCTTCTAGTATTTCAGGAATCTTCACATTTAAGGTGAACATCCTACCCACTTTGTTTCCTTTGGCAACCAATCGTCCATCCTGCTTGTACTCTTCTACATATAATCCATCAGCATTGAACCTGACTTGTAATCCCTGGTCAACCATTTGTCCAACAGAAACTAGATTCTTTGTTATATTTGGAACATGCAACACATGGGCGAGATGTTTTACCTTTCCGTCCTCCATAGACAATGCTATGTTTCCTGTATGCTCAATAGGATGCGATGTATCATCACCTGTTTCAACATATCCAGGAACTAGCATTTTCTGCAAACTACTAAACCATTTTGCATGACTGGTCATGTGATTTGAAGCACCTGAATCAACATACCAGACATTATCATTCGATTTTGAAACACCAACAGATATCGTATTCATCATGTGATGTTGAACCATAAACAGCTTCTCAGAATCATCTGCACTTGTGGATGCATAGTTGTTTTGCTGCCTTCTATTATTTTGATTCTTCAACCTGCAATCACGTTCAAAGTGTCCAGGTTTACCACAATTCCAGCATCCTTTACTATCATTACCTGAATCATTTCTTTGGAAATTTCTGCGACCTCTTTGACTCCCCCTGCCTCGAAACTATCCTCTTCCTCCTGCATGATTCTGTTGTTGACCCTGGTCTTGGTTATTGTTTCCTCTTCCACTTCCAAAACCTCTACCTCTACCTCTTCCTCTGCCATAGTAGAATACCTGCTCAGAACTGGGCTTTCCTTCGGAGTTTGAATCCTCACCAAGATTCTTTTCTTCAATAATCAGCATAGATACCAGATCAGTAAAATTCGAAATATTTTCCCTGGTCTGTATAGAAATTCTGAACTGCTTATATGCAGCTCCTAAACCACGAAGGCACACTTCCACCTTATCATCATCATTTACATTCACGCCAATAGATGCAAGTGACTCACATATGCTTTTGATTTTTAGAGTGTAGTCACTTATCGACATGCTCTTTTTCTCCAATGTATGCAGCTCGTTCTTGAGTTGCAATTTCTGGGCCTTTGTATTGGTCTCGTACAAAGTGACCAAACTGTTCCAAGCCTCTTTTGGAGTCTTGGCATCCTATATGTGTCCAATCATGCTATCCTGTATGCTAATAGATAGCCAATACATTACCTTTCGTGCTCCTTGATTCCATTCCTCATATGCTCTTAACTATTCTGTAGTCCGATTCCTTTCTGGTAACTGTGGAGCATTTTCATTCTCTCCTTCGATGTACTTCCAGTAACCTTTTCCCATCAGGAAATTCGTCATTCTGAATCTCCAAGCATGGAAGTTGTTCTTGTCCAGCTTATCGCTCATAAGCTGACTCATTCCATCCGCGTTTTCCATTTCTGCAACAATTCACAACACCGCAACACACTACAAGTAGCACTTCTGCTTGAACATTGTCGCACTATGATGTGACAGTTCGATCTCAGAAAAACACAGTTTTCGTGTATCAACAGTACACGGAATCTCTTGAAATTTTGGATCTGGAATATATGAGTGTTGCCGAACACAACGCAAGTTACAGTTTCTGAAACTAACCTGGTTTTTCTATGGGCCCCACCTTCACTGCAATTTTCGTAGCAAACAGAGGCCGTTTTTGAAATCGCGTTTTCTCCACGCCTTGCCGCGTAGTCTTCACCGTCGCCTTCTCCACGAGCTCTCTACAGCCACGCTGGCTCTGATACCATGTCATGAGGGAGCTCATACACACACTCTCACTCTCAAGGAGAAGCACACACACAGATTGAGGAAGAATAATCTTCTTCTTCTTCTATTACATAAAAAGGAAGGTACAAGAATGACCTAAAAAACAAGAATACAACAAGTGCAATATATAAAGACCAGTACATAAGGAGAAACCTAATGTCCGCGAATGAGTGAGCTGGCAAGAAACAAATGTGCCATCACTCTCGGTAGATAATCTAATAAAGCTCAATGAAGTATCCCTGACATTTACTGGCATGACCACTAGACATGTCAGAGAAACGAAAAACTGGTACGTGTCATCCTGGATCATCACATGTTGAGCTTGATATCTCAACAGTTTTCAGGGACGAAAACTTTTAAGGAGGGGAGAAAGTCCCCAAGAACTTGTATCTTATGCCTTGAAAAGACCAAATAGGGTATTGCAAGGTAAAAGATAGGCAAGAAATAGATAAATTTGAAGTACTTCCTCGTATTCTAGTACCTCATATATCTTTCATTACATCTTCCAACTAAATGAAGTTCTCAAAGATTGGGAATTTTCAAAGAACCCCAATGCAAGAGAAGACTTGCATACCTATAAGGATTTTATAAATCCTAAAGGGGTTAGGAAAAGAATTTGGATGAGCTACAAAGGATAAACCTAAAGGTATTTTAACGCTTCATGGGGATAACATAACATACGTTATGGATTCCAGTAATACAGACCTAAGGAATATGACTTCTTGTATGAAGCATAATAGCTAGATACCCAAGTAAAACCCATGGGTAAAGCTTTGTAATTGAAGGGATCTATTTGAGAAAGACCTCATCTTATCTCTTATTTTGGTAAAAGAAGAGAAGGAAAGCCAAAGGACCCAAGTAGGGTAAAGATCAAGTCAAACTTAAAGTTTGATAAGATAAGTCACACCACATTAAATGGTTAACCAAATATTTTGCCTATGATTAGTAGTGGTGTATCTAAGCACCTTAGTCCTTGCTCTCATAATTTGGTACCATAGTATAAAGTGCATTTAAAAGGACAGAAAAGGTGAGAAGGTATAGACACAAAGTTATGTGGATTGGATGAGGAACCCACGGTATGGGACAATGGATATTGAATCCCGTTTGAGTACTTTTTCTTGATCACCAGAAGAAAAAGGGACTCATGATCCAAAGGAATACATCAAGAAGATAATGTATAGGAATGAGTATCTTCTTCAATTATCCTCTCAAAGGGAAGAAGAATTCTTCCAACAAGATATGAAAGTATCTATCTCTTATAGAGAGTTAGAAATAGGAAGAGGATCAACTTTTTTGAGTTTAAAGGTAAACTCCAAAGGATGAAGCTCTAAAAGCTTCATGACGTGAAATTCAAGGAACATAAAAATGATCTTATACCAATCTTGAAAGAAAGCTCAGAAAGATCATCTTTTGGATACTTGATATTTCAAGTCAATTGAAGAAATAAAAGAGATGTCAACATAGGACATCTTTAACAGATTGAGAATATAAGGGAGAGATGCAGCCATGTTTGCAAAAGGTGCAGGAGTTATTGCAGATATAGAGATATGGCACAAACGGATTGGACATGCAAACTTGCAAAGGCTGAAATTGATGCAGTCAAAGGAGATTGTCCATGGACTACCAAATTTCAAAGTTGCAGAAATGCAAAAGGTATGTGCAGCATGTCAATTTGGTAAACAGTCAAGAGCATCATTTCCACATGACAAGCATGTTAGTGAGAATGTACTAGAAGTAGTACATACAGATGTTTGGGGTCTAGCAAAGACCACATCTATGGGTGGTTGCAGGTTTTATGTTACTTTCATTGATGACCATACACGCAAAGTATGGGTATATTTCATGAAAGAGAAGAGCGAGGTGTTTACTCATTTCCAGAATTTTAAAGTTATGGTGGAAAAGCAGACAGGGAAGTACATTCAGACATTAAGATTTGATGGAGAAGGTGAATACATGTCAAATGAGTTCAGCAGTTGTCTAAAAAATCATGGAATTCGGTGTCAGTTTTCATGCAGGTACACACCACAATAGAATGGTGTTGCTGAACGCAAAAACAGACATATTGCAGAAATAGCAAGAGCCTTAATGGCTGAGAAGAATATGCCTCATTGTTATTGGGCAGAAGCTGTGCATACTGCTGTATATATCATGAACAGAACTTCGATTGCTGATGTACATCAAGTTACACCTGAAGAGAAGTTTACAGGTAAAAAGCCAAACTTATCACATCTAAAAGTTTTTGGCTATATTGCATATGTACATGTTTCAGATGAGTTGAGGACGAAGCTTGATCCGAAAGCACAAAAATTTGTCTTCATTGGATATTCCCTTGAGCAAAAGGGGTACAAATGTTATAACCCACTCACACCACAGGTGAAGGTGAGCAGAGATGTGGTATTTGATGAAATGTCAAGCTTCTATGCAGATGCCAAAGAAGGAGTGAATCTTGAACCAAATGACAAAGAAAATGCTGAAAAATCTAGTGCAGAATCTCAAGTTTTGAGTGGACCGGATGCATCACCAAGCAATAGTTCCAACTCAAATCCATGGAGTGGAAAATTGCGTGGAAATTTCAGTCCAGCAAATTCATCGAATACATCCAAGAAAGGTAAAGAAAAGCTTTCCGATGGTAGTAAAATAGGTGCAGGTTTTGAAGATGTTGATGGAGATTCAAGTGGTTCAGAAAAGAGTATTGATGAGGAACTTTGATTGCCCTCTATGAAGACTCCAGGAGTAAGAAGGGCACATGCAGATGATACAAGAAGAAGTGACCCAGGACCAAGAAGATCTGGGAGGATGCGTAATTCAATGCAACGATTGACATATGATAGTTACATGACTCGCCATTGTGCCTACATGAAAAAGGTAATACAAGATGCTGAACCTTCTTGTTTTGAAGATGCAATTGGTAATGCAGATTGGGAAAAAGCTATGGATGAGGAGATGGCTGCACTTTATGGAAATGATACATGGAAGCTGGTTTCATTGCCACAAGGAAAGAAATCCATAGGCTGCAAATGGGTTTACAAGGTAAAGCATAATGCTGATGGTAGCATAAGTAGGTATAAAGCACGATTGGTAGCTGAAGGATATGCATAGACATATGGCATTGATTATGAGGAAACATTCAGCCCTATAGCTAAACTGTCTACTGTTAGGACACTTGTTGCATTAGCTACAGCAAAAGGATGGACTTTGCATCAGATGGATGTGAAGAATGCTTTCCTACATGGTCAGTTACAGGAAGAAGTATATATGGACCAACCACAAGGATATGAAGATTCAAAGCATCCAGAATATGTTTGCAGATTGCAAAAGTCTTTGTATGGGCTGAAGCAGGCTCCGCATGCATGGCATGCAAGGATTGCTGATTACTTAACCAACATTGGGTTTTCTATGTGTGATGCAGATCACTCACTATATGCAAGGAAGGCTGATGATGGCATCACTATTGTGGCTATTTATGTTGATGACCTGATTGTAGGTGGTGATAATGAAGAAAGCATCAAAGAAGTAAAGAAACTTCTTATGCAGGAATTTGACATGAAAGATCTTGGTGTGCTGCGCTATTTCTTGGGCATTGAGTTTATACATACAGAAACAGGTATATGGATGTCGCAAAGGCAATATGCCTTGGATATGCTGCAAAAGTATGGTATGGCTGATTGTAAGAAAATTTCTATGCCTTTAGATCAGAATTTGAAATTGGATACTACATCAGGTGAAGCATTGGAAAATGCTACTATGTACAGGAAAATTGTGGGAAGTCTTATATATCTTACAATTACAAGACCTGATTTAAGCTACATTATTGGACTTGAAAGTCAGTTTATGTAGGTTCCCATGAAGCCACATTTGGATGCTCTCAGGCGCACTCTACATTATGTGAGTGCTACTTTGGATTATGCATTGTTTTATGAAGCTGGTGTAGAATTGCAGGTTCATGGATACACCGATGCAGATTGGGCTGGTGTGGAGGTGATCGCAATCCGGGTGGATCGGGTCCGGTCGTGGCACACACAGGGTGTATGAAGCTAATGAATGTTGGAAGGTTTAAAGATGTGAAGGTGAAATTAATGTTGAGTATGGAGAAGAGAGAGATGTTGAAATAATTATGGGAATGGGAATGTAGGAGTGCAAGTTAGATTTATGAACGTGAATGATAAGAATGAAAGAGAACCATACATACGAATGAAATTTGGAAGGAAGAATGGTCCATTGAAGGAGCTTCTTAAACACTTCCTAATTCCAATCCATATGCATAGTCTTCTTTGGATGATATGTATGCATGACGAGAATAGATGGAATCCTTTCACATAAATCAGTTTCGAAAGGAAGAATGGTCCAATATTGGAGCTTCTTATACACTTTCAGAAACTAATAAATATGTATGGATTTGTATGGATTATATGCATGCAAGTGAATTATGATGATGGATTTTACTCACAAGCTCAAAGAAACATCCTCACTGGTTCAACGCAATACTGCGGAGCCTTCTCACACATAGAAGAAATAGAAGACATGTAAAAATACTTAAGAGACTGAGAGAGGTGACAAGAGACAAGTGACAAGTGACATGAATTAAAAGAATTTGAATTAAGCTACATGTAAAAGATCGTCGTGGTACGTCATGCTAAGCAGTCTACTGATCAAAGGTGGTTCCGACCCTCAAACCATGACAGTTCAACCGAATGTCACA
Organism: Ceratopteris richardii; assembly: GCA_020310875.1. Lineage (NCBI taxonomy): Eukaryota > Viridiplantae > Streptophyta > Polypodiopsida > Polypodiales > Pteridaceae > Ceratopteris > Ceratopteris richardii. Next base: position 123,872,481 of record CM035411.1, read on the forward strand.
CGTAAGAAGGTGAGTTCCACTCCAGTGACCCTATGTCTGTCTAGGCTCGTAACGTCTAACTAAAGAAGTCTAAGACTCATTAAAATCAGCTCTAACTCACTCACACGCTCCACCGAGGGTGAGTCGAGATAGAGATGCTGGTTTCAAGAGCCTATCCTAGATTGGAGTTCTAACTTACATTTGAAACTAGGTACTATACTCATACTAGCTCACCTTGGATCCTCACTCGCTCAACCGAGGGTGATCGTCTCAAGGAAACCGTAAGCTAGCATGAGCCCTATGGATGCCTAACAATGATGCTCTAGGAGTTTGGAGGGGGGTTTATATAGTTTTTTGAATGAATTTGGGCCCTTGGATCTAGAGAAATCAACTCTCAACTCTAGGATCACTACTTTCGATTACAACCATTTGATTAATCAAATCAATGGCTTGGAATTGTTCTTTCTATCAAATCTAGTGTAAAGGAGTGAAATTTAAGCGCCCTCATTCTCCACCATTGGATCTGGGGATGATCTGGACCGTCGGATCAGTGCTGACATCAATTCGGATAAGATAAGCCACTATTTTTGGAGAAATGTTGCATTCTTGATCTTTGATTGTAAAAAAGGTTTTCTTTTATGGAAAAAAATCGTGGATCCTCCTTCCTTTATGCTTTAGTGCATCTCCACCCTTGAATATGAGCTCATCTTGACCGTACAACATGGTTCAATCATATTTTGACATGTGGCAGACATTCTAGCCTTCAATTTTCTTATTCTAGAAAACTGCGGTGACCTTGAAAACTCGACTTTGTGCTCTTTGACCCTCCAAAAATTCTTTGATGAAGATGAAACATTGTAGGACTATGTTTCCAAAGATCTCCTTCAGGAATATGCAAAAAAACTCCCATCTGAATCTAACTTGTACAAGTTTGACTACATTTGGAAGCTTGCAAGGTGGCATTAAGGTGTCTAGGAAGCTCGGATAGCCTTGAAACTTTATACAAATATGTAGCCACATATGGTCTTTATACATGCCAAACCATATGGCTAACATAAATTTCTATACAAGAATTTGTAGGGTCAAACTAGAAAAATTACATTTTTACAAAATGAACATAGCATATCAATGTGCTACAAAATCCATTTTTTGCTGAAATTTGGGCTATAGACTGCCTTTGACAATCTTTACAAGTATATGGATTTTCATCTAATTTGGTGACAATGAAATTTTTGCCCTAATTTCCCAGCTTTGACCAGCTTTGACCGCTACCATGGACTTTCTTGATTTCTTTGAAACTTTGTATGTGACCTTCCTTTGACATCCTTGATGCATCCTGGACTTCTCGGGGAATTCTGGCTACCTTTGCCAAATATGTTTTTTGTAGGCCTTCACAAGTGAGAGAGGAGAGCAAATCTCGACGACACTGGTAGTACTTCAGATAGAAGATCTACTAGTGGTTTTCTTTTCTCACTTGGAGGTGCACCTATTACATGGAGCAGTAAGAAGCAACCCACTATTGCTCTATCGAGTACAGAGGCTGAGTATAGAGGTGCTGCAATGGCAGCATGTGAGGCATCATGGTTGGAGATGTTACTTGCAGATTTAGGTGTGGAAGTGCAAAAGCCTATCACTATCTATTGTGATAATCTTAGCAGCATACAGTTAGCACGGAACCCTGTTTTCCATGCTAGAACAAAGCATATCGAGGTACATTATCACTTCATTAGAGAGAAGGTATAAGCAGGTGATATTGATCTTGTTTATGTGAGAATAGATGAACAGGTTGCTGATATTTTCACCAAAGCACTTGGAGCTGAGAAGTTGAAGAAGTTTCGAAAGATGCTTGGATTACAAGATATGGTGTTGAGCTTGAGGGGGAGTGTTGAGATATCAAGCTCAACATGTGATGATCTAGGATGACACGTACCAGTTTTTCATTTCTCTGAATGTTTGGAAGATTAAAGAATGAAGGAAGATTCAATTCTTGAAGCTTGGAAGAAGAATACATTTAGAGGATATGAGGAATGTACACATATGTACATTAGTATAGTTATAGTTCACTTAGGTCTTTGATTAGTCATAGACTTGTACAAATTTCTCTATAAATACCTTGAAAATGTCAAGGCGTGATATGAGAGCATATGAAAGAATAGATGAGTGAGTATAGAATTCAAGAAAGGAGAAGTTAGATGTCATGAGACATATGAAATGTTAGTTGAGTTTTCCTCTCATCACTCAACTGTAATTTTTTGAGTAATCGAAGAAAATATTGCACCGATGTTTCTGTGTCTGCTCCGTCTGTGTTAGATCATTTGTGAAATCCTTTTGAGGATATCTAAGTTCATAGTTAATGAGTCTATGACTTGAGTTTCAGAGTCTAATTGTAAACAGGCTAGGAGAATTGTTAATAGGAACATTCATATGTGATGAGTGTTCACAGTTCTCTGAAACAGGCGCAAATTTTGATCTTGATTTTTTGGTCAGTTCTCACTCCACAGTTTAAAGTTTTGTGCAAGCAAGCACTTAATCTTTAAGTTAGAAGGTAAGCTACCTGTATCTACAAGCATTTGCTTAAACGGGTTCGAGATTGAGAGAACTATGTGTTAGAAGTTAGGGGTGTCAAAATCGACTTCTCAGAAGTGCAGATTTAGACATAGGTAACTTGTGAAGTTGATTTCTCAAGTTATACTAAACCTTTTGAAGAAATTTAACTTGGAGGAGGTGCGCAACTTCTAGGCGACACTTCATACAAAATTTCATAGAAAACTTTACATGTTTGATAGGTCAATGAGAAGAAATTGTGCAGCAGTCTTTCTGTGTTTTATCTTCTTCACAGAATTTTTCAACTTTTGATAATTTGGAGATTGAACATCTAATTTGGTGAAGATTTTGACTTACTCTTGGTATAGAGGTGCTCTAATCATAAGAGTAGGTTATTCTTTTGGAGATTAACACTCTCCATCAGTGGTATCAGAGCAGGAAACATCAAAATCAAGGAAAGGAGGATCCCGACTGCTGCAGATTCAAGAAATTCAACAATTGAAGAACTAAAAGGTGAAAGCTTGAAGGCAAAGCTTGAGGAGGAGACCATACGACATCAAGAAAGACAAAAGGACTCTAATTTGAAGTAAAGGTACATATATTGTTCATAAAGCTTGAAGATTTCAATACACAGGTGAACACAAGATGGGAGATTCTCTATAGATAGAGAAATTGGATAGGGAAAACTATCCTGCATGGTCAATGAGGATGGAAGCTCATCTTATGAGCAAAGATTTAATAGCTTACATCACAGGAGAAGAAGAGAAGCCACAGCTCAGAGATCCTAGTGTTCCAACTAGGGAAGAGTTAGCAGATTTGAAAAATTGGATGAAGAAAGATGCTCAAGCTAGGAGCATTATATATATGGCAGTCAATGATTACTTGTTACCTCATATTCGAGGTCTTGAAAGTGCAACTGATATTTGGAATGCTTTGGAGGAGCATTTCCAGAATACTACTAAGTCAAGGAAGGCATCCTTATGGGCAGAGTTTACCACCTTTAAGAAGAAGGCTTCTCAATCCATTTCAGACTATGTGACAAGAATGAAAGATATTGCAGATGCTTTAGGAGCTGTTGATGAAGACATTGAGGAGGATAAATTGGTAAGGCAAATCCTTACAGGTTTAAGAGGTGATGACAAATGGAAGCCATTCATTTTATCTACAGAATTATCACTTGATCATTTCACTCCTGATTTAAATCAGTTGTTAGGTCATATGCTAACATTTGAGCAGGATGTTAAAGGAGATGGTGACAAGAGTGCAGGTCATGCAATGTACTCAAAGGACAAGAAGAAGAATAGCAAAGGAAAGCAACAAGCAAATGAAGATGAAGGAACAACTAGTCAAGCCAACTTCCTAAGAGGTAGAGGAGGTGGCAAAGGTAGAGGAAGAGGCAGGAACAACAAAGATGGATCCAAAGCTTGCTGGATTTTTGGTAAGAAAAATCACTTAGCTAATGATTGTTGGCATAATAATCAGAGTAATGGTGGATACAATCAAAACTATAATTCAAGAGGAAGAGGAGGTAGAAATCAAAGAGGTAATTTCAGAGGCAGAGGTAGTAGGGATTACTTTGGAAGAAATGCAGGTAGAGGTTTCCAAAGTCAACAATATAACAACACCTACTACAATTATGCTTCAGATCAAAAGGAGGATTCAACATTGATAATGAATGCAACTTGTGAAAGGCAGAGTGAAGATCAAAGAGTCTTCTACATTGACTCAGGGTGTAGCAATCACCTAAGTGGTAATATAGCCTGGATGACTGATTTGGAGAATAAGGTATCTAATCATGTTGTTCAAACAGGTGACAACACAAAGCACAATGTGAAGTCAATTGGATCAATGAAGGCCAAGGATGGTAGCACCTTATTGAGTAAGGTCTTGTATGTTCCTACAATTCCTAAGAATTTGATAAGTGTAGGACAAATTGTGGAAAAAGGTTATGAGGTAAGGTTCACTAATGAAGGAGTGTTTGTGGAAGACCCTAGCAATGGGTATAAACAAATTGTTTCAGGGAAGAAAGAAGGAAGATTGTTCACATTGAAGATTCAAGGTAATATTGGTCATGCCATGTTCACATATGGAGGACATAAGATCTCTGAGTTAGATCTTTGGCACAAGAGGCTTGGACATTTCAATGAAAGAGGTATTAAAGACATGATTAACAATGGTTCAGTGCTTGGATTGCCTAATGTTGCAGGTCAACATATGACATACAAATGTGAGGCATGTCAATTAGGTAAAGCTCATAAGCATTCCTATTCCAAGCATGGTTTTATGTACTCAGAGAAGCTTGAATTGGTACACAGAGATGTGTGGGGACCATCAAAGGATTTCAGTATAAATGGGTCAAGGTATTATGTGATTTATGTTGATGATGCTACTAGATGGATCACTATTTATGTGATCAAAGATAAATCAGAAGTGTTTAATACATTTAAACACTATCATGCATATGCAGAAAGAATTACAGGACATAAGTTGAAAAGACTAAGGTCAGATGGAGGGGGAGAGTATTTCTCTATTGAGTTCAATGATTACTTGTGGAATGCAGGTATAAAAAGGGAAGTTACTTGCAGGTACTCTCCTCAACAAAATGGTGTAGCAGAAAGGAGAAATAGGACTCTTGTTGAGTTTGCAAGGTCCATGATGAAGGAGAAAAATTGCCCAAATTATTTGTGGGCTGAGGCTGTAAATACAGCCACTTATTTGGTCAATAGGTTACCATGTAAAGCCTTGCAGGGTATGACACCATATGAGGCTTGGTGGGGTAAGAGACCTACCTTGGATCATTGCAGAGTTTTTGGATGTGTGGCATATGCATATGTGCCATCACAATTAAGGCACAAATTGGAACCTAAAGCTGAAAAATATGTGTTTATTGGTTATGATGATAAGCAGATGGGATATAGGCTGTGGAATCCATCCACAAAACATTTTCTTGTATCAAAAGATGTTACATTTGATGAGCAAGGTACTTGGTATGCAGGTACAATCAATATCAATACAGGTGATGAAGAAGAAGTGAGTCAAAAGAAAGGTAAGTCAAAGATTCAGATAATTGATGAAGAAGAGAATAATGAAGTGCAGGGTGAAGTTGAAGAAATGCCAAGATTTGATCCTGAGTGTGAAGAACCAGAAACCTCAAGGAGTGGAGAACTCAGAAGATCATCAAGAAATAGGTGGCAACCTACAAGGTATAGTTATGATACTTCTTTTTTGGCTACAAAAGATTATGCTTATATGATGAAAACAGATGAAGATCCTTCTACATATGAAGAGGCAAAAGGTAAGGAAAAATGGGAGAAAGCTATGCAGGAAGAATATGATGCATTATTGGAGAATCAAACATGGGATTTGGTTCCAAAGCCAAATAGCCAGAAAATCATTGGATGCAAGTGGGTTTACAAGACCAAGAGGTTTGCAGATGGAAGTGTGTCTAGGTACAAAGCTAGACTTGTTGTCAAAGGGTTTGCTCAGACATATGGTGTTGACTATGATGAGACTTATAGTCCTGTGGCAAAGATGACAACCATCAGGACACTTATAGCTATTGCTGCATGTAAAGGTTGGAAGTTATGTCAACTTGATGTGAAAAATGCTTTTTTGAATGGTTATATTTCAGATGATGTGTTCATGGAGCAACCTCAAGGGTTCAGAGATAAAAGGTATCCAGATCATGTGTGCAAGCTCAAGAGAGCTTTGTATGGCTTGAAGCAGGCCCCAAGGGCATGGAATTATAGACTTGTAAAGTTCTTGAAAGAACTTGGATTTCAGGTGTCTAAAGCAGATAGTAGCTTGCTTGTCAAAGCAAGTGATAATGGTTTCATATACATGTGCATATATGTTGATGATATAATTCTTACAGGTACAGATGAAGAAGGAATACAAAGACTCAAGAAGCAAATGGAAAAGGAGTTCAAAATAAGTGACTTGGGAGACTTGTCATATTTTTTGGGCATGGAGATTACATATACTCAACATGGAGTATTTGTGACTCAAGAAAGGTATTTGAAGAACTTGTTAATCAAGTTTAAAATGGATGATTGCAGGGTAGCACCTACACCAATGGAGGTGAATCACAAATTGAGTAAATTTGGAGGTGAAGAATTCAAGGACATGAGACAATATCAGAGTTTGGTTGGTAGTCTTATCTATGCTACTTTAACTAGACCTGATTTATCATATGCAGTAGGAGTTTTGTCTCAATTTATGCATTGCCCAAGGAAAGAACATTGGATTGCAGGACAAAGAGTGTTGAGGTACATTAAGGGTACACTCAATGAAGGTTTGTATTATGGGTTTACATCAGATACAAACATCAAGATCTATAGTGATGCAGATTGGGCAGGTAATCCAGATGATAGAAGATCAACCTATGGATACATGTGTTATGTGGGAGATAAACTTATCTCATGGTGTTCCAAGAAGCAACATATAGTTGCTTTGTCTTCTACAGAAGCTGAATATAAAGGCATGGTTGAAGCTGCAAAGGAAGTGATTTGGCTCAAGACCTTGATGAAGAGTTTTGACATTGTGCATGGGATACCAATTATATATGGAGATAACATGAGTTCATTGTATTTAGCTGCTAATCCTGTTTTTCATGCCAGGACCAAACACATTGAGATACAGTATCACTTTCTAAGAGAGAAGGTGATGGATAAGGAGATTGAAGTCATACATACTTCAACTAAGGATCAGATAGCTGATATGCTTACAAAGAGTTTGGATGGACCAAAGTTACAGAAGTTTAAAGACATGGCAGGCATAAAGAAGATAAGAGAAACCTCAATTGATGATTGAGGGGGAGCTGTTGGTGCAGACCAATCACCAATTGAATGTTTGGAAGATTAAAGAATGAAGGAAGATTCAATTCTTGAAGCTTGGAAGAAGAATACATTCAAAGGATATGAGGAATGTACACATATGTACATTAGTATAGTTACAGTTCACTTAGGTCTTTGATTAGTCATAGACTTGTACAAATTTCTCTATAAATACCTTGAAAATGTCGAGGCGTGATATGAGAGCATATGAAAGAATAGATGAGTGAGTATAGAATTCAAGAAATGAGAAGTTAGATGTCATGAGACATATGAAATGTTAGTTGAGTTTTCCTCTCATCACTCAACTGTAATTTTCTGAGTAATCGAAGAAAATATTGCGCCGATGTTTCTGTGTCTGCTCCGTCTGTGTTAGATCATTTGTGAAATCCTTTTGAGGATATCTAATTTCATAGTTAATGAGTCTATGACTTGAGTTTCAGAGTCTAATTGTAAACAGGCTAGGAGAATTGTTAATAGGAACATTCATATGTGATGAGTGTTCACGGTTCTCTGAAACAGGCGCAAATTTTGATCTTGATTTTTTGGTCAGTTCTCACTCCACAGTTTAAAGTTTTGTGCAAGCAAGCACTTAATCTTTAAGTTAGAAGGTAAGCTACCTGTATCTACAAGCATTTGTTTAAACGGGTTCGAGATTGAGAGAACTATGTGTTAGAAGTTAGGGGTGTCAAAATCGACTTCTCAGAAGTGCAGATTTAGACATAGGTAACTTGTGAAGTTGATTTCTCAAGTTATACTGAACCTTTTGAAGAAATTTAACTTGGAGGAGGTGCGCAACTTCTAGGCGACACTTCACACAAAATTTCATAGAAAACTTTACATGTTTGATAGGTCAATGAGAAGAAATTGTGCAGCAGACTTTCTGTGTTTTATCTTCTTCACAGAATTTTTCAACTTTTGATAATTTGGAGATTGAACATCTAATTTGGTGAAGATTTTGACTTACTCTTGGTATAGAGGTGCTCTAATCATAAGAGTAGGTTATTCTTTTGGAGATTAACACTCTCCATCACAAATGTCCCAAAGTTCAAGTTGAGATTACCCACAAATTCGATGTCCCATACCACCGAATTTACTTCAGTGGTATTGTAAACCTAGATGTCCCATAACATCCGGCTTACACTTCCACTTTAGAAAGTAACTTTAGCTTGGGTTTTGGGATCAAACCTTCTTCTAATCAAGTCAGATCTATTACTTCTTAGACTTGTAAGTGTTATTTTCACTGCAGAGCATATGTATTGCCTATGCTACAGTGGACTTTCCATCTCAATTGCAACTTAGTCTCAAAAAATTGGCTTTTCAATTATACCTTGATTCAGATATACTCTACAAGATCCCTTTCGTGTCACTTGATGATAGAGCTAGTTTATATCTGCACTAGATATCATCTCTTATGACATAATGAGTAATCTGAGAAAGAATAATTGATTTGCCACTGAAATATCTATGTTGAAGAAGATGGTAATTCCATTTACTATACAGACCTTTATTTTCTAGGACATTAGAACATGGTACTTAGGGTTTATTACCACCCTTGAGTTTTACCTTCTCTTCATGCCTTGCATTTGCTTGGAAGAAAAATGTAAAGCTCCGAATAGTTGTGTAGTTCTTTCAAACGAAGAACTTTTCTTGAAAAAAAAACACTAATACTTTCATCTTCCAAAACTAAGACCATATTTTCTCTTGCTTAGACCTTTGAGAAGATACTGCTCTAAGTTACCACCATTTTATCGTGGTTTTAAGAGAGAAAGTTTTTGTATTACTACCTTAAGTCTATGGCCTTGTCGATCAGGCACGCCATGGGATTTTATGGAATTTAAACTTCCATAAGAGGGATTTTTAGTTTTAAGGTAGTTCAAGAAGTTAGGATTATTTGGACTAAGCCAAACTTAAAGGAGTTTATAGTGGCCAATTGGCCTTATCACCATTCTTCGTACAAATGAAGCTGGTCCTCCTCATTTTCAACACCAAGACCCTGACTTTCCTTCCCATCACCCCTCTTTCTCCTCATACCATGTTTTAGAAATCTTCCTCCCATAGAGATGCACTATTGTCCCTTCATGATTCCCCCACTTAATCTTTGTCGAAGTTCCATATATGCTATGCAAAAATGAGCCTAGATATTCATTATAGACCCTAGTTGACAAATAATCTCATCCTTTAACCTTTTGAAAAGTTCCATTTGATAAACCATACTACAAGATATAAAAATATCATGTATGCTAGATAGTCCACCTCAGATGGAGGAGAAAAATTCAATTTTTTATATGCCTCTAAATCAATCCACCCATCTGGGAGGTAAGGTGTCTTGACTGTCATGCTCACAATTATTGGCTTATTGGCTCATCAAAACCCACTCCTCCAACTACGGTCACCACCAATGATGGTGCATTGCAAGCTAGCTCTAGCAAAGCAAATTTCAATAGGAATAATCCCAAAGCTGGTCTCAAAAATAAGGAGTGGAAATGTTATGACACCGCATGCACCATTGGAGCTCCATCACATATATGATACACCTTGGAATGGTCCTGGTCATGAGCACCCATGAGCACCCCAACGTATACATGGTGTGCTGTGTGGCATACATGCATCTGAGGTGCTCACTGTAGGAGTAGTTGTGGATGACACAACGTCCATTGCACTACTTTCACAACATTCATCTCCTCCAAACCCCACTTGTAGATCAACCTCTAGAACTTGCTCCTCTAGAACCTAACCCAGACCCATGAGAGAGAACGGATGGGCCAGTGCCTCTATCATGTTGTGATGTGGAACATTGTTGCATACCTCGACTATGGGAGCCACTAGGGGATGGTTGAGAAGACAATCATGGTGGGGTCATAAATCTAGGAGTATTGTCGACAGTAGTCCCATCAAACCGAGCACTTTCAATGGGAGTAGTCCCACCAAAGTGCGTGCCGCTAATGGGATTAGTCTTATCAAAGGGAGTGTGACTAGTGAGAGCATCATCGGTGGGGGTGCCACTGTGAGACATCTAGTACTATAACCTATCAACCATATATGTGGGCGGTGCTGAAGGTATGAACTCTAAGAACTTCTCCTCTATCATGGAATGTAGAGTGAACAATGAAATATCTCCCATCCTGCTTTGCAATAGAAAACTCAAATAATTAGCATACAATAATAATGGCACTATAAGAAATAGTAGTAAAAAATTAAATATAGCAAAATAAGTAAACAAAAACAGATACGTACAAGTGCTTGCTTCTAGAATATAACATTTTTATACTTGGATAGTCAAGTGCTAGTCCAAATGGGGCAATTTTACAACCTTTAGAGGTTCTACATGATGATGCAGATCAATCCATTTCTTATGCACATTTATATGATGCCCTTGCTGATGTGAGCTTTGATATAGAGGAGCCAAAAACTATGCCTAAATGGCTCGTGCAATGGCAAATTAGATGCACCTCTATCATATCATACTTGTCAAGTCTCTCATATTGCTTCTTTTGCATCAGATTGCTATGTTATGGCTGCCTCTAATCTTAGAGATCAGAATGAGCCTCTTTCATTTGATGAAGCACAAAGCTCAAAAAATCTGATGGTTGCTATGCAATGAGAATATGATGCTATTATAAAAAATGGTACCTACTCTTTATGTGAATTCCCACCTGGCAAGGAGGCCATTGGCACTAAATGGGCACACAACTTGAAGCACAAGCCTAATGGAACAATTGATAGGTATAAGGCTCGACTTGTTCCAAAAGGTTATGCTCAAGAAAGAGGCATTGCTTTTGATAAGACCTTTGCACCTGCACACCGAGTGACTACCGTTTGTAGCATTTGTGCACTTGCAACTCATCATGGTTGGCATGTACATCAATTGGACATTAAAACTACATTTCTAAATGGTGACTTGCATGAAGAAGTGTATGTTTTTCAGCCCCATCTTTTTGTGCAAAAAGAGCATGAAAACTAAAGTGTGCAGGTTAAAAAAGGCATTATATGGTTTGAAGCAAGCAACTGGTATGAAAAGACACTAGTCTACTTGATTGCACATGGTTTTCAGAACACTCCAATTGAGAGCAACTTATATGTTAAGCGTGCAAATGATGTGCTTCTGAACATTGTTGTCTATTTTGATGACATACTGCTCAGTGGTCCTAATGAGAAGCATATTGTTGATTTTAAGACTGATTTTCATGCCTCATTTGAGATGTAAAATTTGGGGCATTCGCATCATTATTTGGGCATTCACTTTATGCAGGTTGATGGCAAAATATCTTTGTGTCAAACAAAATATATTGACACATTATTGTAGTGTTTTGGCCTTGAAGACTGTAAACCTATTGCCAGTCCTATGGAAAGAGGTTTATGGTTGAGTCTTCATGATGTTTGATGTGCATTGGATGTTGTTCTCTATCAGTAGGCTTTTGGATGTTTGCTTTACTTATGCATCACTTGGCCATATATTCAATTTTCTATGTCAGAGATGAGTAGGTTTATGCTTTGCCCATGTGTCAAGCATTGGCAAGCGGTTAAGCGCATCTTTTGCTACTTGAGTGGTACCCCAATACTTGGATTGTTTTAGCCCAAGTGGGGATCATTATCGCTAGATTTACATGTTTTTTCTAGTTGTGATTGGGCTGGTTGCTATGACCCTTGTGTGTCCACCAATGGTTTTTGATTCATGCTTGGTAGCTCATGCATATCTTGGTTGAGAAAGAAGTAGCCTATTGTGGCCACTTCTAGATGTGAGGCTGAGTATAGGGTAGTTGTCATAGTGATTTTTGTGTGTGTGTGTGTGTGGCTCAGACACCTTATGGTTTATTTGGGTGTTGTTCAATGTTCTGCAACCACCATCTTTACTGATAGTTAGAGTGCCTTGGTAGTTGTGAGGAACCCTCTGTTTCTTGCTCGCACTAAGCACGTTGAGGTGCATTATCATTATGTTAGGGGGGGGGTTCTCCACTAGAGAGATCACTTTGGCAACCAGGTTAAATTCTACTAGATACTACTTAGGACAACAGAAATATAAGAGATATCCTCCATGAGAAAAAATAGTAGTAAAAGGTTAATTACTAAAAACAATTGGTTTGTTATTTCACTATGTTTTGATGTTATTAGGGAGCACAATTCTACATCATGCATAATGGATGTGTTTTGCCTAGATTGATCTTCCTACAACACAACAGAGACTAAATCCTCAAATATTAAGGCATTTGGATTGCCTTTCATCATCAATCAAAGAGAAGAAGCAAGACTCTGATATGAATATGGAAGACTACTCAAAACAGTCTACGCAAGTGAACTATCACGCAAGACTTCATGAACAGAAATCAAGTGCTCCTTCAAATCTTTGATCTTTGTCAAAAAAATTGTCCATGGAATCTTCTTCATTCATGCAGTCACTCTCCACCTATTTTCAGAGGTAAGAAACAAAATCCTCATTCATTGGGTCGTGTAAAGTGGTAAGTTTATCCCCACCATCAATTGTTGTTTTGGAGGAATGAATGTGAGGAACAATGGCACGTTTGACAAACAAGGGTATCAATGCATGTGCCTAAGCATCTCTACCATCCAAATGAAGTTGCTTTATAGTAGGTGTAGCAACAAATGCAACACGAATAGGAACCTAAAGAATATCATCACCTTCAATGCCATCTCCATCACCTGTAGTAACTATATTTGTAGGTGTAATAGGATGTTTTTCAACACCCTATACACTATTCCATAGTCCTTTGTAACCAACACATGATGCATCATATAAAACCATAATGGGTAATTAGTAGTCTCCAATTTATCCTCAAAAACCAACATACAAAATACATCACTACTTTTAGGCATGGCCAATGACTAAAACACTCTGATGCAAAAAAATGATTGTATCTCAAAAAGTTGAACAAAACTACCCTATTGAGTTTTGTTAAACCACTAGCAGACTTCTAAGTGCTTATACTAGCAAACCAAAATCTGTATATAGCTTTTGCACAAAAGGGAAAAATTGCTTGCAAACATGCAACGATGGAGCATTTGGAGGTTGAAATGATCTTAGATCACGATTTGGACACCACAAAATGAAGATGTTTTGAACTCTTGATGGCCCTCAGTATGCTCACCAATTTTCATGTGATTTTGAGACTATGACCAAAGGGATGTCAATGATGACCTAGATGAAGCGGTGCTCTGCTCTAATACCAATTTTTGGAGTTTGAGGTCTACAGAAGCACAAGAACTACATAAGGAAGAAGAAGAAGCTTGGAGCACAACAAACAATATTGAGTGTATTACCAAGAGAATGTACAAAGATAAGTGACACATTAGGGTTATATGCATATATACAAGCTCGAGAAGAAAACCTCCTAAAGAGGGAAAAAAATGCCCTAGCAGTCCTAATGTGTTCACACACATCACTACCAAAATATATCAATAGAAAATGAACATGCTCTTCAAGATATGTGACATATCGATTTTGATAGGGTGCTTGCAAATCCTCATAGCCCCTATGAGCCTAATGCACCTATATGTGGAAAAAACATAGAGAATAGAAATTCAGAGAGCATGAATTTTTGAGTATGCAAGTTTCTTAATATGATGTATGATTGACTAGACATACATATACGTACACATGAGTATTCGGCAGACATTCTTCCTTTTTGATAAAGCATAAAAGTTATTTCTTCATATGGTTTGTGTTGATTCCTAGTGAAGTAATCCTACTAAGATGTTTTTGGGCTGTAATTGTGTTCACAAAATCCCTTATAACAAAATCACTTTTCCTTTGTGTCTTTAATTTAAAGTGGGCTTTTATTAAAAATAGAATAAAAAAACTTATAACAAGCTTTTTTTATACAAGAAAAGATCTGAATGACTTGATGAAAGAAATGTACAAGCATCTTTCATAGTATGATTTTTACTAAGTCTGTGGTCTATAAGCTCACTATAGCCCATCTTGCACAAAGAGAAATATATTACCCACCTCTTTTTTATCTAGAACAATAGATCTCATGTCTATGATAGACTTCCATGGACTTGGCCAATGCCTCTTTGCTCCCGATGTGTCCTTCATATCCCTTTTCAAATTGAGAAGGTAGTGCAAGAAAAAAATGCTAAAGGAATGATTTGGTCTCTTGTATTCTTCAAAAACTATTTCTTCAATATTGATTTGAACATTTTGGAGGGTCATGATTGATTTGTGAGAGTTTACTCTTCCTCTTGAAAAAACTCTAATATATTCTCTCTCTAACTTAAGTTCTAGACTGTACCCCAATGCCTATTGCATGACCATTGATTCCCAAAGACTCTTGAATGCTATGCTACTAGTGGAAGGCTCCATAAGTAGTGATTAGAAGTGGGATACTAGCATCTCCTAGATAGATGTTTCAAATCAAATAAAATTTGGAATTTTGAAGTAAGAAAGAAGACACTGGATCCGATTTGAGGGCATTGACTCTAATGTTAGACTTGAATATGAAGGCATAAATACATCCAAATACTTTGAGGCAGAGACATTAAGCTTTCTTCCATACCATGCTTCATAAGGTATAGATGAGTGTATACCTTATGTTGAAGCTCTATTCATTATATAAACTCCGATAGTGGCTACATCACCCAAATACCCATTTGGCATATTCATTCCTTTCATCTTTGCTCTAGTAAAGTCTATGACATACTTGTTTTGTCTTTCTACAAACCCAATTTGTTGGGATGCATACCTGCAAATAAATTTCCTTTGATGCCATTTCTCTATAAAAATAAACAAAATCAGGGAAGAAGTACTCTCCCCTCCATCAGATAGAAAACATTTGATATACCTTTTATATTCTCTCTTAGCTAGTGCTTTGAATCTCTTGAAGAGATAAAACACATCAGACTTATGGTTCATGCAATATAATCATATCATCCTCTTAGAATCATCTCTGAATATCACAAAGTACGTATTACCTCCAATGGAGTTCTCTTTTGTTGGACCCCACACATCTGTGTGAATCAAGTTGAGGGGGTGGTGTCCCACATAGTTGCTCTTTTGGAGAGGTAATCTTGTTGGCTTGCGTAGTCCTTTGATTAAACTTGACTTCATGGCCCTTCTCCAACATTGTTCCCGAGGTATTTTGTGATAGTGGGTACATGCAACACATCCTATTAGCACTTTGCCTTTTGTGATTCAACCAACATAACATTACCTATCTATATGATAGTGTGAGGTGTGTCATCACTTCTTTCCACATGCCCCTTTGTTGATGGAATTTGCATCTTGGAGAAGAAGACCTTGTTGCACCTCATATGATTGCTCCATCCACTCTCTATCTACCATGTATTGTGAACATGTTTTGCATGATTTGAAATTTTCATCATGGTCATCATGCCTTCATAATCATTGTTTGAAGAAGTAGATGAACAGTTACCTTGTCACTTATATGAGTTGCATGTTTGATTGTTTCCTCCTCTTTGATAGCAATCCCTTGCATACATTCCAATCATGCCACATATGCACCAAGCATTTAAATTCCCTCCATCTCTAGATTGGTTTTGTCTTCCTCCTCTTCCTCTATGTCTCCCCCTTCATCTTTATGCTAAGGAATGGTCTTTGATCTTGTCTTTGGTCTTGACCTAGGCCTCTTCATTTTCATCTCATGCCCTTGCTTTCTCTACTTTCTTTGTCCCTAGCTTTACCTACATAAAGTACTTGTGTCTCATTGCCCCTTCATTTGTTACCTCCAGATATTCATCTCCTCCATGACCATCAAGGCCAAAAGTTTCTTAGAATGTGATAGGTTGTCCTTTGAATAAACCAAGGTGAAAACCAATGCAACATTATGCATGTATTAATTCGTTTACCTTCAAAATGAAATTATCATTGATATTGCTACTTGGTGATTTCCTTGCTAAGATCATCCTTCAGTTGTCTCTTCCAAAATTTTGTGGATGTAGAGTAAAGCCATTCTAAGGTTGCCCATACCTTTATCAATGTATCTAAATCTTTTATGTATCCAATCATTGTAATTTACTATGAGAGAATGAATACTAATCTCTTGTCCCTTTCAACTTATTCTAAATGCCTCAATTGATCATTGGTGGATTATTTCCTACTTTGGGGGGGGGGGCAGATTTTCTTTTTTTTCTTTTTTTTGAAATCTTGATCTTTGGCCGGCTTCCGCGTGGTAGCTCCTGGTGGGCAGAAAGATTTTATTTTTAGAGAGAGGAGAGATAGCTTTATAAGAAAAAAAAAAAGAAAGAAAGAAGAAGAAGAAAAATAAAGAGAAGAAAAAGAAAAGAAAAAAGAAAGAAAAAAGAAAAAGGGGTCATTGCAGAGGGGTAGATTTAGTCTCGTTTTTGTGTGCTCTCGAGAAAATGGGTGGCTTGCTTAGATCATCTTTTTGAGAAGCCTTCGCGGAATTCAAATCCATAACAAATGCTTTATTTAAGTAAAGACAGGACTACACGCTGCCATCTCCGCGCGTGGCAGGCTTTTTAGCTCTGCACATTAAAAGCTTTGGAGACTTTCCTACGCTCTCTTGGGAGCTTTGGAGACTTCTTTTTTGGATTCACTTAACTTAATAGACTCGTGCCACAAGCAGTTTATGGAGAAGGAAGTTATGGACTTTGTGGCTCCCCCTCAGTCCGTGTCCCCCCTTGAGATGGAGTCTGTCCCAGTGGACGTCGCGCCCCCAGAGGTCTCTTTATGCAAGGAGGCTGTGGCGGCAAAGCAGGAAGAACTGAAGAAAACCTGCATGATCGGTCAAATGTTTGGCCCCAGGCCCCCCCTCGATAGTGTGAGAACTTGGCTTCGTAAGGAGTGGTTCCCACGAGGCTTAATTGTGACCAAATGTCAATTCCTGCCGGCGAATCACCTGCTTCTTGTATTTGAGAACGAAGAGATGGCTTTCCAAGCCCTGCAGGCCGGCTCCTGGCAAGTGGGCCGGTCCACCCTTTGCCTTTTTAAGTGGACCCCAGACTTTGTCCCGAACAGATCAAAGCCTCTTCGTTACCCGCTTTGGGTGGAGCTTCCCAATCTGCCGTTCTTCATGTATGGATTTCTCCGTGAAATCGTCTCACCGATCAGGCGCCCGATGGCCGCAAGGCAGGATGTTGGGGGGTTAATCTACGATGGAGCTCAACATTCTTTCAATGCAAGATGGCATCCTCAGATCTGCGTTGAAACAGACCTGAACCAGGTCCTCCCCTCGAAGATCTCCATAAACTGTGGAGATGATAAGACCTGGACACAAGAGGTTACTTACAAGAATTTGCCAAACGCGTGCTTCCGGTGCGGACTTCAAGGTCACAGGATCAAAGACTGCCCCCTGAAGAAAAATACCAATAAAAACAAACTGAAACCAGATGGGACCCTAGACCCTCTCCCCCAAGACGACACTCGGGGTCATCCCCCTCCATTGGAGGAGGAAGAGGGAACTCGCGTTGCTGAGACGGATTCAGAAGGTTTCACTGAAGTGAGACGCAAGAGAAAAGTTAGCCCTCGAAGACCAAAAACAAGGAATTCTTCGACAGCTGCCCCCTCGAATAACATATACTGTAACCTAGAAAAAGAGATTAATGAGCTCGACTTCCCAGGGGAGAACCTCTTTGAAGAAGACCCCACTGTTAATTCCCTTGGGTGCTCTACCAGCAAAGAAGATAACCAAGAAGGCTACACCACGAGTAAAGAGGAAGGCTTCACTACCAGCAACGAAGACAACCCAGACAGCGAAAGCTCCGCTCTTGGTCCTACCCTCCCGGTATGCTGCCCAAGACTACTACAACAAAAGTCCAAGCTTAAAGGTAAACAACCTTCCGGCATGCCTTGGAAGAGCCCCCTCAAGAGTAGGATCCTAAGTAAAGAAGTAGGGAAGAAAAAAGAAGACCACAAGAAGAAAAAAGATCGGGTCCCTCCCCTCAAAGAGGGCAACCATCATTAATGAAATTCACATCTCTAAACGTTAGGGGTCTGTCTGACCCGTCAAGAGCTTCGATTCTTGGCCAGTGGTTCAGGGACATGTGCTTCGCCCCTGACTTCATTTGCTTACAAGAGATTAAAATCGACGGAGAGGATCTACAAAAACGACTTAAATGCATCTCTCCGAACCACCTTTGGTTCTCCACTTCTCACCCTAGAGGGACGGGGGGTGCTTCTATTGGTATCAGTCACGCCCTGTCTAGCAATGTGACCTCGACTTTTGAAGGTCGGAATCATCGCTGGATTGCGGTCTCTTTCGGGTCTCCCTTCCAGTTCACTGTGGTCTCAATCTATGCCCCTAATGGCGAAGCAGATAGAATTGATACTTGGGCTTCCCTTGACTCCCTTTCACACAATGTCCTGATTTGTGGGGACTTCAACATGGTTGAGTTTCCTGAGGACCGATGGAACAACAAAGGAAAAATTATTGACGGTCAGGAGAAAGAGATTTGGGATAAAATCAAGCTCCATCTCGACCTGGTCGAAGTGAAAGACAGGCAGGGGTTCTCCTGGTCTAATCTCCAGTCGGGGGACTCTTTGAGGAAAGCAAGGCTTGATAGATGCTACATCGATCAGAACACCATCCTTCAGTGGGGTATTCCTTCAATTTCCCAACACATGGACCTCACTATCTCAGACCACTATCCGATTACTCTGTCCTTCAAACCGATTCACATGCTCCAGAAAGCTCCTTGGTTTCACGCTTGTCAGACATCTTTCTCCCTCCCCTCTGTCCACCAGGAAATTTCTGAGGTTTGGAAGGAAGCCTTTGCTTACTGTAATGAACCGGCTAAGTGTTGGAGAAACGCGGTAGAAAGGACTCGTAAAATTCTAATCAGGACCCAAAAGGCTATAAGAGGAATTCGAAAAAAAAGAAGAGAAACGGTGTACCGGAGGCTCTCACGGCTTGAAGAAGAGGTGAACAAAGGCAAACTACAATGCCAACAGGGTCTTTTGAAAATCAGGGGTAGGCTAAGATTAGAGGAGGAGGTCCAAAGGAAAAATCTCCAAATTTTCTTCAAAGATTGGTGGGCAGGGAAGGCAGATAAACCAACGAAAGAGATGTGTAACATCCTCAAAAGGAAACAAGCTAGGGAATCCATCCCCCTAATGGTCGATAACAACGGAACTGAATGTTGCACAGAAGAGGAGAATAGAACTATCATCGTCGAACATTTTACCAACCTTCTCGGGGTCTCGACTCCTCTTTCCCCCCACAGGTGCGACTCCATGGCAACCATCTCAAGAGTTGCTCAAACCAGAATCCCACAGAACTTGACTGCTCTGCTGGATGCTAACATCTCCGAGAATGAAATTATCGAGGTTATTGATGCCCTTCCCAATGGGAAAAGTCCGGGTCCAGATGGCCTTACCAATGAGTTTTTTAAGTCCTTCAAACTTCACGTGGCCACCCCACTGCGCCTCGTGTGGCAAGAGGCTCTCTCCTTCGGTGCCCTCCCTGAGTGCCTGAATAATGGCGCCATCAAGTTAATCCATAAACGGGGAGATAAAAACAAAATTGAAAACTGGCGTCCGATTACCATGCTCCAAACTGGATATAAGATAATTGCAAAAGTTATCGCCAACAGAATCTCCTGTCATTTAAAGTCATGGCTGTGCGAGGACCAAAAAGGTTTTATCAAAGGTAGATCTATACTTGAAGCAATTATTGACATTTGGGAAGGCCTTGCTTTTGCTGAGGAGTCTGCTCAAGATCTAGTTTTCATTAAGATCGACTTCGACAAAGCGTATGACAGATTGGAATGGGACTTTATTCTTCAATCATTGAAAGACCTTGGATGCAGCCAAAAGTTCACGAAGATGGTTGCCACTCTTCTTGGAAATGCTTCAACTAGAATAAACATCAACGGTAAGCTCTCCGAACCCATTCGTTTAAAAAGATCAATTAGGCAAGGCTGCCCTCTAGCTCCTTTACTATTCGCTATCGCCTCGAATGGGCTCAGCTGCCTATTAAAGCATCACTTGGATGCTGGCAATCTCAAGGGTCTCTCCTTACCCCTAAATCACGGCCAAATGGTTGTGAGACTTTTTGCTGATGACATGAATGCCTTTGTGCATAACGATATAAACAGCATTGAGGTGTTTTGGTGGTGCCTCCACACCTTTTGTGTGGCATCAGGCTCCAAAATCAACCATGCTAAAACTGCTTTTAGAGCGATCAGCGGGCCTACTCCCCAATTGTTGGTGGATCGGGGGTGTCAAGTTATCCCTAGCGGTCAAGTCTTCCGTCTTCTCGGCATTCCGATGGGTTTCGACATCTCAATGGACCAACGATGGAACTGGGTACTATCCAAGTTGGATAGCAAGCTGAATCAGTGGAAAGGTATGCAAGTCAACCTGGCAGGACGTGCTATGGTTATTAACACTTTTATGTTGTCTACAATTATTTACTTTATCTCGTGCTGGAGACCTAAGGAGAAAGACTTGGCCAAAGTAGAAAGAATCTGCAGGAACTTCCTTTGGACTGGGGACCCCAACAGAAGGGGGGTTCCCAAAATCAAATGGGAAACTTGCATTAGCCCTAAAGACTCAGGGGGTTTGGGTATTTTGGATATTGCTGGACTTGCTAACAAGCTGGCGGCTAAATGGCTTATCAAGGCCTGGAGCAATAGGGAGTCCTCTTGGGCTAAATTGATCTTCAGAAACACGGAAGACTTTACCTTCGTCGGCCTCCCTGGTTGGAAGGACATAGGGATTCTATCCCTTTTGTTCTCCCCCCACCCGGTCTGCCCTAAAGGCTCTAGCCTCGTGTGTTCCTTATGGAAGAATTGGAACAAGGCCAAACAGTTCATCAGAATCAGCGATGACTGGAAGTGGGCAGCTGGCATAAGACAAAATGACTCTATTTGGTTCCCGATCAGTGGCATTAGGGGAGTGGAATCTTGGAACCTCCAAACTGCAAGGCGGTTATGGAACAAGGGGTTCAAACAGTGGAAACAGCTCTGGAAACAAGAGACCAGCCAGTGGATTAGGTTCGAAGATTTGGATCCGAGAATTAGCGTTACCTTTGAGGAATGGACTCTTCTTCAAAGCAGGTGTTTAGCCTGGGACCGCTCAACTACCCGCCTTCTATGCGGTCAGGATCTTCCTTGCTCGGAGGGCCTCAAATGGAGCAATGGTAAGAAGCTTTCCGAAATCCCAAACTTCAAAGGGGATTTGGATGTTCACCACACCCTTAACAAGAGGTGGTGCCTTACTTGGACCAAACTTCGGTGGGAGCTAAAATTCATGTCTCTTTGGCACCCCCTAATTGAGGTCAAAAAGTCCGTTCTCATGTGGCAGGTCTTGCATAAGGGAATCTGGACTAATGCAAGGGCTAACAAAATCTGTGGTGTGCCGCCATGGTGCAAGCGTTGTCATCGGTGCATCGAAGATTTAGCCCACCTGTTCTTCGACTGCCCCAAGTCCCGTGTTATCTGGCATCACGTATACCGCGTTTTGAGACTAACGAGTCAAATCAACTGGCAACAAGTGATGTTGGGTGAGGCGATTGGATGCTCATCAAGACTATGGAATGCCATCAGAGGTGAGGCTCTCTGGAAGATTTGGAGAGAGCGCTGTGCCGTCAATTTCGGCCAAACTCCCAAGGAATGGTCGATCGAGAAATCCTTATTTCTCCTTGGTAAAAGAATCTCCCGAGTCAAGAGATCACCACCGTTTAGACATCACTGTATCTATCTCCTCGAAAACAACAAGTTGAAACCCAAATGGGTCCCACATGAGGGTGATGGTAATGTTATCCGCCTCATTTGTAATGCCCTGTAGCTTGCCGTACTCCTCCCCTGCGTTGTGGGATTTGGGGGGTCCCATGGGCACTAGTCCCATTCACTTGTAACTTTTTCTCTTTAATATAATTAAAGTCCGGGAGATTAGGCTAAGGCCGAACTTCCTTTATATAAGAAAGCTTGACATCCTAAAGTTCCATGGTTGGTAGTTGCTTTTGTCACACTTTTCCATTTGCGTGTTGAACTCAGCCATGGTGATCTCCTTCTTCTTTGGGATGCTCCCTTAATGACCTAGGAAGCAACACGTGTGACTCTTGAAACTTTAATTTTGGACTCCATGCATTTGAAACAAAATGATGTAGCCCTTTTGCCTATTAAAAATAGCTCTCTTTTGATTTTTGAACTGAGAAATGCTATAATGTAACTTCCTTCTTGTTCCAATAGCTCAAAAATCTCTGTTTCCTTCCCTTAGGACCCGAATGCTAGTCTTGATTCTCTGATACTATTGACATGGGATGTATAGGAACCGCTTTATATATATATATATATATATATATATATATATATATATATATATATATGTATGGTCCTTTGCAAAATGCATGTATTCGAAAGATAGCTCCTCAGGTAGGAAATCTCATAAACAAATCAAAACTTGTTAAAGTGGCGTTCTATGTTTTAGCTAAGACCTGATGAAGGAACGTGTCTTCAAATTAATGAAGCAATTATATAGCTAGAGCATTCAATAAATAATGTACCTAATGAAGAGGAAGAGAGACAATGAAGAGGTAGAGAGAGAGAAAAAAAAAATAATCACCAACAATTTTATAGTTTTGTAATAATTTGTAGTTATCTAGGTTGCAACTAGCAAACTTTTGTACATATGTCTCTTTAACGTTAGTTCAAAGTTTAAAATGGTCAGGGATAAGACACCCAAGTTATTGATCTTCTTCTCCAAATTACAAGAAATTTTTGTTTTCGAAGCTCTCTGACAGGGAATCTTTTCAATATTACCCTTAGAACTTCTTCTATTTCTTTGTCTCACTTTTGTGAAGCCCTCTGGGTTCATGTCCATGACTTGTGTTTTCTTCACTTTGTGAGCATCCAAAGAATGATCTTCTGATATGCATAGGGTAACGCCTTGGGCCACTACAAGTACTTTGATGCCCTTCCCAATGGGAAAAGTCTGGGTCTGGATGGCCTCACCAATGAGTTTTTCAAGTCCTTCAAACATGTGGTGGCCATCCCACTACGTCTTGTGTGGTGAGAGGCTCTCTCCTTCGGTGCCCTCCCTAAGTGTCTTAATAATGGCGTCATCAAGTTAATCCACAAAAGGGGAGATAAGAACAAAATTGAAAACTGGCGTCCGACTACCATGCTCCAAACAGGATACAAGATAATTGCAAAAGTTATCGCCAACAGAATCCCTTGTCATTTAAAGTCATGATTGTGTGAGGACCAGAAAGGTTTTATCAAGGGTAGATCTATACTTGAAGCAATTGTCAATGTTTGGGAAGATCTTGCTTTTGTTGAGGAGTCTGCTCAAGATCTGGTATTCATTAAGATCGACTTTGACAAAGTGTATGACAGATTGGAATGCGACTTTATTCTTCAATCACTGAAAGACCTTGGGTGCAGCCAAAAGTTCACGAAGATGGTTTCCACTCTTCTTGGAAACGCTTCAACTAGAATAAATATCAATGGTAAGCTCTCTGAGCCCATTCGTTTAAAAAGATCAATAAGGCAAGGCTTCCCTCTAGCTCCTTTACTCTTCTCGATCGCCTCGAATGGCCTCAGTCGCCTATTAAAGCATCACATGGACACTGGCAATCTCAAGGGTCTTTCCCTACCTCTAAACCGTGGCCAAATGATTGCGAGACTTTTTGCTGATGACATGAATGCTTTTGTGCATAACGATATAAACAACACTGAGGTATTTTGGTGGTGCCTCGACACCTTTTGTGTGGCGTCAGGTTCAAAAATCAACCATGCTAAAACTGCTTTTAGAGCAATCAACGGACCTACTCCCCAATTGTTGGTGGATCACGGGTGTCAAGTTATCCCGAGTGGTCAAGTCTTCCGCCTCCCTGGCATTCCGATGGGATTCGACATCTCAATGGACCAACGCTGGAACAGGGTGTTATCCAAGTTGGATAGCAAGCTGAATCATTGGAAAGGTATGCAAGTCAACTTGGCAGGGCATGCTATGGTTGTTAACACATTTATGCTGTCTACAATTATTTACTTTATCTCGTGTTGGAGACCTAAGGAGAAAGACTTGGCCAAAGTGGAAAGAATCTGTAGAAACTTCCTTTGGACTGGGGACCCCAACAGGAGGGGGATTCCCAAAATCAAATGGGAAACTTGCATTAGCCCTAAAGACTCAGGGGGCTTGGGAATTTTAGATATCATTGGGTTGGCTAACAAGCTAGCGGCAAAGTGGCTTATCAAGGCTTGGAGCAATAGGGAAGTCCTCTTCAGCTAGATTGATCTTTAGAAACACGAAAGACCTTACCTTTGTTGGCCTTCCGGGTTGGAAGGACGTAGGGATTCTCACACTTCTGTTCTCCCCCCACCCGGTGTCCCCTAAAGGCTCTAGCCTCGTGTGTTCCTTATGGAAGAATTGGAACAAGGCCAAACAGTTCATCAGAATCAGTGATGAGTGGAAGTGGGCAGCTGGGATAAGACAAAATGACTATATCTGGTTCCCGATCTGCGGCATTAGGAAGGTGGAGTCTTGGAACCTCTAAACTGCAAAGCGATTATGGAACAAGGGGTTCAAACAGTGGAAACAACTCTGGAAACAAGAGACTAGCTAGTGGATTAGGTTCGAAGAACTCGATCCGAGACTTAGAGTTACCCTTGAGGAATGGACTCTTCTTCAAAGCAGGTGTTTAGCATATGACCGCTCAACTACCCGCCTTCTCTGTGGTCAGGATCTTCCTTGCTTGGAGGGCCTCAAATGGAGCAATGGTAAGAAGCTATCCAGAACCCCCAACTTCAAAGAGAACTTAGATGTTCACCACACTCTTGACAAGAGATGGTGCCTTTCTTGGACCAAACTACGATGGGAACTAAAATTCATGTCTATTTGGCACCCCCTAATTGAGGTCAAAAAGTCCGTTCTCATGTGGCAGATCTTGCATAAAGGTATCTGGTCCAATGCAAGGGCTAACAAAATCTGTGGTGTGCCACCATGGTGAAAGCGCTGTCGTCGATGCATCGAAGATTTAGTTCACCTGTTCTTCGACTGCCCCAAGTCTCGTGTTATCTGGCGTCATGTGACCCGAGTATTGAGACTCTCGAACCAAATCAATTGGCAACAGGTGATCTTGGGTGAGGCAGTCGGATGCTCATCGAGGCTATGGAATGGCATCAGGGGTGAGACTCTCTGGAAGATTTGGAGGGAGCGATGTGCTGTCAATTTTGGTCAAACTCCCAAGGAATGGTCGATCGAGAAATCCTTGTTTCTTCTAGGTAAAAGAATCTCCCTAGATAAGAGATCTCCACCGTTTAGACATCACTGTATTTATCTCCTCGAAAACAACAAGTTGAAACCCAAATGGGTCCCACATGAGGGTGATGACGAATTTATCCACCTCATTTGTAATGCTCTCTAGGTTGCCATATTTCTCCCCTGCATTGTGGGATTTGGGGGGTCCCATGGGCACTAGTCCCATCCACTTGTAACTTTTTTTCTTTATTTTAATTAAAGTCCGGGAGAATAGGCCAAGACCAAACTTCCTTTATTTGGCTCACCTGTTCTTCGAAGATTTAGCTCACCTGTTCTTTGAATGCCCCAAGTCCCGTGTTATTTGGCATCACGTGACCCGAGTATTGAGACTCTCGAACCAAATCAATTGGCAACAAGTGATGTTGGGTGAGGCGATCTGCTGCTCATCGAGGCTGTGGAATGCCATCAGAGGTGAGACTCTCTGGAAGATTTGGAGGGAGCGATGTGCTGTCAATTTTGGCCAAACTCCTAAGGAATGGTCGATCGAGAAATCCTTGTTTCTCCTAGGTAAAAGAATCTCCCGAGATAAGAGATCTCCACCGTTTAGACATCACTGTATTTATCTCCTTGAAAACAACAAGTTGAAACCCAAATGGGTCCCACATGAGGGTGATGATAAATTTATACGTCTCATTTGTAATGCCCTCTAGCTTGCTATACTCCTCCCCTGCATTGTGGGATTTGGGGGTCCCATGGGCACTATTCCCATCCACTTGTAACTTTCTTTTCTTTATTTTAATTAAAGTCCGAGAGATTAAGCTAAGGCCAAACTTCCTTTTATTAAAAAAAAAAACTTTCTTTATTTAAAAAAAAGAGAAAAGACCACTCGAAAAAGACAGCCGAACTTCCTTTATTTAAAAAAAGAAAGAAAAGACCACTCGATAGAGACAGAGTAGTGAGCACGAAAGTGCACGTGGTAGCGAAATTGGTAGGGAAGAACTCTGACGTGTGGCGGATACGAAAACTGGCAGCCAGCTCTTTTAGTTATCGGTGCTCAATGCTCACTGACCCTACTCATGAGCAGTGTTGATTTTTGACGGCCGTATTGCTCATTTTAGCCATTTTTTTACCGTAAAATATGGTTAAAATTTTAATTAGACAATTCGTGTCTTTCGCACGATACACGAATTACAAATCACCAATGCACCATAGACTGACTGGTGCAGCGTGCATACGAAAGTCGTGAGCCATTGAGCGCTAAACCACGCTCGTTGAATAATTAATTTGATTTGGTTAGAGACATGCCAGCTGGAGAAAACTGGGAGCGAAGTTCGAACTTCAAGTCTATACTATACTATATGGCGCCGAAAACCGAGGAAACACTTTTTTTTTCAATAAAAGGAAGTTCGGCCTTAGCCTATTCTCCCGGACTTTAATATATGTGACACTTCATAAATCCTCCTTTCACTTCATACTTTTCGTATCTGCGACACGCAAGACTAAGGGCCATGTGACGTGACTGCTTTCTTCTTCCACAAGTCCCACCACATCGACTTTCACGGTCTGGAGTCTCTGGACTCTGCTTGCCCTGTAGGCTGTGAGGCTGTGTCTCTATCGAGTGGTCTTTCCACAAAGGTGGCGAGGGCCTAAATTTGACGCCCACCTCTTGGCTTCAAAATCTTTGATGCATCAATGGCAACGCTTGCACCATGGTGGCACACCGCATATTTTATTAGCCCTTGCATTGGACCAGATTCCCTTATGCAAGATCTGCCACATGAGAACAGACTTTTTGATCTCGATTAGGGGGTGCCAAATAGATATGAACTTTAGTTCCCATCGAAGTTTGGTCCAAGAAAGGCACCACCTCTTGTTAAGGGTGTGATGAACATCTAAGCTCTCTTTGAAGTTGGGGATTATGGATATTTTCTTACCATTGCTCCATTTGAGGCCCTCGAGGCAAGGACGATCCTAACGGGAGAGCAGGCGGGTAGTTGAGCGGTCCCATGGCAAACATCTACCTTGAAGAAGAGTCCATTCCTCGAGGGTAACTCTATGTCTCGGGTCTAAGTCTTCGAACCTAATCCACTGGTTGTTCTCTTGTTTCCATAGTTGTTTCCACTGTTTGAATCCCTTGTTCCATAACCGCTTTGCAGTTTGGAGGTTCCAAGGCTCCACTCCTCTAATGCCGCTGATCAGGAACCAGATAGAGTCATTTTGTCTTATTCCAGCAGCCCACTTCCACTCATCACTGATTCTGATGAATTGTTTGGCCTTGTTCCAACTCTTCCATAAAGAACACACGAGGCTAGAGCCTTTAGGGGACACTGGTAGGGGGGAGAACAAAAGTGTGAGAATCCCTATGTCCTTTCAATTAGGATGGCCAACAAAGGTAAGTTCTTTCGAGTTCTGAATATCAATTTAGCCCAAGAGGACTCACTATTGCTCCAAGCCTTGATAAGCCACTTAACCGCCAGCTTGTCAGCCAACCCAACGATATCCAAAATACCCAATCCCCCTGAGTCTTTCGAGCTAGTGTAGGTTTCCCAATTGATCTTGGGAATCCCCCTCCCGTTGGGGTCCCCAGTCCAAAGGAGCTTTCTGCAGGTTCCTTCCACTTTGGCCAACTCTTTCTCCTTCGGTCTCCAACACGAGATAAAGTAAATGATCGTTGAAAGCATAAATGTGTTAACAACCATAGCACTCCCTGCCAAGTTGACTTGCATACCTTTCCAATGATTAAGTTTGCTATCCAGCTTGGCCAGCACCCAGTTCCATCGTTGGTCCATTGTGATGTCGAAGCCCATCGGGATGCCGAGGAGACGGAAGACTTGACCTCTAGGTATAACTTGACACCCCTGATCTACCAACAATTGGGGTGGGGGTCCGCGGATGGCTCTGAAAGCAGTTTTAGCATGGGTGATTTTGGAACCTGATGCCACACAAAAGGTGTCAAGGCAACTCCAGAACACCCCAATGCTGTTCATATCGTTATGCACAAAGGCCTTCATATCATCGGCAAAGATTCTAGCAATCATTTGGCCGTGATTAAGAGGTAGGGAAAGGCCCATGAGATTGCCAGACTCCATGTGATGCTTTAATAGGATACTAAGGCCATTCGAGGCAATAGCGAAGAGTAGCAGAGCTAGAGGGCAGCCTTGCCTGATAGATCTTTTTAAACGTATGGGCTGAGAGATCTTACCATTGATATTTATTCTAGTTGAGGCGTTTTGAAGAAGAGTGGAAACCATTTTCGTGAACTTTTGGCTGCATCCAAGGTCTTTTAGTGATTGGAGAATAAAGTGCCATTCTAATCTGTCATATGCTTTGTCGAAGTCGATCTCAATGAATACCAGATCTTGTGCAGACTCGTCAGCAAATGTAAGGCCTTCCCAAATATCGACAATTGCTTCAAGAATAGATCTACCTTTGACAAAACTTTTCTGGTCCTCACAAAGCCATGATTTTAGATGACAAGAGATTCTGTTGGCGATAGCTTTGGCAATTATCTTGTATCCAGTTTGGAGCATGGTAATCGGCCGCCAGTTTTCAATGTTGTTCTTATCTCCCCTTTTGTGAATTAGCTTGATGACGCCATTGTTAAGACACTCAGGAAGGGCACCGAATGAGAGAGTCTCGAGCCACAACAAACGTAGTGGGGTGGCCACCACATGCTTGAAGGACTTGAAAAACTCATTGGTGAGGCCATCACGACCTTTTTCCATTGGTAAGTGCATCAATAACCTTGATAATTTTGTTCTCGAAATGTTCGCTTCTAGAAGAGAAGTCATGTTTTGAGGGATTCTAGGCTGAGCTACCGTTGAGATGGTAGCCATGCAGTTATGTCTGTGCAGAGAAAGGGAAGTCGAGACCCCGAGGAGATGGGTAAAGTGCTCGACGATGATAGATATGTTCTCGACTTCCGTGCTACATTCGATCCCATTGTTATCGACCAAGAAGGGGATGGATTCCCTAGCTTGTTTCTTTTTGAGGATGTTACACATCTCTTTTGATGGTTTGTCAGCCTTCCCCGCCCATCACTCTTTGAAGAATATTTGAAGATTTTTCCTTTGAACCTCCTCCTTGAGTCTTAGTCTTCCCCTGATTTTCAGAGGACCTTGCTGGCATTGCAAGTTACCTTTGTTCACTTCTTCTTCAAGTCGTGAGAGTCTCCGGTATACCATTTCTCTTCTTTTTTTTTGGATATCTCTTATGGCCTTATGAGTCCTCATAAGAATTTGCCGATTCCTTTCCACCGCGCTTCTCCAGCACTTAGCCGGTTCATTACAATATGCAAAGGCCTCCACCCAAACTGCAGAAATTTCTTGGTGTACGGAGGGGAGGGAAAACGACGTCTGACAAGCATGAAACCAAGGAGCTTTCCTGAGCGTGCAAGTCGGTTTGAAAGACAGAGTAATCGGGTAGTGGTCCGAGATAGTCAGGTCCATGTGTTGTGAGATCGAAGGAATACCCCATTGGAGGATGGTGTTTTGGTTGATGTAACATCTATCAAGTCTTGCTTTCCTCAGAGAGTCCCCCCATTGGAGGTTAGACCAGGAGAACCCCTTCATATCTTTCACCTCGACCAAGTCAAGATGGAGCTTGATTTTATCCCATATCTCTTTCTCCTGACCGTCAGTAATTTTTCCCTTGTTATTCCAACGGTCCTCAGGAAATTCAACCATGTTGAAGTCCCCATAGAGCAAAACATTGTGTGAGAGGGAGTCAAGGGAAATCCAAGTGTCGAATCTATCTGTCTCACCATTAGGGGCATAAAGTGAGACCATGGAGAACTGATTAGGAAACCCAAAAGAGGAAGCAATCCAACGGTGATTTTGATCTTCACAAGTCGAGGTCAACTTGTTGGACCAGGATTGACTAATACCAATTGTCACGCCACCCGCCCCCCTAGGGTGCGAACTGGAGAGCCAAAGGTGGTTCGGAGAAATGCATTTTAATCGTTTCTGGAGATCCTCTCCGTCGATCTTAATCTCTTGTAAGTAGATAAAGTTGGGGTTGAGGCACTTATCTTTGAACCCTTGACCAAGAATCGCCGCTCTTGAGGGGTCCGACAACCCCCTCATATTAATTGAGGTGATTTTCATTTTTGATGGTTGCCCTCTTTGAGGGGAGGGACCTGATCTTTTTTTTCTTTTGATCTTCTTTTTTCCTGCCAACTTCTTGACTCAGGATCCTACTCTTGAGGGGGCGCTTCCAAGGCTTGCCTGGCAGTTGTTTCCCTTTCAACATTCACTTTTGTTGCGGTAAGCTTGGCAAGCATACTAGAGGAGTGGGGCCGAGGAAGGAGCTTTCATTGTCTTGATTATCTTCATTGCTAGAGCTGAATCCATCCTCTTTGCTGGTGGTGTTAACCTTCTTGGTTGTCTACTTTGCTGGTAGAGCATCCAAGGGAATTGTCAGCAGGGTCTTCTTCATAAAGGTTATCCCCTGGGAGGTCGACCTCATTAATCTCCTTTTCTAGGTTGCAGTACATGTTATTCGAAGGGGCAATGGTTGTAACGTTCCTTGCTTGTGCTTGTCGAGGGCTAACTTTCCTCCTATGTCTTACTTCAGTGAACCCTTCTGACTCCATCTCTGCAACACAAGTGCCTGCTTCTTCCACCATCGAAGAGGAATGGCCCCTATTCCCAACTTGAGGGAAAGGATCCGGGTCCACATCTGATTTAGGCTTATTTTTCTTGGAATTTTGCTTCACGAGGCAATCTTTAATCCTGTGACCTTGGAGCCCGCAATGGAAGCATGCATTGGGCAAATTCTTGTAGATAATCTCCTGAACCCAAATCATAGCATTGCCATAGTTAATGGAGATCTTCGATGGAAGGACCTGGTTCAAGTCCGCTTCAACAAAAATTTGTGGGTGCCAGCGTGCGTTGAAAGAGTATTGGGTACCCTCGTAGATAAGCCCCTCAACATCCTCTCTTGAGGCCATCGGGCGACTGATCGGTGAAGCGATTTCTCGAAAAAACCCATACAAGAAATAGGGTAGATTGGGAAGCTCCACCCAGAGCGGGTAACGAAGAGGCTTCGACTTGTTCGGAACGAAATCTGGGGTCCACTTAAAAAGGCATAAGGTTGACCGGCCCACTAGCCAAGAGCCGACTTGCAAGGCCCGGAAGGCCATCTCTTCATTCTCAAACACTAGAAGAAGGTGATTCGCCGGCAAGAATTGGCATTTGCACACAATTATACCACGGGGGAACCACTCCTTATGCAGCCAAGTTCTCACATTTTCTAGAGGTGGTCTAGGGCCAAATACTTGTCCGATGAGACAAGTTTTCATCAATACTTCTTGCTTAGCCGCCACCGATTCCTTGCACAAAGATACCACCAGGGGTGCAACGTCCAAGGGGACAGAGTCCGCCTTAGGGGGGCACTGGGACAGGGGAGGAGCCACATTGCTTAATCCCAAAGATGGCGCGAAGGTAGACATGAAGGAGACAGGAATTCACCAACCTTTTCAAAAGTAGGACTCACAAATTAGAGTTTTTTTTCGAGGAAAACGAACTTCTGCAGGCCAATGCAGGCCGCGAAATCCCCAAAGAGAACCCCATTTTCTTTTCTTTTTTTCTTTTTCTTTAGCATATTTCTTTTTAAGGATTTTAAAACTTGTTTTAGCAATTAAACCAAGGCGTTGAAGCAACTTTCCTTACCACTTCTTAGAGTACATCTTTAGGAGTTTAAATTTCCAAACATTGTAGCGATTATTCCTAAGAATTACAAAGGGGTTTTTATCTTCCGAATGAGAAGCACAATTGTCGGTGAAGCAAAAATTGAGAATTTTCTTCAAGCCCACCAAAAAGGAGAAGAAGTAGTCCTTCCCCTTCCTATTGAAGATGGCACTGTTCCTGGTCTTCCATATAAACCATATTTGAGACCTCCTCGTTGTACTTGATTCAGACTCACATGAGAGTTTGATCCACTGCTTGTATTTTTCTTCTAGCATCAATTTTATCCTTTCTGTTTTTCCAAAAAAAAAAAAAAAAAAAAAAAAAAAAAAAAAACCTTTCCTGACCACTTTTTAAGCTTTTAAAACTTAAAATGACCGCTTTGCACCCGGGAAAGTCGGGAACACTCAGTCGACTCCTTCTAAAAATCCACTTTAAATCCATTTAATAATAAGTAATAAAGTGACTTTCACGTACGAGGCGGAACAGAGCCCTCCGCGCAGAGAGCAGGCGGCCCACGCTGGAAAAGTTAGAAGAGAGGACCGCGAAAGGCGGGAGGCTGGGAAATCACCGATAAGCACCACGAACACCGCGATATATGGGCCTCCGGAGTCTCGCAATAGATGGCCAACGAAAGACGGTCCCCCTGAGATGCGCGATAGATGGCCCCCGCGATCGACGGCCTTCGCCGGCGATAGACCGAGTACCCGCGATAGACGGGCTTCCGTGCGATAGACCGAGTACCCACGATAGACGAGCTTCCCGGCAACAGACCGAGTACCCGCGATAGACAGGCTTCCCTACGACAGACCGAGTACCCGCGATAGACAGGCTTCCCTACGACAGACCGACTTCCTGCGATAGACCGACTTCCCGCGGTAGATGGGCTCCCCACGACACACGACTCCTGCAAGAAATGGCCTCCACATTCGACTCTCTGGCAGACGAAGGCCTTCTCCAGCATGTCAAATGCACAGATCTCAGGACGCCGCCCAGACGGACCTAATGACAGTGAACAACAAGGAGGGCCATCAAGAGCGCAGCAACAATGGATGGCACAGACCTTTCGAGCTCCGACAGCAGCGACAACCCTTACACCTCCTTCAAGAGATGGTGAGTTTGCAGGGCAAACTGGAGAGGGCAGCAATGTCTATCTTTGCTCTTTTTTTTTATAAAGGAAGTTCGGCCTTAGCCTAATCTCCCGGACTTTAATTAAATTAAAGAGAAAAAGTTACAAGTGAATGGGACTAGTGCCCATGGGACCCCCCAAATCCCACAACGCAGGGGAGGAGTATGGCGAGCTACAGGGCATTACAAATGAGGCGGATAACATTATCATCACCCTCATGTGGGACCCATTTAGGTTTTAGCTTGTTGTTTTCGAGGAGATAGATACAGTGATGTCTAAACGGTGGTGATCTCTTGACACGGGAGATCCTTTTACCAAGTAGAAATAAGGATTTCTCGATCGACCATTCCTTGGGAGTTTGGCCGAAGTTGACGGCACAGCGCTCTCTCCAAATCTTCCAGAGAGCCTCACCTCTGATGGCATTCCATAATCTTGATGAGCAACCGATCGCCTCACCCAACATCACTTGTTGCCAGTTGATTTGACTCGTTAGTCTCAAAACGCGGTATACGTGATGCCAGATGACGCGGGACTTGGGGCAGTCGAAGAACAGGTGGGCTAAATCTTCGATGCATTGATGACAACGCTTGCACCATGGCGGCACACCACAGATTTTGTTAGCCCTTGCATTAGTCCAGATTCCCTTATGCAAGATCTGCCACATGAGAACGGACTTTTTGACCTCAATTAGGGGGTGCCAAAGAGACATGAATTTTAGCTCCCACCGAAGTTTGGTCCAGGTGAGGTACCACCGCTTGTTAAGGGTGTGGTGAACCTCCAGATCACTTTTGAAGTTTGGGATTGCGGAAAGCTTCTTACCATTGCTCCATTTGAGGCCTTCCAAGCAAGGCAGATCCTGACCGCAAAGAAGGCGGGTAGTTGAGCGGTCCCAAGCTAAGCACCTGCTTTGAAGGAGGGTCCATTCCTCGAAGGTAACGCTAATTCTCGGATCCAAATCTTCAAACCTAATCCACTGGCTGGTCTCTTGTTTCCAGAGCTGTTTCCACTGTTTGAATCCCTTGTTCCATAGCCGCCTTGCAGTTTGGAGGTTCCAAGATTCCACTTCCCTAATGCCACTGATCGGGAACCAAATAGAGTCATTTTGTCTTATGCCAGCTGCCCACTTCCAGTCATCGCTGATTCTGATGAGCTGTTTGGCTTTGTTCCAATTCTTCCATAAGGAACACACGAGGCTAGAGCCTTTAGGGCAGACCGGGTGGGGGGAGAACAAAAGGGATTGAATCCCTATGTCCCTCCACCCAGGGATGCCGACGAAGGTGAAGTCTTTCGTGTTTCTGAAGATCAATTTAGCCCAAGAGGACTCCTTATTGCTCCAGGCCTTGATAAGCCATTTCGCCGCCAGCTTGTCAGCAAGACCAGCAATATCCAAGATTCCCAAACCCCCTGAGTCTTTAGGGCTAATGCAAGTTTCCCACTTGATTTTGGGAACCCCCCTTCTGTTGGGGTCCCCAGTCCAAAGGAAGTTCCTGCAGATTCTTTCTACTTTGGCCAAGTCTTTCTCCTTAGGTCTCCAACAAGAGATAAAGTAGATAATTGTAGACAACATGAAAGTGTTAATAACCATAGCACGTCCTGCCAGGTTGACTTGCATACCTTTCCACAGATTCAGCTTGGTATCCAACTTGGCAAGAACCCAGTTCCACCGTTGGTCCATTGAGATGTCGAAACCCATCGGAATGCCGAGAAGACGGAAGACTTGACCACTAGGGATAACTTGACACCCCCGATCCACCAACAACTGGGGAGTAGGCCCGCTGATCGCTCTAAAAGCAGTTTTAGCATGGTTGATTTTTGAGCCTGACGCCACACAAAAGGTGTGGAGGCACCACCAAAACACCTCAATGCTGTTTATATCGTTATGCACAAAGGCATTCATGTCATCAGCAAAAAGTCTCACAACCATTTGGCCGTGATTTAGGGGTAAGGAGAGACCCTTGAGATTGCCAGCATCCAAGTGATGTTTTAATAGGCAGCTGAGCCCATTCGAGGCGATAGCGAATAGTAAAGGAGCAAGAGGGCAGCCTTGCCTAATTGATCTTTTTAAACAAATGGGTTCGGAGAGCATACCGTTGATGTTTATTCTAGTTGAAGCATTTCCAAGAAGAGTGGCAACCATCTTCGTGAACTTTTGGCTGCAACCAAGGTCTTTCAATGATTGAAGAATAAAGTCCCATTCCAATCTGTCATACGCTTTGTCGAAGTCGATCTTAATGAAAACTAGATCTTGAGCAGACTCCTCAGCAAAAGCAAGGCCTTCCCAAATGTCAATAATTGCTTCAAGTATAGATCTACCTTTGATAAACCCTTTTTGGTCCTCGCACAGCCATGACTTTAAATGACAGGAGATTCTGTTGGCGATAACTTTTGCAATTATCTTGTATCCAGTTTGGAGCATGGTAATCGGACGCCAGTTTTCAATTTTGTTTTTATCTCCCCGTTTATGGATTAACTTGATGACGCCATTATTCAGGCACTCAGGGAGGGCACCGAAGGAGAGAGCCTCTTGCCACACGAGGCGCAGTGGGGTGGCCTTCACCTGTGCAGGCATAGATGCAATCAAGTCTGCGAGCAAGGTCTGATATGAACATCGTACAATCTCTGCACTTTTGTCTTTGAGAGGTGTGGATTGTGTCGCAGTGAAATCATAATGTTAAGACAGTTGGCACTGTCAGTTCAACTTCAGAACAATCACTTTTAAGTTCAGAACACTTGGGTCGCGAGTCGCGACTCAGGGCTTAAATTTGACGCCCAAGCTTGGGCAGTTGGGCTTCACGAAAATGACCATGAAGTGTGGGCATCAAGAGTTGAGCTTCTAATGAAGCCTTTTTACTAGCATTCGGGCTTCAGCTTCTCCTACATATGTACTTACATAAAACTAGATACACAGATTGCTACATTATTACATACATACATGTATGCATAAATACATATAAACATGGTCCTTTCCTCCGTGAACCTTGAAAAGGGAGAGCATGGTTTTAATCTAAGATTAATTGTGATAATGGACTGAGAAACCAAGCACTCCTATGTACATATTTCATTAACGGCTGGCAGTCTAATCGGGAAATTATGCCATACACACTCTATACATGTTTCATTAACGGCGAGCATTCTAATGGGGAAATCATGGCATATACACTCTACAAAGCCAACCTAGTTCCCTAACTTCGGATGTTCACCCAAATGGAGCAATGGTAAGAAGCTATCCAGAACCCCCAACTTCAAAGAGGATGTGGATGTTCACCACACTCTTAACAAGAGATGGTGCCTTTCTTGGACCAAAGTTCGGTGGGAACTAAAATTCATGTCTATCTGGCACCCCCTGATTGAGGTCAAAAAGTCCATTCTCATGTGGCAAATCTTGCATAAAGGTATCTGGTCCAACGCAAGGGCTAACAAAATCTGTGGTGTGCCGCCATGGTGCAAGCATTGCCATCGGTGCATCGAAGATCTAGCTCACCTATTCTTCGACTGCCCCAAGCCACGTGTTATCTCGCATCACGTGACCAGAGTATTGAGACTCAGAAACCAAATCAATTGGCAACAGGTGATGTTGGGTGGCGGTCGGCTGCTCATCGAGGTTGTGGAATGCCATCAGAGGTGAGACTCTCTGGAAGATTTGGAGGGAGCGATGTGCTGTCAATTTTGGCCAAACACCTAAGGAATGGTCGATCGAGAAATCCTTGTTTCTCCTAGGTAAAAGAATCTCGCGAGATAAGAGATCTCCATCATTTAAACATCACTGTATTTATCTCCTCGAAAACAACAAGTTGAAACCCAAATGGGTCCCACATGAGGGTGATGATAAATTTATCCGACTCATTTGTAATGCCCTCTAGCTTGCCATACTCCTCCCCTACATTGTGGGATTTGGGGGGTCCCATGGGCACTAGTCCCACTCACTTGTAACTTTTTTTCTTTATTTTAATTAAAGTCCGGGAGATTAGGCTAAGGCCGAACTTCCTTTTTATTAAAAAAAAAACCTAGTTCCCTAACATTTTGTTAATATTTACCATGTACATTTAATAGAAGGCTTTGTGGGAGTTCTGGTTCCCATGTGCACCGTGGCTCATGAGTGTTTGGGCAATCTCCGTTGATTAGTAGAGTGCATAATTGGATGCCTTCCAACCAAGCATGCAAGAAGACTTCAAGCACATGGTTTTCAGCCAAGCATGCAAGAAGATTTCAAGTACATGGGTTCTTATTAGAAATCTTGGCTTCCATCTACGTACACATAAGCTCCATGATAGTAGGTATCTACCAAACAGAATGCCATGCAGGTATAACTAATGCAAAAAACATATTAGAAAACTAAGAGGACATCGCTAACCAACTGAAACATGGCTATGTTTCCTATGCCAAATAATTGAAGCTTTAGCTCTCAAACGTATATTTCTAATGTCAATGTTACAATCATAGAACCATGTTCCAAATATAGTTTCCTTATTTTTGAGGACCAATTTTTACCTTTCCTTTACTCAATCCTTTAAGACTTCCTTTCTTAAAACAATTCTTATGAATTACTTTGAGCCAAGAGATTGATTTCATGTGGTTACACTATGAACTTAGTGATTTCAAACTATCTTAGTCTATCCTACCTTAGTTGAGGGGATCCTTACTCATGAACCTAGAATTGATTTATAACTTTGACACAGCCAAGCTTTGACGTTTTCTATGAATGATAAGCTCTTTTCTTTCTAGCAATCAAAGAAAAGTTTTGAGAGGGACTTAGCTTTCCACAATGCCATAATCATAGCTAGTTTCTCAAATCCACAAAATTGTATCTGATTTCTCTCCGTCTATCTTTGTCTTGTCTTTAATCTTTTTTGGATCCACATGCATGCCTTCACTTGAAATAATATATCCTAGATATTCTAGCTTATGTTGAAAGAAGTAACTCTTTACAGGATTAGCATAAAGTGTGTTCTCTCGTAACAAATGAAAAACTATTTCAAGATGTTTCTCGTGTTCAGTATTATTTTTACAGTAAACAAGTATATCATCAAAGAATATAAGAACAAAAGCTTGGTAATCAAGAAAAAATATGTTCAACATTCATGCAAATGTAGGAGGAGCATTAGTAAGTCCAAAGGGCATTACCATAAATTCATAATGGCCGGTTCAAGTTCTAAATGGAGTCTTAAAGAAATCATTTTGTGCCATACCTCTCTGATGGTAACCCTATTTAAGATCAATTTTACTAAAGATAAGAGCTCCTCGTAATTTATCCAAGAGATCACCTATTCGAGGAATAGGGTATCTTTTCTTTATTGTGACCTTGTTAAGGGCTCTATAATCAATGCACATTCGATAAGTTTTATTCTTCTTCTCTACTAGGAGTACTGGTGCTCCAAATGGGGAGGAACTAGGCCTTATAAGTTCTTTATGTAGTAGGTCTTTTACTTGGTTTTCTATTTCCTTTTGGTGTAGTGGGCCATGTCTATATGGTGCTTTATGAGGAGGAGAACTACCAGGTACTAACTCTATGCTATGGTCAAAGGATCCTCAAGATGGTGGTAGTTTAGACGGATATTCAAACATAAAACAATCCTTATAAGTAGTCATGAAAGGTTTATGTGTATCAGAAAGTGTATGCATATAATCATTTATGACATGACAAAAACAATGCATGAATTGTTTGCTTTCCTAAATTCACATTTTACTTGAGTATGATTTATCAATGGAAATGGTTAAAAATCATGTCGCACAGATAAAGTAATGTTTTGACCTTTAAATTTAAAGTTAAAGTTGTGTGTATGGTAGTCAATGCATGGGCTATAATGATGACAAAAAGGCATACCAAGTATAACATCATAAGATTGCAAAGGTGCAATTAAAAATGTTCATGCATCTACATATGGGCCTATGCTAATCATAACATCGTGCACTTCTCATGTGACATTATAACGACTACCTTGAAATGTAGATTTTACTTTATATAAGGAAGGAAATATTTTTAATTTAAGTGCTTATATTAATAATATGAAATGAAATCATGTGAACTACCGTCCTCATGTGAAATATTAATGAGTTTGTTATTTATAGTTCCATACTGAATATGATGACTAATGGAAACTCTTTGCCCTCCATAATCTCTAAATTGACTGCAGTTCATTTGAAATGTCTTCCTTTTGGGCACACTAACCATCTGATAGCACCATCCTCAATCCCTCATTAGAATAATCTTGCCAACATTCTTCATCTTTTGTATCCCTATTTTAGCAAAATTCTGATTATAACATTTCCATCCTAGAGTTCCAGCTTCTTTAGCCAATGGAATCCAGTTTTTCCAAAGACTTGTAGGTACTCCTTCCACATCCTTATAAATCCTTGCACTTATTGCCATAAAAATTATCATAAAAGAAGATATCCATATGAGTATCCATAACCAACTTACCATTGATATAGCTTTCGAATCAGCTTCATCTTTGTTGCACTTAAGGGATTTTCTTATTTTCTCCCTTCTATGGCATTTGGCTGAGAGTGGTTCACTCGAATCAGTAACTTGAATGATATCCTCTTTTCCTTCATAGACTTCCTCTCTCCTTGCATGGTTTGGAAACATTCCATAGCAGGAAGATGGGTCTTCTCCATGGAGCCGACCCAACATGTTTTCTTCTTCATATAAATTCACATCTTCATATAGATCTGCCTCTAGGTTGTCCAACAATTCTTCTTCCATACAAATACCAATTTTTTGCATGATGATTCTATGCCTTTGGTTGTATGGTCCTTCTTCTAATACTATATGGTGCAACTCTCTTCCTTCTTACTTTACCCACATTTTATCCTGACCCCAATCATGCTATAGATCTGCATGTTGTAACCAAGGTCTCCCAATCAACAGGGGAAACTTCCATCTACCTCTGACAGTCTTAAGACAACAAAATCCAAGTTAAAGATGGTACCTCATATCTCAACTAGGACTCTAGGGACTACCCCCATAGGTCTTAGTTATGCTTCAGTCTCCCAATGTTACGGTGAAGTTGGAAGGTCTTGAAGGTTGGAGTCTAAGATTTTTGATGGTATGTATAGGCATCTGGTTAATGCCAGAACCTCTATCCACAATATCTCCTTGTAACTGATGTCATCTAATAGTGAGTGTTAGATATGAGATCTTATTATCTGTGAGGGAGGCTTCCCCTATAGATTTATCCTTATTCTTAGCAGTATCCTTTGCCACTAAAGTTGTTGTGGAGGCCTCAACAATGATCTGCAATAACTATGAACCTGAATTTCACATCCATCTTTATTAAATTAAAAATACTGACTTCCTTTTTTATGGATTTGAGTAGTCTTAAAGCTTCATATTCCTCAAGAGCATGGGCTCTATTTGACTTATCAAACTCCTCATGAGCACTGTTGAATTCATGCCTAATGACATCATTAATTCCTACAACCTCTTCTTTTTGTGTCATATCTTCAACTATATTGGCTCTTTCCTCCTTTTTCAACCCATTCTCCTTGTTCATTCCATCAGTACTTCACTCTCGAATGATGTCTAATTGAGCATTCCCTTTGCTCCTTTTCTGCATCACAAAGGACTCAATTTCTTCTAATTCCACTACTTTGGTAGATGGTGATGGCACATTGACTTGTTCTACAACTTCTTCTTTGCTCATAGAAATCATTTGAATGTGTGGCCTATATGTAGATACATGGCTCTTATAGCAACAATTAGTTTAATGGTCTCCGGATTGAGGGAAGTTCCTGCGAGGTGGGCATTTTCTAGTAGACTGCACCTAATTTCATAATGCCTACATTCTCCATATCTGAAACAAATCATTGGCATCTTTGGCCCATTTCCAATGTGATCCCTAGGTCGAGGGTTGTAAGAGTTATGTTGACTATGTGTGGTTGCTATCACATTAGTTGGTGGTAGGGCTCCTCCTTGTGCCTAATATGTTTGTGTAGGCATCCCTCATGACTGACATTCTTGGGCCTCATGACTAGCTTTCCTACATAGTTACCAAGTTACACTTAACAGTGGACACTCACTTACCATGTCAGCCTGTTTGTTGGACATGGTGCACCATAATCCATTCTTGATGGCACCTCCCTAGAGTTCCTATAGCTCTTGTCAAAGTTGTGCCAACTCTTCTACTTGGGCTTCCTCTTCCTCTTGTAGCTTTAAGGCCTCAATTTCTCACCTCGTCTGAGTTACTGAACTTTCCTCTTCTTTGTGGGGGTTGTTCCTTTTGAAGATCCCAAGTTCCTTCCTTATATTATTTGAATGGCTGGGTCCTCCAACTTTGTAGGATATGATAGATTAGAGTAGCTTGTCCCATATTGATGCCTAATGTGCTCCAACCTTGTGGCTGTTATCATTCAATTTTGAAACACCAGTAGACATCGTATTTATCATGTGATGTTGGATCATGAACAACTTCTCAAAATCATCTGCACTCATGGATGCATAGTTTTTTTGCTTCCTTTTTTTATTTTGATTCTTCAACCTACAATCACATTCGAAGTATCCAGGTTTACCACAATTCCTTTAAAGAGAGATGGTGAATGCAATTCGAAGATGAGTTGGTGCTGCTACGACTAGCTTCACAGCAGGCAATTGAGACTTCACAGTTGGTTAGTATACCCTTTGAGCTTCTTAAACCCATAGAAAAATCACCCAAGTGTTTTTGAACAAGTATCTCAAAAGTTTGAGTCAAGACAAACTAGTTACAAAATCACTAACTTCCAAAACTTACTATTTTTGTACATACACCTGCTAGAAAAAATGAACAGTGCTCTCAACTTGGTAGGAATTAGATAAATTTCTTTTGAACAAAGCAAACTGAATTAGATAGCTTGTTAATGCAAGTTAAAACACTTCAATTGATCAATTGAGCATTGAGAACAAGATTTAGCAAAATATGGAACACTCGCCATTTTTGGGGCATCGTAGAGATTCCACTACTGAGCAGAAAAACACAGATTTCTCACAAATATTAAATCCAATGACTAGGAAATTTTGTGAGCATAAGCTAGACGCGGAGAGCAATGCAATACACTTCAAAATTTTGAGTTACTATAACAAAGAATAAAAGAGAGAAGTAAATGATGAATGTATAAATTCACATATAATTACAACCACATTGGCGATGAATACTTGCATAATGGGAGTAGAATGATAGAGCTATGGAGGAAGCCCTTCAATCTCTACAAATGAACATGAAATGGGCATGAATCAAGCTCTCTAATGGCAACTTCCTTCTTGATCTTTTTATAGCTACTTTTGGAGGTAGTTTTGAATTTGAATTCAAATAATTTCACCTAAGAGTGACTCTAAGAATTAAGAGATATTCTCTCAGTTGATGGATTTGTGGTTTTAGGTAGTTAGAGTGAAGAATTTCCTTTTTACATGATGGATGACTTAAGCCATTCTTTCTTTCACAATTACAAGAGATAGAATATACTCTTTTACATGATGTGTTCATATGCCTACACATATGACTACAAATGAACATAAATCAAATCATATCAAGAATGTAGGCTTCAGTAAAGTGCACCAATAGCTCCCCATCAAGTTCTGACATGCTTGGCCTCCAAATAAGTCTTCAATTGTCCTTGATTTCGTGCAAGCCAATCATGAGCTTGAGCCTACTCAATTTCGTACCATCAAGATCTTTA
The DNA here is from genome assembly GCA_020310875.1 of Ceratopteris richardii. NCBI lineage: Eukaryota > Viridiplantae > Streptophyta > Polypodiopsida > Polypodiales > Pteridaceae > Ceratopteris > Ceratopteris richardii. The sequence goes on from CM035411.1 coordinate 123,915,438, forward strand.
GTCAACATGTTTGCACATTGCATATCTCTAGAGACATAGGATAGTTGAATATCCTTGCTCATTAGCTTCTCCCTTACATAATGGTAGTGGACTTCAATATGCTTGGTTCTAGCATGGTATACCGGATTGGCTGCAAGATGTAGTGCACTTGTGTTGTCACAAAAAAATTGAGGTGTTGAAGTATGAAGTCTAGTATCTATATACAAAGATTTTAACCACACTACTAGAAATATGGGGGTGTTTTGATGCCCCCAATAAAAAAAAAGTGGATCTCGTCGCTTATGCGACGTTAGCATCGCATAAGAGACGAGACTTAAAAAAAAAACATGACTCGTATGTCGCAAGGAGCATCGCTATCCATCGACGCTCTTAAAGATGTTGGCAAATACATGCGACACTGGAGCACCACATAAATGATGTCCTGATATTTCAAAGCGTCCCATAGGCAATGCTCTGGAATGTTAAAGATAATTCGATTTCTCTTGGCACATTTGTGCCAAGATTAGGACTCGGGGGGGGGGGAGGGGGAGAAAGAGAGAGAGAGAGAGAGACAGAGAGAGAGAGAGAGAGAGAGAGAGAGAGAGAGAGAGACTTGGAAGAGGCATTTCCAAGACTCGCCAAGGAGGAGCCAAACCAAATTGAAGAAATGAAATTAGATAATGAGGACATCATCAACCTAGAAGAATTCAAAGCATGGAAATCAAAAGCCAAGGTCAAGATTAAGAGGCTGGAGGACATACCTGAATCTCCCAACCAAGCAATTAGAAGATCACATAGGGAGAGCAAGAAGCCAATCAGATATGGGTATGACACTTCTTTAGTTACTAAGCATTCCATTTATCTTGCTAAAGATTTATCACTTGAAGAGTCATCATCATATGAAGAAGCAAAGACCAAGGAAGAATGGAAGGAAGCTATGGATGAAGAATGATACAAAGACCAAGGAAGAATGGAAGGAAGCTATGGAAGCACTCAAGGAGAATGATACTTGGGAGCTAGTGCCAAAGAAGGAATCGATGAAGGTAATTGGTTCTAGATGGATTTACAAAATCAAGAAAAATTCAAATGGATCAATAAACAGGTATAAAGCTAGACTTGTGGCTAAGGGTTTTGCACAAACCCAAAGAGTTGATTATGAAGAGACTTTCTCACCTGTGGCCATAATGCCAAGCATCAGAGTATTGGTAAGTGTGGCTGCATCAAGGAATTGTAATATGTACCAATTGGATGTAAAAAATGCTTTCCTTAGTGGCTAGATTTTAGAGGAGCTGCACATGGCTCATCCTCCTTGGTTTGAAGACTCATGTAAGGTAAACTATGTGTGCAAACTGAAAAAAGCTCTTTATGGATTGAAGCAAGCACCTAGGGCATCGAATCATAGGTTGACTACCTACCTATCTTCAAGACCAAGGATTCATCATGAGCAAAGAAAATACTTCTCTATTTGTTAAGAGAAGTAATTTAGAGGTGATATACATCTGTGTGGATCTTGATGATATCATACTTATAGGTAATGATGCCAATGGTATCAAGCAAATCAAGAACCAAATGATGCAGGAGTTCAAAATTAGTGATCTAGGGTCACTAAAATATTTTCTTGGACTTGAGTTAGTCTATAGAAATTTTGGAATTTATATTACTCAACGAAAGTATGTGCATGACATGTTGAAGAAGTTCCACTTGGAGAATGCCAAGATAGCTAGCACTCCTATGGAGGTAAACCAAAAATTAAGTGCTCATGAAGGCGATGAGCTTGAAAATATTGCAGGATATCAAAGCATAGTTGGAAACCTAAGCTATGCTACATAGACAAGGATTGATATTGCTTATGGAGTAAGCATCTTCAGTCAATTCATATGTAAACCTAGAGAACCTCACTTGGAAGCTGCCAAAAGAATTTTGAAGTATCTCAAGGGTACTCAAAATCAAGTTTTATATTTTCCATATACTTCAAATTTGGACATTAAGCTTTATTCAGATGCAGATTGGGCAGGTTGTAAGGATGACATGAGTACCTCTCGTTATCTTTCTTTTGCAGGTGATAAGCCCATTTCATGGTCTTCCAAGAAGCAACCTACTGTTGCTTTATCCTCAATAGAGGCTGAATACAAAGGATTAGCCAATGCTACTCAAGAAGCCATATGGATTAGATTACCTACTCAAATTTGGGACTTCACACTCACACACCTATGATCTTTGGTGACAATACAAGCTCTTTACATCTTGCAGCAAATCCTATCTATCATGCTAGGACCAAGCATATAGAAGTTCACTATCACTATGTGAGAGAGAAGCTATTCAGCAAGGAGATTCAACTTACATATGTATCCACTAATATGCAATGTGCATACTTATTGAGAAAAGCATTTGATGGTACTAAACTTTGCAGGTTTAAAGCTATGATTGCATTGCACGACATTCAAGAAGAATCATGAAGAAGTCCAAGCCAAGATGTTTGGCTTGAGAGGGAGCTATTGGTGCAAATGCCAAGCCTTCACATTCGCGAGGCTTTGAAAGAGTTTTCTTTGTGTAAACATTGCAAGAATCACATGAACCACTGCTTATCAGTTTTTTTACCTTTAACCTTTGTAAAAGTCATTTGACTTGGAAGAATCTTGTAAAGCCACTAAACGTATGGAGTTAGGAGAGATAAATCTAAGAATTCATTTAGATGGAATATCTCTTACCTTGTAGGAGGATTTGTAGCTAAAGCCAAGTTTGAATTTGAATTCAATCTTGGAGGCAAAACATCTATAAAAGGGACTCGTAGTTACACGGCCCATGTGCCCACAATTACAGAGCATATTGTAGATCATTTGATGTAGTTGAGAGGCTTAAACTATAGCCTACTCTTATCACCATCATTGGGCATCATATTCATGCCAATGATCATGTACAACATTGTCATATAATATACTATTCCATTGATCAAGTTCATCTCTTTCTTTGCTATGTCTACTCAAAATAATGTACTTGTGATGAC
>CM035411.1:123923420-124008420 GCA_020310875.1 Ceratopteris richardii
ATGTCATTTCAGTGACTAGGAATTTTTGTAGAAGCAAAGTTCTCACTTTAGGCTATCATTTCTCAAAGTTTGGAGTGGCAATGAGTTAATGGTGACCATAGAGGTGTTCTAGTGTCACCTTAATTCATTTCTTGTGATGTTTCATACATCAACAAGTGGTATCAGAGTAGAAAGATTCTCGAGAGCAGAAGACGACAAAGGTACGAGAAGTTTTGTAAAGTTTTCCATTAAAGTTTGAAAGGTGAAGCATTTGAAGACACAAGGCATCAAAAGGTTACTTCAAAAGTATCCTCATACACAAAGAACTTCAAAAGGTATTATACTTTATCCTGTTAAGCTCACAGGTTGCAGCAGAAGGAAAGAACTATGGCAAATCATATCTCCATTGACAAACTGGACAGAGATAATTACCCCACATGGGTAATGAGAATGGAAGCCTTACTTATGAGTAAGGATCTCATGATATATGTTACAGGTGAAGAAGAGAAGCCAGTATTTGAAGATGAAAGCCGACCAAAGAAAGAAGAACTTGATGCTTTAAAGCATTGGCAGAAGAAGGATGCAAGTGCAAAGGCATACATTTACAACACAATCTCAGATCATTTGCTACCACACATCAGAGGATTGGAATCATCTGAAGATATATGGAATGCATTGGAGTATCATTTCCAAAGCACTACTAAAGCACGGAAAGCAAGTCTATGGTCAGAGTTTACAACATTCAAGAAGAAGACAAGTCAAACCATTAGTGATTATGTCACTAAGATGAAGGATCTAGCAGATAGTCTTGGATCCATAGATGAAGATGTTGAAGATCACAGATTGATTGCTCAACTACTTGCAGGTTTGAGAGGAGATGAAAGGTGGAAACCTTTTGTCTTATCAACAGAACTTTCTTTGAATCATTATGTTCCAGGTTTGAACCAGTTGCTTGGTTTGATGCTCACATATGAGCAAGACTTGAAGGGAGATGGAGATAAAGGACAAAGTTTTGCAATGTACATGAAGAATAAGAAGAAAGGAGATAAAGGTAAAGCAAAGGATGAAGAGGAGTCTAGTTCTCAAGCTTATTATGCAAGAGGTAAAGGCACTGGCAGAGGAAGAGCAAGAGGCTTTGGAAGAGGAAGAGGTAATCAAAATAACAACAAGAAGGCTTGCTGGATCTGTGGATTGAGTAATCATTTGGCTCATGACTGTTGGCACAACCAACAAGGATCAAACCAGAATCAAAACAACAATAGCAGAGGTCGAGGTGGAAGATATCAAAGTAATTTTCAAAGAGGTAGACAAAGTCAAAGAGGAGGCTATGGTAGAGGTGGAGGAAGAAGTTGGGGACAGAATCAATCCTACAACACCACCTACTACAACTATGCAAATGACACACAGAATGAAAGTCATACATCATTGATGATGAATTCAATCAGCACATCAAATAAAGAAGATCTAAAGGTATTTTACATTGACTCTGGATGTTCTAATCATTTGTCAGGAAACATAAAATTGATGTCAGAATTGGAAAAAGGCATTTCTAGTCACACAGTTCAAACTGGTGATAATACAAGACATAGTGTACATTCAATTGGAAAAGTGAAATGCAAGAGTGGAGCAGATTTGCTAACCAATGTTTTGTATGTTCCTACAATACCTAAAAACTTGATTAGTGTGGGACAGATAGTTGAAAAAGGTTTTCAAGTCAGGTTTACAAATGAAGGAGTATTTGTGGAAGATCCAGAGAATGGATATAATCAGATTGTCTCTGGTAAGAAAGAAGGTAGACTCTTTACTTTAAGAGTGCAAGGAAACATTGGTCAAGCTTTGCTCACACATGGTGAAGCAGTGATTACAGAACTTGATCTCTGGCATAAGAGATTAGGTCATTTCAATGAAAGAGGAATTAAGGCTATGGTTGCTAATCAGTCTGTACTAGGATTACCAAATGTGCAAAGTCAACATATGGTTTATAAATGTGAAGCATGTCAAATGGGTAAAGCACACAGGTTACCATTTCAAAAGAAAGGATTCAAACATGATGGAGTACTTGAGCTCATTCATACAGATGTATGGGGACCAACAAAAGAAGGATCTATCAGTGGCTCAAGGTATTATGTTCTTTTCATTGATGATGCTACAAGATGGATAACATTATATGTTTTGAAGGAAAGATCAGAAGTGTTTGGAGCTTTCAAGCATTTTCATGCATATGCAGAGAGAGTCATAGGTCAAAAGCTTAAAAGACTGAGGTCTGATGGAGGGGGAGAATATTTCTCCCAAGAGTTCAATGATTATCTTTGGAATGTAGGTATTAAGAGAGAAATAACTTGCAGGTATACACCACAACAAAATGGTGTAGCAGAAAGAAGGAATAGGACTTTGGTTGAGTTTGCTAGAGCTATGCTAAAGGAGAAGAATTGTCCAAATTATCTTTGGGCTGAGGCTGTAAATACAGCTACATATCTTGTAAATAGATTACCATGTGCAGCTCTGAATGGAATGACTCCATATGAAGCTTGGTGGGGTAAGAAACCAACACTAGATCATTGTAGAGTGTTTGGATCAATTGCATATGCTTATGTGCCATCACAGCTTAGGCATAAACTTGAACCAAAGGCAGAAAAATATGTGTTCATTGGTTATGATGAAAAGCAGATGGGTTACAGGTTGTGGAATCCTTTAACCAAACAATTTCTTGTTTCTAGAGATGTTACATTTGATGAACAGAAAAGTTGGTATGCAGATCAAAGGCATACAGCTGAAAAATTTGAAGAAGAGGTAAGAAGATGTGAGAAAGGAAAATCAATTGTGCAGGTAAATAGAGATGAAGACTATATGCAAGCAAGTTCATCCACAAGTGGATTAACAAGAAGAAATGAAGAAGCTCCTATATTTGATGAAGAAGTGTATCCAGACACTTATGAAGAATGTGAACCAAGAAGGTCAAGCAGGACTAGAAGACAACCAGAAAGGTATTCTTATGATACTTCTTACATAACTCAGAAGAACTATGCATATATGGTCAAAGATGATGAAGAACCTCAGAACTATGATGAAGCTAAAGGTAAGAAGCAATGGGAAGAAGCAATGAAGGAAGAGTTCAATGCACTGGAGGAGAACAAGACATGGGAACTTGTTCCTAAACCAAATGGTAAGAAAGTAATTGGAAATAAATGGGCTTATAAATTGAAGAAGCTTGCAGATGGAAGTATAGCCAGATACAAAGCTAGATTGGTGGTGAAAGGCTATGCTCAAACCTATGGCATAGATTATGATGAGACATTCAGTCCTGTAGCTAAGATGTCAACTATAAGGACAATCATTGCTATTGCAGCTTCAAAAGGATGGACTCTAAGTCAATTGGATATAAAAAATGCATTCTTGAATGGATACATATCAGATGAGGTATACATGGAACAACCTCAAGGGTTTATAGATTCCAGGTATCCAAATTTTGTTTGCAGGTTGAGAAGAGCATTGTATGGATTGAAGCAAGCTCCAAGAGCTTGGAACTATAGACTGGTGAAGTATCTCAATGATCTTGGATATCAAAGTTCAAAAACAGACCCAAGTCTACTTATCAGAAGAACAGAGGAAGGTACAATCTACATTTGTATTTATGTAGATGACATTATAATTACAGGTACTTCAGATGAAGGAATCAAGGAGGTAAAGAGATTACTTGAAAAAGAATTCAAGATCAGTGATCTAGGAAAGTTGTCATACTTTCTTGGAATGGAAGTTACTTATACAGATCATGGCATATATGTGTCACAAGAAAGGTATCTTCTGAACTTGTTGAAGAAGTTTGATATGGAAAATTACAGAGAAGCTTCAACTCCACTTGAAGTTAATCACAAGCTCAGTAAATATGATGGTGCAGACTACAAAGATATGAGGAAGTATCAATCTCTTGTGGGTAGTTTGATTTATGCTACACTAACAAGACCTGATCTTAGTTATGCAGTGGGAGTTTTGTCACAATTCATGCATTGTCCAAAGGGTTCTCAGATATATCAAAGGAACTATAAAAGAAGGATTATATTATCCTTTTACATCAGATTTGAAGTTGAGAGCCTATAGTGATTCAGATTGGGCAGGTAACCAGGATGACAGAAGATCAACTCATGGTTACATGATATACATTGGTGATAAGCTTGTAAGTTGGTGTTCAAAGAAACAACATACAGTAGCATTATCATCAACTGAAGCAGAGTAGCTAAGGAAGCAGCTAAGGAAGTCATATGGATGTAGACATTGTTCAAGAGCTTAGGCATTGATCAAGGTACACCTACAATACATGGAGATAATATGAGTTCACTCTATCTTGCAGCAAATCCAGTATTTCATGCAAGGACAAAGCACATAGAGATACAATATCATTTTCTTAGAGAAAAGGTAATGGAGAAGGAGATTGAAGTGGAGTACATTTCCACTAAAGATCAGTTAGCAGACATAATGACAAAGAGCTTGGATGGTGTGAAGACCAGCAGATTTAAAAGCATGGCAAGAGTAAAAGAAAAGAAGAAGATATGAAGGAACAGAGAATGTCAATTAATGATTGAGGGGGAGCTGTTGGAGAAACAATCACTAATTGGACATATATTTGAAGTTCAAATCTTAGGAAGAAAACCCCATGCCTATGTGAAGGGACAAATTCACAAATGTATTATACTTGTAAAGTTAGTTCACTTTAGTTCTAGAAGTTTTTCAAAAGTCACGGGAATGAGAAAGTCTATATAAGTTAGTTAGTATTAACTGATGCGGTGAGGAGAAGAAGAAGGAGGAAGACAATGAGAAAGTGAGTAGAACTCATTTTTGTATGACTGAGTATAGTCGGGCTTCTCTGAGCGAGAAAGCACTTGTAAGCTTCTGAGTTTTCATAGTTATGACAAGAACTAGTTAAAGTTCTGTGTATAAGTCTTCTTCCTCCATCTCCAGTGTTTGTCTTCTGTGTAATGATTTGAAACGTTGAAGTTTTCCAAGCAAGTCGATGCGTGGCATCGAATCTCACTTGATAAGTCCTTATTTTCATATCTGATTTTTATCTACTGCCAAATCTTCTTGAAAAGATGATGTTGTTGGAGCAACTCGATGCCTGGCATCGAATTCCAGTTGATAAGTCATATTGTAAGTGTACATGAAATCACCTATAGTTTTGGTGTCCAAAAGATCAAGACTTTATGCGGGAAGTCGATGCCCGGCATCGAATCCCTGCTGAAAAGTGGCCAAAAACATCCCAAGTCGATGCCCGACATCGAATTCTCGTTGCAAGTCGATGCTACGCATCGAATTCTAATTTTAAACAGGCGCTCTTACTAAAACAGGTAAAATTTCCAGTTTTGGAAGGTCATACAGGGTCATCTTGTGAGAGCCATAACTTGAGTTCTAGAGATCCGTTTGATGCATATGATAGCTTGTTGGAAAGCTCTACTCTTCTAGTTTCAGCCTATAAAGTTTCATGAAGAAATAATACTTGAGCTAGGAGAAATTAGCAAAATACGGAAGGTATGTCATTTCAGTGACTAGGAATTTCTGTAGAAGCAAAGTTCTCACTTTAGGCTATCATTTCTCAAAGTTTGGAGTGGCAATGAGTTAATGGTGACCATAGAGGTGTTCTAGTGTCACCTTAATTCATTTCTTGTGGTGTTTCATACATCAACACTTTTGATAGTGGGGTGATGGTGAACTTTCTCAAAAAAAGTGGAGTTAATGCAAGAGACAACAATGCTCAAGAAGGCCAGCTCGAGTATTATGGACTAATCCAAGGTATTTTGAAGCTATCATTCAGGAGGTTTGACTACTTTTTATTTGATGTGAAATGGTCCAAAGTGTCACTACTAGAAGAAATGCAACACTGAGGTAGGATAAGAGTGGTTGGATTTAAGTAGACTTCATGACACTATCGAAAGATGAAAGAGACACCTTTCTACTTTCTAAACACTCTAAGCGAGTTTCTTTTATGCTAGATTCGGAAGAACCATAGTGGCTATTTGTTTTACAAGTCTCTCTATGTAGCAAAAACATTTATGAGGATGTAGGCACAAAAGAAAGTCCATCTACAATGGACTCTAAGATGCATGTAGTAGTCCAGGTGGAAGATATCATTGTCCTAAAAGAAGAGGTCTTTGAAGAAGAGGAGGTACATAAGGAGGTAATGGAGGATATCATGTACAAAGATGATGATCAAGAAGGGGAAGCCATACCAAGACATCTAGAAGTGGCCAATATAGAGATAGATATCCATTGCATGCAGATCTCCAAGAGGATGCTAGAATAAAGGATTTTATGATGGGAGATATTTCATTGTTCACTCTACATTCCATGACAGAGGAGAAGTTCTTAGAGTTTGTATCTTCAGCACCGCTGTGGAGGTGATCGCAATCCGGGTGGATCGGGTCCGGTCGTGGCACACACAGGGTGTATGAAGCTAATGAATGTTGGAAGGTTTAAGGACATGAAAGTGAAATTAATGTTGAGTATGGAGAAGAGAGAGATGTTGAAATGATTATGGGAATAGGAATGTAGGAGTGCAAGTTAGATTTATGAACATGAATGATAAGAATGAAAGAGAACCATACATACGAATGAAATTTGGAAGGAAGAATGGTCCATTGAAGGAGCTTCTTAAACACTTCCTAATTCCAATCCATATGCATAGTCTTCTTTGGATGATATGTATGCATGACGAGAATAGATGGAACCCTTACACATAAACCAGTTTCGAAAGGAAGAATGGTCCAATATTGGAGCTTCTTATACACTTTCAGAAACTAATCAATATGTATGGGTATGTATGGATTATATGCATGCAAGTGAATTATGATGATAGAGTTTACTCACAAGCTCAAAGAAACATCCTCACTGGTTCAACGCAATACTGCGGAGCCTTCTCACACATAGAAGAAATAGAAGACATGTAAAAATACTTAAGAGACTGAGAGAGGAGACAAGAGACAAGTGACAAGTGACATGAATTAAAAGAATTTGAATTAAGTTACATGTAAAATATCGTCGTGGTACGTCATGCTAAGCAGTCTACTGATCAAAGGTGGTTCCGACCCTCAAACCATGACAGTTCAACCGAATGTCACACGTAAGAAGGTGAGTTCCACTACAGTGACCCTATGTCTGTCTAGGCTCGTAACGTCTAACTAAAGAAGTCTAAGACTCATTAAAATCAGCTCTAACTCACTCACACGCTCCACCGAGGGTGAGTCAAGATAGAGATGCTGGTTTCAAGAGCCTATCCTAAATTGGAGTTCTAACTTAAATTTGAAACTAGGTTCTATACTCATACTAGCTCACCTTGGATCCTCACTCGCTCAACCGAGGGTGATCGTCTCAAGGAAACCGTAAGCTAGCATGAGCCCTATGGATGCCTAACAATGCTGCTCTAGGAGTTTGGAGGGGGGTTTATATAGTTTTTTGAATGAATTTGGGCCCTTGGATCTAGAGAAATCAACTCTGAACTCTAGGATCACTACTTTCGATTACAACCATTTGATTAATCAAATCAATGGCTTGGAATTGTTCTTTCTATCAAATCTAGTGTAAAGGAGTGAAATTTAGGCGCCCTCATTCTCCACCATTGGATCTGGGGATGATCTGGACCGTCGGATCAGTGCTGACATCAATTCAGATAAGATAAGCCACTATTTTTGGAGAAACTTTGCATTATTGATCTTTAACTGTCAACAAAGTCTTCTTTTATGGAAAAAATCGTGGATCCTCCTTCCTTTATGCTTTAGTGCATCTCCACCCTTGAATAGGAGCTCATCTTACCGTACACCATGGTTCAATCATATTTTGACATGTGGCAGCCCTTCAAGCCTTCAATTTTCTTATTCTAGAAAACTGCGGTGACCTTGAAAACTGGACTTTGTGCTCTTTGACCCTCCAAAAAGACTTTGATGAAGATGAAACTTTGTAGGACTATGTTTCCAAAGATCTCCTTCAGGAATATGCAGGAAGAACTCCCATCTGAATCTCCCTTGTACAAGTTTGACTACATTTGGAAGCTTGCAAGGTGGCATTAAGGTGTCTAGGAAGCTCTGATAGCCTTGAAAATTTGTACAAATATGTAGCCACATATGATCTTTATACATGCCAAACCATATGGCTAACATTATTTTCTATACAAGAATTTGTAGGGTCAAACTAGAAAAATTACATTTTTACAAAATGAACATAGCATATCAATGTGCTACAACCCATTTTCTGCTGAAATTTGGGCTATAGACTGCCTTTGACAATCTTTACAAGTATATGGATTTTCATCTAATTTGGTGACAATGAAATTTTTGCCCTAATTTCCCAACTTTGACCAGCTTTGACCAGCTTTGACCGCTACCATGGACTTTCTTGATTTCTTTGAAACTTTGTATGTGACCTTCCTTTGACATCCTTGATGCATCCTGGACTTCTCAGGGAATTCTGGCTACCTTCGCCAAATATGTTTTTTGTAGGCCTTCACAAGTGAGAGAGGAGAGCAAATCTCGACGACATTCGCCCCCACTAAACCTGCAATTCCTCCGGAAGCGCCACTCTAGCATCTGTGAAAAACAAAATGTTCCAGGCATCAAATTCTTTTATAGGCAACATAAGAAAGATGGAAGGAAAATTGATTATATGCATGAATAAGTAGGTAACGTGACATGAAGCAAAATTTGCATGAAAGAAATAATTGAAACAGGCAACATGAATATGCATGAACAAATAGGCAACATATATGCAAATGAACAAGCAACATTGCAACAAGAAAGAAGAAAAAAAAACAAGCATCAATATGAAGTGGAAGTGGATGTATTGAGTCGTTTTAAGCATCAGTTCCTCTCATCTTGAAGAAAATTTTGTACCTTTTTCATAAAGCAATCTACCTTAAATATGATTATAAACAAAGATTTAGGATTTTCAAGAGACATCTTTCATTTTTAGCTTATTTTAGATCAACTCCTTTCCTACATAAATATGAATATGCTCTTTCTCTAATAACATGCAAGGAAATCTAACTAAACTCCACTAATGCATAAATCTGCCTATATAGCCCGTGATTTATTCTACTATGCCTCTTTATCCTCCTTTGGCTTGCTCCCTTTTTTTTTTTTTTTTTTTGATGATGATGATTCGGCAACTTTATGGTTACGATCACTTTTTTGGGGTGGAAGAAAGTGTAAACTTCTTGGTAACATGTAGCAACTTTTTTTTTTTTTTTTTGATGACGGGGAAAAATTAAACCCCGATACAAGGTACAACCATTTTTGATGACGGAGAACAGTCGTTTAAACTCCGATACAAGTGCTGTGAGATGGACTAAGGATGTAGAAACATGCAATAGCAGGAGATAGGATTTCTACAGTTATGCTTTTGATACAGGATACATATGCATGTTTATATATGAAAGTCTTGTCACCAAAATAAACCTCCAAATCTACATGCCCTATCTTTCCACAATCCTAGATTATAATCAATTTCTTAGTAGATAAGTTACTACTTAAGATACAATTTTACACAAGTAGAGAAATCATCATTTGCCTTTTTTGACTCAAGTGATGTGGATATGCAATGCAATGCAAAGACTGAAAAAAAACATGCATGAAACAAGCATGGAAAAAAAATAGAATGAACTTGAAAAAAAACAAAGCAACATGAACTTGAAAATTAATGATGTTTTTTTTTTTTTTTTTAATAACATGGATACTCCTGTTTATGAATCGGCCTCATTGTTGTCATCTTCTTCAATGTCCTCATCCAAAATGTACTCGTCATTATCACGCTTCTTGAATAACTTTATCCTTTTACCTGCAATCAAAGCTTTTAGTGCAACACCATTTAATTCACAAAGAGCATACGTACCATTGTTGTTGACTTTTGATACTATGTATGGCCCAAACCACCGTTGAGTGAGCTTTTTGCGTGCATCATATTGAGAGTCGAATGTACTATCATAAATGAGCACCCAATCTCCTACTTCAATTGGCTTAGGACGCAATCGATGAGTTTTATCAAAATAATGCTTGTTCTTCATTCTAGATTCTCTTAATTTTTCAACAGCATCATCAAGTCTTAATTTACCTTGTTCTAACTGTTTAATACGCAAATTCAAAAAATCATCAGTAGACATGTTTTCAGACCAAGGCAAATTTGACCATGCAGAAATATGAGACTCAATTGGAAACAATGGTTTTTGACAGTACATGAGTTCAGCAGGCATATATCCAGTAGTACGTGTGCATGTCATTCTATCTGCCCAAAGTGCAAAAGGTAAGAATTTAGGCCATTGTTTGATGTCACCATTACATGATTTAGATATGGCTTTCACAATAGGTGGATGCCCTCTCTCTATTTTACCATTGGCCTCTGGGTTATATGCAGTAGTGAGAGACAAACGAATACCGTGACGCTCAAAGAACTCTTTAGCTTCTCTCGCATTTAACTCTCCACGATCGGCAACTACTTTCTCTATGTACCCAAAGCGACTTATGACATCTTCAAGCAAGAATTTGCAAACATTGTAAGTGGTCTTAGATCGTAGTGCACGTCCCTCTACATGATTAGTTAAGTCTTCTCTTGCAAGTACAATGTAACGCATTTTGTCGATACCTTTAGGCATAGTTACAAGATCTACTACCCACTTGTAGTGAATACAAGGTGGATAAGTAGGATGCAACGGATCTCTATGTTTGACTGATGAATGAAGTTGACAAGTAGAACATGTAGAAACATAGCTACTAATGTCAACATACATCCTAGGCCAATAATAGGTACTTCTAATTTTTTCATATGTTCCAAAAAATCCTTTATGACCGGCCCATAATGTCTCATGCATTTCCTTCATTACTTGCAATTGAAGACCTCGTTTTCCCAGGACTCGTTGTGGATTCTTAACCTTACCCTTAGCATGTCTCCAAAGATAACCATTACATAGGAAAAAGTTATAAGCTCGTTTCCTAATGTTACGGAATCTATTCGTAGTCCAGCTAGGTAATGGTTGTAGTGTACTGAGATACTTTCCTATGTCTCTCCATTCATCTTCGTACTCAGACTCATGAAATTTCTCATACTCATATATATGTGGAACATAGTCAACTAAATTCACATTCTTTATTAGATCACTTTCAAGATCATCATCAAATCTAGCTCTCGATAACATATCAGCAACTGAGTTTGACTTACCTGAAATATGAACTAACTCAAGATTTATGAACTTAATATATGAGATCCATCTAAGCATGGCTATATCAGGAGATGAACAATTGGTTATCATTCCAATGAGAGGCAAACAATCAGTCTCAACTTTGATATTTGCACCAATGAAATATTCTTTGTCTATTTTCAAAGCTGTTACCATACCCCATAGTTCTCGTTTGATCTGTGGATATTTTCGTTGTGTTTCATGTAGAATTTTGGCACCAAACCTAATTGCATATCTATTCCCTTCACTATCGTCTTGACTTATGACCCAACCTATACCAATAGGACTAGTATCAACAGTCAATATAATAGGTTTGTTAGCAGAATAGTCTACACGCTTAAGGATGGGAGCTTCAAGCAATAATTTCTTCAATTTACGCATAGCTTGAGTGTGTTTGTCAGTCCAAATAAATTTTTGTTTCTTCCTCAACAAGTCATAAAGACAATCAGCAACATGAGCAAAGTGTGGGATCCAAATAACATAAAAGATACAAGCACCAAGAAATCTACGTACCTCACTCACGTTGTTACATGTTTCAGAAATCTTGCTAATGGCATCAACTTTTTGTGGGTATGGCTTTCGACCATAATGGCCACATAAATGTCCAACAATAAGCACCTCGTTGACACCAAAAACAGATTTCTCTATGGAAAATGTGAGACCTACCTCTTCAAATCGTTGAAATATTCTTTCACAATCAGAGATAAGGTCAAGAACAAATTTACGACATCCAGATGAATCTAAAGTAATGTCCTTTACACGTTCCTCACTCCCTTTAATTGGAATATCATCAATGAATGGCATAGTTATATGAGGGATAAAATCATGTAAGACCATATTCATAGCACTCATCATATGAGCCACAGAATTAGTTGCTCCTTGAGGTAAAGTACACATTCGCACTAAGCCTAAAGGAGTTTTCATTGTGGTTATGTCACGACTGTCAATTGCTAACTGGAATTGGTCATATCCAGAATATAAATCACCCATTGAATAGATAGAATGTCCTGAAAATGATTCAGCAAACTCATCTACAATGGGTCCTGTTCCTACATTCCTTATGGTGACTTTATTGACGGGTTGGAGATCTTGAATAAAACGTAGTTTCCCATTCTTTTTAGGCACAGTGAACCATCTGTTTGAGTAAGGTGCAAAAGATGACTCTAAAATTCTCATGTTTATCTTCTCCTTAAGTAGTTTCATTAGCTCAGGTAAGTGAGCCTTTGGAACAGGTATAGGACGAAGATTCCATGGAATATGTGGAATAGTAAAGATTATCATGGGTGCAACTAGCTTAGGATCTACACAACCAATCTCATGAGGATACATAGTAAAGGCTTTTCCATGGCTATGTATGACTCTCTCAAATTTATCTCTCTCTGCTGGCAAAAGAAAGTCATCATCTCTACCAATTTTCACTTGTTTGATTGTCTCATCCGTGAATGTATGTCCTATGTTTTTCTTATCCCGAAGAATTGGATCATTTTTCACATCAACAATTTTTTCATTACTTCCTTGAGGTAACGGTTGAGCTATGGGTTTGATTTTTTTGTCTACAGTTTTGTACTTTGTTTCAACTAAGGCATCATGTGTTTGGTTAAATTTTGAGCACTTGTCAACATTGAGAGCATACTCTTGGATTAGAGCATACTCATCAAGGGAAGAAAGAAGAATAATATGGGAATTAGAATTTTGTTGAAGACATAACTCTAACTCCTCAAGAGTAGAGAAACAATGAGATGTTTCAATCACATGCTCAATGTTCTCATCATGTTCCATGATTTTGTTATTTTTATAATTTTTTTGGGTTTTATGGATAAAAGACTTGGACAATTGACTCTTATGAAGAAAATCTAATCTAGAATGTGGAAAACAAAGTGACAAACTATTGAACAGGTTGGTTGGCTGCGAGATGCCAAACCAATATCCACTGTTGTCCCGCTCAACAATGGATTCTATCCGAAATTTTGATCATATGTAGCTCCAAACATGAATCGAGGTGCACAATCACTACAAGCATGCTCATGACCCTAAGTAACAATAGGTTTCTTTCTAATTGACAATCGATTCCTAGGATGATTCACTCCTACCGTCATGACTTGAAGTGATTGCATTCCATCCTTAGACTTAAATCTAGCATAGGTAGACCCATCATCCATGGCTTTAGTTTCCATACGACTCTCACAAATAAAGGGTTGACCTAAGAGAACTTCATAGGAGCAATTATCTTGAATAAAAAAGTGAAACTCTTCTGTGATTCCTCCTATGGATATGGGCACACTAGCACAAGCTCCATACAGGGTACCTACACCATTATCTGCAGTTCTCATACGCCATCCACAATCTTTATCTATGGGCCATCGAAACTTATCATAGACTTCTCTTGAAATCACATTGATTTCAGAGCCGGAATCTACTAATGCATTTACAGTGATAGTGTTCTTATCATTTCCTATTTTGACATGCATCTCTGATGTACCTCTAGACCAAAATGTTCTTTTAAAGTGGCTTTCAGGATTGTTTTCATGATTTTCATGATCAGGTTGAATAGGTCCTAAGAAATTTTTATTAACATTTACTTCATCATCATCAAAGTCCTCTTCATCAGATTCATCAAAGTTTAAGGCTTCATTCATAGCTTGATCTTGATCTAGAGAATCTTGCATCTCAGTATCTAGATTAAGCGGAAACCTCTTCCTTTTAATTAGGCCGATAAAGTTATCTTTAAAAACAGGCTTTGCAATAGAGAAAACTTGTTCTAAAGACATAGTCACTTGACTCTTAAGCAAAATGTCATCTAAAATCTCCATAGGATCTATTTTTCTCTTAGTTTCTGAAATCAAGATGGCTTTAGGTTTTCTCTTTGGTTTCTTTTGTTTTTGCTAAGGATTTTGTTTTTGTTCATGTTCTCGTGTTTGGTCTTCTGTTTGTTTTGATTGTTCTTGTTTATCTAAAGGCTTTGGTTCTGTTTTTCTTTGCTTTGTCTTCTTCCCTTTTTGTTTCTCCTCTTGTTTTTGTTCATTGGGTTCCGATTCTTGTTTTTTATCTTTGGATTGTGATGTTTCTCCTTGCTCTATGATTGTTTCTATTCCCTCTGAGGTTTGTTTTCGAGTCACTCTTCTTTCACTAGGCTCAGCTTCATCTCTTTTTCGTTTTTCTTCTACATTGGATATGTGAGAAATAAGAGATTGATCTTCTATCGGTGACTCCCAAGCCGTTATTCTCCTAATCTCATCCCGTGCTCTTACTAAAGCCTCTATGGAAAAATCACCTTCCTTTGTGGGTTTACTTGATTCTACTTGTTGTTCATCAAGAGCTTCTAGTTTCACTCCTCTAGTTCCTACGTCCATTATGGTTATATTTTCATAATGTTTTTTCATTCCTCCCTTACCATAATTTCCTTGCAAAGGTAGCCTAGATCGATAGTCACAGATTTTCTTGTTTATGTCTATTACTAGTCGTTGCTCCTTAGCAGCCTTCAATAGTTCGCAATCTCTCAAAAAGTGCTCTAACGAATCACACCAAGGACACCTACGAGGGCCACACACAAAACCATTTTGATTTTGAGGATTTTGATTAACTTGTGGTGGGAAATTTTGAAATTGAGGATTTTGTTGATAAGGTATTGCTTGAACAGGATAATTAGGATTTTGAAAATGCAATTGATGTATTTGAGGAGCTTGGGGAGCAACATGTGGTACTTGAGGTGCAAGAGGAGCTTCCATATTATACGGTTGATGATTTTGAAAATTTTGATTTTGAGGATTTTGAAAAGCTATTTGAGAAGCTTGAGGATACAGGTTTTGATACATTTGAGGATTTTGCACATGAGGATGAGGATTTTGCATTGAAGGATTATGCATGGGAGGATTATGCATTGGAGGAACTTGATATGCTTGAGTAGGAGCTACTTGTGGATTTTGATTGGTAGCTATAACATGTTGATTAGGCTCTTGAAAAGTCATTGGGTTCATTTGATTTTGGAAAGTTTTGGTGTAATTAGATTGTAAAGCATCTATAGTCTTGGCCAAATTGGATTGTGTAGCAATAAGACTTTCCATTTGCTTAGTGAGAATATCCACTTGAGATTGCTCAACTACACTTTTATTCGGCTCTACTTTAAAACCTTGAGTAGGCTCCATCATTTGAGGAATAGGAGAAGAGTCAAAAAGCATAGCATGGGATTGTTCTCTAAATTGCTCCTTAATTTGTGGAAGGCTAGCTTGAGGAAGACTAGTTTGCTCATAAAGCATGGATTGTCTTTGATGTCTATGGGCTACAACCTCTACTACTTTACGCACTTTTTGCCAATTGTCAGTAAGACCATAGCGCTTATCTGGTTCTTCTAATCGCCGTTCAACTTCCCTACGAGTTTCAGGATGAAGAAGCTTAAGAAAATTGATCACAAGATCAGGTTCCAAAGTTATCTTATCCTCATCAGGAAGTTGTTCATAGCGTCTAATATACTCATTTTGTAAGTGAGTAATAGAGCTACTAGGCTTTGGAGAATCCATCTCGATTATGTTACCCATCGTAAGAATCCATCTCGATTAAGTTACCCATCGTAAGAATCCATCTCGATTATGTTGGCTATAATCTTCAAGATAGAATTCTTTGAGCATCTCCTTTCTAAAATCACTCCAAGGAAGACTATCATATTGAGTGACACGGTTTATGATAGAGCTATCAACAATTCGTTCAAAGAATGATATCAAAAGATCTTCAGGAAGACCAAAAATCATAGCTTGCTCTTCAAACAAATCTAAGTAGCTTGTGATGTTGATGCCATTGAATTTTCCCTTCTCTCTCAACATAGAAGAGACGAGTTCAAATGTGGAGGTGATCGCAATCCGGGTGGATCGGGTCCGGTCGTGGCACACACAGGGTGTATGAAGCTAATGAATGTTGGAAGGTTTAAGGACATGAAAGTGAAATTAATGTTGAGTATGGAGAAGAGAGAGATGTTGAAATGATTATGGGAATAGGAATGTAGTAGTGCAAGTTAGATTTATGAACATGAATGATAAGAATGAAAGAGAACCATACATACGAATGAAATTTGGAAGGAAGAATGGTCCATTGAAGGAGCTTCTTAAACACTTCCTAATTCCAATCCATATGCATAGTCTTCTTTGGATGATATGTATGCATGACGAGAATAGATGGAACCCTTACACATAAACCAGTTTCGAAAGGAAGAATGGTCCAATATTGGAGCTTCTTATACACTTTCAGAAACTAATCAATATGTATGGGTATGTATGGATTATATGCATGCAAGTGAATTATGATGATAGAGTTTACTCACAAGCTCAAAGAAACATCCTCACTGGTTCAACGCAATACTGCGGAGCCTTCTCACACATAGAAGAAATAGAAGACATGTAAAAATACTTAAGAGACTGAGAGAGGAGACAAGAGACAAGTGACAAGTGACATGAATTAAAAGAATTTGAATTAAGTTACATGTAAAATATCGTCGTGGTACGTCATGCTAAGCAGTCTACTGATCAAAGGTGGTTCCGACCCTCAAACCATGACAGTTCAACCGAATGTCACACGTAAGAAGGTGAGTTCCACTACAGTGACCCTATGTCTGTCTAGGCTCGTAACGTCTAACTAAAGAAGTCTAAGACTCATTAAAATCAGCTCTAACTCACTCACACGCTCCACCGAGGGTGAGTCAAGATAGAGATGCTGGTTTCAAGAGCCTATCCTAAATTGGAGTTCTAACTTAAATTTGAAACTAGGTTCTATACTCATACTAGCTCACCTTGGATCCTCACTTGCTCAACCGAGGGTGATCGTCTCAAGGAAACTGTAACCTAGCATGAGCCCTATGGATGCCTAACAATGCTGCTCTAGGAGTTTGGAGGGGGGTTTATATAGTTTTTTGAATGAATTTGGGCCCTTGGATCTAGAGAAATCAACTCTCAACTCTAGGATCACTACTTTCGATTACAACCATTTGATTAAT
Organism: Ceratopteris richardii; assembly: GCA_020310875.1. Taxonomy (NCBI): domain Eukaryota; kingdom Viridiplantae; phylum Streptophyta; class Polypodiopsida; order Polypodiales; family Pteridaceae; genus Ceratopteris; species Ceratopteris richardii. The sequence goes on from CM035411.1 coordinate 123,940,583, forward strand.
CAAATCAATGGCTTGGAATTGTTCTTTCTATCAAATCTAGTGTAAAGGAGTGAAATTTAGGCGCCCTCATTCTCCACCATTGGATCTGGGGATGATCTGGACCGTCGGATCAGTGCTGACATCAATTCAGATAAGATAAGCCACTATTTTTGGAGAAACTTTGCATTATTGATCTTTAACTGTCAACAAAGTCTTCTTTTATGGAAAAAAATCGTGGATCCTCCTTCCTTTATGCTTTAGTGCATCTCCACCCTTGAATAGGAGCTCATCTTACCGTACACCATGGTTCAATCATATTTTGACATGTGGCAGCCCTTCAAGCCTTCAATTTTCTTATTCTAGAAAACTGCGGTGACCTTGAAAACTGGACTTTGTGCTCTTTGACCCTCCAAAAAGACTTTGATGAAGATGAAACTTTGTAGGACTATGTTTCCAAAGATCTCCTTCAGGAATATGCAGGAAGAACTCCCATCTGAATCTCCCTTGTACAAGTTTGACTACATTTGGAAGCTTGCAAGGTGGCATTAAGGTGTCTAGGAAGCTCTGATAGCCTTGAAAATTTGTACAAATATGTAGCCACATATGATCTTTATACATGCCAAACCATATGGCTAACATTATTTTCTATACAAGAATTTGTAGGGTCAAACTAGAAAAATTACTTTTTACAAAATGAACATATCATATCAATGTGCTACAACCCATTTTCTGCTGAAATTTGGGCTATAGACTGCCTTTGACAATCTTTACAAGTATATGGATTTTCATCTAATTTGGTGACAATGAAATTTTTGCCCTAATTTCCCAACTTTGACCAGCTTTGACCAGCTTTGACCGCTACCATGGACTTTCTTGATTTCTTTGAAACTTTGTATGTGACCTTCCTTTGACATCCTTGATGCATCCTGGACTTCTCGGGGAATTCTGGCTACCTTCGCCAAATATGTTTTTTGTAGGCCTTCACAAGTGAGAGAGGAGAGCAAATCTCGACGACACCGCCCACATATATGGTTGATAGGTTATAGTACTAGATGTCTCACAGTAGCACCCCCATCGATGATGCTCTCACTGGTCACACTCCATTTGATAAGACTAATCCCATTAGCGGCACTCACTTTGGTGGGACTACTCCCATTGAAAGTACTTGGTTTGATGGGACTACTGTCGACAATGCTCCTAGCTTTATGACCCCACCATGATTGTCTTCTCAACCATCCCCTAGTGGCTCACATAGTCGAGGTATGCAACAATTTTGCACATCACAACATGATAGAGGCACTGGCCCATCCGTTCTCTCTCATGGGTCTAGGTTAGGTTCTAGAGCAGCAAGTTCTAGAGGTTGATCTACAAGTGGGGTTTGGGGAGACGAATGTTGTGGAGGTAGTGCAATGGACGTTGTGTCATCCACAACTACTCCTACAGTGAGCACCTCAGATGCATGTATGCCACAGAGCACACCATGTATACGTTGGGGTGCTCATGGGTGATCATGACCATGACCATTCCAAGGTGTATCATATATGTGATGGAGCTCCAATGGTGGATGCGGTGTCATAGCATTTCCACTCCTTATTTTTTGAGACTAGCTTTGGGATTGTTCCTATTGAAATTTGCTTTGCTAGAGCTAGCTTGCAATGCACCATCATTGGTGGTGACCGTAGTTGGAGGAGTGGGTTTTGATGAGCCAATAAGCCAATAATTGTGAGCATGACAGTCAAGACACCTTACCTCCCAGATGGGTGGATTGATTTAGAGGCATATAAAAAATTGAATTTTTCTCCTCCATCTTAGGTGGACTATTATTCTACTTTGATATCGTATCTGATTTCATTAAGTAGAGCAACTCGAAAGGCTGGAATGGTTGAAAGCTCAGATTGGATCTAGTTCTTATATGCTACTACTATGTGGAGGCATGTACCACATTTAGCTCTTTTGTTTGGCATGGGATGCATTTGTATAAGGTTAGCTTCTTATGCTAGCATACACGATATTTTTATATCTTGTAGTATGGTTTATCAAATGGAACTTTTCAAAAGGTTAAAGGATGAGATTATTTGTCAACTAGGGTCTATAATGAATATCTGGGCTCATTTCTGCATAGCATATATGGACTTCGACAAAGATTAAGTGGGGGAATCATGAAGCGACAATAGTGCATCTCCATGGGAGGAAGATTTCTAAAACATGGTACAAGGAGAAAGAGGGGTGATGGGAAGGAAAGTGAGGGTCTTGGTGTTGAAAATGAGGAGGACCAGCTTCATTTGTAGGAAGAATGGTGATAAGGCCAATTGGCCACTTTAAATTCCTTTAAGTTTGGCTTAGTCCAAATAATCCTAACTTCTTGAACTACCTTAAAACTAAAAATCCCTCTTATGGAAGTTTAAATTCCATAAAATCTCATGGCGTGCCTGATCAGCAAGGCCATAGACTTAAGGTAGTAATACAAAAATTTTCTCTCTTAAAACCACGATAAAATGGTGGTAACTTAGAGCAGTATCTTCTCAAAGATCTAAGGAAGAGAAAATATGGTCTTAGTTTTGGAAGATGAAAGTATTAGTGTTTTTTTTTCAAGAAAAGTTCTTCGTTTGAAAGAACTACACAACTATTCAGAGCTTTACATTTTTCTTCCAAACAAATGCAAGGCATGAAGAGAAGGTAAAACTCAAGGGTGGTAATAAACCCTAAGTACCATGTTCTAATGTCCTAGAAAATAAAGGTCTATATAGTAAATGGAATTACCATCTTCTTCAACATAGATATTTCATTGGAAAATCAATTATTCTTTCTCAGATTACTCATTATGTCATAAGAGATGATATCTAGTGCAGATATAAACTAGCTCTATCATCAAGTGACACGAAAGGGATCTTGTAGAGTATATATGAATCAAGGTATAATTGAAAAGCCAATTTTTTGAGACTAAGTTGCAATTGAGATGGAAAGTCCACTATAGCATAGGCAATACATATGCTCTACAGTGGAAATAACACTTACAAGTCTAAGAAGTAATAGATCTGACTTGATTAGAAGAAGGTTTGATCCCAAAACCCAAGCTAAAGTTAGCTTTCTAAAGTGGAAGTGTAAGCCGGATGTTATGGGACATCTAGGTTTACAATACCACTGAAGTAAATTCGATGGTATGGGACATCAAATTTGTGGGTAATCTCAACTTGAACTTTGGGACATTTGTGCTGAGAAAAAAGAAGCTCTGAATAGTTCTTTTAACTAGGGAGAACAATAAAAGATTGAAAATAAACTCTTTCAAATTCTATTGAAAGAACACAATTTTCAATATACCCTCAAGCAGTTTTCAGGGATGAAAACTCTTAAGGAGGGGAGAAAGTCCCCAAGAACTTGTATCTTATGCCTTGAAAAGAACAAATAGGGTATTGCAAGGTAAAAGATAGGCAAGAAATAGATAAAGTTGAAGTACTTCCTCGTATTCTAGTACCTCATATATCTTTCATTACATCTTCCAACTAAATGAAGTTCTCAAAGATTGGGAATTTTCAAAGAACCCCAATGCAAGAGAAGACTTGCATACCTATAAGGATTGTATAAATCCTAAAGGGGTTAGGAAAAGAATTTGGATGAGATATAAAGGATAAACCTAAAGGTATTTTAATGCTTCATGGGGATAACATAACATACGTTATGGATTCCAGTAATACAGACCTAAGGAATATGACTTCTTGTATGAAGCATAATAGCTAGATACCCAAGTAAAACCCATGGGTAAAGCTTTGTAATTGAAGGGATCTATTTGAGAAAGACCTCTTCTTATCTCTTATTTTGGCAAAAGAAGAGAAGGAAAGTCAAAGGACCCAAGTAGGGTAAAGATCAAGTCAAACTTAAAGTTTGATAAGATAAGTCACACCACATTAAATGGTTAACCAAATATTTTGCCTATGATTAGTAGTGGTGTATCTAAGCACCTTAGTCCTTGCTCTCATAATTTGGTACCATAGTATAAAGGGCATTTAAAAGGACAGAAAAGGTGAGAAGGTATAGACACAAAGTTATGTGGATTGGATGAGGAACCCACGGTATGGGACAATGGATACTGAATCCCGTTTGAGTACTTTTTCTTGATCACCAAAAGAAAAAGGGACTCATGATCCAAAGGAATACATCAAGAAGATAATGTATAGGAATGAGTATCTTCTTCAATTATCCTCTCAAAGGGAAGAAGAACTCTTCCAACAAGATATGAAAGTATCTATCTCTTATAGAGAGTTAGAAATAGGGAGAGGATCAAGTTTTTTGAGTTTGAAGGTAAACTCCAAAGGATGAACTTCTAAAAGCTTCATGACGTGAAATTCAAGGAACATAAAAATGATCTTAGAGCAATCTTGAAAGAAAGCTCAAAAAGATCATCTTTTGGATACTTGATATTTCAAGTCAATTGAAGAATAAAAAAGATGTCAACATATGACATCTTTAACAGATTGAGAATATAAGGGAGAGAACACTAGAAGGATCAAGAAGACCCTTAAGGTTTGAGATCTAATTAAAGATCCGTAAAGGTTAAACATTGAAGAAATGATTGGAATGATTGAAGAAATGATTGGAATAATGACATTGAAGAACAAGTTGGGTTCTTACTTAAGAGATGAATCTGATAAAGAAACCTGAAGAAGCATTCATCTATTTGCTAGGTCCATGCACAAGTGGTGCAAAGCAATGGACCAAGGTAGTAATTTAGTTGAAGTCACTTTATATCCACCGAATTCACATGTTTGAGATTTGGAGACCCAGATGAAACATAACGTAAACAAAGGAAATAGGCAGGGATGTTCTCTTCCACCCTTTTCATTCTTTCCATACTTTGCATTCGACTCAGTTCTTTTTCATATGCAAACTAGATGGAACTTTGAATGATTGGGGCAGGGAATTAGACCACACATGGATTCTCCTCCTTTTAGATTCAGTCGGGGTAGAATTCCCCTTTTGAACTAAGAGTCGGACTTAGAGAGATGAAGGCCATGATCTTTGAGATTGATCATGGAGCACGGGGGAATACCCCAAGGTATATATCTCCACTCATTTCCGAGGACGAAAATGCTTTTAAGGGGTTGAGAATGTTGTATAATTACATGGGTCTAAGGGGTAGAACCCTTGGTTTTCTAGGTGTGAAACCCTTTGGATTTATGGTTTATTTACCCCTTTTAGATGGGTCCTGAACCTTAGGGTTAATTCTCTAAGGTTGAGTACCTTAGGCTTGATTGGAAGCTTCTCCTAGCCACTTGGTTTGTACGTGAGAGCTTGGAGAATCTTCTTTTAGAAGTCATATGATATCATGTGATTTCCTAAGCTTGGAAACCATGTGAACACCTTAGGGACCAATGTGATGGAAGGTACACATGTCCTCTTGAGAAGGACTTACCCCCTTGGTCTTGAAGCTATATATTGGAGGTGTTGGTTGGGTGGAAGGACATCTCTCATTCCTAGTGTGATATTGACTAGTTAGTTTTCATAGTTGTTTAGTTATTGAGTTGTGGAGGCTATGGAGTTCCTTCCACAACAGTGGATTTATGCATTGCCTAGGTTTCAAGCATTATTAGGTGGTTAAGTGAATCTTTCGCTACTTTAGTGGTACCCCTGGCTACTTGGTTTGTTTTATCCCAAGGGGCGATCACTATTGCCACATTCACATGCTTTTTCTAACTCTGATTGGGGTAGTTGCTATGACCCTCGTGTGTCCTCTAGTGGTGTTTGCTTCATGCTTGGTAGCTCATGTACATCTTGGTTGAGCAAGAAGCAGCCTATTGCATCCACTTCGAATTGTGAGGCAGAGTATAGGGTAACTTTCATATCGAACATTGAGTGTGTGTGGCTCAGAGGCCTTATGGCTGATTTTGGTGTTGGTCAATCTTATATGACCACCATCTTCACTAACATTAAGAGAACATTAGGAGCCATGTGTTACATGCTCGCACTAAGCACATTGAGGTGCAGTATCATTATGTCCCGGAGAGGTTCTCTGTTGGAGAGATCAGGCTGGTATATGTGCCCATGGAGGGGAACATTGCATCATTATTTGTGCACTTAGTTCATGCACATTGATGGCGGAATAGCTTTATGTCAAACAAAATATATTGACACATTCTTGTAACATTTTGGCCTTGAGCAAGCCTATTGTCATTCCTATGTAGACAGGTTTACGATTGGCTCTTCATGATGTTGGAGATGCATTTGATGTTGTTCTCTATTAGTAGGTTGTTTTTTTAATATAAAGGAAGTTCGGCAATAGCCTACTCTCCCGGACTTGAATTAAATTAAGAAACAAAGTTACAAAAGATGGGGACTAGTGCCCATGGGACCCCCCGAATCCCACAAAGCAGGGGAAGCTTGGTTGATTCCTAGGTTGCATTACAAAGAAGGTTGATCACCCTCTCGTCGCCTTCATGTGGGACCCATTTGGGTTTGAGCTTGTTGTTGATCACAAGGAGGACTTGATGGTGCCTGAAGGGGGGGGATTTCTTACAGTTGACAATCCTTTTGCCAAGGAGGAATAGCGATTTTTCAATCGACCACTCCCTGGGGGGGTCGCCGAAATTGAGAGCACACCGCTCCCGCCAAATTTTCCACAGGACTTCCCCTCTGATTGCGTTCCAGAGAGCCGCAGAGCAACCGATCGCTTCTCCCAAAAGGATTTGTTTCCAACTAAGCTGTTTCTGACTTTTGATTTTCAGTCCAACCGTCTGCCAGATTCTTTTGGAGCTGGGGCAAGTAAGGAAGATGTGTGGGATATCTTCGATGGCACAGTGGCAGCGTTTGCACCACGGAGGGATCCCACAAATTTTGCTTGCCTTATGGTTAGTCCAGATTCCTCGATGAAGAATTTGCCATAAGAGGACAGACTTCTTAATCTCTATAAGTGGGTGCCAGATACCCATGAATTTCATGTCCCACCGAAGCCGCGTCCAGGACAGGCACCACTTCTTGTTGAGGCTGATCTGGATGTCAGTCGTTTCTTTGGTGTTCGGGATTTTGAGTATGCTATTTCCATTGTGCCATTTGAGACCACGCTCGTTCGGAGTATCATGTCCCATGAGAAGGCGAGTTTTGTGACGATCCAAAGCGAGGCATCTGCTTTGCAAGGTGTTCCATTCTTCGTAGGAGATGTTTATGCGAGGGTCAATATCCTCGTAGTTGATCCAGCTGTTGGTGTCCTGTTTCCAGAGGTGTTTCCATTTTTTGAATCCTTTGTTCCATAACTTCTTGGCATTTTGGATGTTCCACGACTCCACCCTCCGGATGCCATGTATCGGAAACTAGATAGAGTCGTTTTGTCTGATTCCGGCCGCCCACTTCCAGTCTTCACTAATTCTTGTGAAGCTTTTGACTTTGTTCCAGCCCTTCCAAAGGGAGCACACGAGATTGGAGCCTTTCGGGAAGACGGGGATCGGGGAGAATAGCAGGGTCATGATGTCTAGATTCTTCCAGTTCGGGTGCACCATGAAGGCCAACTCATGCTTGTTTCTGAAGATCAGCTTGGCCCACGAGGCCTCCCTATTGCACCAAGCCAAACTGGAGGTATGCAAATCAATCTCGCTGGACGTGCGATGGTTATCAACACATTCCTCCTCTCTTCTACTATTAGTAGGTTGTTGGATGCTTGATTTACTTATGCATTACTTGGCCAGATATTCAGTTTGTTGTCTCACATATGAGTAGGTTTATGCATTGCCTAGGTGTCAAGCATTGGTAGGCAGTTAAGTGCATCTTTTGCTACTTGAGTAGTACCCAACTACTTGAGTTGCTTTATCCTAAGGGGGGATCACTAATGCCAGAATTAGATGCTTTTTTTTTTAACTCTAACTGTGTTGGTTGCTATGACACTTGTGTGTCCATTAGCTCATGTATATCTTGGCTTAGAAAGAAGCAGCTTACTGTGGCCACTTCCAATTGTGAGGCTAAGTATAGGGCACCTTTCACAATGATTGTTGAGTGTGTCTAGCTCATATGCCTTATGGTTGACTTGGATATTAGTTAGTCTTCTACCACCACCATCTTCACTAACAGTAGAGCACATTAGCAGTTGCGACGAACCCTGTGTTCCGTGCTCACACTAAGCACATTGAGGTGTACTATCATTATGTCAAGGAGAGGTTCTCTACAAGAGAGATCAGCCTGGCACATGTGCCCATGTAGGAGAATAGAGGCTCTTTCTGATAGATGGGAAAATAGAGGGTGGGTGATTGATGGTCATGAGAAGGATGCCTAAGACCAATTCAAGCTCCACATAGATCTCATGGAGATCAAAGATGATACTGGTTTCTCTTCGTTGAACCTCTAGATTAGAGTGAACTTTAGGAAAGCTGGTCTTCATAGGAGCTATATTGCATAGCATATAATCAATATGTGGGGGCCCTAGCCTCCCCAAAGTGTGGATCTAGTTGTCTTTCATCATTAGCTTATTGTGCTTATCTTCAAGCTGGTAATCAACCTCAAGAAAGCCCCTTACTTTCATGCCAATTTGACAACCTTCTCTTTCCCTTTGATTGGGTAAGAGATTACTATTTACAACTAGGCCTTTGCCACCCATTCATCAGTGGACAAGTTTTGGAAGATGGAAGTCATAAAGACATGAAACATCTTGGTAAGGACTCAGAAAAACATTCAAAAAATTCGTCGAGCTAGAAGGAAAATCTTTATCGAAGACTTAGGCATCTTGAGGAAGAAGTGAACATAGAGGTATTTGAATACAAGATAGGGCTCTGAAAACTTAGAAGCATGGTGAGATATGAAGAATAAATGGAAAAAAGCAATCTACACCTCTACTATAAAGATTGGTGGGCACAAAAGATAGACAAGCCTACTAATGAAGTGTGTGGCCACCTCAAGAACAAGAAATCCAAGGAAGTGGTTCCTTTCTTGATGGACATCAATGGGCTTGAGTGCAAGATAAATGAAGAAAATAGTATGTTGATTGTCAATCGTATTTCCCAATTAGGGGGTTTCCACACCTCACCTCACATAAACAGATTCAATGGACAACTTTCTCAAGGTATTTTACTAAAATTTTCTATCAAGAAAGGTTTCCCCTAAGCACCTCTTCTCTTTCAAATTACTACCAATTTTCTAAGTTTATTTATGAAACATCATGCTTGTTTAGGTTTTATTCAAGGCCTCTTTCTTACTAGCAATCAAGACCACATAAGCATCAAACTCTTTGCCGATGACACAAATACTTCTATACATAAAAATTTATGGAGCATTGAAACCTTTTGCTATTGCCTAAATACACTTTATGATGCATATGGCTCCAAAAAAGAAACACTAAAATTTCTTTCAAGGCTATTATTGGGCATCCACCTCACATTTTGGTTGACCATGGATGTCACTTATGTGGAAGGAGATGGTGGAAAGTCTTCAGAGATGAAGTGGTGTTGCTAAAACCTACTTTACACTAGCCAAGAACAAGTGATGGAGGGTGTATTGGGCCTCTTTACTTGGTAATGATCATAAATAATCATCTATGTTCTTTGGGACATGATCCACTAATCAATGGATCCAAACAGATGAGTAGGAAATTAATCTAAGGTCATTGACTTGCTATTAATTTTAGTTTCTACACATGTTCAATATAATGAACAATTCTCTGAGCATGATATCAATTAGCCTTATTCCTTTTGATGGTGCCTAATTAACTTAGAGAGCTACCAATCATGCATGATTTCAATAAAAAAGATGAACTACACGTTGAGTATGATTTTTAGCAAATCATAGGACTTCCCCTAATATTTTCGAGACACATTAGAGTACAAACTAGAGAGTAAAGATATGATAATATCTCAGCATTGAGAGAGCCAATGATAATGATATTTTGAAGCTATAAAATAGATAGTACATTGAATCTACGGTGCTTTAAATAACGACAAATGATCAATCATACACTGAGAACAAGCTCAGAGAAGATCACTGTAGTGATATGGTCATGGCAGAGAAGTAAAGTAGAGATATAATCAAAATATGTGTATTAGATCACATAGAGAAGATCACTGTAGTGATATGGTCATGGCAGAGAAGTAAAGTAGAGATATAATCAAAATATGTGTATTAGATCACATAGAAATACAATGTCATTGGCAATAATCTATTGCACAATGTGAGGGTAGTGATTGAGCTATGAATTGAGCTCTCAAATCACATAGGTATCCTCTCTATTGCTCTCCGAAAGTCGGGCATACATGTGAGTCTTTTGATCCACCTTTATACATGAGTTTGGAGCCAATCTTGAATTCAAGTTCAAATGTTCACCTAAACATAAATCTTAAACTTTAGGATATATTCTCTCATCAATTATCTACCAAAAGAATCGAGATTTGATGCTTTCTAACTCCACATGGACGTAAGGTACTTGTACAAAGGTAAAATGTAATTGATTGATTTTACAAGGGATTGATCATATGTGACTCCTTGAGATATATGTTGATCATCCAAGTATGTGTGCTTGGATTCTCTTGCACCAACAACTTGATCACTGTAGGACAAAATTTCTGCATATTACATACTTTGATGGGATTGGACATTTTCATGGTTAGTGATGGAACTGGGCTCTTTCTAAGCTTGATAACATGTTGGCATACCGCAAAGGTATGAAGATGAACCTAGAAGGATGACCTATGGTGCTTAACGCATTGCTTCTTTCTTTGATTAATGAATTTCTCGCTTGTTACAGATCGATGCACCAAGAGATTGTCAAATTGGAAAGAATTTGTAGAAAGTTTGTCTAGATGAGAGACTGTAATATAAGGGAGGTCCCTAAAATTAAATGGTTTACTTTCATAAGCCCAAAAGATCAAGGTGGTTTGGGGATTCTCACCATTTAAGGAATGGCATATAAACTAGCTCCCAAATGGTTAATTAAAGCTTGGAGCAACAAGGATGCCTCTTGCACCAAAGTTATTTTTTGAAAAAAGAGTGCTCTTAGGCTATTGGGCCTTCTAGGGTGGAAGGATGTGGATCTTCTCACTCTTTTGATATCCTCCTATCAAGTGACTCTTAGAGGCTTGCACTTGTTTGATCCCTATGGAAGAGTTGGAACAAGGTTAAACACTTTCTCAAGATCAATAGAGATAAAAAAAGGGTAGTTGACATTAGACAAAATGATTCAATCTCGTTCCCTATCAAGGACATCAAAGGTGTTGAGCCTTAGAGCCTCCCAAAATCTAGGAAACTTTGGAACAAAGCTTTCCCGTTATGGAAACACCTTTGCAATCAAGAAACACACCAATTGACTAGGAGATTGGACAATGAAGAATGGTGCTTGTTGCAGAGTAGATTCAATGCTTGGGAGGGCTCAAGAACTTGCCTCCTTATTAGGCATGAATTCGCTCACCTTCAGGGTCTTCGACGGCATAATGGCAACACTCTTGATAAAATTCTGAGATTCAAGAAGAATGTGGACTTTCACATCACATTTAATAGGAGATGGTGTTTGGATTGGTCACATTTAAGATAGGATTTCAAGTTCCAATCCCTCTAGCTTCCCCTCATGGAGGTGAAAAATCCATTCTTATGTGGTAAATCCAACACCAAGGAATTTGGAGCAATGTAAAAGCTAAAAGAATTTGTGGAGCCCATCCATGGTGTAAACCATGCCTTCATGGCAATGACGACTTGGGGAACCTCTTCTTTTGATGTCCCGACTCAAGTTCTATTTGGTGGGTCCTTGGGAAATTCATGTTGCTACATGCACAAATGAACTGGAAGCAAGCACCATTGGGTGAAGCGATCAATTGTTTCTAAGGACTTTGGAATGATATAAGAGGTGAGACCCTCTGAAAGAACTCAAAAGAGAGGTGTTTCACCAACTTTGGTAACCCTCCTAGAGAATGGTCAATCGAAAAATATAGTTTCCTTTTAGGTAAAATAATTTCCTATCATAAGAAACCCCTTCCTTTTACACATCATAGAGTGTTTTCCCTTGACACCAACAAGCTTAAAAGCAAGTGGGCCACCATGAGGGGGACAAAGGGATTATGAGCCTTCTTTCTACAGTCTTCTAGCAAGTTTTAGGCAACCCCTACTTTGTGGAATTCAGGGGGTCCCATGGGTGATAGGCCCGTTCACTTGTAGAACTGTTAGTTCTAGTAATTAAAATTTGAGAGAGTAGACTATTTTTGAACTTTCTTTGGAAAGAAAGGGAAAAAAAAGAAAGAGGCAGTGCTGATCAAGGGAGCTCAAATACGGAAGTGATCTACGTAGCTATGGCAGAACTTTCAACTGGTTTGAGGGCGGGTCTTGCCCCCTGCACTGATGTAACAGTCCTCCATCAGTTTAATTTTCCTGTTTTATTCACACAAAAAAACAATTAGAGAATCATTGGTGTTTTCTTCGCATTGTGTCAAAGAGTCGAAGCTCTAAATGTGCCCCCTAGGTTCTCTCTCTCTCTAGAATGGAAAAAGATTGTGCTTTCATCTCATGTGGAATGTCCAATATTAGGTAGTCAGTTTTTTTTCAGAATTGCAATCAATCACAATGGACAAGTCGCCTTCAGAACATCACTATGGGCAACTAGGGAAGCTTGTGCACTTTGACACCTAAACTTCAAACACTTTGACTTTGCCCATGTTGACTTTGACCTTGACCACGTTGACTTTGACTGATTTGAATTTGACCGATTTGACTTTGATCGTTTGACTTTGATTGTGGTTGACTTTTACTATAGTTGACTTCGACCAATATGACTTTTATGGGCTCAATAGAATTAACTTCTTTTTAATTTTTTTAATGATATGTATAGGTGGATTACATCAAAAGAGATTGACAAAAACTCGATCCCACAAAAAAATGTGAATGCAAAGAGGTACTATGTTTGATGGAGAAAGAGCTTCCTACTTCATTTTTTGATATTCAGGTTCATTTATTAGTCCATCTTGTAGATGAACTAGAGATTGTAGGTTTTTTAACACTCGATGGATGTTCTGGGTCGAGAAATTTATGGGAATATTAAAAGGTTATGTGTTACAAAGAGCGAAACTAGAATGATCCATGGCAAAGGTTTGGATGCTTGAAGAGTGCATCTACTATGTTAGTGAGTACCTTGAAAGAGTTCATGAAGAAGCTCCACGTGCATGGACCAATGAGTCTTCTTCAAAAATAATACATGAGGTATTATCAGGTAAGGGAGTTCCATTTTTATTTACACTTCAAGAAAAAAAGTTGTTTCTACTTTTGTAGCATATAATGCCAAATACATGCGAGGATTCCTTAGTGAGTACGAACAAGAACTTCAAAATCTCTGAAGTAAAAGATGGAGAAACAAAAGATATAGATGTAATCTCAATAATAATGAGATTACAAATATATGTTCTTTCACAAATTGACTATATAGTCATTTGCAACGCACCAATGCAAATAATGAAGAAATCTCACATGAGCAGAGAGAGTTAATGATAGGTTGTGAATGAAAGGTAATTTTATTTTAATTGTATTTTTTTTCACCTATGTATATTATTTTCTCTTTACTAATTTAATTTCTTTTGTAGGCTTGAATATTTACTAATATGTGGGCTTTTTGACAGCATATTAGAATCAAAGCCTTTGATTGTTTACATAACACAAAGGATTCTAGTATTCTTGCTTCTTTCAAGCAACTATCATATGCTAGCTCAAAATACACGAACCTTATAGATGGTGAACTTGGTTATGTGGGAACTGTTGTTGGTATCTACGAAATATCACTTCATACATTCAAACAGGTAGAAAAAAGTTTATATTTTTTATGATAGAGTTTTTTATTTTTTTAAGCACCTAATAATGGTTTTTTGTTTTTATATATTTTGATAGGTCATTTTGAAGGTGGACTAGTTTTGAGTTGAGTATAAAGGTAGTAATTCCACACTGAGAAAGCAATTATCTAGGTTTCTGGCAATTGATTCTTCCAAGGTAATGCGATCTACTCAAGAACCATATATTCTTCTTAGGCATATTGAACAAACATTTCTTTATAAAACACACATGCTCATCCTTGGTGGCAAGTCATTCATGTTCCACGTAGAGGTAGGTCATTGTTGGAACAATTTATTATTAGAGAGATCCAAGAAAGTATTCTTGATGATTCACCATTAGATATTAATACATCAAAATTTGAAAGAGAAATTAGAATCATTATACATGATAATGATACTAATCTTTTTTATGAAGAGGACAATAATCTACATGGTGATTCTAATGACCATGAAGAGGAATTACTAGAAATCGATATTAATCCATCAATAGATGATCTCATCCATAAGAACATAGATTTAATAATAGAAGAAATAAATGAAATCAATAAGGATAATGAAGATGAGACTATAGTGATGTCTTGCCAAAATTATGGCAATAATGAAAATGTATGAGCAGATTAAATAGTACATTCTACTCTATTTATCATTCAATAACTAAATAACTTGAATGGATATGAGATAAGAGATTCTTCTTTATTGAACTAGAATATCGATGAATCCTACTAGAGAGATGAAATTATGTTCTTTTAAGTTACAACATGAAGGTCAGGGGTATGCCTAATTATTTTATATATAGCTTTATCTTCGAGGAGCAATTTTTTCTCATGTATGTATGCATATGTGTGTGTATTCATGTGTATTATATGTATACATGTGTTAGTATGCACATATATGTGTTCCATGTATATGTATGTGTGTGAATGTGTGTGATATATGTATATATGTGTTAGTATGCACACATGTATATATGCATATGCATTTGTGTAATATATGCCAGAGTGTTTATAATTGTGTATGCATGTATAAGTGTACATGTGTGCATGTAGGCATGTATATGTGATGTGTACATGTATATATGTATATGTGTCTATGTGTAAATGTGTACATGTAAATATGTATGCATGTATATATATACATGTATGCATATAGGCATGTATGTGTGATGCATAATGTATCTACTCCATTTTATATTTATGTATGTGTATCTACATGAGGTGTATATATCTTTATATACATTATGTTCCTCGTTGATTCGAGTAGCTATATATAGAGGCATAACATTGGGAGGAGAGACATCTCTCTAGTAGGTGGTCGGAGGAATAAATGCAATGTGTACATATACTTCAATCATATGGCTAAAATATTGAATTAGATTTTCTAAATTAGGGTTTGTAAACCACTAATATCAAAATTAGTGTTTCCGACTTAGTATTTTTGAAATAGGATGTTTGAATTAGAATATTTATAATAGGGTTTTTGAACTAGGGTATGTGTATATATATATATATATATATATATATATATATATATATATATATATATATATATATATATATATATATGTATATATATATATATATATATATATATATATATATATATATATATATATATATATATATATATATATATACACACACATATATATATAAACTACAATATATATATCTCATTTTATAATGATATGAATTATATATATATATATATATATATATATATATATATATATATATATATATATATATATATATATATATATATATATATATATATATATATATATGCATATGCATGTGTGTGTATGTATCTGTTTTTATATGTGTGTATGTATGTGTATCTATATGTGTGTATGCATTTGTTGTGTGTGTGTGTATGGATGTGTATGTGTATATATGTATGTAAATATGATTATGTGAGTCTATGTGTGTGTACATATGAGTATGTATGTGTATGTGTATATGAGTATATGTATGTGTATGTGAGTATGTGTATTTGTGTATGTGAGTATGTGTATTTGTGTATGTGTGTATTCGTTATATGTGTGTAACTACACGCATGTGTATGTGTGTGTGTAAATGATCATGTATGTGTGTGTATGTGTAAATGTGCATGTATGTGTATATGTGTTTAAATGTGCATGTATGATGTATATGTGTGTGTATGCATGTATTTGTACCTCTTGTCGCACTCTTTTCTCTCTCTCACATATACATACATACATACATAAATATACATACTCATATCCACATATATATACATAAAAGCAATGTGTATCGTGCATTATGATGACGATGAGCCATAAGTATTCACATCTCTTTTAGACACCACTTATGCGACCATCTTGTCCCAAGCTCTGTCTCAAGTGAATAAGTATGTACTTTTTATCCCTCTCATCATTCTCACTACAAAAATAAAAAAAATAATGTAAATAAAACATAAGATGTTTATTCCAATTTATATGTAAAATTTATACTTACTTCCACTGCAAGTGGACAAGGTGCATGTATGAGTCACATAATGCATGCATTCTTGTCTTGCACTCCAATCCATTCCCTATATACACTATATTCCCCTCTGGCTCTATATTGCATTCTAGCCCTAAGGTGCCTATGCATGTCCTCATAGGCACCTGTGCTCTACTCTCATATTATGGAGGTGGTACAGGTGTCGTGAAAATACATAGATAAATATAAATATAAATATGTGTTATATTATCATTAAAAAAAATTTGTGAAAAAAAACATACCTATGAGCAGATAGCTATCTTCCTACATGTGGAGCCACAGAAGAGCCCTCCTCTGATCGTTGGGTAAGCATCTGGATCGTAAAATCTAGCTCATCATCAAGCATCTCTGAGTACTCATGCATGATGATCCCTATAGTATCAGGCGGAACTCTTTCTCTCATAATACTTTTTATGAGAGCCATAATACCTGTACATACAAAACAAAATGGGTTAGAAATCTATATTTGTACGTGTACATATTTATGTGTGTATATGTTAATGTACGTGTATATATGACTGTGTGTATGCATGTAAGCATGTATGTATGCATATGCATGTGAATTATGTATGCATGTGTGTGTATGCATGTAAGTATGTATGTATGCATATGCATTATGTATGCATATGTATGCATGTATGTGTATGTGTGTGTGTGTCTCTATGTGTGTGTATGCATATATGTGTGTGTATGTCTCTATGTGTGTGTCCACCCATCTATGTGTGCGTAGGTGTCCATGTGTGTGTATGTGTGTGTGTGTGTATGTGTGTATATACCTGTGTATTTGTATATATGTGTCTATATGCATGTGTATGTATGTGTGTAAATGTGTGTGGATGTGTGTATGTGTGTGTGTAAGTGTGTGTGTGTATGTGTGTGTGTGTATATGTGTGTGTCTATGTGTGTATATATGTGTGTATCTATATATATGTGTCTATATGCATGTGTATGTGTGTGTGTAAATCTGTGTGGATGTGTATGTGTGTGTGTGTATGTGTCTCTGTGTATATGTGTGTGTGTATATGTTTGTGTGTATCTATGTGTGTGTGAGTGTGTATGTGTATGTGTCTATGTGTGTAAGTGTGTATGTGTGTGTCTATGTGTGTATGTTTGTATGTTTGTATGTTTGTGTGTATGCATGTGTATGTGTGTGTGTAAATCTCTGTGTATATGTGTGTGTATGTGTGTCTAGGTGTATGTATGTGTCTATGTGTGTGTATGTATCTATGTGTGTATGTGTATGCATGTAAGCATGTATCTATGCATATGCGTGTGCTTTAAGTATGCATATGTATGCATGTGTGTGTATGTGTGTGTATGCATGCAAGTATGTATGTATGCATATGCATATGCATTATGTATGCATATTCATATGTATTATGTATGCATATGTATGCACGTATGTGTATGTGTGTGTATGTCTCTCTCTATGTGCGTGTATGCATATATATATATATATATATATATATATATATATATGTGTGTGTGTGTGTGTGTGTGTATGTGTGTGTATGTCTGTGTGTGTGTCTATGTGTGTATGTGTATGTGTGCATATGTGTGTGTATGCATGTAAGCATGTATGTATGCATATGCATGTGCATTATGTATGCATATGTATGCATGTGTGTATATGTGTGTGTATGTGTACGCATGTAAGTATTGTTGAGATATCAAGCTCAACATGTGATGATCCAGGATGACACGTACCAGTTTTTTGTTTCTCAGACATGTATAGTGGTCATGCCGGTATATATCAGGGATACTTCATTGAGCTTTATTAGATTTATCTACCGAGAGTGATGGCACATTTGTTTCTTGCCAGCTCACTCATTCGCGAACATTAGGTTTTTCCTTATGTACTGGTCTTTATATATTGCACTGGTTGTATTCTTGTTTTTAGGTCATTCTTGTACATTCCTTTTGTGTAATAGAAGAAGAAGAAGAAGATCATTCTTCCTTGCCTCAATCTGTGTGTGTGCTTCTCTTTGAGAGTGAGAGTGTGTGTGTGAGCTCTCTTCCTTATCTCCTTCCTCGTGACATGGTATAAGAGCCAGCGTGGCTGTAGAGAGCTCGTGGAGAAGGCGGCGATGAAGACTACGCGGCAAGGCGTGGAGAAAATGCGATTTCACAAATGGCCTCCGTTTGCTACGAAAATCACCGTGAAGGTAGAAGATCGAAGTTTCAGAGCCATCTCGACCTCCGTTTCGAGCCTGCAAGGTGGGGCCCATAAAAAAACCAGGTCAAGTTCAGAAACTGTAACTTGCGTTGTGTTGGATGACACTCATATATTCCAGATTCAGAATTTCAAGCGATTACGTGTACTGTTGATACACGAAAGCTGTGTTTTTCTGAGATCGAACTGTCACGTCATAGTGTGACAGTGTTGAAGCAAAAGTGCTACTTGTAGTGTGTTGCGGTGTTGTGAATTGTTGCAGAAATGGCAAATGCAGATGGAATGAGTCAGCTTATGAGCGATAAGCTCGACAAGAACAACTTCCATGCTTGGAGCTTCAGAATGACGAATTTCCTGATGGGAAAAGGCTACAGGAAGTACATCGAAGGAGAGAATGAAAATGCTCCGCAGTTACCAGAAAGGAATCGGACTACAGAACAGTTAAGAGCATATGAGGAGAGTTTCGAGGCAGGGGGAGCCAAAGAGGTTGCATAAATTTCCAAGG
This sequence comes from Ceratopteris richardii, assembly GCA_020310875.1. Lineage (NCBI taxonomy): Eukaryota > Viridiplantae > Streptophyta > Polypodiopsida > Polypodiales > Pteridaceae > Ceratopteris > Ceratopteris richardii. Next base: position 123,959,507 of record CM035411.1, read on the forward strand.
AAATGATTCAGGTAATGATAGTAAAGGATGTTGGAATTGTGGTAAACATGGACACTTTGAACGTGATTGCAGGTTAAAGAATCAAAATAATAGAAGGCAGCAAAACAACTATGCATCCACAAGTGCAGATGATTCTGAGAAGTTGTTTATGGTTCAACATCACATGATGAATACGATGTCTGATGGTGTTTCAAAATCGAATGATAATGTCTGGTATGTTGATTCAGGTGCTTCAAATCACATGACCAGTCATGCAAAATGATTTAGTAGTTTGCAGAAAATGCCAGTTCCTGGATATGTTTAAATAGGTGATGACACATCGCATCCTATTGAGCATACAGGAAACATAGCATTGTCTATGGAGGACGGAAAGGTAAAACATCTCACTGATGTGCTGCATGTTCCAAATATAACAAAGAATCTGGTTGGAGATTGTCCATGGACTACCAAATTTCAAAGTTGCAGAAATGCAAAAGGTATGTGCAACATGTCAATTTGGTAAACAATCAAGAGCATCATTTCCACATGACAAGCATGTTAGTGAGAGTGTACTAGAAGTAGTACATACAGATGTTTGGGGTCCAGCAAAGACCACATCTATGGGTGGTTGCAGGTTTTATGTTACTTTCATTGATGACCATACACGCAAAGTATGGGTATATTTCATGAAAGAGAAGAGCGAGGTGTTTAATCACTTCGAGAATTTCAAAGTTATGGTGGAAAAGCAGACAGGGAAGTACATTCAAACATTAAGATCTGATGGAGGAGGTGAACACATGTCAAATAAGTTCAACAGTTTTCTAAAAAATCATGGAATTCGGCGTCAGTTTTCATGCAGGTACACACCACAACAGAATCGTGTTGCTGAACGCAAAAATAGACATATTGCAGAAATAGCAAGAGCCTTGATGGTTGAGAAGAGTACGCCTCATTGTTATTGGGCAGAAGTTGTGCATACTGTTGTATACATCATGAACAAAACTCCGACTGCTGCTGTACATCAAGTTACACCTGAAGAGAAGTTTACAGGTAAAAAGCCAAACTTATCACATCTGAAAGTTTTTGGTTGTATTGCATATGTACATGTTCTAGATGAGTTGAGGATGAAGCTTGATCCGAAAGCAGAAAAATGTGTCTTCATTGGATATTCCCTTGAGCGAAAGGGGTACAAATGTTATAACCCACTCACACGACAGATGAAGGTGAGCAGAGATGTGGTATTTGATGAAATGTCAAGCTTCTATGCAGATGCCAAAGAAGAACTGAATCTTGAACCAAATGACAAAGAAAATGCTGAAAAATCTAGTGCAGAATCTCAAGTTTTGAGTGGACCGGATGCATCACCAAGCAATAGTTCCAACTCAAATCCATGGAGTGGAAGATTGCATGGGAATTTCAGTCCAGCAAATTCATCAAATACATCCAAGAAAGGTAAAGAAAAGCTTTCTGCTGGTAGTAAAATAGGTGCAGGTTTTGAAGACGCTGATGGAGATTCAAGCGCTTCAGAAAAGAGTCTTGATGAGGAACTTGGATTGCCCTCTGTGAAGACTCCAGGAGTAAGAAGGGCACATGTAGATGATACAAGAACAAGTGACCCAAGACGAAGAAGATCTGGGAGGATGCGTAATTCAATGGAACGATTGACATATGATAGTTACATGGCTCGCCATTGTGCCTACATGACAAAGGTAATACAAGATGCTGAACCTTCTTGTTTTGAAGATGCAATTGGTAATGCAGATTGGGAAAATGCTATGGATGAGGAGATGGCTGCACTTTATGGAAATGATACATGGAAGCTGGTTCCATTGCCGCAAGGAAAGAAATCCATAGGCCGCAAATGGGTTTACAAGGTAAAGCATAATGTTGATGGTAGCATAAGCAGGTACAAAGCACGATTGGTAGCTAAAGGTTATGCACAGACATATGGCATTAATTATGAGGAAGCATTCAGCCCTGTAGCTAAAATGTCTACTGTCAGAACACTTGTTGCATTAGTTATAGCAAAAGGATGGACTTTGCATCAGATGAATGTGAAGAATGCTTTCCTACATGGTGAGTTACAGGAAGAAGTATATATGGACCAGCCACAAGGATATGAAGATTCAAAGCATCCAGAATATGTTTGCAGGTTGCAAAAGGCTTTGTATGGGCTGAAGCAAGCCCCTCGTGCATGGCATGCAAGGATTGCTGATTACTTAACCAACATTGGGTTCTCTATGTGTGATGCAGATCACTCACTATATGCAAGGAAGATTGATGATGGCATCACTATTGTGGCTATTTATGTTGATGACCTGATTGTAGGTGGTGATAATGAAGAAAGCATCAAAGAGGTAAAGAAACTTCTTATGCAGGAATTCGACATGAAAGATCTTGGTGTGCTGCGCTATTTCTTGGGCATTGAGTTTATACATACAGAAACAGGTATATGGATGTCGCAAAGGCAATATGCCTTGAATATGCTGCAAAAGTATGGTATGGCTGATTGTAAGCCAATTTCTATGCCATTAGATCAGAATTTGAAATTGGATACTACATCAGGTGAAGCATTGGAAAATGCTACTATGTATAGGAAAATTGTGGGAAGTCTTATATATCTCACAGTTACAAGGCCTGATCTAAGTTATACTGTTGGACTTGAAAGTTAGTTTATGCAGGTTCCCAGGAAGCCACATTTGGATGATCTGAGGTGCACTCTACGTTATGTGAGTGCTACTTTGGATTATGCATTGTTTTATGAAGCTGGTGTAGATTTGCAGGTTCATGGATACACCGATGCAGATTGGGCTGGTAGTACTCCAGATAGAAGATCTACTAGTGGCTTCTCCTTGCCTCAATCTGTGTGTGTGCTTCTCCTTGAGAGTGAGAGTGTGTGTGTGAGCTCTCTTCCTTATCTTCTTCCTCGTGACAAGTATGTATGTATGCATATGCACATGCATTATGAATACATGTATGTGTATGTGTGTGTATGTCTCTCTACGTGTATGTGTGTATGTGTCTATGTGTGTGTGTATGTGTGTTTGTATGTGTATGTATGCATGTGTGTCTATGTGTGTATGTGTGTGTGTCCATGTGTGTATCTATGTGTGTATATATGTGTGTATCTATATATATGTGTCTCTATGCATGTGTATGTGTGTGTGTAAATGTGCCTGGATGTGTGTGTGTGTGTAAATGTGCCTGGATGTGTGTGTGTGTAACTGTGTATGTTTCTATATGTGTGTATAAGTGTGTGTGTGTGTGTGTATGTATGTGTGTGTCTATGTGTCTATGTGTCTATGTGTGTATGTGTGTGTGTGTAAATCTATGTGTATGTGTATGTGTATGTGTGTATGTGTCTATGTGTGTATCTATGTGTCTATGTGTATGTTAATGTGTGCATATACATGTGTATGTGTATATATATGTCTGTATGCATGTGTATGTGTGTGTGGAAAGGTGTGTTGATGTGTGTTTGTGTGTGTGTGTGCGTGTGTATGTGTCTATGTATGCATGTGTGTGTATGTAAGTGTCTGTGTGTCTGTGTGTCTGTGTGTGTGTATGTGTGTATGTGTGTATATATATGTGTCTATGCATGTGTATGTATGTGTGTATATCTGCGTATGTGTGTGTATGTGAGTGTATGTGTGTATGTGTGTATGTGTGTATGTGCATATATGTGTGTGCATGTGTGTGTATGTGGGTGTGTGTCTATGTGTGTATGTGTGTGTGTGTCTATGAGTGTATATGTGTGTGTGTGTATGGATGTGTATGTGTGTGTGTAAATCTCTGTGTATGTGTGTGTCTGTGTCTATGTGTGTATGTGTGTGTGTATATGTGTGTATGTCTGTGTATGCATGCATATATGTGTGTGTAAATCTATGTGTATAATTGTGTGTATGTGTCTATGTGTGTGTATGTGTTTATGTGTGTGTATGTGTCTATGTGTGTGTATGTGTCTATGTGTATGCATGTATGTATGCATATGTATGGATATGTGTGTGTGTGTTTGTGTGTGTATGCATGTAAGTATGTATGTATGCATATGCATTATGTGTGTATGTGTCTATGTGTGTATGTGTGTGTATGTGTGTGTCTGTGTTTGTATGTGTGTATGTGTCTATGCATGTGTATGTGTGTGTAAATCTATGTATATATGTGTGTAAATCTATGTGTATATGTGTGTATGTGTGTGTTTGTGTGTGTATGTGTGTGTATGTGTGCGTATGTGTCTATGTGTGTGTATGTGTCTATGTCTATGTATGTGTCTATGTGTATGCATGTATGTATGCATATGCATGTGCATTATGTATGCATAGGTATGCATATGTGTTTGTATGCATGTCCATATGTATGTATGCATATGGATATGTATTATGTATGCATATGTATGGATGTATGGATGTATGTGTATGTGTGTGTATGTCTCTCTATGTGAGTGTGTATGCATAAATGTATGTGTATGTGTGTATGTGTATGCATGTGTGTGTGTGTCTATGTGTGTATGTGTATGTGTGTGTATGTGTATGTGTGTGTATGTGTGTGTATGTGTATGTGTGTGTATGTGTGTGTATGCATGTAAGCATGTATGTATGCATATGCATGTGCATTATGTATGCAAATGTAATCATGTGTGTGTATGTGTGTGTATGGCTGTAAGTATGTATGTATGCATATGCATATGCATTATGTATGCATGTATGTGTATGTGTGTGTATGTCTCTGTACGTGTGTGTGTATGCATATATGTGTGTGTATGTGTCTATGTGTGTGTATGTGTGTTTGTATGTGTGTGTATGTGTGTGTGTCTATGTGTGTATGTGTGCATGTGGGTCTATGTGTGTATGTGTCTGTCTATGTGTGTATGTGTCTGTCTATGTGTGTATAGATACATATGTGTCTGTATGCATGTGTATGTGTGTGTAAATGTGTGTGGATGTGTGTGTGTGTAAGTGTGTATGTGTCTATGTGTGTGTGTATATGTGTGTGTGTATGTGTGTGTGTGTGTGTTTTTGTGTGTATGTGTGTGTTCTTTGTGTCTATGCATGTGTCTATGTGTGTATATATATGTGTGTGTATGCATGTGAATGTGTGTGTGTAAATTAGTGTGTATATGTGTGTGTGTAAATCTATGTGTAAGTGTGTGTATGTTTCTATGTGTGTATGTGTGTGTTTGTGTGCATATATGTGTGTATGTGTATATATATGTGTGTATGCATGTGTATGTGTGTGTGTGGATGTGTGTTTGTGTGTGAATGTAAGTGTGTATGTGTCTATGTATGTATGTGTGTGTGTGTATCTACGTGTGTATGTGTGTGCCTATGTGTGTATGTGTGTGCCTATGTGTATGTGTGTGTGTCTATGTGTGTATATGTGTATACATGTGTGTGTATGATTGTGTACATGTGTGTGTAGATCACAGTGAATCAAAAGTTTTTTTAACATTCCAGAGCATTGCCTATGGGACGCTTTGAAATATCAGGACATCATCTATGTGATGCTCCAGTGTCGCATGTAGTTTGCCAACATCTTTAAGAGCGTCGATGGATAGCAATGCTCCTTGCGACATACGAGTCATGTTTTTTTTTAAGTCTTGTCTCTTATGCGATGCTAACGTCGCATAAGCGACGAGATCTTCTTTTTTTTATTGGGGGCATCAAAACACCCCCATATTTATAGTAGTGTGGTTAAAATCTTTGTATATAGATATTAGACTTCATTCTTCAACACCTCAAATTTTTGGTGACAACACAAGTGCACTACATCTTGTAGCCAATCCTGTATTCATGCTAGAACCAAGCATATTGAAGTCCACTACCATTATGTAAGGGAGAAGCTAATGAGCAAGGATATTCAACTATCCTATGTCTCTAGAGATATGCAATGTGCAAACATGTTGACTAAAGATCTTGATGGTACAAAATTGAGTAGACTCAAGCTCATGATTGGCTTGCACGAAATTAAGGACAATTGAAGACTTATTTGGAGGCCAAGCATGTCAGAACTTGATGGGGAGCTATTGGTGCACTTTACTGAAGCCTACATTCTTGATATGATTTGATTTATGTTCATTTGTAGTCATATGTGTAGGCATATGAACACATCATGTAAAAGAGTATATTCTATCTCTTGTAATTGTGAAAGAAAGAATGGCTTAAGTCATCCATCATGTAAAAAGGAAATTCTTCACTCTAACTACCTAAAACCACAAATCCATCAGCTGAGAGAATATCTCTTAATTCTTAGAGTCACTTTTAGGTGAAATTATTTGAATTCAAATTCAAAACTACCTCCAAAAGTAGCTATAAAAAGATCGAGAAGGAAGTTGCCATTAGAGAGCTTGATTCATGCCCACTTCATGTTCATTTGTAGAGATTGAAGGGATTCCTCCATAGCTCTATCATTCTACTCCCATTATGCAAGTATTCATCGCCAATGTGGTTGTAATTATATGTGAATTTATACATCCAACATCACGTGATAAATACGATGTCTACTGGTGTTTCAAAATTGAATGATAACAGCCACAAGGTTGGAGCACATTAGGCATCAATATGGGACAAGCTACTCTAATCTATCATATCCTACAAAGTTTGAGGACCCAACCATTCAACTAATATAAGGAAGGAACTTGGGATCTTCAAAAGGAACAAACCCCACAAAGAAGAGGAAAGTTCAGTAACCCTGACGAGGTGAGAAATTGAGGCCTTAAAGCTACAAAAGGAAGAGGAAGCCCAAGTAGAAGAGTTGGCACAACTTTGACAAGAGCTATAGGAACTCTAGGGAGGTGCCATCAAAAATGGATTATGGTGCACCATGTCCAGCAAACAGGCTGACATGGTAAGTGAGTGTCCACTTTTAAGTGTAACTTGGTAACTATGCAGGAAAGCTAGTCATGAGGCCCAAGAATGTCAGTCATGAGGGATGCCTACACAAACATATTAGGCACAAGGAGGAGCCCTACCACCAACTAATGTGATAGCAACCACACATAGTCAACATAACTCTTACAACCCTCGACCTAGGGATCACATTAGAAATGGGCCAAGGATGCCAATGATTTGTTTCAGATATGGATAATGTGGGCATTATGAAATTAGGTGCAGTCTACTAGAAAATGCCCACCTCGCAGGAACTTCCCTCAATCCGGAGACCATTAAACTAATTGTTGTTATAAGAGCCATGTATCTACATATAGGCCATACATTCAAATGATTTCTATGAGCAAAGAAGGAGTTGTAGAACAAGTCAATGTGCCATCACCATCTACCAAAGTAGTGCAATTAGAAGAAATTGAGTCCTTTGTGATGCAGGAAAGGAGCAAAGGGAAGGCTCAATTAGACATCATTCGAGAGTTAAGTACTAATGGAATGAACAAGGAGAATGGGTTGAAAAAGGAGGAAAGAGCCAATATAGTTGAAGATATGACAAAAAAGAAGAGGTTGTAGGAATTAATGATGTCATTAGGCATGCATTCAACAGTGCTGATGAAGAGTTTGATAAGTCAAATAGAGCCCATGCTCTTAAGGAATATGAAGCTTTAAGACTACTCAAATCCATAAAAAAGGAAGTCAGTATTTTTAATTTAATAAAGATGGATGTGAAATTCAGGTCAGAGTTATTGCAGGTCATTGTTGAGGCCTCCACAACAACTTTAGTGGCGAAGGATACTGCTAAGAATAAGGATAAATCTATAGGGGAAGCCTCCCTCACAGATAATAAGATCTCATATCTAACACTCACTATTAGAGGACATCAGTTACAAGGAGATATTGTGGATAGAGGTTTTGGCATTAACCAGATGCCTATACATACCATAAAAAATCTTAGACTCCAACCTTCAAGACCTTCCAACTTCACCGTAACATTGGGAGACTGAAGCATAACTAAGACCTATGGGGGTAGTCCCTAGAGTCCCAGTTGAGATATGAGGTACCATCTTTAACTTGGATTTTTTTGTCTTAAGACTGTTAGAGGTAGATGGAAGTTTCCCCTGTTGATTGAGAGACCTTGGTTACAACATGCAGATCTATAGCATGATTGGGGTCAGGATAGAATGTGGGTAAAGTAAGAGGGAAGAGAGTTGCACCATATAGTATTAGAAGAAGGACCATACAACCAAAGGCATAGCAGCATCATGCAAAAAATTGGTATTTGTATGGAAGAAGAATTGTTGGACAACCTAGAGGCAGATCTATATGAAGATGTGAATTTATATGAAGAAGAAAACATGTTGGGTTGGCTCCATGGAGAAGACCCATCTTCTTGCTATGGAATGTTTCCAAACCATGCAAGGAGAGAGGAAGTCTATGAAGGAAAAGAGGATATCATTCAAGTTACTGATTCGAGTGAACCAGTCTCAGCCAAATGCCATAGAAGGTAGAAAATAAGAAAATCCCTTAAGTGCAACAAAGATGAAGCTGATTCGAAAGCTATATCAATGGTAAGTTGGTTATGGATACTCATATGGATATCTTCTTTTATGATAATTTTTATGGCAATAATTGCAAGGATTTATAAGGATGTGGAAGGAGTACCTGCAAGTCTTTGTAAAAACTGGATTCCATTGGCTAAAGAAGCTGGAACACTCAGATGGAAATGTTATAATCAAAATTTTGCTAAAATAGGGATACAAAAGATGAAGAAGAATGTTGCCAAGATTATTCTAATGAGGGATTGAGGATGGTGCTATCAGATGGTTAGTGTGCCCAAAAGGAAGACATTTCAAATGAACTGCAGTCAATTTAGAGATTATGGAGGGCAAAGAGTTTCCATTAGTCATCATATTCAGTATGGAACTATAAATAACAAACTCATTAATATTTCACATGAGGATGGTAGTTCACATGATTTCATTTCATATTTATTAATATAAGAACTTAAATTAAAAATTTCTCCTTGCTTATATAAAGTAAAATCTGCATTTCAAGGTAGTCGTTATAATGTCACATGAGAAGTGCAAGATGTTATGATTAGCATAGGCACATATGTAGATGCGTGAACATTTTTAATTGCACCTTTGCAATCTTATGATGTTATACTTGGTATGCCTTTTTGTCATCATTATAACCCATGCATTGACTACCATACACACACCTTTAACTTTGAATTTAAAGGTCAAAACATTACTTTATCTGTGCGACATGATTTTTAGCCATTTCCATTGATAAATCATACTCAAGTAAAATGTGAATTTAGGAAAGCAAACAATTCATGAATTGTTTTTGTCATGTCATAAATGATTATATGCATACACTTTCTGATACACATAAACCTTTCATGACTACTTATAAGGATTATTTTATGTTTGAATATCCCTCTAAAATACCACCATCTTGAGGATCCTTTGATCATAGCATAGAGTTAGTACCTGGTAGTTCTCCTCCTCATAAAGCACCATATAGAGATGGCCCACTACACCAAAAGGAAATAGAAAACCAAGTAAAAGACCTACTACATAAAGAACTTATAAGGCCTAGTTCCTCCCCATTTGGAGCACCGGTACTCCTAGTAGAGAATAAGAATAAAACTTATCGAATGTGCATTGATTATAGAGCCCTTAACAAGGTCACAATAAAGAAAAGATACCCTACTCCTTGAATAGGTGATCTCTTGGATAAATTACGAGGAGCTCTTATCTTTAGTAAAATTGATCTTAAATAGGGTTACCATAAAAGACGTATGGCACAAAATGATATCTTTAAGACTCCATTTAGAACTTGAACCGGCCATTATGAATTTATGGTAATGCCCTTTGGACTTACTAATGCTCCTCCTACATTTGCATGAATGTTGAACATAATTTTTCTGGATTACCAAGCTTTTGTTCTTATATTTTTTGATGATATACTTGTTTACTATAAAAATAATAGTGAATACGAGAAACATCTTGAAATAGTTTTTCATTTGTTACGAGAGAACACACTTTATGCTAATCCTGTAAAGAGTTACTTCTTTCAACGTAAGCTAGAATATCTAGGATATATTATTTCAAGTGAATGATTGCCAGAAAGAAAAGAGCTTATCATTCATAGAAAACGTCAAAGCTTGGCTATGTCAAAGTTATAAATCAATTCTAGGTTCATGAGTAAGGATCCCCTCAACTAAGGTAGGATAGACTAAGATAGTTTGAAATCACCAAGTTCATAGTGTAATTACATGAAATCAATCTCTTGGCTCAAAGTAATTCATAAGAATTGTTCTAAGAAAGGAAGTCTTAAAGGATTGAGTAAAGGAAAGGTAAAACTTGGTCCTCAAAAATAAGGAAACTCTATTTGGAACATGGTTCTATGATTGTAACATTGACATTAGAAATACATGTTTGAGAGCTAAAGCTTCCATTATTTGGCATAGGAAACATAGCCATGTTTCAGTTGGTTAGCGATGTCCTCTTAGTTTTCTAATATGTTTTTTGCATTAGTTATACCTGCATGGCATTCTGTTTGGTAGATACCTACTATCGTGGAGCTTATGTGTACGTACTTGAAAACCATGTGCTTGAAGTCTTCTTGCATGCTTGAAGTCTACTAATCAACGGAGATTGCCCAAACACTCATGAGCCACGGTGCACATGGGAACCAGAACTCCCACAAAGCCCTCTATTAAATGTAGAGTGTATATGCCATGATTTCCCCATTAGAATGCTCGCCGTTAATGAAACATGTATAGAGTGTGTATGGCATAATTTCCCGATTAGAGTGCCAGCCGTTAATGAAATATGTACATAGGAGTGCTTGGTTTCTCACAATTAATCTTAGATTAAAACCATGCTCTCCCTTTTCAAGGTTCACGGAGGAAAGGACCATGTTGTCCTATATGCACGCATGTTTGTATGTATTTATGCATACATGTATGTATGTAATAATGTAGCAATCTGTGTATCTAGTTTTATGTAAGTACATATGTAGGAGAAGCTGAAGCCCGAATGCCAGTAAAAAGGCTTCATTAGAAGCTCAACTCTTGATGCCCACACTTCATGGTCATTTTCGTGAAGCCCAACTGCCCAAGCTTGGGCGTCAAATTTAAGCCCTGAGTCACGACTCGCGAGTTGCGACTCGTGATTGTTCTGAAGTTGAACTGACAGTGCCAACTGTCTTAACATTATGATTTCACTGCGACACAATCCACACCTCTCAAAGACAAAAGTGCAGAGATTGTACGATGTTCATATCAGACCTTGCTCGCAGACTTGATTGTATCTATGCCTGCACAGGTGAAGAGCAAAGATAGATATTGCTGCCCTCTCCAGTTTGCCTTGCAAACCCGATGGCTGCAAGACAGGATGTTGGGGGGTTAATCTACGATGGAGCGCAACATTCTTTCAATGCTAGATGGCATCCTCAGATCTGCGTTGAAACAGACCTGAACCAGGCCCTTCCCTCGAAGATCTCCATAAACTGTGGAGATGGAAAGACATGGACACAAGAGGTTACTTACAAGAATTTGCCAAACGCGTGCTTCCGGTGCGGGCTTCAAGGTCATAGGATCAAAGACTGCCCCCTGAAGAAAAGTACCAATAAAAACAAGCTTAAACCAGATGGGACCCTAGACCCTCTCCCCCAAGACGACTCTCGGAGTCTTCCCCCTCCAATGGAGGAAGAAGAGGGAACTCGCGTTGCTGAGACGGATTCAGAAGGTTTCACTGAAGTGAGACGCAAAAGGAAAGTAAGCCCTCGAAGATCAAAAACAAGGAATACCACGACAGCTGCCCCCTCGAACAACATATACTGTAACCTAGAAAAAGAGATTAATGAGTTAGACTTCCTAGGGGACAACCTCTCTGAAGAAGACCCCACTGTTGATTCCCTTGGGTGCTCTACCAGCAAAGAAGATAACCAAGAAGGCTACACCACGAGTAAAGAGGAAGGCTTCTCTACCAGCAACGAAGACAACCCAGACAGCGAAAGCTCCGCTCTTGGTCCTACCCTCCCGGTATGCTGCCCTAAACTACTACAACCAAAGTCCAAGCTTAAAGGTAAACAACCTTCCGGCATGCCTTGGAAGAGCCCCCTCAAGAGTAGGATCCTAAGTAAAGAAGCAGGGAAGAAAATAGAAGACCTCAAGAAGAAAAAAGATTGGGTCCCTCCCCTCAAAGAGGGCAACCATCACTAATGAAATTCACATCTCTAAACGTTAGGGGTCTGTCTGACCCGTCAAGAGCCTCGATTCTTGGCCAGTGGTTCAGGGACATGTGCTTTGCCCCTGACGTCATTTGCTTACAAGAGATTAAAATCGACGGAGAGGATCTACAAAAACGACTTAAATGTATCTCTCCGAACCACCTTTGGTTCTCCACTTCTCACCCTAGAGGGACAGGGGGTGCTTCTATCGGTATCAGTCGCGCCCTGTCTAGCAACGTGACCTCGACTTTTGAAGGTCGAAATCATCGCTGGATTGCGGTCTCTTTCGGGTCTCCCTTTCAGTTCACTGTGGTCTCAATCTATGCCCCTAATGGCGAAGCAGATAGAATGGATACTTGGGCTTCCCTTGACTCCCTCTCACACAATGTCCTGATTTGTGGGGACTTCAACATGGTTGAGTTTCCTGAGGACCGATGGAACAACAAAGGAAAAATTATTGACGGTCAGGAAAAAGAGATTTGGGATAAAATCAAGCTCCATCTCGACCTGGTCGAAGTGAAAGACAGACACGGGTTCTCCTGGTCTAATCTCCAGTCGGGGGACTCTTTGAGGAAAGCAAGGCTTGATAGATGCTACATCGATCAGAACACCATCCATCAGTGGGGCACCCCGTCGATTTCCCAACACATGGACCTCACTATCTCTGACCACTATCCGATTACTCTGTCCTTCAAACCAATTCGCATGCTCCAGAAAGCTCCTTGGTTTCACGCTTGTCAGACATCTTTCTCCCTCCCCTCTGTCCACCAGGAAATTTCTGAGGTTTGGAAGGAAGCCTTTGCTAACTGTAATGAACCGGCTAAGTGTTGGAGAAACGCGGTAGAGAGGACTCGTAAAATTCTAATCAGGACCCAAAAGGCTATAAGAGGAATTCGAAAAAAAAGAAGAGAAACGGTGTACCGGAGGCTCTCACGACTTGAAGAAGAGGTGAACAAAGGCAATCTACAATGCCAACAGGGTCTTTTGAAAATCAGGGGTAGGCTAAGATTAGAGGAGGAGGTCCAAAGGAAAAATCTCCAAATTTTCTTCAAAGATTGGTGGGCAGGGAAGGCAGACAAACCAACGAAAGAGATGTGTAACATCCTCAAAAGGAAACAAGCTAGGGAATCCATCCCCCTAATGGTCGATAACAACGGAACTGAATGTTGCACAGAAGAGGAGAATAGAGCTATCATCGTCGAACATTTTACCAACCTTCTCGGGGTCTCTACCCCTCTTTCCCCCCACAGGCGCGACTCCATGGCAACCATCTCAAGAGTTGCTCAAACCAGAGTCCCACAGAACTTGATTGCTCTACTGGATGCTAACATCTCCGAGAATGAAATTATCGAGGTTATTGATGCCCTTCCCAATGGGAAAAGTCCGGGTCCAGATGGCCTTACCAATGAATTTTTTAAGTCCTTCAAACTTCAGGTGGCCACCCCACTGCGCCTCGTGTGGCAAGAGGCTCTCTCCTTCGGTGCCCTCCCTGAGTGCCTGAATAATGGCGTCATCAAGTTAATCCATAAACGGGGAGATAAAAACAAAATTGAAAACTGGCGTCCGATTACCATGCTCCAAACTGGATACAAGATAATTGCAAAAGTTATCGCCAACAGAATCTCCTGTCATTTAAAGTCATGGCTGTGCGAGGACCAAAAAGGGTTTATCAAAGGTAGATCTATACTTGAAGCAATTATTGACATTTGGGAAGGCCTTGCTTTTGCTGAGGAGTCTGCTCAAGATCTAGTTTTCATTAAGATCGACTTCGACAAAGCGTATGACAGATTGGAATGGGACTTTATTCTTCAATCATTGAAAGACCTTGGTTGCAGCCAAAAGTTCACGAAGATGGTTGCCACTCTTCTTGGAAATGCTTCAACTAGAATAAACATCAACGGTATGCTCTCCGAACCCATTCGTTTAAAAAGATCAATTAGGCAAGGCTGCCCTCTTGCTCCTTTACTATTCGCTATCGCCTCGAATGGGCTCAGCTGCCTATTAAAACATCACTTGGATGCTGGCAATCTCAAGGGTCTCTCCTTACCCCTAAATCACGGCCAAATGGTTGTGAGACTTTTTGCTGATGACATGAATGCCTTTGTGCATAACGATATAAACAGCATTGAGGTGTTTTGGTGGTGCCTCCACACCTTTTGTGTGGCGTCAGGCTCAAAAATCAACCATGCTAAAACTGCTTTTAGAGCGATCAGCGGGCCTACTCCCCAGTTGTTGGTGGATCGGGGGTGTCAAGTTATCCCTAGTGGTCAAGTCTTCCGTCTTCTCGGCATTCCGATGGGTTTCGACATCTCAATGGACCAACGATGGAACTGGGTTCTTGCCAAGTTGGATACCAAGCTGAATCTGTGGAAAGGTATGCAAGTCAACCTGGCAGGACGTGCTATGGTTATTAACACTTTCATGTTGTCTACAATTATCTACTTTATCTCTTGTTGGAGACCTAAGGAGAAAGACTTGGCCAAAGTAGAAAGAATCTGCAGGAACTTCCTTTGGACTGGGGACCCCAACAGAAGGGGGGTTCCCAAAATCAAGTGGGAAACTTGCATTAGCCCTAAAGACTCAGGGGGCTTGGGAATCTTGGATATTGCTGGTCTTGCTGACAAGCTGGCGGCTAAATGGCTTATCAAGGCCTGGAGCAATAAGGAGTCCTCTTGGGCTAAATTGATCTTCAGAAACACGGAAGACTTTACCTTCGTCGGCATCCCTGGGTGGAGGGACATAGGGATTCAATCCCTTTTGTTCTCCCCCCACCCGGTCTGCCCTAAAGGCTCTAGCCTCGTGTGTTCCTTATGGAAGAATTGGAACAAAGCCAAACAGCTCATCAGAATCAGCGATGACTGGAAGTGGGCAGCTGGCATAAGACAAAATGACTCTATTTGGTTCCCGATCAGTGGCATTAGGGAAGTGGAATCTTGGAACCTCCAAACTGCAAGGCGGTTATGGAACAAGGGATTCAAACAGTGGAAACAGCTCTGGAAACAAGAGACCAGCCAGTGGATTAGGTTTGAAGATTTGGATCCGAGAATTAGCGTTACCTTCGAGGAATGGACCCTCCTTCAAAGCAGGTGCTTAGCTTGGGACCGCTCAACTACCCGCCTTCTTTGCGGTCAGGATCTGCCTTGCTTGGAAGGCCTCAAATGGAGCAATGGTAAGAAGCTTTCCGAAATCCCGAACTTCAAAGGTGATCTGGATGTTCACCACACCCTTAACAAGCGGTGGTGCCTTACCTGGACCAAACTTCGGTGGGAGCTAAAATTCATGTCTCTTTGGCACCCCCTAATTGAGGTCAAAAAGTCCGTTCTCATGTGGCAGGTCTTGCATAGGGAATCTGGACTAATGCAAGGGCTAACAAAATCTGTGGTGTGCCGCCATGGTGCAAGCGTTGTCATCGATGCATCGAAGATTTAGCCCACCTGTTCTTCGACTGCCCCAAGTCCCGCGTCATCTGGCATCACGTATACCGCGTTTTGAGACTAACGAGTCAAATCAACTGGCAACAAGTGATGTTGGGTGAGGCGATCGGTTGCTCATCAAGACTATGGAATGCCATCAGAGGTGAGGCTCTCTGGAAGATTTGGAGAGAGCGCTGTGCCGTCAACTTCGGCCAAACTCCCAAGGAATGGTCGATCGAGAAATCCTTATTTCTACTTGGTAAAAGGATCTCCCGTGTCAAGAGATCACCACCGTTTAGACATCACTGTATCTATCTCCTCGAAAACAACAAGCTAAAACCCAAATGGGTCCCACATGAGGGTGATGATAATGTTATCCGCCTCATTTGTAATGCCCTGTAGCTTGCCGTACTCCTCCCCTGCGTCGTGGGATTTGGGGGGTCCCATGGGCACTAGTCCCATTCACTTGTAACTTTTTCTCTTTAATATAATTAAAGTCCGGGAGATTAGGCTAAGGCCGAACTTCCTTTATAAAAAAAAAAAAAAAAACTCACCATCTCTTGAACGAGGTGTAAGGGTTGTCGCCGCTGTCGGAGCTCGAAAGGTCTGTGCCATCCATTGTCGGTGCGCTTTTGATGGCCCTCCTTTTTGTTCACTGTTGTTAGGTCTGTCTGGGCGGCATCCTGAGATCTGTGCATTTGACGTGCTGGAGGAGGCCTTCGTCTGCCAGAGAGTCGAACGTGGAGGCCATTGCCTTTAGGAGTCGTGTGTCACGGGGAGCCCGTCTATCGCGGGAAGTCGGTCTATCGTAGGAAGTCGGTCTATCGCAGGGAAGCCCGTCTATCGCGGGTACTCGGTCTATCGCCAGGAAGCTCGTCTATCGCGGGTATTCGGTCTATCGCATGGAAGCCTGTCTATCGCAGGTACTCGGTCAGTCGGTCTATCGCTGGTGAAGGCCGTCGATCGCGGGGGCCATCTATCGCGCATCTCAGAGGGACCGTCTTTCACTGGCCGTCTATCGCGAGACTCCGGAGGCCCATATATCGCGGGCTTCGCGGTGCTTATCGGCGATTTCCCAACCTCCCGCCTTTCGCGGTCCTCTCTTCTGATTTTTCTAGCGTGCACTGCCTGCTCTCTGCGCTGAGGGCTCTGTTCCGCCTCGTACATGAAAGTCACTTTATGATTTATTATTAAATGGATTTAAAGTAGATTTTTAGAAGAAGTCGACTGAGTGAACTCTTTTCTGAAACAAAAAAGAAAGAGGAGAGTCGAGAAAGAAACGTTCATCACCACCATGAAAGCGGAAGCTCGGCTGCTGGAATGCAAAGAGAAGACAACCGGATGAACGTGTGGAGCTGTCGGCGCTGTTGACGGAGTTGAAGACAATGGTGAATGCTGGGCTTGGACATGAAGATAACTGCTTGAAGCTGAAGGCGGTTCATCTCGTCTGTGCTGCTCTCACCGCGACGGTGTGCTGAGGCCTCATCGCGACGGGGCTACCTCGGTATCTGTGCACGCATCATCGCGACGGGACAACTAGGCATCGCGACGGTGCTCTTCTCGACTTGACTGTGAAGTGGCTCCGTACCATCGCCTGCTCTCGACCATCGCGGCGCTTGGTTCAGGGGCCATCGCGATTCTCCAGAGATCTGTTCCGTTCGCCCGTTCAAGTTCATCTTCTCGTCGGTGTGGCTTGAAGCCCATCGCGACGGTGTGGCTCACGCCCACCGTCCTTGAGTTTCGCCTCGGGGAAGGTCTCATTCGTGTGGGGCTCGACTCCCAAGACTGTACCATCGCGTCGGCACTCAGTTCTCTTTTCTGTTGGCATGGGCGTTCGTACCGACGGTCTGTGCCACCTCGGCATCGCCGTGGATTCCCTGCCATTCTGACCTAAAAGGAAGCCTTCGCGGAATTCAAATCCATTTCAAATCCCTTCGCTCCAGTCCTTCGGGCCATCGCGCATCGCGACGGTCTGTGCCACATCAGCATAGCCTCCTCGCGCCCTGCACCTTTTTCGTGGTCTCTCGCGATGGGTCATTGGGAGACCTCACTTCGTTCCCTTGGGCCCATCGTCGCGATCCCCCACCCCTAGTTCGTTTTTGCTCAGCCGTCTCGTTTTAAAATAAAAAATAAATTAAAAAAAAAAGTAAGAAAGAAAGAATAAACAAGAAAAGTAAAAGGGAAAAAAGAAGGAAGAGAGTTCCTTGAGTAAGATTAATTCTCAATCTTGCTCTTTTCTCGTGGGGTGAGTCGTTGCTATTAAGCGGGTTTCCATTTGGCCTTTCAAGCATTGGTCATGGACTTTGTGGCTCCCCCTCAGTCCGTGTCCCCCCTTGAGATGGAGTCTGTCCCAGTGGACGTCGCGCCCCCAGAGGTCTCTTTATGCAAGGAGTCTGTGGCGGCAAAGCAGGAAGAACTGAAGAAAACTTGCCTGATCGGTCAAATGTTTGGCCCCAGGCCCCCTCTTGAAAGTGTGAGAACTTGGCTTCGCAAGGAGTGGTTCCCACGAGGCTTAATTGTGTCCAAATGTCAATTCCTGCCGGCGAATCACCTGCTTCTTGTATTTGAGAACGAAGAGATGGCTTTCCAAGCCCTGCAAGCCGGCTCCTGGCAAGTGGGCCGGTCCACCCTTTGCCTTTTTAAGTGGACCCCAGACTTTGTCCCGAACAGATCAAAGCCTCTTCGTTACCCGCTTTGGGTGGAGCTTCCCAATCTGCCTTTCTTCATGTATGGATTTCTTCGTGAAATCGTCTCACCGATCGGTCGCCCGATGGCCGCAAGACAGGATGTTGGGGGGTTAATCTACGATGGAGCTCAACATTCTTTCAATGCAAGATGGCATCCTCAGATCTGCGTTGAAACATACCTGAACCAGGTCCTTCCCTCGAAGATCTCCATAAACTGTGGAGATGGTATGACCTGGACACAAGAGGTTACTTACAAGAATTTGCCAAACGCGTGCTTCCGGTGCGGGCTTCAAGGTCACAGGATCAAAGACTGCCCCCTGAAGAAAAGTACCAATAAAAACAAGCTTAAACCAGATGGGACCCTAGACCCTATCCCCCAAAACGACACTCGGGGTCATCCCCCTCCAATGGAGGAAGAAGAGGGAACTCGCGTTGCTGAGACGGATTCAGAAGGTTTCACTGAAGTGAGACACAAGAGGAAAGTTAGCCCTCGAAGATCAAAAACAAGGAATACTACGACAGCTGCCCCCTCGAATAACATATACTGTAACCTAGAAAAAGAGATTAATGAACTCGACTTCCCAGGGGACAACCTCTTTGAAGAAGACCCCACTGATAATACCCTTGGGTGCTCTACCAGCAAAGAAGATAACCTAGAAGGCTACACCACGAGTAAAGAGGAAGGCTTCAATACCAGCAATGAAGACAACCCAGACAGCGAAAGCTCCGCTCTTGGTCCTACCCTCCCGGTATGCTTTCCAAGACTACCGCAACAAAAGTCCAAGCTTAAAGGTAAACAACCTTCCGGCATGCCTTGGAAGAGCCCCCTCAAGAATAGGATCCTAAGTCAAGAAGTAGGGAAGAAAAAAGAAGACCACAAGAAGAAAAAAGATCGGGTCCCTCCCCTCAAAGAGGGCAACCATCATTAATGAAATTCACATCTCTAAACGTTAGGGGTCTGTCTGACCCGTCAAGAGCTTCGATTCTTGGCCAGTGGTTCAAGGACATGTGCTTCGCCCCTGACTTTATTTGCTTACAAGAGATTAAAATCGACGGAGAGGATCTACAAAAACGGCTTAAATGCATTTCTCCGAACCACCTTTGGTTCTCCACTTCTCACCCTAGAGGGACGGGGGGTGCTTCTATCGGTATTAGTCACGCCTTGTCTAGCAATGTGACCTCGACTTTTGAAGGTCGGAATCATCGTTGGATTGCTGCCTCTTTCGGGTCTCCTTTCCAGTTCACTGTGGTCTCAATTTATGCCCCTAATGGGGAAACAGATAGAATGGATACTTGGGCTTCCCTTGACTCCCTTTCACACAATGTTCTGATTTGTGGGGACTTCAACATGGTTGAATTTCCTGAGGACCGATGGAATAACAAAGGAAAAATTATTGACGGTCAGGAGAAAGAGATTTGGGATAAAATCAAGCTCCATCTCGACCTGGTCGAAGTGAAAGACAGCCAGGGATTCTCCTGGTCTAATCTCCAATCGGGGGACTCTTTGAGGAAAGCAAGGCTTGATAGATGCTACATCGATCAGAACACCATCCTTCAGTGGGGTATTCCTTCGATTTCTCAACACATGGACCTCACTATCTCAGACCACTATCCGATTACTCTGTCCTTCAAACCGATTCCCATGCTCCAGAAAGCTCCTTGGTTTCATGCTTGTCAGACATCATTTTCCCTCCCCTCTGTCCACCAGGAAATTTCTGAGGTGTGGACGGAAGCCTTTGCTTACTGTAATGAACCGGCTAAGTGTTGGAGAAGCGCAGTAGAAAGGACTCAAAAAATTCTAATCAGGACTCAAAAGGCTATAAGAGGAATTCGGAAAAAAAGAAGAGAAACGGTGTACCGGAGGCTCTCACGGCTTGAAGAAGAGGTGAACAAAGGTAAGTTACATTGCCAACAGGGTCTTTTGAAAATCAGGGGAAGGCTAAGATTAGAGGAGGAGGTCCAAAGGAAAAATCTTCAAATTTTCTTCAAAGATTGGTGGGCAGGGAAGGCCGACAAACCAACGAAAGAGATGTGTAACATCCTCAAAAGGAAACAAGCTAGGGAATCCATCCCCCTAATGGTCAATAACAATGGAACTGAATGTTGCACGGAGGGGGAGAATAGAACTATCATCGTCGAACATTTTACCAATCTTCTCGGGGTCTCGACTCCTCTTTCCCCCCACAGGCGCGACTCCATGGCAACCATCTCAAGGGTCGCTCAAACCAGAATCCCACAGAACTTGATTGCTCTACTGGATGCTAACATCTCCGAGAATGAAATTATCGAGGTTATTGATGCCCTTCCCAATGGGAAAAGTCCGGGTCCGGATGGCCTTACCAATGAGTTTTTCAAGTCCTTCAAACATCAGGTGGCCACCCCACTGCGCCTCGTGTGGCAAGAGGCTCTCTCTTTCGGTGCCCTCCCTGAGTGCCTGAATAATGGCGTCATCAAGTTAATCCACAAACGGGGAGATAAGAACAAAATTGAAAACTGGCGTCCGATTACCATGCTCCAAACTGGATACAAGATAATTGCAAAAGTTATCGCCAACAGAATCTCCTGTCATTTAAAGTCATGGCTGTGCGAGGACCAAAAAGGCTTTATCAAAGGTAGATCTATACTTGAAGCAATTATCGATATTTGGGAAGGCCTTGCTTTTGCTGAGGAGTCTGCTCAAGATCTAGTTTTCATTAAGATCGACTTCGACAAAGCGTATGACAGATTGGAATGGGACTTTATTCTTCAATCATTGAAAGACCTTGGATGCAGCCAAAAGTTCACGAAGATGGTTTCCACTCTTCTTGGAAATGCTTCAACTAGAATAAACATCAACGGTAAGCTCTCCGAGCCCATTCGTTTAAAAAGATCAATTAGGCAAGGATGCCCTCTGGCTCCTTTACTATTCGCTATCGCCTCGAATGGACTCAGCTGCCTATTAAAGCATCACATGGACGCTGGCAATCTCAAGGGTCTTTCCCTACCTCTAAATCACGGCCAAATGGTTGTGAGACTTTTTGCTGATGACATGAATGCCTTTGTGCACAACGATATAAACAACATTGAGGTGTTTTGGTGGTGCCTCCACACCTTTTGTGTGGCATCAGGCTCAAAAATCAACCATGCTAAAACTGCTTTTAGAGCAATCAGCGGGCCTACTCCCCAATTGTTGGTGGATCGGGGGTGTCAAGTTATCCCTAGCGGTCAAGTCTTCCGTCTCCTTGGCATTCCGATGGGTTTCGACATCTCAATGGACCAACGCTGGAACTGGGTGCTATCCAAGCTGGATAGCAAGCTGAATCAGTGGAAAGGTATGCAAGTCAACCTGGCAGGACGTGCTATGGTTATTAACACTTTTATGTTGTCTACAATTATTTACTTTATCTCGTGTTGGAGACCTAAGGAGAAAGACTTGGCCAAAGTAGAAAGAATCTGCAGGAACTTCCTTTGGACTGGGGACCCCAATAGAAGGGGGATTCCCAAAATCAAGTGGGAAACTTGCATTAGCCCTAAAGACTCAGGGGGCTTGGGAATTTTGGATATTGCTGGGTTGGTTGACAAGCTGGCGGCAAAATGGCTTATCAAGGCCTGGAGCAATAGGGAGTCCTCTTGGGCTAAATTGATCTTCAGAAACACGGAAGACCTTACCTTTGTTGGCCTCCCTGGTTGGAAGGGCATAGGGATTCTCACGCTTTTGTTCTCCCCCCATCCGGTCTTCCCTAAAGGCTCTAGCCTCGTGTGTTCCTTATGGAAGAATTGGAACAAGGCCAAACAGTTCATCAGAATCAGTGACGATTGGAAGTGGGCGGCTGGCATAAGACAAAATGACTCTATTTGGTTCCCGATCAGTGGCATTCGGGGAGTGGAGTCTTGGAACCTCCAAACTGCAAGGCGGTTATGGAACAAGGGGTTCAAACAGTGGAAAAAACTTGGGAAACAAGAGACCAGCCAGTGGATTAGGTTCGAAGATTTGGATCCGATACTTAGCGTTACCTTTGAGGAATGGACTCTTCTTCAAAGCAGGTGTTTAGCCTGGGACCGCTCAACTACCGGCCTTCTCTGCGGTCAGGATCTTCCTTG
The DNA here is from genome assembly GCA_020310875.1 of Ceratopteris richardii. Classification (NCBI taxonomy): domain Eukaryota; kingdom Viridiplantae; phylum Streptophyta; class Polypodiopsida; order Polypodiales; family Pteridaceae; genus Ceratopteris; species Ceratopteris richardii. The sequence continues at coordinate 123,981,788 of CM035411.1, forward strand.
CTTGGAGGGCCTCAAATGGAGCAATGGTAAGAAGCTTTCCAGTATCCCGAACTTCAAAGGGGATTTGGATGTTCACCACACCCTTAACAAGAGATGGTGACTTGCTTGGACCAAACTTCGGTGGGAGCTAAAATTCATGTCTTTTTGGCACCCCCTAATTGAGGTCAAAAAGTCCGTTCTCATGTGGCAGATCTTGCATAAAGGAATCTGGACCAATGCAAGGGCTAACAAAATCTGTGGTGTACAGCCATGGTGCAAGCGTTGCCATCGGTGCATCGAAGATTTAGCTCACCTGTTCTTCGACTGCCCCAAGTCCCGTGTTATCTGGCATCACGTTGTGGTCACGATTTGAAGCCATTGCTTTCGGCATAAGATGTTTTGAAGAGGCTGAACCGCACAATTCGGGATGCTTCGCGATGTTATTTCTGGGAAAACCAAAGTCGAAAGGGATTTTTAGGTGCACTTTCCTATTGTGCCAACAAGAGGACGAACACATAGGGACCAAGTGACTACTCTTATGCTCCAGGAAGTTTTGAGGCTTTTGTCAAAGTGCCAAATATTTTACGACCTCATACCCAAATATTTTGTACAAGTGAATGGGTGTTGGGGACTCGTGAGGAGTTGGTGAATGATATAATATCTGAATTGCAACCAGAGAACAATGAGGAATGGTGGACATATGTCTGCATGGGCCGACAGATCCTCATCCCAACTGGCATCTGGGAATGCGGGGAACACAACACCGTGCAGTCATGTGGCGTGTATGGAAGGAGGGTGGTACTGGTTTCCATTATTGGGGTGTAAATTGCTATGAGAAAGCATTGTCTCCAGGTTCAGAGGTTCGGTTCGGTGGTGGCCTTCCTCCTGGTGATGGTACTCTCTTCTATCCTGGATTATGAGTATCTGAAGGCATATGCATCTCAATTCGGAAGGCGTCTGCTGGAGGTCGGAAGAGGAGGCACGCAGATCGAGCAGATACGAAGATAGAAAGGAAATCACAGAGAAGATCAGAGGGAGATAACTCTCGGGCTGTTGCTTAAGACAGACACGATTCATTGATAGAAGAAACTGTCGCGCAGTGGATACAACAGAGGTGTATCAAACGACAACAACAGGAGAAGATCCGGAGGACTGTAGAAGGGAAAAACAAAAATATCTAATGATATATGCACAAACGACGCTTCAACCATCTTGATGATGATGACCATGAGCTTCCATAAGTTTGAGGTGTAAAAGTCTCTTTGATTATGATGAACAAGTATGCGATCTTCTATGTTTTATTCTACGTTGTCTTTATATGTGCTCTATGTACTTATGCGCTTCTGAATTTATGCATGATAAGTTATGGACGATTATGGATGTTGTATTACTGATCCTTATAGAGCTTTCCGTTAATTCTGTTTGTAAGATTTGATGTGTTGTATTAAGATTTATCCCTCAGTTTGACCACAGAAAATGCATAATGAATTTCATTTTTATTCTGATGTCGACCAAGCTTCAGTTCAATCCGCGCAACATATTGCATCAACCAATCATTCTCTTTGCTGCCTAATTGTACAGATTTTTTGTGTCTTCTCTGCATGCGTTTCCGCTTCAGTTTTACAGATAGCTTCTGTCTTATCTGCGTCATATAGATGCATCATGTAATGTTACTCCATTTTCAGATAGCTTGTGCCTTATCTGCGAGAACAAGTATAATATATTTATGATCGGACTTATCGGAGCTGACGTATTCCAGTACTCTACTATTATAGTTTTGATGTTTATATGATTATTCTGATTTAATCAAAAGATGTATGTTTGGGAAAAAGTTGATGCTGTTCAGATGCATGATTTATTGTTTTAATTCTGATCGGACACAAAAATCCATCTGAATTTTTATTTTCTGATATTTACATTTAGAATTCTAATTATCAATCTGTTGTGACTGCAAACAGAGCATAGGTGAAAGTATGCGTACTATTGAAAGTTAGGCGAATAAAATGTCTGTGTCAAACTGATATAAACTCTTTTGTTTGATTTGAGAACATACCAAGAAAATCATGTTAAGCGCTTAAACATGTTTATGATTCAGTGACTAGAACAAACAATAGTGTTTTTGTTAGGCTTGCGACTACCCTATTTAATTCTGAGTGAATATTTATCTGATCCTTGTGTATTTGTTGAAGGTCAAAATGTACATATGTTAATCTTACATAGTGACTTTGTTTACGATGTGTCAATTGGCAATGCTTTGATCAATATGTATGGGAAATGCAACTTGCTAGCTGATGCGTGGTATATATTTAGGGAGATGCCTAGAAAAGACATGATTTCTTGGAATGCTATTCTTACTGCTTATGCGTGTAGTCCAGATGGCAAACAAGCCTTACAATTATACGATTTCCTTCAATCTGAAGGGCTAGTGCCCAACAAGGTTTCTTTTTTTTTAAGTTGTTTGGGAATTCGCCATCTAATTCACTTAGTTGGAAGTGCATCTTCTTTCTCCCTTCTTTCTATGATCCCCGCGACATCCTGGTGAACCCGACGTGAAAGGAGGGGGTGAGTGAGTTATAGAGCCACAAAGATTAGCATAATCAAAAATGGAAGAGATCGTAGCTCAATTCCTACGATTTCAAGAAGAAGATAGGCGTCAAAAAGCCATCCAATCACTTCATGAACGTCTAGTCAATCGGTGTGGCTTTTTCAATGGAAAGAATGTCTCAAAGTTCTGCAAAGAATATGAACTCGAGGCCAAATATCTAGGTGTCGGATTAAATCCGATGACGGAAAAAGAACTATGCGAAAACTTTATCTATGTGTCGGATTACGACGTGAGAGAACAAATAATGCGAATAAATCAAACGACATGGTCCCAATACAAAGCGACACTCCTCAAGCAGTTTATGCTAGAGGATCTTGATAAAGTAACTCGTAGATCTTTCCTAAGGTGGGTTCATATGCCCAAAGACCAACCAATTCTTGAGATCAAAGAAGAGTTTGAGCGACAATATGATGATCTTTCTGAGCACGATAAGAGATGCATAAGTCATGAAAGGGTGTCGTTGTTTCTTCGAACAATCGATGTTAATGCCCGAGAGGAGTTAATTCCACTTCTACAAGATATAGACTCCGACTCAGGACTCACAGAGGATTGGATGCTCGTCCATGAAGCTGTGATGAAATACGTAAAGAAACAACAAACAATAGAGAAATTTTTAAATGATTGGAGAACAGATCTTCAAACAGATGAAAATTATAACCATGTTCCAAGCATTTTACCAATCGTGGATAATGTTCAAGTCCATGAGGTTGTAGAGACCCCATTTGGGCATGAAGTAGATATGCATGGGCTTAATATCCATAGTGATGATGGGAAATATGAAGAAACTTCTAAAAGTGCGATTGATGTGACCTCAAAGGTTACAAGGTGCCAAGAGCCCCTAGACTTCTTTACAATGATTATATCTTTAGGTGCCATAAGTGGACAAAGCCCGAAGATGGGAGGATCAAAGGAGCAAGTGGAAGCTAATCAAAATCAAACCAAACTAAACCAACATCAAACCAAACAAACAACAAACATAAAACAAAACAAAAACCAACAAACCCCAACAAGAAATCAAGATGAAGCTTCCTCTACTTCGATAAACTCCTCACATCGAATAAAAGATAATCAAACAAATCAAGAAACATATCAAGATGCAAACAAAGAGATAGAGATATCTAGAAGGCTCATAGGTGACCAAATGGAGATAAAAGATGAGATACAAATAGAGAACCTAATAAATATGATTGAAGATCGAGCTCGAGATGCATCCTTACATGATGACATCGGGCAAGATGTGGAGTATGATTGGATGTCACTTGATGGTGATGATCCTTTTCTAACACAAGATTCGGATAGAACTTCTGATCTAATGACTGAATTACATGAAGGAACTCCCATGGAACATGATGTTGAATCTAAGGACCTGTCAATAAAAGATCCGATGGGTAAGAAAATGGATATGCAGGAATCCGCATTATACATGCATACGGAGATGCAAGAAAACGAACTTACTTATATGAAGGAGGACATGCAAATAATGAGTCCTCTAGAGATTGAAATATGTGATGACGAAGATGAGTATGATGCTAATCTAGAGGATGTACAAATGATAAGTCCTCTAGATAGTGATATGTATGGCGATGGTGATAAGCATGATCCTAATCCTACCGATAGTCTAGATCAAGATCAAGATACTGATATTCTTTTGAGCGATGTCACATTGGACAAAGATCCTACACATAAAAAAGAGGATAAGTTGGATGGAGTTCAAAATAATGATATGTATGTAAATGATGCCACATTCCATGAAGAGAGAAATATGAATGAACATGAGGAGGATGAGAAAATACCATTGATCATTCCTCTAAATACTGATATGTATGTCAAAAATAATCATGTTGAGTTGAGTCCACACGTTGAAGAAATTGAGCATAAAGTGGCAGATGAAATGTTTATTGTGACATATGATAAATCAGATGCGTGTATAGCATTGAAGGATATCCAATGTAAAACTATTGAGTCAAACGATTGCAACGATGAAGCTCAAGTTGATTTGGATGCGTATGTTGAGATTCTCATACATGATGAGATTCTTGAGCAAGAATCAGTGATTGAAGAATCAATAATTGAAGAAGGTGGAATAAGTACATCCTCTGAAGAGAACGAGAAAGAATTGATGGAGATAGATGTAGAATCCTGTGATGACATTTTGGATGAAGAAATTGAAGATCAAGATTTTCTTGAATATGAGGATATGGATTCCATTCACATTGAGGGAGAAATATTCTGGGAACATAACAAAGACAATGATGAAGAGTTCCTAGAAAGACTAGAACAAGAAGCAGATACCATAATTAATGGGACTCAAGTAGAAAGGAATCGTGATAGATTGGAAGATAAGAATGATTATGTAATATCATCTGAGCATGATGCTCACTTCTACTTGATGAAGGAATTGAATGAATCTAATCAATACGTTTATTTCGATGAAGATGAAGAACATATTCGAAATGATGCAATTGAAGATATTTCCTCAAATGATCCCAAGCATGAAATGAATCAAAATCCATGCTTGCACGGAATTTTTAAAAATGATTTAAGCATATTAAAAATCAACACTCTATATTCATGTGTGTTTGACTCATCGAGAGTAACCTCACATGAGAGGATCATGAATAAAGGAGACTATGCCCAAACGATTGAAACATGGATGTTTGAATTTTCTAAAAGCTATGTATGCCAGTTGAGCCTACAAGGAATGGACGAGCAAATGAAATGGCTTGTCCACATATCTAATCTTTTTAAAAATGATTCACGGATTGATGCGATCCAAAGGTGGCTTCTTAAGAAGCACAGTTTCTTTGGTGACCATATATCAAGGGAGATGGGTCTGAAGGGAAAAACCCTAATAAATGAGAATTAATAATACCATAAGGAAATTTGTAAATAAAAATGTATATATCTTGTGTTTTTTTTTGCTTTAATCTTAAGATAGATAGAAGAAACCAAATAAAACTAAAAATGCAAGAAATTAAAGTGGGAACACCTATGGTAATGAATGCATGTTGGATGAGTGGTTTGAAGTCAAAAATAATTCAAATAGAGATTTTAATGTTCAAATGAATGAAGTTTTTTAATATGTGATTCTTGAATGTGATGCTACTAATTTCTCTTATGTAGTTTTGAGAACAGGTGTTGATATGGAGTTGATCGAAGATCTAGAGTTTTGAGAGATTGTATAGAGGCAACCACTTTCGAGTTGCATGCTTATGTTTTATTGCAAATGGTTTTTGAAGTTCTTTCATGGACTGCATATGTATATAATGTCATTTTGATGTGATGTTTCTCATGATTTGTTTAGTTTCTATGAGTGCAGGAATGATCAAGCGAAGCCAACGGAGATGATGACTAAAGAACAAAGTTGTGAAAATCTTTTTCATTAGCTATCGTGCTTTAACCCTGATCTTTTCTTTGCACCATCTTTGAGATGCATTGCATGCCAAATATGCATGTAAAAATATATAGAAACCACGTCTTTGAAATTCCGTAGAAGCACGTCCATCTGCACAATTAGATAGGTAAATATCATTGAAAAATAATAAAGCAAGTTTTGAATGATAAGAGAGAATAGTTCTCAGTAAGGGAGAGTGATTGCATCTGTAAGAGAGTGGAGTTGTGAGTGATGTGAGCGTTGTTTAGATACCATAAAACCCTCGATTTTTCACACCATTTTGTTTCTCTTCATGCACCTGAAACATGCATAAATGAAATGTAAAGAGCACGAGTGATATTTTGGTTAAAACCCATAGTTGCACGAGTGATTGCACTTGTATTGAATTGTATATCCATGATGAAAATGTGAGTTCAATTTGAGTGTACATCCTCAACACCGAATTCCTAATACCTCCCTTATTTGCACCATGCTGTTTTTTTTAATGCACTTAGAGTATGCATATGTAGGGCTCATTACATGGCCGTGCATAGGCACATTTGTTTTAATCCATGCACTTGATTTCACTCACATTTGGATTCTTGAAGACTTGCAGATACCGAGATCGATGGTGGTACATCCGGAGGATGTACAGGTTCAGAGGGGGTGGATGTGGTCACGATTTGAAGCCATTGCTTTCGGCATAAGATGTTTTGAAGAGGCTGAACCGCACCATTCGGGATGCTTCGCGATGTTATTTCTGGGAAAACCAAAGTTGAAAGGGATTTTTAGGTGCACTTTCCTATTGTGCCAACAAGAGGACGAACACATAGGGACCAAGTGACTACTCTTATGCTCCAGGAAGTTTTGAGGCTTTTGTCAAAGTGCCAAATATTTTACGACCTCATACCCAAATATTTTGTACAAGTGAATGGGTGTTGGGGACTCGTGAGGAGTTGGTGAATGATATAATATCTGAATTGCAACCAGAGAACAATGAGGAATGGTGGACATATGTCTGCATGGGCCGACAGATCCTCATCCCAACTGGCATCTGGGAATGCGGGGAACACAACGCCGTGCAGTCATGTGGCGTGTATGGAAGGAGGGTGGTACTGGTTTCCATTATTGGGGTGTAAATTGCTATGAGAAAGCATTGTCTCCAGGTGCAGAGGTTCGGTTCGGTGGTGGCCTTCCTCCTGGTGATGGTACTCTCTTCTATCCTGGATTATGAGTATCTGAAGGCATATGCATCTCAATTCGGAAGGCGTCTGCTGGAGGTCGGAAGAGGAGGCACGCAGATCGAGCAGATACGAAGATAGAAAGGAAATCACAGAGAAGATCAGAGGGAGATAACTCTCGGGCTGTTGCTTAAGACAGACACGATTCATTGATAGAAGAAACTGTCGCGCAGTGGATACAACAGAGGTGTATCAAACGACAACAACAGGAGAAGATCCGGAGGACTGTAGAAGGGAAAAACAAAAATATCTAATGATATATGCACAAACGACGCTTCAACCATCTTGATGATGATGACCATGAGCTTCCATAAGTTTGAGGTGTAAAAGTCTCTTTGATTATGATGAACAAGTATGCGATCTTCTATGTTTTATTCTACGTTGTCTTTATATGTGCTCTATGTACTTATGCGCTTCTGAATTTATGCATGATAAGTTATGGACGATTATGGATGTTGTATTACTGATCCTTATAGAGCTTTCCGTTAAATTCTGTTTGTAAGATTTGATGTGTTGTATTAAGATTTATCCCTCAGTTTGACCACAGAAAATGCATAATGAATTTCATTTTTATTCTGATGTCGACCAAGCTTCAGTTCAATCCGCGCAACATATTGCATCAACCAATCATTCTCTTTGCTGCCTAATTGTACAGATTTTTTGTGTCTTCTCTGCATGCGTTTCCGCTTCAGTTTTACAGATAGCTTCTGTCTTATCTGCGTCATATAGATGCATCATGTAATGTTACTCCATTTTCAGATAGCTTGTGCCTTATCTGCGAGAACAAGTATAATATATTTATGATCGGACTTATCGGAGCTGACGTATTCCAGTACTCTACTATTATAGTTTTGATGTTTATATGATTATTCTGACTTAATCAAAAGATGTATGTTTGGGAAAAAGTTGATGCTGTTCAGATGCATGATTTATTGTTTTAATTCTGATCGGACACAAAAATCCATCTGAATTTTTGTTTTCTGATATTTACATTTAGAATTCTAATTATCAATCTGTTGTGACTGCAAACAGAGCATAGGTGAAAGTATGCGTACTATTGAAAGTTAGGTGAATAAAATGTCTGTGTCAAACTGATATAAACTCTTTTGTTTGATTTGAGAACATACCAAGAAAATCATGTTAAGCGCTTAAACATGTTTATGATTCAGTGACTAGAACAAACAATAGTGTTTTTGTTAGGCTTGCGACTACCCTATTTAATTCTGAGTGAATATTTATCTGATCCTTGTGTATTTGTTGAAGGTCAAAATGTACATATGTTAATCTTACATAGTGACTTTTTTTACGATGTGTCAATTGGCAATGCTTTGATCAATATGTATGGGAAATGCAACTTGCTAGCTGATGCGTGGTATATATTTAGGGAGATGCCTAGAAAAGACATGATTTCTTGGAATGCTATTCTTACTGCTTATGCGTGTAGTCCAGATGGCAAACAAGCCTTACAATTATACGATTTCCTTCAATCTGAAGGGCTAGTGCCCAACAAGGTTTCTTTTTTTTTAAGTTGTTTGGGAATTCGCCATCTAATTCACTCAGTTGGAAGTGCATCTTCTTTCTCCCTTCTTTCTATGATCCCCGCGACAACGTGTCCCGGGTTTTGAGACTCACGTGTCAAATCAACTGGCAACAAGTGATGTTGGGTGAGGCGATCGGATGCTCATCGAGGCTGTGGAATGCCATCAGAGGTGAGGCTCTCTGGAAGATTTGGAGAGAGCGCTGTGCCGTCAATTTTGGCCAAACTCCTAAGGAATGGTCAATAGAGAAATCCTTGTTTCTCCTTGGTAAAAGAATCTCCCGAGTCAAGAGATCGCCACCGTTTAGACATCACTGTATTTATCTCCTCGAAAACAACAAGTTGAAACCCAAATGGGTCCCACATGTGGGTGATGGTAATGTTATCCGCCTCATTTGTAATGCCCTGTAGCTTGCCATACTCCTCCCCTGCATTGTGGGATTTGGGGGGTCCCATGGGCACTAGTCCCATTCACTTGTAACTTTTTCTCTTTATTATAATTAAAGTCCGGGAGATTAGGCTAAGGCCGAACTTCCTTTATTTAAAAAAAAGAAGTCGACTGAGTGTTCCCGACTTTCCCGGGTGCAAAGCGGTCATTTTAATTTTTAAAAGCTTAAAAATGGGGAGGAAAGTTGCTTCAATGCCTTGGTTTAATTCCTAAAACAGTTTTAAAATCCTTAAAAAAAATTAAGCTAAAGAAAAAGAAAAAAAGAAAAAACAAAAAGAAAAAAAAATGGGGGTTTTCTTTGGGGACTTCGCAGCCTGCATTGGCTTGTAGAAGTTCGTTTTCCTCGAAAAAAAACTCTGATTTGTGAGTCCTAATTTTGAAAAGGTTGGTGAATTCATGTCTCCTTCATGTCTACCTTCGTGCCATCTTTGGGATTAAGCAATGTGGCTCCCCCCAGTCCCAGTGCCCCCCTGAGGCGGACTCTGTCCCCTTGGACGTTGCACCCCCGCTGGTCTCTTTGTGCAAGGAATCGATGGTGGCTAAGCAAGAAGTATTGATGAAAACTTGTCTCAACGAACAAGTATTTGGCCCTAGACCACCGCTAGAAAATGTGAGAACTTGGCTGCATAAGGAGTGGTTCCCCCGTGGTATAATTGTGTGCAAATGCCAATTCTTGCCAGCGAATCACCTTCTTCTAGTGTTTGAGAATGTAGAGATGGCCTTCCAGGCTTTGCAAGTCGGCTCTTGGCTAGTGGGCGAGTCAACCTTATGCCTTTTTAAGTGGACCCCAGATTTTGTTCCGAACAAGTCGAAGCCTCTTTGCTACCTGCTCTGGGTGGAGCTTCCCAATCTACCCTATTTCTTGTATGGGTTTCTTCGAGAAATCGCTTCACCGATCGGTCGCCCGATGGCCTCAAGAGAGGATGTTGGGGGGATTATCTACGAGGGTACCCAATACTCTTTCAACGCACGCTGGCACCCACAAATTTGTGTTGAAGCGGACTTGAACCACGTCCTTCCATTGAAGATCTCCATTAACTGTGGCAATGGTATGATTTGGGTTCAGGAGATTATCTACAAGAATTTGCCCAATACATGCTTCCATTGCGGGCTCCAAGGTCATAGGATTAAAGATTGCCCCGTGAAGCAAAATTCCAAGAAAAATAAGCCTAAATCAGATGTGGACCTGGATCCTTTCCCTCAAGTTGGGAATAGGGACCATCCGTCTCCGATGGTGGAAGAAGCAGGCACTCGTGTTGTAGAGACGGAGTCAGAAGGGTTCACTGAAGTAAGACATAGGAGGAAAGTTAGCCCTCGACGAGCACAAGCAAGGAACGTTACGACCATTGCCCCTTGGAATAACATGTACTGCAACCTAGAAAAGGAGATTAATGAGGTCGACCTCCCAAGGGATAACCTTTATGAAGAAGACCCTGCTGACAATTCCCTTGGATGCTCTACCAGCAAAGTAGACAACCAAGAAGGTTACACCACCAGTAAAGAGGATGGATTCACCTCCAGCAACGAAGATAATCAAGACAATGAAAGCTCCTTCCTCGGCCGTACTCCTCTAGTATGCTTGCCAAGCTTACCGCAACAAAAGTCAAAGCTGAAAGGGAAACAATTGTCAGGCATGCCTTGGAAGAGCCCCCTCAAGAGTAGGATCCCGAGTCAAGAAGTTGGGAGGAAAAAAGAAGATCAAAAGAAAAAAAAAGATCGGGTCCCTCCCCTCAAAGAGGGTAACCATCAATAATGAAAATCACCTCGATTAATGTCAGGGGGTTGTCGGACCCCTCAAGAGCGGCGATTCTTGGTCAATGGTTCAAAGATAAGTGCCTCAACCCCGACTTTATCTGCTTACAAGAGATTAAGATCGACGGAGAGGATCTCCAGAAACGACTAAAATACATTTCTCCGAACCACCTTTGGCTCTCCACTTCACACCCTAGGGGGGCGGGTGGCGCAGTAATTGGTATTAGTCAATCCTGGTCCAGCAAGTTGACCTTGAATTGTGAAGATCGAAATCACCGTTGGATTGCTGCCTCTTTTGGGTTCCCTAATCAGTTCTCCGTGGTCTCACTTTATGCCCCTAATGGTGAGACGGATAGAATCAACACTTGGATTTCCCTTGACTACCTCTCACACAATGTTTTGCTCTATGGGGACTTCAACATGGTTGAATTTCCTGAGGACTGTTGGAATAACAAGGGGAAAATTATTGACGGTCAGGAGAAAGAGATATGGGATAACATCAAGCTCCATCTTGACTTGGTCGAGGTGAAAGATATGAAGGGGTTCGCCTAGTCTAACCTCCAATGGGGGGACTCTCTGAGGAAAGCAAGACTTGATAGATGTTACATCAACCAAAACACCATCCTCCAATGGGGTATTAATTCGATCTCACAACACATGGACCTGACTATCTCGGACCACTACCCGATTACTCTGTCTTTCAAACCGACTTCCACGCTCAGGAAAGATCCTTGGTTTCATGCTTGTCAGACGTCGTTTTCCCTCCCCTCCGTACACCAAGAAAATTTCTGCAGTTTGGGCGGAGGCCTTTGCCTATTGTAATGAACCTGCTAAGTGCTGGAGAAGCGTTGTGGAAAGGACTCGGCAAATTCTTATCAGGACTCATAAGGCCATAAGAGATATCCGAAAAAAAAGAAGAGAAATGGTATACTGGAGACTCTCACAACTTGAAGAAGAAGTGAACAAAGGTAACTTGCAATGCCAGCAAGGTCTTCTGAAAATCAGGGGAAGACTAAGACTCGAGGAGGAGGTTCAAAGGAAAAATCTTCAAATATTCTTCAAAGACTAGTGGGCGGGGAAGGCTGACAAACCATCAAAAGAAATGTGTAACATCCTCAAAAAGAAACAAGCTAGGGAATCCATCCCCTTCTTGGTCGTTAACAATGGGATCGAATGTAGCACGGAAGTCGAGAATAGATCTATCATCGTCGAGCACTTTACCCATCTCCTCGGGGTCTCGACTCCCCTTTCTCTACACAGGCGTAACTGCATGGCTACCATCTCAAGGGTAGCTCAGCCTAGAATCCCTCAAAACGTGACTTCTCTTCTGGAAGTGAACATTTCCGAGAACAAAATTATCGAGGTTATTGATGCTCTTCCCAATGGAAAAAGTCCAGGTCCTGATGGCCTCACCAATGAGTTTTTCAAGTCCTTCAAGCATGTGGTGTCCACCCCACTACGTTTGGTGTGGCTCGAGGCTCTCTCATTCGGTGCCCTTCCTGAGTGTCTTAACAATGGCGTCATCAAGCTAATTCACAAAAGGGGAGATAAGAACAAAATTGAAAACTGGCGGCCGATTACCATGCTCCAAAGTGGATACAAGATAATTGCTAAAGTTATCACCAAGAGAATCTCTTGTCATCTAAAATCATGGCTTTGTGAGGACCATAAAGGTTTTGTCAAAGGTAGATCTATTCTTGAAGCAATTGTCAATATTTGGGAAGGCCTTACATTTGCTGACGAGTCTGCACAAGATCTGGTATTCATTAAGATCGACTTCGACAAAGCATATGACAGATTAGAATGGGACTTTATTCTCCAATCACTAAAGGACCTTGGATGCAGCCAAAAGTTCACGAAAATGGTTTCCACTCTTCTCGGAAACGCCTCAACTAGAATAAATATCAATGGTAAGATCTCTGAGCCCATACGTTTAAAAAGATCTATCAGACAAGCCTGCCCTCTAGCTCCTCTACTCTTCGCTATTGCCTCGAACGGCCTCAGTAATCTATTAAAGCATCACATGGACTCTGGCAATCTCATGGGCCTTTCCCTACCTCTGAATCATGGCCAAATGATTGCTAGACTCTTTGCCGATGATATGAATGCCTTTGTGCATAACGATATGAATAGCATTGGGGTGTTCTGGAGTTGCCTTGACACCTTTTGTGTGGCATCAGGTTCCAAAATCAACCATGCTAAAACTGCTTTCAGAGCCATCCGTGGACCCCCACCCCAATTGTTGGTAGATCAGGGCTGTCAAGTTATACCTAGAGGTCAAGTCTTCCGTCTCCTCGGCATCCCGATGGGCTTCGACATCACAATGGACCAACGATGGAACTAGGTGCTGGCCAAGCTGGATAGCAAACTTAATCATTGGAAAGGTATGCAAGTCAACTTGGCATGGCGTGCTATGGTTGTTAACACATTTATGCTTTCAACGATCATTTACTTTATCTCGTGATGGAGACCGAAGGAGAAAGAGTTGGCCAAAGTGGAAAGAATCTGTAGAAACTTCCTTTGGACTGGGGACCCCAACAGGAGGGGGATTCCCAAGATCAATTGGGAAACCTGCACTAGCTCGAAAGACTCAGGGGGATTGGGTATTTTGGATATCCTTGGGTTGGTTGACAAGCTGGCGGTTAAGTGGCTTATCAAGGCTTGGAGCAATAGTGAGTCCTCTTGGGCTAAATTGATATTCAGAAACTCGAAAGAACTTACATTTGTTGGCCATCCTAGTTGGAAGGACATAGGGATTCTCACGCTTTTGTTCTCCCCCCTACCAGTGTCCCCTAAAGGCTCTAGCCTCGTGTGTTCTTTATGGAAGAGTTGGAACAAGGCCAAACAATTCATCGGAGTCAGTGATGAGTGGAGGTGGGCTGCTGGAATAAGACAAAATGACTCTATCTGGTTCCCGATCAGCGGCATTGGAGGAGTGGAGCCTTGGAACCTCCAAACTACAAAGCGGTTATGGAACAAGCGATTCAAACAGTGGAAACAACTATAGAAACAAGAGAACAACCAGTGGATTAGGTTTGAAGACTTAGACCCGAGACATAGAGTTACCCTCGAGGAATGGACTCTTCTTCAAGGCAGATGTTTGGCGTGGGACCGCTCAACTACCCGCCTGCTCTCCGGTCAAGATCTTCCTTGCCTCGAGGGCCTCAAATGGAGCAATGGTAAGAAAATATCCAGAATCCCCAACTTCAAAGAGAACTTAGATGTTCATCACACCCTTAACAAGAGGTGGTGCCTTTCTTGGACCAAACTTCGATGGGAACTAAACTTCATGTCTATTTAGCACCCCCTAATCGAGATCAAAAAGTCTGTTCTCATGTGGCAAATCTTGCATAAGGGAATCTGGTCTAATGCAAGGGCTAATAAAATATGCGGTGTGCCACCATGGTGCAAGCGTTGCCATCGATGCATCCAAGATTTAGCTCACCTATTCTTCGATTGCCCCAAGTCCCGTATTTGGTTCCCGATCAGCGGCATTAGGGGGGTGGAGTCTTGGAACCTCCAAACTGCAAAGTGGCTATGGAACAAGGGGTTCAAACAGTGCAAACAACTCTGGAAACAAGAGACCAGCCAGTGGATTAGGTTCGAAGAATTGGATCCGAGACTTAGAGTTACCTTTGAGGAATGGACTCTTCTTCAAAGTAGGTGTTTAGCATGGGACCGCTCAACTACCCGCCTTCTCTGCGCTCAAGATCTTCCTTGCCTGGAGGGCCTCAAATGGAGCAATGGTAAGAAGCTATCCAGAACCCCCAACTTCAAAGAGGATTTAGATGTTCACCACACTCTTAACAAGAGATGGTGCCTTTCTTGGACCAAACTTCGGTGGGAACTGAAATTCATGTCTCTTTGGCACCCCCTAATTGAGGTCAAAAAGTCCGTTCTCATGTGGCAGATCTTGCATAAAGGTATCTGGTCCAATGCAAGGGCTAACAAAATCTGTGGTGTGCCGCCATGGTGCAAGCGTTGCCATCGGTGCATCGAAGATTTAGCTCACCTGTTCTTCGACTGCCCCAAGTCTCGTGTTATCTGGCGTCACGTGACCCGAGTATTGAGACTCACGAGCCAAATCCACTAGCAACAGGTGATGTTGGGTGAGGCGGTCGGCTGCTCATCGAGGCTGTGGAATACCATCAGAGGTGAGACTCTCTGGAAGATTTGGAGGGAGAGACGTGCTGTTAATTTTGGCCAAGTTCCTAAGGAATGGTCGATCGAGAAATCCTTGTTTCTCCTAGGTAAAAGAATCTACCGAGATAAGAGATCTCCACCGTTTAGACATCACTGTATGTATCTCCTCAAAAACAACAAGTTGAAACCCAAATGGGTCCCACATGAGGGTGATGATAAATTTATCCGCCTCATTTGTAATGCCCTCAAGCTTGCCATACTCCTCCCCTGCATTGTGGGATTTGGGGGGTCCTATGGGCACTAGTCCCATTCACTTGTAACTTTTTTTCTTTATTTTAATTAAAGTCTGGGAGATTAAGGCCGAACTTCCTTTTATTCAAAAAGAAAAAAAAGACACGACTCACGAGTAGGGTCATTGAGCACTGAGCACCGATAACTAAAAGAGCTCGCACCATAAATGTACGAACACTTGCTTTCATTTCTGCCAGTTTTCGTATCCGCCACACGTCAGAGTTCTTCCCTACCAATCTCGCTACCACGTGCACTTTCGTTCTCACTGCTCTGTCTCTATCGAGTGGTCTTTTCTTTTTTTTTTTAGAATAAAGGAAGTTCGGCTGTCTCTATCGAGTGGTCTTTTGTTTTTTTTTTAAATAAAGGAAGTTCGGTCTTGGCCTATTCTCCTGGACTTAAATTAAAATAAAGAAAAAAAGTTACAAGTGGATGGGACTTGTGCCCATGGGACCTCCCAAATCCCACGATGCAAGGGAGGAATATGGTAGCCTAGAGGGCATTACAAATGAGGGGGATAAATTCATCATTACCCTCATGTGGGACCCATTTCGGTTTCAACTTGTTGTTTACGAGGAGATAAATACAGTGATGTCTAAACGGCGGAGATCTCTTATCTTGGGAGATTCTTTTACCTAGAAGAAGCAAGGATTTCTCGATCGACCATTCCTTGGGAGTTTGACCAAAATTGACAGCACATCGCTCCCTCCAAATCTTCCAGAGAGTCTCACCCCTGATGCCATTCCATAGCCTCGATGAGCATCCGACCGCCTCACCCAAGATCACCTATTGCTCTCAATACTCGGGTCACGTGACGCCAGATAACACAAGACTTGGGGCAGTCGAAGAACAGGTGAACTAAATATTCGATGCATCGACAACAACGCTTGCACCATGGTGGCACACCACAGATTTTGTTAGCCCTTGCATTGGACCAGATACCTTTATGCAAGATCTGCCACATGAGAACGGACTTTTTGACCTCAATTAGGGGTGCCAAATAGACATGAATTTTAGTTCCCATCGTAGTTTGGTCCAAGAAAGGCACCATCTCTTGTCAAGAGTGTGGTGAACATCTAAGTTCTCTTTGAAGTTGGGGGTTCTGGATACCTTCTTACCATTGCTCCATTTGAGGTCCTCCAGGCAAGGAAGATCCTGACCACAGAGAAGGCAGGTAGTTGAGCGGTCCCATGCTAAACACCTGCTTTGAAGAAGAGTCCATTCCTCAAACTCTAAGTCTCGGATTCAGTTCTTCGAACCTAATCCACTAGCTAGTCTCTTGTTTCCAGAGTTGTTTCCACTATTTGAACCCCTTGTTCCATAATCGCTTTGGAGTTTGGAGGTTCCAAGACTCCACCTTCCTAATGCGGCAGATCGGGAACCAGATAGAGTCATTTTGTCTTATCCCAGCTGCCCACTTCCACTCATCACTGATTCTGATGAACTGTTTGGCCTTTTTCCAATTCTTCCATAAAGAACACACGAGGCTACAGCCTTTAGGGGACACCGGGTGGGGGGAGAACAAAAGTGTGAGAATCCCTATGTCCTTCCAACCTGGAAGGCCAACAAAGGTAAGGTCTTCCGTGTTTCTAAAGATCAATTTAGATGAAGAGGACTTGCTATTGCTCCAAGCCTTGATAAGCCACTTTGCCGCTAGCTTGTCAGCCAACCCAATGATATCTAAAATTCCCAAGCCCCCTGAGTCTTTAGGGCTAATGCAAGTTTCCCATTTGATTTTGGGAATCCACCTCCTGTTGGAGTCCCCAGTCCAAAGGAAGTTTCTACAGATTCTTTCCACTTTGGCCAAGTCTTTCTCCTTAGGTCTCCAACACGAGATAAAGTAAATAATTGTAGACAACATAAATGTGTTAACAACCATAGCACGCCCTGCCAAGTTGACTTGCATACCTTTCCAATGATTCAGCTTGCTATCCAGCTTGGATAGCACCCAGTTCCAGCGTTGGTCCATTGAGATGTCGAATCCCATCGGAATGCCAGGGAGACGGAAGACTTGACCACTAGGGATAACTTGACACCCGTGATCCACCAACAATTGGGGAGTAGGTCCGCTGATTGCTCTAAAAGCAGTTTTAGCATGGTTGATTTTTGAGCCTGACGCCACACAAAAGGTGTCGAGGCACCACCAAAAGGTGTTGAGATTGCCAGTGTCCATGTGATGCTTTAATAGGCGACTGAGCCCATTCGAGGCGATCAAGAAGAGTAAAGGAGCCAGAGGGAAGCCTTGCCTTATTGATCTTTTTAAGCGAATGGGCTCAAAGAGCTTACCGTTGATATTTATTCTAGTTGAAGCGTTTCCAAGAAGACTGGAAACCATCTTCGTGCACTTTTGGCTGCATCCAAGGTCTTTCAATGATTGAAGAATAAAGTCGCATTCCAATCTGTCATACACTTTGTCGAAGTCGATCATAATGAATACCAGATCTTGAGCAGACTCCTATGTTCATAAGAGTAGCAATAGGCTTGCAGTCATCAAGGCCAAAACACTACAAGAATATGTCAATATAATTTCTATTACACAAGCTATTCTACCATCAATTTGCATGATTTGAATTTCCAAATAATGATGCAAATGCCCCAAAACTGATATCTCAAATGAGGCATGCAAATCAGCCTTAAAATCAGCAATATGCTTGTCATGAGGACTAGTGAGCTGCATGTCATAAACATATACAACAATGATCAAAAGTGCATCATTAGCATGCTTAACATATAAGGTGCTCTCTATTGTATTGTTCTCAAAAACATGTGCATGAGCTAGGCATGTATCTTTTCATATCAAGCACAGGTACTTGCTTCAAACCATATAATGCCTTTTTAAACCTGCACACTTGGTTTTCATGCACTTTTTGCACAAATCCATGGGAATGAAAAACATACACTTATTCATGTGGAGAAATTTCACTCCAATACACACAGCGGAAGTTAGAGAACCTCTTCTAGAATCTGCCCTATAAGAAACATGCTTACTGAAACCTAATTGAGTCACAACTCACAGATCCAATGGCTCTCAAAACTAAGCCACAGAGAGTAGACTCTCTTAGCTTTCTAACAACCTAAAGAACACTTCATTTGGAGTTCACTTGACTAGGTAACCAACTACACAAAGTAAGACTACATGTCATCTTAGGTTATGCAGAAAACTCAGGTTCACAAGAAATGTTCCCAGTAACTACTAGAGAATGATCTAACATAGATATTTTAGATAGAGAGATATTCTTTCCAAAAGGATATGATATGCATTAAATGGATAAGTATATAGAGATATGTCACCTTCACAAGGTGGCTCTATATAGAACTGGTATGCAGTTGGAATACCTTTGCGCCTTGTAGCATCCAAATGAGGTACCTTCTGAGAGAATGACTAGCATATTCTTCAGCACCATCTCCTTGTCATCTCCACAAAGATTTACATTCAAATGACCTCTATCTATAGAGGTATGGGCATGGGACTTTTCACCTACCCTTGCATCTTCTCTCACCTCTTGACCTTTCCTTTCATGTCATTTGTCCTTCCATTGCCTTGGGTGGCTGTTGGTGCTCCACATCACTCAATATAGATAAGGTCACGACTTTTTTCCTGTATTCCATCTCTCTAACAGAGTGCCCTTTATATTTTTAGGGTCTAACTTCATTTTGGGCTTACATGAAATACATAAATGATGAAGAGGTAATTCATGAGAGGTGACTATGTGTCAAGCCTCACAATTGGAGCTTGCACATGTCCCATAATTTTCACCACTCCCCCTCAAGCTACAATTGGGAGTCCATGCTACTCTCCAATTCTTCTCCTCTTTGTCCATTTTGTGTCTATTGCCCTTTCCTTATTTTCTTTTCTTCATTCTTCATGGCTGATTTTAGACCTAAAAAATCATCAATGGAATGATCATATATGAACTCTTTGATGAGTTCCTTTCATGTGAGGCATCCATAACTTCCACACCTTCCAAGATTTCTTCATCGCCTACAAAACAACACAAGAAATATCAATGTGAACAATGGTGCCTCTTGCACATAACAAGGCTTGCCATTCCTCTTGCGATGCTCTTACTTGCCCTCACATAGGCTTGCCATTCCTCCTGGAATGGTCTTACTTGCATTCACATAGGCTTGCCACGCCTCTTGGGTGGTCTTACTTGCCTCAACCTTTCACTAGACCTTCACTTCATCTTTGGTGCTTCTTGCACCTAACATAGGCTTGCCACTCCTCTTGGGATGGTCTCACTTGCCTTTACACTCACTAGCTTGCCAATCCTCTTGGAATGGTCTTACTTGCCTTAACTTAGGCTTGCCACTCTTCTTAGTGGTGTTACTAGCCTCATCCTTTGACAATACATTCACATGATTTATAAGCTTGGAACTTACCACCACACACAATGTGGAATTTTTTTTAAAACATTTACCTCAGCCCTTAGCATTGCAAATTCACTTCTTTACCTTCTTTTACCTTAGCCAATTCGTCACACTTTGCATGAATGACTCTTCCTTCTATCTTGGCACTTCATTGTGGTCTTTGAACCTTGGGAGTGTCTTCAAGTCCTTGTTGAGTCTTCAACACTTCATGGCAGCCCTTCTTTGGAGTCTTCTACTCCTCCTTTGCTGGGAAGCTCAATTCTAGGCTTGTTAACATATTCACATAAGCATGCATGCAAATGGCCATCATATATTCAACTCTCTTTGTGCCAATTCATATGGCTATATAGACCTGCAAAATTTCAGCATGTATAGGCTTTATAAAATAGCCTCATACTCATTCACACATCATCGTCGAAGATGATGATATTTTTCATATTCCTATTCATGCTACGGATTTTGTTGCACCTACTGGAGAGCAAATTAGTTGGGATGGCAAAGATGCCCAGGCACATGCATTGATATATTTTTCTATCAAACATGGCATTATTCCTCACACTTGCTCTTGCAGAACAGCTAAGAATGCTTGGGATACACTTACCACATTTTTACCAAGCTAGGAATGAGGCTCATGTTGCTTACCTCTGAAAATAGTTGGAGATTGATCACATGAATGAAAGTGACCCATTACTGAGCATATTGTAGATCATTTGATGTAGTTGAGAGGCTTAAACTATATCCTACTCTTATCACCATCATTGGGTATCATATTCATGCCAATGAGCATGTAAAACATTGTCATATAATATACTATTCCATTGATCAAGTTCATATCTTTCTCTACTATGTCTACACAGAACAATGTACTTGTGATGACCATATCATAGTGAGTTGCTAACCCTTTTCAATGATCTGTAGCTTCTTGGAACCAACCCAAAGTCTACTAGAAGCAATAAAAGTTTGAAGAAATTTCATTCAACCAATTGGGAGAAAAGGTTCTCAAAGTGGTCACTCATTATTCACCATAGAGTTCCTAAAAAGTCGGGGGTAAGCTTCTACTTGCTAAAGACATTTTGCATATAGTCAATCATTTTACGACATTCCACTTGGAAACATTAGCTCTCTAAGCTAATTAGATATCCTCATAAGGAATTTTTCTAATTGCTACTGTATTGGGAGTATTGAGCAAAACATCCAACATGTATCAAGACCAAAATAGTAAGTTTTGGTCACTAGCTAGTTGCAAACTTATCTGTTTTGATCTAATTGTTTGAAGCATCATCTCCAAAGTACATAGGCACTTATCTAGTGGCATTGGAAAGATAAGGGGGCCTACAACACAACTCGGAAGTGAAAAAGGGCACGTACAAAGCTGGGATTAGCAGTACGAACTCATTTCTTGAGGTGTCCATCCATCTTTGCCAATAGTGGTATCAGACCAACTTGATGTAAAATGGGAGATGGTCTCCCTTCTTTTATTGATAAATTGGACAGGAACAACTACCAAGCATGGTCATGGATGATGAAGACATACTTACAAGGAAGGAGTCTCTATGGATACATATTAAGAGATGAGGAGATCACCATTTTCAGAAGCAAACGACAACCTACAAGAGAGGATCTTGAAAGAGTCAACTCATGGTGTGCCAAAGATGCATTAGCAAGGTCACTTCTACTTAACTCTATCTCTGACTTCCTTCTTTCACACATTAGGAACTATAAGACATCCCAAGAGACTTGGGATATATTGTCTTCATACATTTCTTCTAATACAAGAGCTAGGAAGAACCAATTGTGGACTGAGTTTACCACTCAAAGGAAGCAACCGAAGCAAAGTGTTTTCAGAATATGTGACCAAAGTCAAGGATGTGGCTGAACAATTGGCAAGCATATGAGAGGAGATTGAAGAGGAGCAAATTGTGAGACAAGTATTCAATGGTATCACTGCAGATGACAAATGGGAAAGCTTTACAACTGCCATGGACTTGTACATGGACATGCAGATTCCAGATCTTACCACACTCATGGGGCAACTCTTTATCCATGAATCCAACATCAACAAAAATGGAGATTCATCAAGAGGTAATAACTCTTCTGCCCTATACACAGATAAAGGCAAATCTAAAGAGAAAGGGAAAAGCAAAAAGATAGAAGATGAAGGACTACCTCTCAAGCCAATTATGCAGGAAGAGGTAGGAGCTCAAGAGGTAGGGGCAGAGGAGGTAAGCAAGGTATGGAGACCCTTCAACTCTTCCGCATGTAAGATTTGTGGTTTATCAAATCACACTACAGATGAGTGCTACAAGAACTTCAAGAATGAAAGAGGTAGAGGTTTCCAAAGAGGTGGCTACACATAATCAAGAGGAAGATTCAATCATACTCAAGGCTAGAACTACAACTACAACAATAATTACAACAACAACTACCAAGGAGGCTACAAATCAAGGAAAGAGTACAACAATTACATAGAGGATCGAGAGGATTCTCTTCTGATTATGAACATGACTTCAAAGCAAGGTATGAATGATGACAATCTCTTCTATATTGACTCAGGATGTTCAAACCATGTGGCAGGCAATGTAGCTCTTCTCTCTGATCTTGAGGAACCCAAGGGAAAGCATCAAGTGCAAACACGTGATGACACCAAGCATTCACTGATCAAGGTAGAAAATGTCAAAACCTTTGATGGAAATAGAAATCTATTGAGCAGGGTTCTATATGTACCTACAATCACCAAGAACTTGATGAGTGTTGGACAGATTGTGGGAAAAGGTTTACAAGTTAGCTTAAAAAAATATGGAGCATTTGTGGAGGATCCCCAACATGAATTCAAGAGAATTTCCAAGGGAGAAAAGACAGGTAGGTTATTTACATTTGGACTTGAAGATACAAGGAATATTGCACTTTATAACTCCAAAGATCAAACATTGTCAGAGCTTGAGATTTGGCATAAACGATTAGGGCATATTTGTGAGAGAACCTTAAAGCAAATATGTAGATATCAATGTGTGCTTGGGATACCGAATGTATCAAAGCAACACATGATCTATAAATGTGGTTCATGTCAGTTGGGTAAATCACACAAATTACCCTTCACAAAGAAAGGCTACATGCATGAGGATTACTTGGAACTTGTCCACACAAATGTGTGGGGACCAAGGAAGGACCCTTCAATTTCTGGATCAAGGTATTATGTATCTTTCATTGATGATTTCAGTAGATGGACTATCTTACATTTTATGACGCACAAAGATGAAGTGTTGAGTTGCTTTAAGAAGTATCTTGCACTTGTGGAAAACCAAAAAGGAAGAAGCCTAAAGAGGCTAAGGTTAGATGGAGGAGGTGAGTACTTCTAAAATGAATTTAATGCATTCTTTCATGATAGAGGAATCAAATAGGAAATTACAACAAGGTATACCCTTGAGCAAAATGTGGTGGCAGAGCACTTGATGGGATGATCCCATATGAAGCATGGCATGGTAGAACACCATCACTTGATCATTGCAGGATCTTTGGATGTGTTGCTTATGTGCATGTTCCATCTCAAAGCAGAGGTAAGCTAGACCCTAAGGCAGAGAACAACATCTTCATAGGGTATGATTTAAATAAAAAAGGATACATGTTTTATAATTCATCCAACAAGGGATTTATGGTTTGTAGAGATGTTGTTTTTTATGAGAAAGGTTCCTTGGTTTGAAAGTGAATGCAGGAAAGTTAAGTTGCTACATGACTTGGAAGAGGCATTTCCAAGACTCGCCAAGGAGGAGCCAAACCAAATTGAAGAAATGAAATTAGATAATGAGGACATCATCAACCTAGAAGAATTCAAAGCATGGAAATCAAAAGCCAAGGTCAAGATGAAGAGGCTGGAGGACATACCTGAATCTCCCAACCAAGCAATTAGAAGATCACAAAGCGAGAGCAAGAATCCAATCAGATATGGGTATGACACTTCTTTAGTTACTAAGCATTCCATTTATCTTGCTAAAGATTTATCACTTGAAGAGTCATCATCATATGAAGAAGCAAATAACAAGGAAGAATGGAAGGAAGCTATGGATGAAGAAGTAGAAGCACTCAAGGAGAATGATACTTGGGAGCTAGTGCCAAAAAAGGAATCGATGAAGGTAATTGGTTCTAGATGGATTTACAAAATCAAGAAAAATTCAAATGGATCAATAAACAGGTATAAAGCTAGAATTGTGGCTAAGGGTTTTGCACAAACCCAAAGAGTTGATTATGAAGAGACTTTCTCACATGTGACCATAATGCCAAGCATCAGAGTATTGGTAAGTGTGGCTGCATCAAGGAATTGTAATATGTACCAATTGGATGTAAAAAATGATTTCCTTAGTGGCTAGATTTTAGAGGAGCTGCACATGGCTCATCCTCCTTGTTATGAAGACTCATGTAAGGTAAACTATGTGTGCAAACTGAACAAATCTCTTTATGGATTGAAGCAAGCACCTAGGGCATCGAATCATAGGTTGACTAGCTACCTATCTTCAAGACCAAGGATTCATCATGAGCAAAGAAAATCCTTCTCTATTTGTCAAGAGAAGTAATTTAGAGGTGATATACATCTGTGTGGATCTTGATGATATCATACTTATAGGTAATGATGCCAATGGCATCAAGCAAATCAAGAACCAAATGGTGCAGGAGTTCAAAATTAGTGATCTAGGGTCACTAAAATATTTTCTTGGACTTGAGTTAGTCTATAGAAATTTTGGAATTTATATTACTCAACGAAAATATGTGCATGACATGTTGAAGAAGTTCCACTTGGAGAATGCCAAGATCGCTAGCACTCCTATCGAGGTAAACCAAAAATTAAGTGCTCATGAAGGCGATGAGCTTGAAAATATTGCTGGATATCAAAGCATAGTTGGAGACCTAAGCTATGCTACATAGACAAGGATTGATATTGCTTATGGAGTATGCGTCTTCAGTCAATTCATATGTAAACCTAGAGAACCTCACTTGGAAGCTGCCAAAAGAATTTTGAAGTATCTCAAGGGTACTCAAAATCAAGGTTTATATTTTCCGTATACTTCAAATTTGGACATTAAGCTTTATTCAGATGCAGATTGGGCAGGTTGTAAGGATGACAGGAGTACCTCTCGTTATCTTTCTTTTGCAGGTGATAAGCCCATTTCATGGTCTTCCAAGAAGCAACCTACTGTTGCTTTATCCTCAATAGAGGCTGAATACAGAGGATTAGCCAATCCTACTCAAGAAGCCATATGAATTAGATTACTCTACTCAGATTTGGGACTTCACACTCACACACCTATGATCTTTGGTGACAATACAAGCTCTTTACATCTTGCAGCAAATCCTATCTATCATGCTAGGACCAAGCATATAGAAGTTCATTATCACTATGTGAGAGAGAAGCTATTGAGCAAGGAGATTCAACTTACATATGTATCCACTAATATGCAATGTGCATACTTATTGAGAAAAGCATTTGATGGTACTAAACTTTGCAGGTTTAAAGCTATGATTGCATTGCACGACATTCAAGAAGAATCATGAAGAAGTCCAAGCCAAGATGTTTGGCTTGAGAGGGAGCTATT
Organism: Ceratopteris richardii; assembly: GCA_020310875.1. NCBI lineage: Eukaryota > Viridiplantae > Streptophyta > Polypodiopsida > Polypodiales > Pteridaceae > Ceratopteris > Ceratopteris richardii. Next base: position 124,007,107 of record CM035411.1, read on the forward strand.
GGTGCAAATGCCAAGCCTTCACATTCGCTAGGCTTTGAAAGAGTTTTCTTTGTGTAAACATTGGAAGAATCACATGAACCACTGCTTATGAGTTTTTTACCTTTAACCTTTGTAAAAGTCATTTGACTTGGAAGAATCTTGTAAAGCCACTAAATGTATGGAGTTAGGAGAGATAAATCTAAGAATTCATTTAGATGGAATATCTCTTACCTTGTAGGAGGATTTGTAGCTAAAGCCAAGTTTGAATTTGAATTCAATCTTAGAGGCAAAACATCTATAAAAGGGACTCGTAGTCACACGGCCCGTGTGTCCACAGTTAGAGAGCATATTGTAGATCATTTGATGTAGTTGAGAGGCTTAAACTATAGACTACTCTTATCACCATCATTGGGCATCATATTCATGCGAATGATCATGTACAACATTGTCATATAATATAATATTCCATTGATCAATTTCATCTCTTTCTTTGCTATGTCTACTCAAAACAATGTACTTGTGATGACCATATCTCATTGCGTTGTTATCCATCTTCAATGATCTATAGCTTGTTGGAAGCAGCTCAAATATACTACAAGCTATCAAAGGTTGAAGAAGTTTCATTCAACCAATTGGGAGAAAAACGTCTCGAAGGGGTCACTGGTCATTCCCTGTAGAGTTCCCAAAAAGTCAGGGCTAAGCTTCTACTTGCTAAAGGCATTGCTATGTGTATAGTCAATCATTTTAAGTGATTTCACTTGCAAACATTAGCTCTCTAAGCTCATTACATATCCTCAGAAGGAATGTTTCTAATTGCTACTGTACTAGGAGTACTGAGCAAAACCTCCAGGATACATCAAGACCACAATAGCAAGGTTTTGGTCACTAGCTAGTTGCAAAATTATCTGTTTTGATCTAATTTTTTGTAGCATCATCTCCAAAGTACATAGGAACCTATTTAATGTCACTCGAAAGCTAAAGGGGACTAAAATACAACTTTGAAGTGAAAAAGGGCAGGTACAAGGCAAGGATTAGCAGTTCCAACTCGTTTCTTGAGGTGTCCATCCATCTTTCCCAACACTATGGACACTTATACTGGTGCTTATAATCACACTTATACTGATGCACATACCGACGATGCATTTTAATAATCCGAGTGTCAGAAGTCGACTACTCCTCTAGTTTAAACTAGGATCTCACACTATTGAATTTTCACTTGCTTGCATTGTGCTGGATCTTACACATCCACCTACATTGTGATCCATACATACAAAGGTTTTTTTTCTCCACACACACATAGATCTCTCTCTCTCTACACACACACACATCTCTCTC
>CM035411.1:124013420-124033420 GCA_020310875.1 Ceratopteris richardii
CACTCTACACTGAAGCAAAGATATATGTACTACATGTGTCACTCGTGATGCTCAATCTTCAATCCATTTGTGTACGGTTAGATAGTAGTGTCTTTGAATTATTCACATAAAGTGGATTTGAAATAAACTTTCATGTATTGACCTTTATTAAATAGGATGTGCGAGTGGAACACATACTTGTTTCAATGATGCATGATTCACCCAACTATGGTGAATGTTCAGTTTATTTATTTTGGGTTATAATGCTTGTCTCCTATGTGGACCATGACTTGAAACACCCTACTCCAAAGCACTTTGAAAAATTCTCTGTGAAGGACATCATAGATATTTGCTTGATGGACATGTCGTACGTGAAGGACAAATTGGCTGACAACAAGCTGAACGACAAATGAAAGCAATTAATTGGAAGCAATTATGGGATGTAGGAACACCACTCGTTGGCATGAAATGACTATTGAACTTTCACAATCTCTCTTATTGGAGTGAGTTATTGATCAATCATTTGGTGGACCCAATGCATATTTTGAAGAATGCTCGAGAGATGATCAAGAAGACATTAATTAGAAAAGGAAAGAAAAGCTCAAAGGGAGCACTTGGAAGAGTGAGGTCATATGCAAGAGTTATGGGAGGTTACCAAGCCAAAGTGAACAATGTCACTACCAAAAGCTCCATGGGTGCTCTACATAATGGAAGAGGAACAAGTGAAGAACTTGATTTTAGAGCTTGGGACACCTACCAAAAGCATGAGGTATCTAAAGATTGCCTTCACATGGAGCCATGATCTCAGAGGGTTCAACTCTCATGAGTGGCACAAATTTTCATAGTTTTTCCTCCCTATAGCTCTGAAAGATTGTATTTTGGAGAGTGCAAATAACCTTTTGTAAAATTAGTTACTTGCTATAATGGATCTCTTCCAAAGAGATAAGGAGAGATAGCATAGAGAGTGCCAAACACAATCCTTTCTAGGCTATCCATACGGTTGATAAGTACTTTCCCATAATTATTCTTACAATTGAGCTTTATTTACTCATTCATGTGGTCGACAAAGTTGCAATAGAAGGAACTACCACTAGTTCAAGGAATTTCTTCTTAGAGCGGTCTATGAACACACTAAAAGGGTTTGTTCATTAGAGACCATGTCTAGAGGGTAGCATGGTAGAGAGGTAGCTCATACAAGAGTCTCTAGTATTCATAATAGAGTTTCTATGCATGTCTAACCTAGAAATGCATCGCTTATGGAGCAACGATGAAGATGCTCATCTACTAGGGTATGAGCTCCAAGATAAAGGGAGCTAGAGAAAAATAGGTATAATTGTCAAAGAGAAGGCAATGAAGTTTTGCATCATTAACTTGGGGCCCATGCTGAAGTAGTTGGAGAGGTATGAGCTTGATAAGGAGGCAAACACAACGGAAAGAGTGCAATTTCAAAATAATTGTTCCACTCATTCTTTGCCTCTCTCAAAAAATCTTTGAACTCTTCCACGCTTTCCAATGAGCAGATGGCTAAATACAGTCGTTTCACAAGCAAAGGTTGCATGTGAGGATATCCTTAAAAAAGAGAAGGAACTTGCAAAGGGGTGTGATAAGGAGTATTATAAATACACTGCACTATGGTCTCATGGATAACACTTTTGGATTGCATGCATCGACAAAAATATGTCTACTTTTGATAGTGGGGTGATGGTGAACTTTCTCAAAAAAAGTAGAGTTAATGCAAGAGACAACAATGCTCAAGAAGGCCAGCTCGAGTATTATGGACTAATCCAAGGTATTTTGAAGCTATGATTCAGGAGGTTTGACTACTTTTTATTTGATGTGAAATGGTCCAAAGTGTCACTACTAGAAGAAATGCAACACTGAGCTAGGATGAGAGTGGTTGGATTTAAGTAGACTTCATGATGCTATCGAAAGATGAAAGAGACACCTTTCTACTTTCTAAACACTCTGAGCGAGTTTCTTTTATGCTAGGTTCAGAAGAACCATAGTGGCTATTTGTTTTACAAGTCTCTCTATGTAGGAGAAAAATTTATGAGGATGTAGGCACAAAAGAAAGTCCATCTACAATGGACTCTAAGATGCATGCAGTAGTCCAAGTGGAAGATATCATTGTCCTAAAAGAAGAGGTCTTTGAAGAAGAGGAGGTACATAAGGAGGTAATGGAGGATATCATGTACAAAGATGATGATCAAGAAGGGGAAGCCATACCAAGACATCTAGAAGTGGCCAATATAGAGATAGATATCCATTGCATGCAGATCTCCAAGAGGAAGCTAGAATAAAGGAATTATGAAAGAGAGAGAGAGAGAGAGAGAGAGATTGAGCTACCACTTTAGCACAGACAACCTCAAGGAAGCAAGGTATGCTCACACACACATACACACTACGATCTACACACACATCTACACAATCATACACACATGTATACACATATACACACATAGACACACACACATACACATAGGCACACACATACACACATAGACACACACATACACACATAGATACACACACACATACATACATACATAGACACATACACACTTACAGACACACACAAACACACATCCACACACATTTCCACACACACACATACACATGCATACACACATATATATACACATACACATATATATGCACACAGACACACACATACACACATATATGCACACAGACACACACATACACACATAGATATACACACATAGAAACATACACACACATACACATAGATTTACACACACACATATACACACTAATTTACACACACATATACACATGCATACACATGCATACACACACATATATATACACACATAGACGCATGCATAGACACAAAGAACACACACATACACACAAAAACACACACACACATATACACACACACATACACACACACATACACATACACACTTACACACACACATCCACACACATTTACACACACACATACACCTGCATACAGACACATATATATAGATACACATGTATATACACACATAGACAGACACATACACACATAGACACACATGCACACATACACACATAGACACACACACATACACACACATACAAACACACATACACACACATAGGCACATACACACACATATATGCATACACACACACGTACAGAGACATACACACACATACACATACATGCATACATAATGCATATGCATATGCATACATACATACTTACAGGCATACACACACATACACACACATGAGTACATATGCATACATATGCATAAATAATGCACATATACATATGCATATACATATGCATATGCATACATATGCATACATACATGCTTACATGCATAGACACACATACACACACATACACATACACACACATACACACACATACACATACACACACACATACACATACACAAATAGACACACACACATAGACACACACATATACATACACATACACATACACACATACACACACATTTATGCATACACACACACATAGAGAGACATACACACACATACATATACATCCATACATATGCATACATAATGCATATCCATATGCATACATAATGCATATCCATATGCATACATACATATGGACATGCATACACACACATATGCATACCTATGCATACATAATGCACATGCATATGCATACATACATGCATACACATAGACACATAGACACATACACAGACATAGACACATACACAGACATAGACACATACGCACACATACACACACATAAACACACAAACACAGACATACACACATATACACATAGATTTACACACACATACACATGCATACACACATACAAACATACAAACACACACACACACACATACACACATAGACACATACACACATAATGCATATGCATATGCATACATACATACTTACATGCATACACACACAAACACACACACACATATCCATACATATGCATACATACATGCATACACATAGACACATACACACATAGACACATACACACACATAAACACATACACACACATAGACACATACACACAACTATACACATAGATTTACACACACACATATGCATGCATACACAGACATACACACATATACACACACACATGCACACATAGACACATACACACACATACACAGAGATTTTTACACACACATACACATCCATACACACACACACACATATACACTCATAGACACACACACACATACACACACACCCACATACACACACATGCACACACACATACAGACATACACTCACATACACACGCATACACAGATATACACACACACACATACACATGCATAGACACATATATATACACACATACACACACACAGACACACAGACACTTACATACACACAACACATACATAGACACATACACACTTGCACACACACACACAAACACACATCAACACATCTTTCCACACACGCATACACATCCATACACACATATATATACACATACACATGTATATGCACACATAGACATACACATAGACACATAGATACACACATACACACATAGACACATACACATAGATTTACACACACACATACACATGCATACACACAAACGTAAATACACACATAGACACACATACACGCATAGACACACATACACACATAGACACATAGACACACACATACATACACACACACACATACACAAACATGGAAACATACATAGTTACACACACACACACATCCAGGCACATTTACACACACACATACACATGCATACAGACACATATATATAGATACACACATAGACACACACACACATACACACATAGACACACATGCATACACACACATACAAACGCACATACACACACACACGTAGAGAGACATACACACACATACACATACATGTATTCATAATGCATGTGCATATGCATACATACATACTTACATGCATACACATACACACACATATACACACATGCATACATATGCATACATACATGCTTACATGCATACACACACATACACGCACATACACATACACACATAGACACACACACACACATAGACACACACACAGACATACACACACATACACACACACACACACACACATATATATATATATATATATGCATACACACACATAGAGAGAGACATACACACACATACACATACGTGCATACATATGCATACATAATGCATATGCATACATACATACTTGCATGCATACACACACATACACACATACACACACATGCATACATATGCATACTTAAAGCACATGCATATGCATAGATACATGCTTACATGCATACACATACACACATAGATACATACACACACATAGACACATACATACACCTAGACACACATACACACACATACACGCAGAGATTTACACACACACATACACATGCATACACACAAACATACAAACATACACACATAGACACACACATACACACTTACACACATAGACACATACACATACACACTCACACACACACATAGATACACACAAACATATACACACACATATACACATAGACACATACACACACACACACATACACACATCCACACAGATTTACACACACACATACACATGCATATAGACACATATATATAGATACACACATATATACACACATAGACACACACATATGCACACACACATACACATACACACATACACACATACACACATACACACATCCACACACATTTACACACATACATAGACATGCATATAGACACATATATACAGATACACACGTATATACACACATAGACACACACACACACATGGACACCTACACACACATAGATGCGTGGACACACACATAGAGACATACACACACATATATGCATACACACACATAGAGACACACACACACACATACATGCATACATAATGCATATGCATATGCATACATACATACTTACATGCATACACACACATACACACACATGCATACATTTGCATACATAATTCACATCCATATGCATACATCCATGCTTACATGCATACACACAGTCATATATACATGTACATTAACATATACACACATAAATATGTACACGTACAAATACTGATTTCTAACCCATTTTGTTTCGTATGTACAGGTATTATGGCTCTCATAAAAAGTATTATGAGAGAAAGAGTTCCGCCTGATACTGTAGGGATCATCATGCATGAGTACTCAGATATGCTTGATGATGAGCTAGATTTTACGATCCAGATGCTTACCCAACGATCAGAGGAGGGCTCTTCTGCGGCTCCACATGTAGGAAGATAGCTATCTGCTCATAGGTATGTTTTTTTTCACAATTTTTTTTTAATGATATTATAACACATATTTTTATTTATTTTTATCTATGTATTTTCACGACATCTGTACCACCTCCATAATATGAGAGTACAGCACAGGTGCCTATGAGGACATGCATAGGCACCTTAGGGCTGGAATGCAATATAGAGCCAGAGGGGAATATAGTGTATATAGGGAATGGATTGGAGTGCAAGAGAAGAATGTGTGCATTATGTGACTCATACATGTGCCTTGTCCACTTGCAGTGGAAGTAAGTATAAATTTTACATATAAATTGGAATAAATATCTTATGTTTTATTTACATTATTTTTTTTATTTTTGAAGTGAGAATGATGAGAGGGATAAAAAGTACATACTTATTCACTTGAGACAAAGCTTGGGACAGGATGGTCGCATAAGTGGTGTCTAAAAGAGATGCGAATACTTATGGCTCATCGTCATCATAATGCACGATACACATTGCTTTTATGTATATATATGTGGATATGAGTATGTATATTTATGTATGTATGTATGTATGTATATGTGAGAGAGAGAAAAGAGTGCGACAAGAGGTACAAATACATGCATACACACACATATACATCATACATGCACATTTAAACACATATACACATACATGCACATTTACACACACACACACACACATACATGATCATTTACACACACACATACACATGCATGTAGTTACACACATATAACGAATACACACATACACAAATACACATACTCACATACACAAATACACATACTCACATACACATACAGATACTCATATACACATACACATACATACTCATATGTACAAACACATAGACTCACATAATCATATTTACATACATATATACACATACACATGCATACACACACACACAACACATGCATACACACATATAGATACACATACATACACATATAAAAACAGATACATACACACACATGCATATGCATATATATATATATATATATATATATATATATACGCACACACACATATATATATAAACTACAATATATATATCTTATTTTATAATGATATGAATTATATATATATATATATATATATATATATATATATATATATATATATATATATATATATATATATATATATATATATATATATATATATGAATTACGATACAAATTATATATATATATGAATCAGGGCATATATATATATATATATATATATATATATATATATATATATGAATTACGATACAAATTATATATATATATATATATATATGAATCAGGGCATATATATATATATATATATATATATATATATATATATATATATATATATATATATATATATATATATATATATATATATATATACATATATATATATATCCTAGTTCAAGAACCCTATTATAAGTATTCTAATTCAGACATCCTATTTCAAAAATACTAAGTCGGAAACACTAATTTAGATATTAGGGGTTTACAAACCCTAATTTAGAAAACCTAATTCAATATTTTAGCCATATGATTGAAGTATATGTGCACATTGCATTTATTCCTCCGACCACCTACTAGAGAGATGTCTCTCCTCCCAATGTCATGCCTCTATATATAGCTACTCGAATCAATGAGGAACATACTGTATATAAAGATATATACACATCATGTAGATACACATACATAAATATAAAATGGATTAGATACATTATGCATCACACATACATGCCTATATGCATACATGTATATATATACATGCATACATATTTACGTGTACACATTTACACATAGACACATACATATATACATGTACACATCACATATACATGCCTACATGCACACATGTACACTTATACATGCATACACAATTATAAACACTCTGGCATATATTACACAAATGCATATGCATATATACATGTGTGCATACTAACACATATATACATATATCACACACATTCACACACATACATATACATGGAACACATTTATGTGCATACTAACACATGTATACATATAATACACATGAATACACACACATATGCATACATACATGAGAAAAAATTGCTCCTCGAAGATAAAGCTATATATAAAATAATTAGGCATACCCCTGACCTTCATGTTCTAACTTAAAAGAACATGATTTCATTTCTCTAGTAGGATTCATCGATATTCTAGTTCAATAAAGAAGAATCTCTTATCTCATATCCATTCAAGTTATTCAGTTATTGAATGATAAATAGAGTAGAATGTACTATTTAATCTGCTCATACATTTTAATTATTGCCATAATTTTGGCAAGACATCACTATAGTCTCATCTTCATTATCCTTATTGATTTCATTTATTTCTTCTATTATTAAATATGTGTTCTCATGGATGACATCATCTATTGATGGATTAATACGGATTTCTAGTAATTCCTCCTCATGGTCATTAGAATCAGCATGTAGATTATTGTCCTCTTCATAAAAAAGATTAGTATCATTATCATGTATAATGATTCTAATTTCTCTTTCAAATTTTGATGTATTAATATCTAATGGTGAATCATCAAATTTGTCTACGTGGAACATGAATGACTAGCCACCAAGGATGAGCATGTGTGTTTTATAAAAAAATGCTTGGTCAATATGCCTAAGAAGAATATATGGTTCTTTAGTAGATCACATTACCTTGAAAGAATCAATTGCCAAAAACCTAGATAATTCCTTTCTCAATGTGGAATTACTACCTTTATACTCGGCTCAAAACTAGTCAACCTTCGAAATGACCTATCGAAATATATAAAAACAAAAAACCATTATTAGGTGCTCAAAAAAATAAAAAACTCTATGATAAAAAATATGAACTTTTTTCTACCTGTTTGAATGTACGAAATGATATTTCGTAGATACCAACAACAATTCCCACGTAACCAAGTTCACCATCTATAAGGTTCGTGTATTTTGAGCTAGCATATGATAGTTGCTTGAAAGAAGCAAGAATACTAGAATCCTTTGTGTTATGTAAACAATCAATGGCTTTGATTCTAATATGCTGTCCAAAAGCCCACATATTAGTGAATATTCAAGCCTACAAAAGAAATTAAATTAGTAAAGAGAAACTAATATACATAGATGAAAAAAACAAAATATAATTAAAATAAAATTACCTTTCATTCACAACCTATCATTAACTCTCTCTGCTCATGTGAGATTTCTTCATTATTTGCATTGGTGCGTTGCAAATGACTATATAGTCAATTCGTGAAAGAAGATATATTTGTAATCTCATTATTATTGAGATTAGATCTATATCTTTTGTTTCTCCATATTTTACTTCAGAGATTTTGAAGTTCTTGTTCGTACTCACTAAGGAATGCTCGCATGTATTTGCCATTATATGCTACAAAAGTAGAACAAATTTTTTTTTCTTGAAGTGTAAATAAAAATGGAACTCCCTTACCTGATAATACCTCATGTATTATTTTTGAAGAAGACTCATTGGTCCATGCACATGGAGCTTCTTCATGAACTCTTTCAAGGTACTCACTAACATAGTAGATGCACTCTTCAAGCATCCAAACCTTTGCCATGGATCATTCTAGTTTCGCTCTTTGTAACACATAAACTTTTAATATTCCCATAAATTTCTCGACCCAGAACATCCATCGAGTGTTAAAAAACCTACAATCTCTAGTTCATCTACAAGATGGACTAATAAATGAACCTGAATATCAAAAAATGAAGTAGGAAGCTCTATCTCCATCAAACATAGTACCTCTTTGCATTCACATTTTTTTGTTGCATCGAGTTTTTGTCAATCTCTTTTGATGTAATCCACCTATACATATCATAAAAAAAAATTAAAAAGAAGTTAATTCTATTGAGCCCATAAAAGTCATATTGGTCAAACTCAACTGTAGTAAAAGTCAACCGCAATCAAAGTCAAAGGTCAAAGTCAAATTGGTCAAGTCAACATGGTCAAGGTCAAAGTCAACATGGGCAAAGTCAAAGCGTTTGAAGTTTAGGTGTCAAAGTGCACAAGCTGCCCTAGTTGCCCATAGTGATGTTCTGAAGGCGACTTGTCCATTGCGATTGATTGCAATTCTGAAAAAAAAGTGACTACCTGACATTGGGCATTCCACATGAGATGAAAGCACAATCTTTTGCCATTCTAGAGAGAGAGAGAACCTAGGGGGCACATTCAGAGCTTTGACTCTTTGACACAATGCGAAGAAAACACCAATGATTCTCTAATTGTTTTTTTGTGTGAATAAAACATTAAAATTAAAATTGATGGAGGACTGTTACATCAGTGCAGGGGGCAAGAGCCGCCCTCAAACCAGCTGAAAGTTCTGCCATAGTTGCATAGATCACTTCTGTATCTGAGCTCCCTCGATCAGCACTGCCTCTTTCTTGTTTTTCCCTTTCTTTCCAAAGAAAGTTTAAAAATAGTGTACTCTCTCAAATGTTAATTACTAGAACTAACAATTCTACAAGTGAACGGGGCTATCACCCATGGGACCCCCTGAATTTCACAAAGTAAGGGTTGCCTAAAACTTGCTAGAAGACTGTAGAAAGAAGGCTCATAATCCCTTTGTCCCCCTCATGGTGGCCCACTTGCTTTTAAGCTTGTTGGTGTCAAGGGAAAACACTCTATGATGTGTAAAAGGAAGGGATTTCTTATGATTGGAAATTATTTTACCTAAAAGGAAACTATATTTTTCGATTGACCATTCTTTAGGAGGGTTACCAAAGTTGGTGAAACACCTCTCTTTCGAGTTCTTTTAGAGGGTCTCACCTCTTATATCATTCCAAAATCCTTAGAAACAATTGATCGCTTCACCCAATGGTGCTTGCTTCCAGTTCATTTGTGCATGTAGCGACATGAATTTCCCAAGGACCCACCAAATAGAACTTGAGTCGGGACATCAAAAGAAGAGGTTCCCCAAGTCGTCATTGCCATGAAGGCACGGTTTACACCATCGAGGGGTCCAAAAATTCTTTTAGCTTTTACATTGCTCCAAATTCCTTGGTGTTGGATTTACCACATAAGAATGGATTTTTCACCTCCATGAGGGGATGCTAGAGGGATTGGAACTTGAAATCCTATCCTAAACGTGACCAATCCAAACACCATCTCCTATTAAATGTGATGTGAAAGTCCACATTCTTCTTGAATCTCAGAATTTTATCAAGAGTGTTGCCATTGTGCCGTCAAAGACCCTGAAGGTGACGGAATTCATGCCTAATAAGGAGGCAAGTTCTTGAGCCCTCCCAAGCATTGAATGTACTCTGCAACAAGCACCATTCTTCATTGTCCAATCTCCTAGTCAATTGGTGTGTTTCTTGATTGCAAAGGTGTTTCCATAACGGGAAAGCTTTGTTCCAAAGTTTCCTAGATTTTTGGAGGCTCTAAGGCTCAACACTTTTGATGTCCTTGATAGGGAAGGAGATTGAATCATTTTGTCTGATGTCAACTAGCCTTTTTTTATCTCCATTGATCTTGAGAAAGTGTTTAACCTTGTTCCAAGTCTTCCATAGGGATCAAACCAAGTGCAAGCCTCTAGGAGTCACTTGATAGGAGGATATCAAAAGAGTGAGAAGATCCACATCCTTCCACCCTAGAAGGCCCAATAGCCTAAGAGCACTCTTTTTTCAAAAAATAAGTTTGGTGCAAGAGGCATCCTTGTTGATCCAAGCTTTAATTAACCATTTGGGAGCTAGTTTATATGCCATTCCTTAAATGGTGAGAATCCCCAAACCACCTTGATCTTTTGGGCTTATGAAAGTAAACCATTTAATTTTAGGGACCTCCCTTATATTACGATCTCTCATCTACACAAACGTTCTACAAATTCTTTCCAATTTCACAATCTCTTGGTGCATCGATCTGTAACAAGCGAGAAATTCATTAATCGAAGAAAGAAGCAATGCGTTAAGCACCATAGCTCATCCTTCTAGGTTCATCTTCATACCTTCTTGATATGCCAACATGTTATCAAGCTTAGAAAGAGCCCAGTTCCATCACTAACCATGAAAATGTCCAATCCCATCAAAATATGTAATATGCAGAAATTTTGTCCTACAGTGATCAAGTTGTTGGTGCAAGAGAATCCAAGCCCACATACTTGGATGATCAACATATATCTCAAGGAGTCACATATGATCCATCCCTTGTAAAATCAATCAATTACATTTTACCTTTGTACAAGTACCTTACGTCCATGTGGAGTTAGAAAGCATCAAATCTCGATTCGTTTGGTAGATAATTGATGAGAGAATATATTCTAAAGTTTAAGATTTATGTTTAGGTGAACATTTGAATTTGAATTCAAGATTGGCTCCAAATTCATGTATAAAGGTGGATCAAAAGACTCACATGTATGTCCAACTTTCGGAGAGCAATAGAGAGGATTCCTGTGTGATTTGAGAGCTCAATTCATAGCTCAATCACGACCCTCACATTGTGCAATAGATTATTGCCAATGACATTGTATTTCTATGTGATCTAATACACATATTTTGATTATATCTCTACTTTACTTCTCTGCCATGACCATATCACTACAGTGATCTTCTCTGAGCTTGTTCTCAGTGTATGATTGATCATTTGTCATGATTTAAAGCATCACAGATTCAATGTACTATCTAGTTTATAGCTTCAAAATATCATTATCATTGGCTCTCTCAATGGTGAGATATTATTATATCTTTACTCTCTAGTTTGTACTCTAATGTGTCTCGAAAATATTAGGGAAGTCCTATGATTTGCTAAAAATCATACTCAACATGTAGTTCATCTTTTTTATTGAAATCATGCATGATTGGTAGCTCTCTAAGTTAATTAGGCACCATCAAAAGGAATAAGACTAATTGATATCATGCTCAGAGAATTGTTCATTATATTGAACATGTGTAGAAACTAAAATTAATAGCAAGTCAATGACCTTGGATTAATTTCCTACTCATCTGTTTGGATCCATTGATTAGTGGATCATGTCCCAAAGAACATAGATGATTATTTATTATCATTAGCAAGTAAAGAGGCCCAATACACCCTCCATCACTTGTTCTTGGCTAGTGTAAAGTAGGTTTTAGCAACACCACTTCATCTCTGAAGACTTTCCACCATCTCCTTCAACATAAGTGACATCCATGGTCAACCAAAATGTGAGGTGGATGCCCAATAATAGCCTTGAAAGAAATTTTAGTGTTTTGTTTTTGGAGCCACATGCATCATAAAGTGTATTTAGGCAATAGCAAAAGGTTTCAATGCTCCCTAAATTTTTATGTATAGAAGTATTCATGTCATCGGCAAAGAGTTTGATGCTTATGTGGTCTTGATTGCTAGTAAGAAAGAAGCCTTGAATAAAACTTAAACAAGCATGATGTTTCATAAATAAACTTAGACAATTGGTAGTAATTTGAAAGAGAAGAGGGGCTTAGAGGAAACCTTTCTTGATAGAAAATTTTAGTAAAATACCTTGAGAAAGTTGTCCATTGAATCTGTTTATGTGAGGTGAGGTGTGGAAACCCCCTAATTGGGAAATACGATTGACGATCAACATACTAATTTCTTCATCTATCTTGCACTCAAGCCAATTGATGTCCATCAAGAAAGGGACCACTTCCTTGGATTTCTTCTTCTTGAGGTGGCCACACACTTCATTAGTAGGCTTGTCTATCTTTTGTGCCCACCAATCTTTATAGTATAGGTGTAGATTGATTTTTTCCGTTTATTCTTCATATCTCACCATGCTTTTAAGTTTTCAGGGCCCTATCTTGTATTCAAAATCCTCTATGTTCACTTCTTCCTCAAGATGCCTAAGTCTTCGATAAAGATTTTCCTTCTAGCTCAAGAAATAGTAATCTCTTACCCAATCAAAGGGACAGAGAAGGTTGTCAAATTGGCATGAAAGTAAGGGGCTTTCTTGAGGTTGATGACCAGCTTGAAGATAAGCATAATAAGCTAATGATGAAAGACAACTAGATCCACACTTTGGGGAGGCTAGGGCCCCCATATATTGATTATATGCTATGCAATATAGCTCCTATGAAGTCCAGCTTTCTTAAATTTCACTCTAGTCTAGAGGTTCAACGAAGAAAAACCAGTATCATCTTTGATCTCCATGAGATCTATGTGGAGCTTGAATTGGTCTTAGGCATCCTTCTCATGACCATCAATCACCCACCCTCTATTCTCCCATCTATCAGAAAGAGCCTCTATTCTCCTACATGGGTCAATATGCCAAGTTGATCTGTCTTGTAGAGAACCTCTCCTTGACATAATGATAGTACACCTCAATGTGCTTAGTGTGAGCACGGAACACAAGATTCGTCGCAACTGCTAATGCGCTCTATTGTTAGTGAAGATGGTGGTGGCAAAAGACTAACTAATATCCAAGTCAACCATAAGGCATATGAGCTAGACACACTCAACAATCATTGTGAAAGGTGCCCTATACTTAGCCTCACAATTGGAAGTGGCCACAATAAGCTGCTTCTTTCTCAACCAAGATATACATTAGCTAATGGACACGCAAGTTTCATAGCAACCAACACAGTTAGAGTAAAAAAAAAAAGCATCTAAATCTGGCATTAGTGATCTCCCCTTAGGATAAAACAATTCAACTAGTTGGGTACTACTCAAGTAGCAAAAGATGCACTTAACTGCCTACCAATGTTTGACACCTAGGCAATGCATAAACCTACTCATATGAGAGACAACAAACTGAACATCTGGCCAAGTAATGCATAAGTAAATCAAGCATCCAACAACCTACTAATAGAGAACAACATCAAATGCATCTCCAACATCATGAAGAGCCAATCGTAAACCTGTCTACATAGGAATGACAATAGGCTTGCTCAAGCCCAAAATGTTACAAGAATGTGTCAATATATTTTGTTTGACTTAAAGCTATTCCGCCATCAATGTGCATGAACTAAGTGCACAAATAATGATGCAATGTTCCCCTCCATGGGCACATATAGCAGCCTGATCTCTCCAACAGAGAACCTCTCCGGGACATAATGATACTGCACCTCAATGTGCTTAGTGCGAGCATGGAACACATGGCTCCTAATGTTCTCTTACTGTCAGTGAAGATGGTGCGTGTATAATATTGACCAACACCAAAATCAGCCATAAGGCCTCTGAGCCACACACACTCAATGGTTGCTATGAAAGCTGCCCTATACTCTGCCTCACAATTCAAAGTGGACGCAATAGGCTGCTTCTTGCTCAACCAAGATGTACATGAGCTACCAAGCATGAAGCAAACGCCACTAGGGGACACACGAGGGTCATATCAACTAGCCCAATCAGAGTTAGAAAAAGCATGTAAATGTGGCAATAGTGATCGCCCTTTGGGATAAAACAAACCAAGTATCCAGGTACCACTAAAGTAGCAAAAGATTCACTTAACCACCTAATAATGCTTGACACCTGGGCAATGCATAAATCCATTGTTGTGGAAGGAACTCCATAGCCTCCACAACTCAATAACTAAACAAGTATGAAAACTAACTAGTCAATATCACACTAGGAATGAGAGATGTCCTTCCACCCAACCAACCCCTACATTATATAGCTTCAACACCAAGGGGGTAAGTCCTTCTCAAGAGTACATGTGTACCTTCCATCACATCGGTTCCTAAGGTGTTCACATGGTTTCCAAGCTTAGGAAATCACATGAAATCATATGACTTCTAAAAGAAGATTCTCCAAGATCTCACGTACAAACCAAGTGGCTAGGAGAAGCTTCCAATCAAGCCTAAGGTACTCAACCTTAGAGAATTAACCCTAAGGTTCAAGACCCATCTAAAAGGAGTAAATAAACCATAAATCCAAAGGGTTTCACACCTAGAAAACCAAGGGTTCTATCCCTTAGACCCATGTAAATATACAACATTCTCCCCCCCTTAAAAGCATTTCCGTCCTCGGAAATGCCTGGAGATATATACCTTCGGGTATTCCCCCGTGCTCCATGATCAATCTCAAAGATCATGGCCTTCATCTCTCTAAGTCCGACTCTTAATTCAAAAGGGGAATTCTACCCCGACTGAATCTAAAAAGAGGAGAATCCATGTGTGGTCTAATTCCCTGCCCCAATCATTCAAAGTTCCATCTAGTTTGCATACGAAAAAGAACCGAGTCGAATGCAAAGTATGGAAAGAATGAAAAGGGTGGAAGAGAACATCCCTGCCTATTTCCTTTGTTTAAGCTATGTTTCATCAGGGTCTCCAAAGCTCAAACATGTGAATTCGGTGGATATAAAGTGACTTCAGCTAAATTACTACCTTGGTCCTTTGCTTTGCACCACTTGTGCATGGACCTAGCAAAATAGATGAATGCTTCTTCAGGTTTCTTTATCACATTCATCTCTTAAGTTAGAACCCAACTTGTTCTGAAAGGAAGATGAATCTTTTATAATCCCTGCCCAAATCACTCTTTTTTAGTGAAATGGGTGGATTTCATTATATAATCCCTACTAAACCAATAGAATGGTAAAGGTGGATTATATAACATCCTCTTAAACTTCAGAGAGAGCTTACCAAAAAGTGGATGTAATGTTCTTTCAAAACTTTACGTAGTTTTGAGAATCCACTTTTAAGGAACTAGAATCCATAAGGGTTAATCTAACTATTGTAGCCTTTGATTTAAACGTATTTTACTTGTTCTTCAAAAAAGATAAGATCTTTATAACTACATCCCAAGATGGGAACTCCTAGTGTAAAAGATCGTGTTATCTTTAAGGTCATAAGTAGAAAATAGATTATTTCAACCATTTCTTCAATGTTTAACCTTTACGGATCTTTAATTAGATCTCAAACCTTAAGGGTCTTCTTGATCCTTCTAGTGTTCTCTCCCTTATATTCTCAACCTGTTAAAGATGTCCTATGTTGACATCTTTTTTATTCTTCAATTGACTTGAAATATCAAGCATCCAAAAGATGATCTTTCTGAGCTTTCTTTCAAGATTGGTCTAAGATCATTTTTATGTTCCTTGAATTTCACGTCATGAAGCTTCTAGAAGTTCATCCTTTGGAGTTTACCTTCAAACTCAAAAAAGTTGATCCTCTCCCTATTTCTAACTCTCTATAAGAGATAGATACTTTCATATCTTGTTGGAAGAATTCTTCTTCCCTTTGAGAGGATAATTGAAGAAGATACTCATTCCTATACATTATCTTCTTGATGTATTCCTTTGGATCATGAGTGCCTTTTTCTTTTGGTGATCAAGAAAAAGTACTCAAATGGGATTCAGTATCGATTGTCCCATACCATGGGTTCCGCATCCAATCCACATAACTTTGTGTCTATACCTTCTCACCTTTTCTATCCTTTTAAATGCCCTTTATACTATGGTACCAAATTATGAGAGCAAGGACTAAGGTGCTTAGATACACCACTACTAATCATAGGCAAAATATTTGGTTAACCATTTAATGTGGTGTGACTTATCTTATCAAACTTTAAGTTTGACTTGAGCGTTACCCTACTTGGGTCCTTTGGCTTTCCTTCTCTTCTTTTGCCAAAATAGGAGATAAGACGAGGTTTTTCTCAAATAGATCCCTTGAATTACAAAGCTTTACCCATGGGTTTTACTTGGGTATCTAGCTATTATGCTTCATACAAGAAGTCATATTCCTTAGGTCTATATTATTGGAATCCATAATGTATGTTATGTTATCCCCATGAAGCATTAAAATACCTTTAGGTTTATCCTTTATAGCTCATCCAAATTCTTTTCCTAACCCCTTTCGGATTTATACAATCCTTATAGGTATGCAAGTCTTCTCTTGCATTGGGGTGCTTTGAAAATTCCCAATCTTTGAGAACTTCATTTAGTTGGAAGATGTAATGAAAGATATATGAGGTACTAGAATACGAGGATGTACTTCAACTTTATCTATTTCTTGCCTATATTTTACCTTGCAATACCCTATTTGGTCTTTTCAAGGCATAAGATACAAGTTCTTGGGGACTTTCTCCCCTCCTTAAAAGTTTTCGTCCCTAAAAACTGCTTGAGGGTATATTGAAAATTGTGTTCTTTCAATAGAATTTGAAAGAGTTTATTTTCAATCTTTTATTGTTCTCTCTAGTTAAAAGAACTATTCAGAGCTTCTTGCTTTCTCAACACAAATGTCCCAAAGTTCAAGTTGAGATCACCCACAAATTCGATGTCCTATACCACCGAATTTACTTCAGTGGTATTGTAAACCTAGATGTCCCATAACATCCGGCTTACACTTCCACTTTAGAAAGGTAACTTTAGCCTGGGTTTTGGGATCAAACCTTCTTCTAATCAAGTCAGATCTATTACTTCTTAGACTTGTAAGTGTTATTTCCACTGCAGAGCATATGTATTGCCTATGCTACAGTGGACTTTCCATCTATATTACAACTTAGTCTCAAAAAATTAGCTTTTCAATTATACCTTGATTCAGATATACTCTACAAGATCCCTATCGTGTCACTTGATGATAGAGCTATTTTATATCTGCACTAGATATCATCTCTTATGACATAATGAGTAATCTGAGAAAGAATAATTGATTTGCCACTAAAATATCTATGTTGAAGAAGATGGTAATTCCATTTACTATATAGACCTTTATTTTCTAAGACATTAGAACATGGTACTTAGGGTTTATTACCACCCTTGAGTTTTACCTTCTCTTCATGCCTTGCATTTGCTTGGAAGAAAAATGTAAAGCTCCGAATAGTTGTGTAGTTCTTTCAAACGAAGAACTTTTGTTGAAAAAAAAACACTAATACTTTCATCTTCCAAAACTAAGACCATATTTTCTCTTCCTTAAAGCTTTGAGAAGATACTGCTCTAAGTTACCACCATTTTATCGTGGTTTTAAGAGAGAAAATTTTTGTATTACTACCTTAAGTCTATGGCCTTGCTGATCAGGCACGCCATGGGATTTTATGGAATTTAAACTTCCATAAGAAGGATTTTTAGTTTTAAGGTAGTTCAAGAAGTTAGGATTATTTGTACTAAGCCAAATTTAAAGGAATTTATAGTGGCCAATTGGCCTTATCACCATTCTTCCTACAAATGAAGCTGGTCCTCCTCATTTTCAACAACGAGACCCTCACTTTCCTTCCCATCACCCCTCTTTCTCCTCGTACCATGTTTTAGAAATCTTCCTCCCATGGAGATGCACTATTGTCCCTTCACGATTCCCCCACTTAATCTTTGTCGAAGTGCCATATATGCTATGCGGAAATGAGCCTAGATATTCATTCTAGACCCTAGTTGACAAATAATCTCATCCTTTAACCTTTTGAAAAGTTCCATTTGATAAACCATACTACAAGATATGCGTGTATGCTAGCATTGAAAATATGTTTCATTTCATGTCTTGCACATAGGAAGCTAACATGATACAAATGCATCCCATGCCAAACAAAAGAGTTGAATGTGGTACATGCCTCCACATAGTAGTAGCATATAAGAACTAGATCCAATCTGAGCTTTCAACCATTCCAGCCTTTCGAGTTGCTCTACTTAATGAAATTAGTTACGATATCAAAGTAGAATAATGGTCCACCTAAGATGGAGGAGAAAAATTCGCTATGACACCACATCCACCATTGGATCTCCATCACATATATGATACACCTTGGAATGGTCATGGTCATGAGCACCCATGAGCACCCCAACATATACATGGTGTGCTGTGTGGCATACATGCATCTGAGGTGCTCACTGTAGGAGTAGTTGTGGATGACACAA